>JAWNOE010000159.1:1200000-1800000 GCA_035046095.1 Drosophila pseudotakahashii | reverse complement strand
AGAAACAGCTGAAGCTGGCCCAGGCCCAGCTGGACAAGCTGACGCAGAGCAATCTGCATTTGCATGGTAGGGTTTACTGAGCAATACCAATACTTGGCACGCATCGCCACTTCCACTCTAATCTTCAAAAGCTGATTGTTAAGACTTAAGTAAGGGTTTCGGCAGATTACTCATTTCTACTTTATTCATTCACAGCTCTGTTCTCAGCAGTGGAGCATGGCCACCTGGAGAAGGCGCGCACCATTCTAGAGTCCACCGACGTAGATGTGAATAGCATCAATAACGACGGCCTATCCGCCCTGGACTTGGCCGTTCTCAGCAATAATCGTTCCATGACCAGGATGCTGCTCCAGCATGGCGCCATGGAGGGCTCTCAATGTAAGTATCTCTTCGTTTGTCCCTAGAATGCTCTTTTCATCGATCAATCTGAATCCCAATCCCCAGTCTCCGTGGACACCATCGGCACAAAGCTAAACGGCTTGCTCAAGGACGCCGAGTCGCGGATTCACGATCTGAGTGGACCGGAGGGTCTGTGCCCGCCCATGTTTGCCTCGCGTCCCTCCATCTCGAGCATCATAATTGGTGAGTGGCCGTCGAGTCGAGTCAATTGGAGGGTGCACTTAATCAGAATCTCTATCCATTCCCGGCAGGCAATTCAAGCGCCTCGGTGACCGGCTGCACGGGCAGCGAGGTGGAGAAACAGATCGGCATCTGGGAGCGCCGTGTGAAGGGACTGCGCCGCTTGCAGCTCGGCTGGGATCAGGCCAGGCCACCAGATGCCCCCGCCTCAGTCGTCGTCGACGTCACCGGCGACAATTCCATCAGCGTCCAAATCCTAGAGCCCTTCGAGGGGGCCATTGGCACGAAATTTAAAGGTAAGCCGCAGGAACGTCAAGTGGCAGTTCATGGGAAGGGGACATGTGATTGTGGTTAGGCCGTCATGCTGCGGTTAAGAAGTGGTTCTCGATTCGATTCGCGCTGCTTGTTTGTTTATACCCTTCTCGTGTGGGTTGTCTCTATCAGGGTTTATGGACTAGCTCTTTATTTCAAAATTTAATAATGATTGTGTAGCCTGAAGAAATGTACACTTACAATCTGCATCACCAGAAAGATTTATTTAAAATAATAAAATTAACAAGTAGACAGACCTTTCAGCTCCAATACTGACCTTGATTCTTTCCAGTCCAATGGTCAACGCGTGCGGATTTCAACAACGTTGTGGGCGAGAGTGAGTTGCTGGAGTGGATCAGCTTCCATGGCACGATGGGCGCCCAGTGTCACATATCGGGCCTCACCCAGGGTCGCCGCTATTTCCTGAGAGCCGCCTGCGGGAATGTCAAGGGATGGGGTGCCTATCGAACCTCGGTGCCCGCTAGTGTGGTGCCCTCTAGTAAGTAAAATGCAATTATTTAAAAAGATATCCATTTAACAGATTTTTCTTTAACAGCTTGGAGGGACTTGGATAATCGGGAGGATCGATTCGTGGGCCGACACCGCATCCTAGACAACCTGTTTACCGCCGTGCGCTTGGCCAGACCCGCCGACGTCTCCGAGCTGACCTTGGATCCAGCGAGCGCCCAACGGCGCAATCCCAAAAAGAAGACCACCATCAAACAGCTGTTCTCGGTTACCTCCAAGTTCCAAAAGACACTAAGACGGTAGGAGATTACCAAATAATAATAGATCTTACTTACTAATCTAGTTTTCTCCCGATACAGAGGTATTTACTTCTCTTGTATAATCCACTGCGACGATAAAGTCCTGGTCACCAGCGAGGACTTTCCGCCGGTCATCGAGGTGGATGAATCCTATCCCAGTGCCCTGCACATGGACTACTACTGGCTGATGAAGGTGGCCTGCACCTGGGAGGATGTAAAGTCGCTGCGTTCCGACATGGAGCGCAATCTCACGTCCGCCGTGCACTTCCGCACCAAGCTTCTTTCGGCCGTCTGTCAGATGCAATCGGCGCTGGGCATCACGGATTTGGGTCAGCTTTACTACAAGCCCCTGCGGGATGCCCAGGGCACCGTCGTGCTGACCTGTGTGCAATCGGTGAAGAGCCAGAAGGCCGTCTCCATCCTGAACTCGCGATGGCTGCCAGTCAGCAAGCTGCAGAAGAAGCTGGGTGCTCTGCACGAGGATTACACTATTAACGAGCTGCTCATCTCCTCGATTGGCGATCAATTGCACTACCAACAGGCGGCGCTGCAGCGACTGGAGCCGGGTCTCTATCTGGGCTACCTAAAGATGCAGTGCTCCATGGACCAGATCCAGGTGGTGGTCCCAGTAAAGACGCCCAATGTCCTGCCCCACTGCAAGGTGCGCGAGAACAGTCACATCACCGCAGAGGAGTGGCAGGTGCTTCACCGTTGCAGTGGCGATCCTCTCCGCCTGCCGCTGGACTTCAGCTCTCAAGGAGGTGATTCGGCTTCCGGAGGAACAGCGACCACCGAGGTGCAACGGTTATTTTTGTACGATCTCACCAACGCAATGCACAAGCTGTTCGCCAGTATGAACATCAAGGCCAAGGATGCAACCACCCACCGGCTGTACGATGTGGAGGTGATCGAGCACAGTCCGGACATTAGTTTCCTGGTGGTCTGCCCGTCCGCCGAATCCTCTTGTGCCGTGCCCGGCCAGTCGGAGTTGCTGCTACAGAGAGATGACTTGGCCAGTTTGAGCATACAGGCCTTTGAGATGATTCACCTGCGCACCTATCAGCCGGCCATCATTCAAAAGTACGCCCGTTTATCTTGCATCCTCGAATTGGACACTGCACTGGCCACACATGCGCTTCGTGAGGCTTTCTCGAGCAGCGAGCTGCAGGCGGCAAAGGAGCGTCTGGCCACGCTGCAGGAGCTGAGTGCGAGCCTGACGATTGTGTGGAAGAGCGTGCGCTGGTTAATGGATGTGGTGGCCTATGCGAGGAATAAGAACGCACAGCCTTCGCTGGCGATGCGCGAAATCCTGGATTTTTCACAGCAGCGGCCGGATGAATCGGTAGCGGCATCGTCCACGGGTTCCGCCAGCAAACAGCTCCTGCAGCTGCCCATCCGCGAAAGCAAGTTCTCCAAGACGGGTCAGGGAAGAGGCAGTTGGCCAGGTCCAGGAACCAACGAGGATCCGACGCAGCGCAAGCCGGAGCACTCCAAGTCGGAGCAGAATCTGGAATTGAGTGTTATTACGCCAGTGGAGCCAGCGACCAAACCAGTTTCTACTCAGCAGCAATCCCAGCAGCAAGCGCAACAGCAGCAATCACTACAGCAGCAACAGCAACTTCTGCAAGTGTCCACCACCAGCGAATATGCGGCCTCCATTTGCTCGGAGGTATCCTTCCGGAAGAACAGCGGCGACTCCATGAGCTCCACCTACACGTCTCGCAGCTTCTACTCCGCCGTGGATTCAGCCTCGGATGGAAACAGCACGAACAGTGTGTTTGCCATTCCGCCTTCGCGATCCGACGACACCCTGGCGGATGCGCTTCGCCACTCGCAGGCGGTGGCTGCCCAACGCAAGCGAACCAGCTCCAACATCGGTCCCCAAACCAATCCCCTGATCACGGTGCACAGCTCCAGCTCGGCTCCGTATCTGGCTGGATCCAGCGTTTCGTTGAGGAGCGGCAACGGGGCCTTCGCCACGGATTTGGAACACAAACCGCTGAAGCCAGCGGCTAAGGCATCCTCCAGTGCCAACCTACGCGAGGGAGGACCCTATTTAAAAAGCACTCTGGCCGAGCTGCGGGCAGTGGGAGGCGAGGAGCCGGTGGCCAGTACCTCGAAGGCCTCTTCGATGAAGAGCTTGTCACGGCAGAGCAGCGAAGAGGATTCCGCCAGCTGTTCCAGCCTCAACGCAGAGCAAACTCCGGGGATTATTCAAGTGTATACCGCCTACAATACAGGACTGGCCAGCGGAACCAGCCTTAAGCTTCACGTAACACCCAAGACGACAGCCCGCGAAGTGATCAACCTGGTGGTGAAGCAACTTAACATGGCCGTCGTGCTCAAGGGAAACAATGGACCCATCTACGGACCCGAGATGCTGGAGAACTTTTGCCTGGTAGCGGTGATTGGGGCACGGGAACGGTGCCTGCGGGATGACTTCAAGCCCTTGCAACTGCAGAATCCCTGGAAAAAGGGGCGTCTGTACGTCCGCAAGAAGCATGAGTTGCTGGCGGCTATCGAGCACTCCAACCGGAAATCGCATTTGATCTGAAGAACTGGACCCAAATCTAATTGGAACTGGATAACTATCGAAGGAGTGAAGCACCTTACGTAGTCGGTGGTGACAATGAGATCTCTCGAGATTTAAAAGTTTAAGATTTAGGTGCCGAAAGTCGGCAAATAATTAACTCGCGATTCACCACTTTGTTTTTGAAACTTCAGAGATTTATCTGCAATCCGGCATTTTCGTATCATTCGTTACGAGTTTTGTACATTTTGTTGCGTTTTAGTTTTTGGGTTCCTCCAATCACAATTACCAACTCTCCTCCAACCCTTTTCAGGGCAATGATCGTTGACCAATCCCCGAATTAGACTGAATTACTTATGTATGCTGCAATGGCAAACTGATGAAATTGTATTTGAAATGGTATTATATTTTGAGTAGTTATACATTCTACATTACCCAAACAAACACAAACACACAAGCGAATCGGACTAAACAAAAACAAATTGTTGTTAGTTGTTCTAGAGTAATGAAGGTTACGCCCGTACATAAGTAGTATGTATGTTATATAAATATTATGCGTGCATCAATGTATTTTATTGTATGTATTTTGTAGATTAGTAAACAAATGTTTTGATTGTATTTTTGTGGCATTTTTAGGGGCACATTTTTTGATCTAAATGTTAAATCGGTAAATACGGAACACAAAAACAAACCAAATCGTTGGCGAAACTCAAAGAACAAATGTCAATATGCATTTTAAGTGTCATTCTTGATGTCTTTGATGTGTGTGTGTTCTTAGAAATTGCAATTCCATTGGATAAAACAAATAACTTAGCTGTAATCAACTGCTTAGTATGTAACAAAAAAATCACCGCGACACAAATGATAACGAAAACGGAAAATATTTTTTAAAAATATATTGGCACAACTGAATGTTGAAAAAAAAATAGGCAACTGCAAATTGAAATTAAAATGTTTGTATTTATTAATTGTAGCAATGATATCTCCAAGTCCGACCCTATCTACTCCACTCAGCAATTGGCTCGACGAGCTTCCTATACACTTGATAATCCTACACCACAATCTACTCAACTGTTGGCCCACTTAGAACCCATACTATTAACGTGGCTATCTCAATGTGCAAAGCCGTATGTGTCTATAAATAACTACTCTACTCTGTACTCTCTCAATAGGAAATACCATAAGTAAATTAGAGGAAGTTCTGCAGGCACACGTGTTTGTTGTGAACCGGTATACAAGGAACAGTTTCATTGTCAAGCTCATGATGTCCCAATTAAAACTTATTTCCATTGGACGACAAGTCGAATTTAGATTGGAGTCGCAGGTCGTGAAAAGTATACATTTTGAATCTTATGAGAAACTAGACGAGAACACTTACTTTAAAGAATGTGCAACACAGAGTCCATAACAAAGATATCGAACTATTTAAGATGTCTACGACCAACAGACGATTTTTGTACGTTTATTTCTTGTTTTTGAGATGGCGATTAAGACGATTTTGATACATTTTTACTGTATGGTTTACCAGTCCTAGGGCTCGACAAACAGCAACGAACGTAGCTAAGTTTTGACCACAGAAAACAACCAATATAATGTACCCCCTTGCGTTCACAGCCCGGTTTCAGATTTGTATTGCCGCCACCCAATTGCCTCAATTCGAATTTTCAATGGTCCCCAGAATGGTCGAACGAACGAACAACGAATGTAAACTAGTTCCAAATCCAAACTGAGTGGCCAGTTTCAGTTTGTTAATTCGGAATGCCAATTAAACGATTTCAATTGTCAGACACAGCGTCCGTCCCCAGAAAAGAGCGTTTGGTTTTCGAATGGAGCGAAATTATACAGAGTATTATTTTGAATTGCGATCCAGTGAGATTAGTTTTTACGATGCAATCTAATTGTAGCAGTAGCTAATTGTTAATGGCCTACAAAAATGCGAGAGGCAATATGTAAATGTAACCAAAAGCATTGAAAGAGTCTTTCCGCATATGAACATGAAAAACACATCAACGCAGACAATTCCTGTAATTAGATACAATATATATATATATGGAAGATGAAACTCATCAAGTGTAACTCAGCCCAATGTCAGTACATTCATTATCGGCATTATCGACTACCTGTGTACATTTTTGGTGTGTTAATGGCCTAAACTATATATACGATTACACTCCGTGTAAGGAGCCAAAAAGAGGGCAACTAGCTTTGGTAAGGATAATATGGGTACGAAGCATTCAAAGAATATTCAATTAACTTAATAAAGACTCAACAAATGTTATGGTGTAATTCCAACGGCTAGTTTTGCTTGTGGTTGGGGGTGTTTAGAAAGTTCTGGAATTCAGATAAATAAATGATATACTGCTGAAAGTGCAAAATCATTCAGGGCAAGTCAGCCGGAACATAATGATGGGTCACATTTAATACTGGAAGTGGTTTATAGACCCCGCGTTACGTATACGCCCTGTGTGGTGCTCGGCTGATCAAGCGCTTATCAAGCGACCCTGCACTTGATGCAGTGCGATTTGTCTTACAAAATGGCAAAAAATAGCTAATAATGATAACGAGCTGATTACGCCCGCTATAAGTATGTAGCTATCACATTTCACCAGTTGCCAAGATAGTGTCCGTGGATTTGATTGTATTCCAGAGCCTTCTTCCAATGTTTCGATTGTTTGGGCAACATGTTGCTAATGTTTATTTCGGAGGCCGATGCGTCATCGCATGCATGGATAGCCATTTAGTGACGAAACGAGCCCGGAGCTGTAAAGATCGGCAAACAAGTTATATTGAGTCAGCTCCAGCTATCTCTTCGAGCTATTTCTCTCTTTCTACAGGGGATTTTGGAAACATACAAGTCATTCTAATGGGAGAAACAGCGCGATAAGTGCGCTTACTGTTTGTATTTGTGATTCTCTTGCCACAACACTCCCATCTATTTATATGAGTTTCCAAGTACTTTTATTAAGATACACACATTTTGAATCGGACACATGGCCCTTGAACTTTGCCCCCAAATTACAAGTTCCCTTTCGCACCCACCTGTCGGGCCACGCTCATCAATAATCCATTCGTCCACCGACTTCCTTCACTTGTCAATTAACTGCCCCACTTACAGGTCTCGCCACTCCACTCCAATCTCAAATCTCAAATCTTGACTCACTCCAGTTGTATACGGCCATTGTAAATTTTCCCTGCTGATTAGTTTTTTTTTTTCATCCGGACAGATTCCACATTTTTTGGTTATTTCCATTTATTGTTGCGGGATTTATGGCCACTGGTTGTTGCACCTTCGCCAGCACTGATACCATCTAAAACACCAGTTATATATTTAATATATCTCCCGTTGTATACAATATTGTAATCAACTGCGGGACTTTTTTTGCTTCTATTCTGTTTTTCTGTCGTTTCGACAGGAGACCGGGTGGGTCAGCCACGTGATCTGGATGGGTCGTCGGGCGAGACGCGTCTGCCTTTAATTAGATTTGAGTCCACCAGAACCGGAGGCCTAGACGGCGATTAGCGGGGCAAATAACAAGCCGCTACACAAGGAAATCGCCAAGAGCACTTGTCGATTGGCGACCAGAGCATATAAATTACACCAGCTGGACGTATACTTAATTTGTAGCCGAGGCATTCAAACCGGTTGGGGTTCGAATCGCTGACCCCAGGCAGCTGGAAGCCAGTGACACACAATAGCCAATTGTCGTTTTTGAAACGCTTTATGTTCAGAATAAGTATTGAAAAATCGTTTACAGTAAAATCAATCGATCGGCTCCGAATCCTCAATCTGGGTTTTGTATAACAAACAATAAGTACACCACTGTACACAGTATACATTACAAACATTAAAACTATAGCCTAGCATCTGGATGTGGGATCTGGGTGTTACTAAAACTAATCGCTGGACCGCGAGGCGCCCACGATGTATCCCTTGGCGGTGAGGACGCCTCGGCAGCGGACGTGCACCTGGTAGCGGAGCGACCAGTCGATTGTGTAGCCCGGCGCCAAGCCGGCGAACTGCTCCTCGGGCAGCAGAAGCTCGGGATCGCTATGCGTGTTCAGCTGGATGTCGTGGGCGGTGCAGAACTCCTGCAGTTCCGGCGGCACAACGCAGCAGGTGGACAGATTGACCTGTGCGATTGTGGGCGCCACCTTGGCGCTCTTGTGCAGCTCCTCCAAAGCCGCCGCATCCAGATCCGCAATGCCCAGCTGGGTGATCTGCTGTTTGAGGGCATACTGCTCCAGGCTTTGGTAGAGTTCCTTCAGCTCCGCCACTCCCTTGTCTCCGTTGCGCAGACTCCAGTTATTGGCCTTGCTGACGGCGATGCCCTCGGAACAGGGCGACTTGGTTGTGGCCACCGGCGTTGCGCTGGCAACCGCATTCGGGTGGTAGGCCAGCACCACATTGTCCACGTGCGTCACGCTGAGTATGCTGAGCAGTGCCTCCACCGCCTGATTCACGCATTCCGAGGAATGACTGTTGAGGAATATCTTGGCGCCGATGCTGATCTCATTGCGGCCGTTCTCCGTCAGCCGGGTGGTCAGCTCCTGGGTGGCCCGCTGCACCCGGCCGTGCAGCTCGTCGATCTCCTTCTCCACCACCACGCGATCCGCAGCGGGATCGCTTAGGAGCGTTATCTTCAGGCCGTCGTACAGCTCCTCGTTCGATTTGCGCTGGCCCAGCAGTTCCGTGGCGATGATGTTGCCCGTGCTAATCACCACGTTCTGGTACTTCTTCGTTATGGTCGGTATCATGATGACAAGTGTTCTTTTCTCTCGGTATCTGTTTCTGTCTCTGCTAGTTCCGCGGCCGTCAAGACAAGTGCAGCCCTCTCAGGTGGGTGAAACGCGTGTGTTCTCGAGCACCGAGCGCCAGGCCACTTAAATACACTTTGCACCGAAATGAAATGAATGGGGGAGAACAGTGTAGCCAACTCTTCGGGTCGTAAAAAGGCTAAACTTGCCTTTGAAGGTAGCTAGAAGTAGCCAGAAAATATGGATGTCGGCATTTACCAGCACTGCAATATGGCGAGAAAAAAGTTGCGGAGAGTTGGTGGTGGGCGATAGTCGATAGGCCGCAGAACCTCATATCGATGTATCTCAATTTGCAAATTAATTTAAATTTTAAAATAAAGAACATAGCTTTTCTATAATTTAACATCAGTTTTGAAGTGAAATCGTTTTTTTACACTTTTGGTTTCCTTTTTTTTTCCATTAATGGTTTTCAAGAAAGGTATTAAGACAACTAAGCTATATTAAACATAATTATCAAGAAAATAAATACGGAGTCAAGCGGATAAACCTGATTTACAGAAAACAAATTGAGAACCGATACATCAGTTCAAAGATGTCATCCCTAACAGGATTTCTAACGGTCGCCAGCTGTCAAAAGTGACAGCTTTTAAAACTTCACAGCAGGTTCGAGAACCCTTGCCGCAAATCTGGAGAGAAGAATCAAAAGACTGGGATGTGTCGACGGGCTGTACGCGAGTGGCTGGTGCTGCTGACCATGGAGAAGTACATCGAAAGGTTCCTGGAGCGGGGATACGACAATATTGCCAGCTGTAAGCTCATTGTCAGCAGCGACCTAGTCATGCTGGGAGTGGATGATGCCACGCACCGTAAGCTCTTGCTCGACGGAGTGCAGTTCCTGAACAACGCGCCCGAGAGATTCATTTGCATGGAGCCATGCGAGCTTCATCGCCATCTCGACTCGGAGATGGCCACTAAACGCTTGGAAAGTTTCAATTTCCTAAAATCACCGAATAGAGAGGAAGTGGAACATCTTTCGGTGGGTATGTCTTCACCGAAGACTGTCAAAAGAGCTTTAAATCAGGAGTTCGGCGAGTTGAATGTGGAGGAAGTTTAACGTCTTCCATCAGATGCTACCAACATAAAAACTTAGTAACTTAGTTTTAATAACACCCTTCAAAATTAAAAAATTATGCAATGCTTGTGGTATTCTGATCAAAAGGCGGCTTAAAACATAGAAAAGCTTCATTACAATAACGAAACATGTACCTGTAAAATAAAAGAAATCATTTAAAAGATCCCACGTATAAAAGTCTTTACATATTTACAAGAACGAATAAAACAGCGGACCATTTATTCGTTCTGGCTTTTACATTGGAGTTCTTAAACATAAATTACCAACAAAGCGTTCATATTTTAAATGCCACGCTAACAAAGAGGGTGATCCTCTTGGATTTTAAATAAATACATATTTATTTAGGGACCAATAAAAATGGATGAGCGGGGTCTTAAAATAGAAAGGGCTTTTACTTAAAAGTGATTAGAGGATTCAACAAAGCGTTCAACAAATATTTGATGCCCCTCATCAAATCCTGTAGTCGAGCATCCATAGGAGACGCGGCCACGACTCGTTCGATAGTGGCTGTGCCCAGATCCGGCGACCGACAGTTCACACACTCGATGGTTTTCAGTTGCACCTGCACGCTGTCGGCCAGAAGCCGCGAGTTATGCAAGGTTCCGTAGAAAAGCACAACATCGCCCTCGCTCAGGAGCCTGGTGAAGTTTCCGAAGTCATGGTGAGCTCGTAGGATCACATCGGTGGAAGTGGAGCGGCCCAGGAGACGGCCACTCTTCTTGGTGCCCACTTTCACCAGCAGCTCGTACTCGTAGCGATTCCACCTTTGCAGCGTGCAACTACCGCTCTGAGCCTTCAGGGTCTTGATCACACTGCGCCACTCCTCGCACTGGGCATCCAACTTGGGATCACACCTGAAGTGTTGCGATATATTCTCGCCGTGCACACAGCGCAGCAGCCTGCCCAGCCACACGGGAAGATAGTTGGCAATGACATCCTCCAGAATGTTGGACACCCGCGAGATCTCCACTTTGGTAATGCTGCCCTCCCAAGTCACGGGCATTCCATTTAGATGGGAGCAACGCAGCTGCGCCTTGATCTTGTTCGGCTGCTCGTTGATGGGTTGGGCACAAAGAGCGTTGAAGCGGTCCCACGGCAGAGTATCCGTCTCGGAAAGCGAGTGTAGACCCACTCTGGGCATGGCGTTGAAGCGGGGAGTATCCTTGAAACTGGACGTCATGTAGGGAAAGACCAACAAGCAGGCTGTTGTCACCGCCATAATAAGCTGAAAGGAAATTAGTCTTAAGTACAACTCTTGCAAAATTGTCCATATGCTACTGGTACTAACCTGCAGCATGGTGATGTACTTTTGGGTGGCACGGTTCAGAGCCAGCACGCAGGATAGCACCACCACCATCCCACAGGCGAGGGCAGTGCTACCCCAGCGGAGTTGCTCGCTGGCCAGACCCAAGCTATCGATGGCCACGAAGACCGGCACAAGAAGAGCCACGATTCCAAACAGCGGGAGAAACAAGACAATGCCGGCCAAGCCAAGAGCTGCCCGCATTACTCCAAACATAGTAGCACTCTGCGAGGTCGCGATGCACACCTGCAACCAGCTGAGCGTAACGCAGTGCGGAATTAGGTATGTGTAGACTCCGTGCCAGCGGGAGCGCTTGGCCATCATCACCAGCAGCACGGGAATGAAGAGATACAAGGCAGTGCGGCAATTCAGGCAGAACTCGATCCCATTGCCAATGACAAAGGATGAGAAGGTGGGTACGCGTAGGTCCAGAAAGCGCCAGCGGGTGGACACAACCTCGTCCATTTCGTACGGATACTTGGCAAGCACATTCACGGCAAAGGAAACGATCACTAGCCAGTCGGGCAGTAGGTGGGAGGAGGCGTACATGGATACGCCCATGGTGAGAAAGGTGAAGGCTCCGGAAACAATGGTAAGTTCCGAGTGCGGCAGCCAGGCGTCGGTCACCAACGGATACACGATCAGGTTGCAGATGAAGGCACAAAAGTAGTACAGGTACGGCTTCATGTTGTTGCGCAAAAAACGCTGCTCCGCAATGTCCGCCTCGATGTTTTGATCTCCATATCTGAGAAACAGTCCCGACCAGATGCGAAAGTCCACGAACTGCTGTTTGGTCTTGAGCATCTTGCACGTGGCCCAGATCATGATGGCCAGACTGAGGTAATAGCTGACCAGAGGCAGCATGTGACGGCTGCTCCACCAGGAGAGTGCTACGAGCAGACTGCAGCGGACACTCAGCGGGACGACGTTGGGTATGGACACAATCAGGTTGAGCAGGCGGTGGTAGAAGAGGCTGAAGAAGATGAGCGGGTGGAAGATCATGCGGTAGAAGCAGGGCACGTGGTCCAGGCTCCTCGGATCTGGCACGGACAATGTGAGAGCGTCATTAACGCTGGGCATCTGGCCGGCACTGTAGTTGGAAGCGGCCGAAACGAGGTGAGCCTCGGTGATGAGGCGTCGTCGTTCCACACTTGCTTGGCCAATTGTGGGCACATCCTCGAGCGGTTCGCACTCAGGATCCTGTTCTCCTTCGCTGCTCGACGAGGAGCGGTCATCATCGCGTCGACGCCGCTTGCGTTGCAGATTGTAGATGCGCCGCATCTTGCGCTCCAGCTGCTTGGGCGTGATGTGCTCGTTGCCATTTGACAGGCAGGCAAAGAGCTCCCGGGCTGCTTTTCTCGCCGCACGCTCGCCAGGAGTCATGGCCAGGCAGCGACGCACTTCGTCCGCATTCTCCGCCGTAATACCGCTGCCATCGTTATAGCACTGCCGGAGCAGCTTGGCCGCGTCCTCGTGTCCATTGTGTGCAGCGCTCACTAGCCAGTTGACTGCCTTCTGGTTCTGATTGCCCTTGGCAAGATTGGGCTCTACGTGGACACGGAAATCTGCATTATCTAGTGATTACCCGCAAGATTGTTCTACTCACCTATGGCATTGTCGAGCAACTCCTTGGCCAGATCGTATTGCATCTGGGGACATCCCTCGGATGCAATGTGATGCTTGAGTTTGTTTAAGGAGGCGCGATCTGTAAGGCAGTTTATCTCCATGTTTGGAACGTATTTCATGACAGGGTCTCAAAGCCTTACCTTCCAGATTCCAACGCCTGCGCTTGGTGACACCTGTCGGCTCATTTTGTGTCCAGGTGGCCATTTGCCCGGAGTATTCCCGTTTTGTTTACGAAAATCTATGAAATAATTCTCAGCCAGACTTGATAGAGATGGCATCGTGTGCCCACTTCTAATAGAGATGGGCTTTAATAGTCACGAGAGCTCATAGCCTGTTCAGACAAATTCTGTTACAGCGACCAAATTTTGGAAAAAAATCCTGTTCAGCGGAAAGTGATAAAGTGAAAAACTGATATGTTTTATTTTTGCTCAGTATTATTAATTAGTTTAAGTGATTTCTTTACCTAATATATTGATTTTTTTTTTTTAAAGGATGTGTTTTGCAGTGGTTTCAGCTGTTATAAGGAAATTGTTGGTGGTGTCTCGACCAGGAACGCAGTTATGATTTGGTTAGGTGTTTTATTACAAATTAGGTTTAGGTTTTAAACTGAGAGGTGGTGGGGTTTAACACGCTTCTGGTCTTGACTATCAAATACCTGTTAATCAGCTTAAGAAGTGCGAGAGAAATAGAGTTATGGAAGCAGCAAAGCGACTGACATCTATCGGATTTTACTTTTGCTCATAACTTTTAAAATTTAAATGCATAGTTTGATTTGAAACATTTTTGGCATGCCGAGAGCTATTAACAAATCAACTAAAATATAAATTACACGGCAAAAATATCTTTGGAAAGGTGGACGGACGAACATGGCTACATCGACTCGGCTAGTGATCCTGATCAAGAATAAATATACTTTATAGGGTCGGTTACGATTCATTCTTCCTGTTAAAGACTTTCCGTCGAATACAATATACTCTTTTCACAACAAATAACGGATATAAAAAGATTTCGAAAAATTCCCTTCTTTACAAACAGCTAAGTTTAAAACACTAAAAACTAGTTAATGACAGATATTAACATCGTTATGGTCAAAAAATCACCCTAATTGTTTGTTAGAGGTAAAGTATTTTAATAAAATTAAACTTCCCGACTTAATGCCAACCTATGGCAGCTAGGCATTCGGCTGATTGACGTAGGTTTTCAGCTATTTAATTTATTTAATGACCCTTAACAAAAAATAATGAACTGTGAAGTAAAAATTTGTGCAAACTTGGCGTCGACGAGGAACACTTGTCTCCGTTCACCATTAAAGTGCCACAGATGGATCGGATTTCTTAGCCAGAGCAATGAATGATAAGGAAAACAGGGAAAAGTAAACATTTGAAGTGGCTTTTGATAAACCATTAAATAAAACTCAATACCACAAGGACAACAAGTCGATGAGATTTTGGGGTGGTGGGCATTTGGAAATCAAACAAGAAACTGTCGAGTTTAATTGAAAACGCCAATTCATCATAGGGGGTGGGCTGGATATTCATAGTGGGCATTGGCCACCCTCCTCATTTATGTAATTGAATACCTGCTCCATTCAAGGGTAATCGCATCAGCTAACAAAATTAGCGACAACACAATCCAAGATCCGAGTCTTTTGGGCGCGTGCGCCTGCCACAGGCATCATTATAACACTAATTACTCGAGTATTATCGAAACGCATTCAGTTGAAAAGGAATAACGAGTAGCAGTTCCTGCTCCGATCCATTCCCAATCGCACACCGCACTTGGTCTTGAATTGGTTACTCAAATCTGACCGCAAAACACCGAGGCCTCACCCCCTCCCCCACCTCCACCCCCTTTCGAGCTGGGTTTCCATTGTTGGCTTGACTTCCCGGCGCCCGCGGCACTAAGAGCCATTGAATTGGCAATAAAAAGATTATAGCCCGAAGGTGTGAAGTGTAGTGGAGAACAGGGAATCGCATCGAGCCAGAATCAGCGCACAAAAGGCAAAAAAATACACCCCCAACGGTGAGGCGTTGAGAGCATGTGCCGGTTTTCCTCGGATTCGTTCCCAGCCTCTCACTCGCTTCGAGTGAGACCGGCCGAGTGTTTTTCCGACTGAGTGCGCAGCCATGTTGCCTGCTCTTCTGAGCATCCAATCAGCGAGGAAGAGTGGTCTGTGGGCCATATGTTAGCCAATGGCGGGAGCTTTCACCGAGTAACTCTCACGATAATCTTGGAATTGAGGGCCTTAGGTCATAAAGTTTTGTTTTAAACCATCAGAACCTTAAATCGATGCTTATAATCTGAAGACAATGTCTGTGTCGCTTCATATAAAGTGAAGAATTGAAATAATTTTTTTTTTCACATTTGCTTTATTATGAGTTCAAAAATATGGTATTTAAAATTTCAAGATGAATGGACCAATATCGCTAAATTCCTGTGAGTACTGCCTTAATTATGAACAGATGATAATCCCTGATTTCATTTCATGCCTTTATGTTTTGCTATAAGATATACAGAGTCAACAAAAGTAAAAAATAAATCAAAAAATTCGTAATTGTGTTTTTTTTTCGTTTTTAAAATGTGAACATTTTATTTTTTACAGTAAAACTTTAGAACCAGAAAAATTTTAAATAATATTTAATTGGTCGGCATAATTTCATTGTTTTATTGCACATATAAAAAATTGGGCAAAAATCTGTTTTCGATTTCAAAAACCTTTCGAAAGTGGAAATGAAATGTATTTTAAATTTGACAGTGAAATGAAAAATATTTGCTTACCAAAAATGAAGCAAAATTGTAAACAAGTTGCTACCAAGTAATATATTCCTTTAGATCCATTACAGTCCCAAACCATTCCATTACCCAACTAACCTACTTAGAGGCAGGAGTGCGAGTTTACGGATACCTTTTGGGATTCTTTCCGAATGATTTAAATTCTAAACAAATCGTTTGCCTAAACAAAATGATACAGATCGTAATGGTATAGGTACCTATAGCAAGGGATCCCAACCGGCAGGCTGTACCCAAAATATAAAATACGAAAAACGGGAGAGCAGTTAGCAGGGCTATAAACAATAAACAGGATGCATGCACTCCCCGAAAAAAGAAGGCGCACCATATAAGTAGACGCAACCGTTACCATTTTACGACAAATTTTGTTTACGCACTTGAGAGGAAACTCAAAAGGCTCTCTGGCCGCCTTTTGTATCCACCAATGGGAGGAATCGAATGGCAATATCCACCACCAGGCGCCGACGAGCCACTTGAGTGCGGGGCACATTTCCACTCCGTGAAACCGAGTGATTCTCGCCGGGGATCTGGGCAGCTATTTAAAGACAGCCCGGAGCGTCCAACTCAAGCACATTCGCTGCGCAGCCCTCGAGTCGTAAAGATCGGAAAACCAAAGAAAAAATCCGGAGTGAACAAGTGTCGGGAAATCACCAGAAAATAAGCCCCTCAAAAAACATTCAAGAAATCCCAAAAAATGCTGAATATGGAAAGTGCGGGTGTGGGTGCTGCGATGGCGGGTCTGAGCAAATCGCTCACAACGCCCTTCTCCATCAACGACATCCTGACGCGCAGCAATACGGAAACATCGCGTCGCATGTCCAGCGTGGACTCCGAACCGGAACCGGAAAAGCTCAAGCTAAACCCCTCCGATCGCGAGCGATCCGCCAGCAAGTCACCGCCTCTCTGCTGCCGAGATCTCAGTCTCTACAAACTGTCGCAGGCCAAGGAGCTGCAGCCGAATCCCCGGGCCACCAACAACTATCTGCAGTACTATGCGGCGGCCATGGACAATAACAACCATCATGGCCATCATCATCATCACCAGGCAACGGCCACGTCGAACTCCAGTGCCGCGGACTATATGCAGCGTAAATTGGCCTACTTTGGATCCAACCTCGCCACTCCCTTGGACATGAGACGCTGCACCAGCAACGATTCCGGTAAGTTATCACAAAGTTAGCGCCGCTATTAAGAGCTAATGGATTGCAGCCCCATCATGTATGGTGTTTTTCCTGTGTGCCTTGCTAATTTTCCGTAATTTTCCTTCAACAGACTGCGATTCACCGCCGCCTTTGAGCAGTTCGCCCTCCGAATCGCCACTTTCCCACGACGGCAGTGGTTTGAGCCGCAAAAAGCGGTCGCGTGCCGCCTTTAGCCACGCTCAGGTCTTCGAGCTGGAGCGCCGTTTTGCCCAACAGCGCTACTTGTCCGGGCCTGAACGCAGCGAGATGGCCAAGAGTTTGCGCCTGACGGAGACCCAGGTGAAGATCTGGTTCCAGAACCGTCGCTACAAGACCAAACGCAAGCAGATCCAGCAGCACGAGGCGGCTTTGTTGGGCGCCAGCAAAAGGGTGCCCGTCCAGGTTTTGGTGCGGGAGGATGGCAGCACCACCTACGCCCACATGGCTGGCCCGGGGGCGGGGCACGGCCTGGATCCCGCCCTGATCAACATCTATCGCCATCAGCTGCAGCTTGCGTACGGTGGTCTTCCGATTCCCCAGATGCAGATGCCCTTCCCGTACTTCTACCCGCAACACAAGGTTCCGCAACCCATCCCACCGCCCACTCAGTCATCCAGCTTTGTGACCGCATCCTCGGCCTCCTCGTCGCCAGTTCCCATCCCCGGTGCAGTGCGTCCGCAGCGAACCCCGTGTCCCAGTCCCAACGGCCAGGTGATGAGTGTGGAGAGCGGAGCCGAGAGCATCCATTCGGCGGCGGAGGATGGCGACGAGAATGTGGAGATCGACTAGGTTGCAGGAGGCAACCTACCGGAGCAGAAGGAGGGGTTACGTTTTGTGATAGCCGTAGAAATTGTGTTTTAGTCTCTATGTGTAACCAATAGATGTCCCATAGCTTTAGTAGCCTTAAGTTTTAGTTGTATCAACCCGAGAGCTAAATAAAATCATAATTGAAATGAAACTCTATATATCTTGTTAGTTTACTTATCTATCATTAACTTGGACTATTTTATGGTTTATTTATTTATTTATTATCCTGCAGTTAGTCCTGTATTCAAAACTATTCAGTTTTGTATACTTATCATGGAAAAAATTGCGCTACAATTCTGGAAAGTTTATTCTACACATTACTTTAAAGTGGACTTTTAATTGGAAAATATTATATTGCTGTTATATTTCCAAAAGTCTATAAAAATCCAGGAATTGGTTAGACCGAATATAGAATGTTGATGTCCTAATTTCGGCTAGTATTTTGGCTGTTGGCGGAATCTTGTCCTTATGGTAAACTTAAAGTAGGCTTTAACCCTTGACAATAGTAGACATTACATATAGTACAGTAGACAAACGAACATATGTTTATTCTCTTAAACTATTGGCAGAAAGCACTTAAGATTTTCTTAAAAAGACATTAACCATGCAAACATGAACGACAGTAATCATCTAAAAATTCTTACAAAGGTTGGTAACTGTAAGAATATAACTGTATTGACAAAAATAAAATGATAGATTAACTTTAATTTATAAAATGCTATATATTTTTTATGGTAATTCCGCTGGATCTGTTCTAGATGAGAGTTTTTGAAAGAGTCATTGAAACTCACAGGCGATTGTTATATAAAATGATACCACATGACCTCAATTCGCATCAACAGGCGGGAGAGGCTTCCCGGGCTTCTCAGACCCTTCAGAAATGACAGCGATCGGGCGGATGGGGATGAGGGCCTCGAGATGCGTTCCGCTGAAGTGGCTATGCGTGTGGCCGGAGCCTTGCAAAAACCAAAATCCGAAAGCCGCTGATGATGACCGACTATGACGAGCCCACTCAATGTCGACATAGAAGTGCTTCAATGTGTCAGGAGGGTCGGGACGGACGTCTGTGACCCACAAACCACTGACTTACATACGATCCTCTCGAGCGCTTTTGCACAAGATCATCGCGGGTGGGGGAGGGATGGGAACGGGACATAGACATGTCCTTAGCAGCACAGTTGGTGGCTGACGACAAAGAGGACAATCCTCAAGTGCCTGGCGGCGACAATTCTAACGGGCCTACGAGGCGATATTTATAAACAAACAAACAAATAGAATCACAAGCTGACGCCCAGGATGGGAAAAAGGACATGTGACCAGTGAAGAATATAATCGACCGATCAATGCTAAACATCCACTTCAGAATTATTAGGGGCGGTTAGCAACAATGTTGCTCATATTTCTTGTAAAACATTTTTAAACTCCCATTTACAGATTATACCCTTTCCCTTCAATTGGAAAAACTATTAGACATAAAGTTTCGGGAATGTTTGTAAAGTATTGCATTTAAAATTATATATATTCTGCGTTTTAAAAAGGTAAGATGAGGCTTTGTAAAATAATATTCATGACTATTTTATCTAAAGTAGGGTCTTCGACGCCGAAAGTAAAACAACCGTTTTTGGGGGTAATTTTTCCGAGTGCTGGAAATCTTAGGAAGTGGGACATTGAACGTGCTGGTCTTGTGACTGCCAACTGAAAAAACAATTCGAATATGAGCGATCTCTCTAAGTACATATTTTGCTCTTGGGCGCATTCTTAGACTAAAAGCCCGCAGGCATTTGACAAATTTGGGACACTAAAATCGATTGACAGTTGTAATTACTTGTGTAAATAAGAGTTTCAGCAGTTCGAGAATGTATCACTTTGGCACTCGGCTCCAGAAATATTTTCATTATTCAGTTTTCAAGCAAACACTCTTGTATTCTAGGAAGTTTAGTATTTATGATTTAAAATATACCTTTTGTATGAGTACTTATGGTCTTCATTTAATACATTTATTTCTTATAGATTAATTTAAATCTACCAAACCTTAAAAAATATCACAGAATCTTTCGAGATTTTTCCTGAATATTATAAAAACACCTGTGGTTCCAGCAATATTTTGTTAAATTATTTAATAACTAAGATAACACATAGATAATATAATAAAATAACTAATCAATTAAGGACATTTTTATGTACCTAGTTTTAAAAGTACCATGAAAGGGATAGAAGATTCCCGTATAAGATTTTAAATTAAAAATAATACAAGAAGTCAATACTTCAACCTTCTAATCCCAATTATCCGCATACCATTGAGGAAATGTCTCGATTGGGAACACAGATTGAGTGGCTTTAAAGGAATATGAGTGCGTTTTTGAGACCCTCCCCATTGTTCACTCCGGTAATTGTAATTTATGGCCTCTTTGAGTCTGAGTTTCAGTTTTATAGCACGCTTCGGATTTCCCATTACTACGCTGAAGGGTTGAAGAAACACGCTGCATGTGGTCTTGGAGTGAAATCCGTTCGTCCTGCTGCCGTCGGCGGCTTGGCTACCAATTTGTTTATATTGCGCCGCCTCCGGATTTGTTTATGCAACCTTTTTTATGACACACATCACATGCCGGGGTGCTACGAAATGTCAGCTACTTGACGGCAATCCTTTTAAAACCGTGCCGCCGATATTTCGCTTGTAATTAATATGGAAATTAGTCGGGGCGCTGCGGCCCAAGTGGCGTATGCGCAATCTTTGAACTGCAATTAGTCGTCGCCTGTCACCGGACGTCCTCGGGTCGGGTAAACAATTTTAGCGATATTCGCTATTTGTTTAAACATTTTGGGGAGGCCTGCATTCTTAAGCAGAGAGTGCATTTAATGGCGAAATGCGAAATTCAAAAGAAAACGCCAAAATCGTTGCCCGGACAGCTTAGAGTGTAAACAAAATGCCCGAAATGTTCACTTATTATAAAATGCACTGCATTCTTGTTTTTGGCCCATTTCGATGCACTTTGCTTTAGCGTTTTTGGCGCTGTCTTCCCGTGCTCCTGTTCATAATGCCGCCTCGTTCCGATCCCGATCCCGATCCCGTATCCCCAGCCAAAACCAAATCCAAGTCCCTCGATCTCTGGCCGATCGGAATCGACGTCGTCTGCTGCACACATGTGTGCCATAAAAGGAGGCTGAGGAGATTTTTGACTGCGACTGACACTTCGATTTGCCAGGCACCGCTTGGCTATTGCTATTGTTGTTGTTGTTCTTGTTGTTGTTGCACGTGTTGTTCTGCCGACGCATTTGTTTATGCAACAGCCCTGCTACTAACAGTTCTTGGTAGGAATAACTTCACAACAAATTCATCAACTAAACTCTAAACTATAGAGCGGGATACTCTTGGCCTTAGGGAGTACATCAAATATTGCGTTCTTTATATACATATATATATATTTTTATTTCAAGGATAAATGAAATTAAATAACTTCGTAATTGCTATAGAAACCCTCAAGCTATATTCACTTTTTGTAATCTCTTTGTAATCTCTTGTAAAATAATACAAAAATCGAATAAAAATCTAGACTATTTTGTTTTTGATATTTTTTTAAATATTTTTTAAATAAGATTTAAGAATATTTTCATAATTTAACCGCAATATACCAAATAAATGCACCATCATAATTTTAAACTGAAGGGAGAAATCTCTAAATGTGATCTATATTTTCTTCAGTATGCTAAAAAAAAAATGCACTATCCTTATAAAGTTAAACAGTTTAGTAGAGTATTTTAGTACCAACCGGCCCCTTTTCCCGCTTGATTTTGTTATTGAAGTTGTGCTCTTTGTTTTATGGGATGGACCTGATCCTAAGAGGGGGAACCCCAGAAGGGATTGGAGCCAGCGACATTGCCTAATTACTTTGCTGCCGGGCGGGCGATGGGCCTTGCCAGTGGGATGGGGCTTCAAATGGGATCCCTTCGGTTTGGCTAGGTAAATGAATCGTCTTCTCCCCGAACGATTAGCCCACTCACACCCACGAAACCCGATTGCTGTGTAAACAAAACACGGAAAGCAAAGTACAAATGATGCCCGGCCCATTTATGTTTATTTTGTTTTGAAAATTGTGCGTTTAATTTATAGTTAATTGTTTTTCAGCTTTTCATTAGCCAACCAACCAAACCGAGCGGTGACTGTGTGCGGTCCCCGAGAATTCCTGGGAATCCAGCCCACAGACCCGAACCGACGGATGATATTATACTCGCACCAATTGTTGATGATGGTGCTATTTGCGCAAGTTGTTGTGCACGTCCAAAATGGCCACCCACCTCAATTTCGATTCGAAATTGAATTTCCAACTCAATCCGGCAGCTGTTGAAATAATCTTTGCGCAATGCCAAAACCAAAACCAAATCCAAATCCGATCCATCCGGAAAAAAATCCATCCATCCAACCACCCCGCTCTCGGTGGCCACTCCTTTGCTTATTTGGCTTCAAATAAAAAAATCATTTAAATGATTTCGAGAACGGCAGCCATCGCCGGCCATAGCGGCATCAAATTGAATGATAAATGTTTTGGCTTTTGTGATTTGGTTTATTGTTCAAATTTCGGGTAAAAAAATTTCAAATTTTTACCGCATGCATAAAACGGTTTTTACTTTTTTTTTTATCGCGTTTTATAGACAGCCATTCAGATTGGCAAACGCTGAGTTGAGTCCAACTAGCACTAGATGGATGGTTTGTTTTTTCGCGAGCTGTTTAGATGAAAATGTTGTGGTGTGGCGGACTGAGAGAGAGATTCGGGAGATTCGAGATCCGCACATGTGTCCAAGTTCCATTGGGGCAACTTAATTAACGTTTTTAATGGACCTGCCGACTCGTAATGCCCGACAATTAAAGTCGCAATAGACATTTGGTTGGCCCGCCAGTCGATTCGGGCGTTAGATTGGCCCCGGGCCCAAGAACAGAGTGGGTGAGATGTGATGTTCTACGAATATGGGATATGTTTGATGGTATAGGGGCTATTGCCCAATGGTCTGGGCCGCCTTATCAGCTGCCTGAGCGCTACTAATAGGCTACCAGGCGGAAAACACTTGAAGATCTATTGATAAACAGTCACTTGGTATGTGAACTGGCGGGATCTGTTTTTCTCCCTGCAGCATTTGGCACCGAAAAGTGTTTGGATGGTTTGCGATGGGAAAACAAACGGAATGGTGTCGTATTTGGGTAAACACTTCAGTGAATCAGTTTCCTGGGTGGAAAACTTTTTCGGCTCGGAATCTTTTTGGCCGAGCACCTGCAACTTACTGGGTCGTTAATCTTTTGTTTTCCTTCATTTGTTTCGAACAACATAAAAGCGCTTAAAGCCTGTTTAAGTGCCAATTGCATAGTGTAAACAATTTTGGCATCACAAGAAGGTGTAGGTGCTTTAGGAATTTACAGTTGACTAGGTGCTCTTTAAGATAAATAAATCAAATCGGAAAATGCAAAAACATTCGAGTTCTGGGACCAAAAGCTAAGAAAACAAATTATATTTAATTTTTTTATTTTTTGTTTCTAGATATGAGTTCCAAATTAACAGTTCCTAGACATACCAACATATTTAAATGAATCAGTCATAATATTCGCCAGTAGAATTCAGTAGAACACTTATTTGATTTCATCCCAAGTCTGTGGGGGTTCAACTAATTGGTTTTCAGCACTGAAATTACCGTGAATTTTCTGCAATGCATAAATCAACCTTAAATTGCCGAAGAAGAGCAGTTTAACGCCTCGTTAGCTTTCGTCACTAAGCTGAGCAATTTCGAATGAATTCCACCTACCTTTTCTTAGTGGCATCTCTTTATCTCTGTTCTTCTTATTTTCGCTTTTATTTTTTCATAATCATTATACGGAGAATTTCGCTCGTCCTGCCACCCAAACGCCTATCGGCCACACCCACTCCAATGTCGGCAGCTATTAGCAGCAATTTTCAATTTCCTTTCTGATGAAGCACATGGCAAGAGAGCAAATTACATGGCGCACAAGATGAGACATTCACTTTTCTTTAGCTTTTCTTTTCTCGCTTATTTTTCCTTTTTTCCCTTGAATTTTTCCCCCCCTTTTGAACTCAGTCCTGGCGCACACGTACGCAATTGTCCTGAGCGCTCGACTTCGATTCGAAAAGAACATTTTCTTGCAATTTCTTTGCCATCCTGGGTGGCTGAGTGGGTCGAGAACGGAGCCCAGACGGGCGCAAATGAACGGCCATTATGTTTATCCGAAGTGAAAGCGAGGGCTGAAGTGAATTTTTAACGAGCCGGGGAGACCCAAGAAGTTGCCCAGTGCGTTGCAGTGAGTTAGAGAGTTATCCTGCCGGCAAAGGACATGCTTCAATAGAATAAGAAGAAAATTACACTTAAACGCTGCGGCGTGTCGACAGCTTCAGCTTTAGCTTCCCTGGGTGGTCAGCCTTGTAGACCTTTTAAAGGGTATTATAGTATAGATCTGATGTTGGTAACTATAGGTAGAAGATATAAAAGATATGGAATATAAGATAATATTTAAAAATACAAAAAAAATATGTTATCAATAAAGATATAAAAGATATGGAATACAAGATAATATTTAAAAATATTTAAAATAAATTTGTTATCAATAACTGAATAATTTTTAAACTTTTGTCTTAAGAATAATATCATATATTTTAATTTTTCTTATGTTTCATTTCGAATATAAATAAAGTGTATGAGACATTCTGCTTAAACAAACTCGTCTTTTTTTTTCGTTTTCCTATTTTCTGGTTAGCCAACTTTGATTGGGCTGCATTCAAAGGTGACCATCTAAATTGCCGGTCAATTAACAATTTCTTCTAGAGACCCTCCTCGTTAGCCTGCCTTCATCATTCGCGCAGCCATCGGATAAGCACATTCCAATGCCAGAGGATGATTTTAAGTTTATTTGCCTAAGCCGTTGACAGACAAACAGCTTCGGTTCACCCCTTTCCGCTCCCCACACTCAAAAACAGCACTCATACGCCCTGTGCGCCATCTGCATTAACATATCATTAGTGCGTGCGTGTGTTTGCCTGTTTATCGACGCTTTTGTTTACAATAAAGCGTAATCATGTGTTACAAATACCAATAATAAAGCCCATGGGCCATGTAACCCTATAGCTATGGCATCCATAGCATCTATAGCATGGGGCGTCGCACCCACTTCAATGTCAGTTCGTGAATGCATAATGAGCCCTGTAGCTTCACGGATCGTGTCTCCGCACTCCGGCCTCAAGTGCACTTGCCGGAGACCCAGTCTCCAAGTTTCCCAGTTTTCCAGCCTCCCAGTCTCCGGAGTCGCGTAAACATCCCATTTCTGTGTCCAATGGCGCTCGAACTGGCGCTGCCATTGCAGGAAGCAACTGTCTTTGGGGTCATTTTGTTTATGCGATTTTCGATATTGGACAGACATAAGTTGTACATATCTGGGATAATCGTGTGCGTACTTAGGTTAGCCAAGTATGTAAATGAATAGGGAAGTTATGTCTGTAAAACTCTTTATTAAGAAAAATTATTCTTAAGGTTTAGAAGATCTTGACATCTTAACATGTAAATCTTGATAATTTCTCTATGATTTGGTAAGCGCATACTTTAGCAGACTTTGAGGTCATTTCATCAATTGGGCAATCCAAATCCATAGTAACATAATGATGATGTTGAAATCCCATTAAATCTATGATGAGTAGGTATGCTTTTTATGGTAGACGCTTTGTTTTTTACTCAAGACTTTTGTATTTTTGCTTAAATCAAAAAAGAACACTTGGATCGGCACTCAGGCGCCTTAAGTACAATATTGTAGGACCATTCCAATTTGGATTCATTAAATACTTAAGTAGAAGCTCAAGTGCCAAAGCTTAAGTGTTCGGTCTATTATTGCAAAAATATGTATAAAAAGCACCAGAGTGCAGATCAAGTATATATAAAATACTCTGGAAATACAAATGTGGCGACTGTTTTCATTTCTTTTTCAATTTATTTGAGCAGACAATTATATAGAATTTTTGTATTATTTAGTTACTTATTTATTTGTTTTTATTTTGGGGATAGTTGTTGATAATAATTTTTCTATGAATCCTTTACTTTTCAAGTTCACTTCACTTCCAAAATATTATTTTAACTAAAAATTATTCTGATTTTGAGTCTTTCCTAAAATCTCTACCACGTTGCAAAGATTTCACCTTTCGGTAGATGGCATATAAAGTAAAAAGAGGTAGCAGGGCAATTATCAGTATAATGGCTGAGACATCCAGTAGATAAAACTGGAACCAGGGAAGATGTACTCCTGCTGCCACCATATGCGATGCTCCCCGATGCTCTACTACATAATCGATCCAGTAAACAGCCGTGTCCATGGCTCCAAGTGGACGATCGCGAAAAATTCGGGATGCTTTGTCCATGTTTTCCTTATATTTCGGATTCGTCAGCAACTCATTGAGCGCAGATTTCAGCAGATCTTCCGAAATGGTGCGATAATCCAATCCAATGGCGTAGCCAGCTACTTGGCCTTGTTTTATGTTCACATCCTGGTCGAAATAGAATGGCATTCCGAGCACCGGAACCGCATGATAAACAGCCTCCTGCATTCCAAAGACTCCGCCGTGGGCAATGAACACCTTGACCTTCGGGTGGGCCAATATGTCGGCCTGGGGTAGCCACTTCTCAACCTTGACATTGTCGGGAATATTCGTCAACTGGTCGTCCTCGAATTTCCAAAGGACACGTTGCTTTAGGCTGGCGAAGACTGCGAGGAAAATCTTGAGTTTTTCGGGTGGCATGTCAGCACTGCGCACTTGAGATCCTAAAAATACCATAAACTTACTTAGGTTCGGTGTAAAATAAAATCGGGATATTATGGGGTTATAAATATACTATAAGGCTTAAAATATTCTGTTTCGCACTCACCCAAACTAAAGTAGATGGCACCAAACTCGGCGCCATCAAGGAAGCTTTTTATATGTCCTGGCAGAGGTTTGGGCGGCTGGATATGCAGTCCGCCCACCGAAATCATGTTCGAGGTCATCGGTCTTGGCGATGTCAGCGGCATGTAGCTGTTCAAAAGTATAGCCGATATGTTCCGCTCCAATTGCTTAACCGTCGGCACCTGTGGCAGCAACTGGCTTCCAAAATGCTTCCTGATAATCGCATCCTGAGCCGGGTAGTAGGATACCTCCCGAAGAACATCCTCAGCAGTGCTAATCACGACATTCTCCAATCGTTCCCACAATGTCATACGATCGGTACAGGACAAGTAAACATTCGGGACATATGATAATGGATTTATGTAGCCAAATATTTGGCTAAAGTAGTTGGCATAAGCAAAAGTGGCCACTGTAATGACGGGTATTTGGTAGAGATGTCCGAGCATCAGAGCTCCCTCATTGTAGAACTGTTCCGCCAGGAGGAGATCGAACTTTCCCCTCTTATCTTTGGCATGGATTAGCTCCTGAACTGGCGGATGGGCCAGTGCCAAGTCCGTTGATTTGATTCCAATGTGTTGGCCCAGTCGCATGTGTGTTAGCTTTGAAAAGTCAATCATATCCACCGCCGAGTTTGTCTTCATCAACGCAGATACTATGGATAAATCTCTTACAGATTATTTAATTTTTAAACGACCAACTGACTTACTATC
This sequence comes from Drosophila pseudotakahashii, assembly GCA_035046095.1. Lineage (NCBI taxonomy): Eukaryota > Metazoa > Arthropoda > Insecta > Diptera > Drosophilidae > Drosophila > Drosophila pseudotakahashii. The sequence continues at coordinate 1,772,590 of JAWNOE010000159.1, read as the reverse complement.
TGCCCACGTATCATAGTGGGGCAATAGAATCTCCTTGTAGTTGGTCCCCAAGTTTTCCTTGGCCAGCGATAGGGGGGTAATGTAGGTGACCTCATGTCCACGATTCACCAGTTCCCTTACAATGGCATTGGACATCATTAAATGGCTTTTTACAGGCAGGAAAAAAGGTGCCAAAATCCGGGCTCCATCTCCGATTCCCAAAAGGCACAAGAGAATCAACTTGATTATGAGTATCTGCGGATTTAAAATAGATTACAAGGTTCAAATAAGTATTATTAACTAAAATACTTCTTCAGAAAACAAACCATTTTATTGTACATCTATAGCATTCGCTAGACACAGGTATACTGAGCTGGAAAAAATCTTACCAAAGGTTTTTATATTATAGCTCATCTTTCTGTATCAGTATTCCTTCTTTTGGCTAACGCAGATAGTCAAATCTAGGGAGATTGCTTCAGTTCAACGGCACAGCGTGTTATAGATAAAATCCATTATTCAGTTATTTATTATCCATACCTTCTAGGTCAGTAATCTTCACTGATAAGAGTTCATTAAGATATTTTATCTGGGCGTGCAGAAAATGTTTTGCGATAGGCGAATGCAGAATGAACTTGATAAATGTGTTTACATGCTGATTTTGATTGGTGATAAAAAGACATCGGATTATATGCAAAACAGTGTTCGTAAAATTCGAATTCAAACCAACTTAGCAAAAAAATATTTTTAAAAAAACCTAATTTGCAATTTTTGAGCACAATTCATCTTTAATTAAAGAACGCTAGTTCTTTTTTTACTTCATAACTTATCTATAAATTAAGGCTCTTAAAGTACAGATAAAATATATTATTTAGTTAAAATTCCTGATCAATGGTTGTAGTTTGTAGGTTTCCGCTCATTTAAAAAACAAACTTTAAGTGATCTTTAAAAAATGATCATATAATTCTGATATCCTCCTCATTTCAAAACTTTCCCATACGTTTTTATGTTGTACTTCCCAAAGCGATCAAGCTAAACGATGGGAAATAGTGAATAAATCACAGACATTTTACTAAATTAAATATTTGCTTCCCGGTTGCCACCCACCCGTGCAGTGTGGTAAATTACGGTTGTTTTGCCTCCCATGTTCCCATGTAAACTTTTCGATTCATCAGTCTCCTTAGTATATGTATTCGCCCATCTATACACACTGATATAAATGGTTAAATTGCCATAAAACTCAACGCGCCAATTTGTAGGCAATTAAATTTTATGTTTGAACTGGAATTTCGGGAGATTCAGTGACGTCCGCCTGGCTTTTTTTTTTTATAGGGATTGGGGTTTTATTCTGATCGGCACCGCATCGATCATTCAATTTGGCAGCCATTCGAGGCGGACTTATTATTATTGTTTACTTTGTCATATTTTGCCAATGTGTTTTTATTGTTCTGCGGGCCGCATTCGCATTCGCAATCTCATTCGTACTCGTATTTAGATTGCCTCTATTTGTTGCTGCACGCCAGCGGCAGTGATACTTTGTTTATTGTCTCGGCCAGGCCAAATAAATGCAACGACTTTTCTGCGGTAAATTCGGCATTTGCCGATTGGCATTTGGCGGGTGCTTGCTGCGATTTGGCCATAAACCTTGATCGGTCATGTGTTCGCCTTCCCGGAGAAGGAGGACGGGCGGCTCAAGTGGATGAAGTTATTGCAAATTCTCTAATCTCTGGCTAATGCCCCATTGTTGGCAATCACTGCAATGATCTCAACGGCCAAATGCGGCCATAAATTCCCCGTCCGATGGCCAAGTGTTCCATCAAAATCAAAGCTTTTAAGCCGCGGCCTGAAGTGTTTCGCCTGCTCGCTTGTTCTAATTTGCCTTTTGCAGCGAATGCGCAATTAGCCGCTATTACATTAATAATACGCGTACTTGTCTTCGGCCGACCCAATGGTAATTGAAAAATCAGCTATTTCGATTCGAAATCGGAAATCGAAACAGAAATGAAATTGGAATTGAAAATGTGCGCTTTTGGCCAAAGTGAATCGTCTGTACTTAAGAGCCTAAAAGTGCGCATCTTGCCTCACTGCATCTGTATCTGAATCGGAATCGGAATCTGTGTGCGATTTTGATTCTATCTTTATAACGGCACTGGGAAAAACTTATTTTCTTGGTGCTCGGAACTTTAGTTTCCTGATTTTCTTTTCATAAATGCCCTTTATTATTTTTAAAAGGCTACTGTGATGTGTACTTTTAAATGTCAGAAATAAGACAGTTTTTACTCCCGTTAAAAATTATTTTTCTATATTTAGTGACTAAAAAAAAGGTCAAATATATGATATTTCATCACCGTTTTTTTGCTGTATCTTGGCCGAAAATTGTCCAAAATTAAAAAAACAAACTGCTTTGAACAGGTAGCAAGGTAATTAATTGATCGCTATAACTTTTTGGACTGATTTAGAAAAATTAATTTTTTGCAAATTTTGACATTTTTGGTAAGGGTAACATCACATTTTTGCAAGAAATGGTCAAAAATTAAAATGTTCAGGTTTCAATGCAAATCGATTATTACGAGTTCAACGATGTATGAAATTCCATATTTGGATCATTATTTCATTTGTTTTGGTTAAAATACTGATATTTTTGGTGAAAAATTTTTTCGTTTTTGGTAATATATTTTAATAAAATCGTGGCCCCCGCGTAAACTTCTTTAAACAAATGTTAATATCCTAGATTTGACTAGTTTTGTGTCCTAATCAACAAAATTTTTAAGATTAAATTTATAAAAAATGTTTGAACAGTAGTTGTGACATAGTTCACAAATGATATTTTTCCTCAGTGAGGAGCCGACCTTCTGTTCTGCGGCGACGCTAATATGCAATTGGAAACCGTCGGGGCCGCCAGTCAGTTCCCCTACGATTCTGATGGTAATGCTGATGCACCGGCTCCATGATATGTAATCATGCGTGTGGCATTGTTTACAAATCACGCCTTGTCGCCGCTCCCGACCGGTATCACAGACAGGACACACTCGAGGATGTCGGCAGGAGGGTGAAATATGTGTGAACGCTGTTGTGCCATCGGGAGCCTGGTTCCCGTCCCCTGGCTACTCAAGTGGCCAGTGGTTAGTGGGTCTCGGTCCCAGCCAAGGTGGCTAATTGGCATCTCCACTCGAAGTCCGTCTAGACAGCTGTTCTGCGGTGGTCCTGGGCCAAGTGGCTTGTTTTGATTGTCGCCCCGGGACATTTGGGACACATTAGTTGACCACTGTTTGGAAATAAACGTCGGAAGGCAGCGCCAAGGCGGAAAAACTGAAGGGAGCGGACCACACAGCAGACGCAAATAACCCAAAACCGTACTCCAAATAAGCAAAGCGCGATGCAACAACAAACAATAATAGTACACAGAGAGAAGAACTCGATTTAAATTAGTTAGTTAGAATTCTAAAAAAACTGTGATGTGAATTTGTATTTTGAAGTAAGACTCTAAGGATCCAGTTCTTAATTTCATTTAATCTAATTCAATTTATTTGAATCGAGGAATACGGTTTACGAATTTCTTTATAAAGTGGTACTAGAACTTTTTTGCAATATATTGTTCAATTACCCCCTACTCTTATTCATTCTTGATCATCATCCTTACTATTTAGAATTTTACTAATTAATTTAAAACATTTATAATAGAATTCAGAAAATAAATGTACTGCTCATATATGACTATTTTAATAAATTTTGGGAAATAGGATTGATTAATTTTTTATTATTTCATTTATATTTTTCTTCCTGTGTATCCCACTATTCCACTAGTTTATTAAATGGTTTCCCCCAGCATTTAATGTACTAGTGGAACTCCTCAACTCAGCTCGGCTCCATTCATTCATGCTCATCCCTATCACTGTCCCTATCCATCCATATGCTCCATCCATCTATCCATCCATCCATCCATCCATCAGGGCCATCAGGTGTGTGGTGGCGTTGGCTTTCTGGATGTGGATATGGATGTTCCACGGTCGCCGCCGTTAGAAGCGCAATTTGTTTATGCTACTTTGTGAGCAATAAAAGCACAGACGGCCATGTGGGTGGTCCCACCTTGGGTCTTTGGGCCGTTCGACTTTATGCAGTCGCTGGATATGATGTATGGTACTGGTACTGCTACTGGTACTGGGTGGAGATGGGGTTGCCGTGCGCTAATCATCAGCCGCTCTTCGGAGTTGTTCGTGTGGAATTAATCAGAGCATTGTGTGCGGCCGCAGCAGGATGCGATGGGTGGCTGTGATCCCTGTGAGAACAAAATTGAGTCATAATTGAATTGATTTCCAGCGAAAGCGGCCACTTGCAAGTGTCGGAATCGAGGGTCCCAGCTATCAGCTTTGACTGTACAACTAAAGTGGCCGCCAAATTATTTGACATAATTGCGCCGTAATGAAGCGATATCTGCGTCTGGGAAAGGGTGAAGCTGACGGCACTCTAGTGGGGTGCTCAAGTACCCATTGAACTCCAATGGAGATTCGGTGGCTGTTTCGGCAGTTTGTTGACCTCGGAGAAGATGTGACCCCAAACTCGCCGCATTTTGAATTGCAGTTCTAACAATCTAAGTTTTGTGATTGTTAATCAAATTAGAAAGACCCTTAGATTGCATTCATAAAGCATGCGGCTCAAAAAGTGATTTCAAAAACTTTAAAATCTAACCAAAGCAGGCGTTTAACGTTTAGGTGTCAGATTAAAATCAGTTTATTTGTCATTACGGTGATTCTAGTCAAGTCGACACGTCCGAATATTTTCTCCATAATATAAAGTTTTTAAATATTTATTTGTGAATAAAAAACCAATAAAACTGTGTAGAAAATCAAAAAGAAATTAAATATAACGAGCTGTATACGTGGTCTTATTTGTTTTTAGAGCGTGTCACTTTAGACTTTATTATTAATTATAAATCGGAGATTCCTTTACAAACATTATTAATAATCAGAAATAATAATTTACAAAGTAGGCTGTGAAAGTTTAAATGTCACTTTAAATTCGGTTTATTGCTCAATACGGTTTCTTCATTCGAGTCGAAACGTAAGAATAATAATTTGTTAAAACGGTTCAGCCCAAATATTTTCGCTTATTCCTTGCCGGTGCTATTATCCCTTCTTAAAGATCACATTACCCAACTCCAGGCTAATAGTGAGTTCTTCGATTTACAACGCGATTAAAAATGTTCCGAGGTCGTCGCAAGCGTGAAGATTTGAGTGACGATGAAGGTGAGGGCGACAGCCGCCGGAAGAGAACCGCCGAGGTCCAAGTGGCGACCGTGGAGCGGATGATGAGGGGCTTGAGCTACCAGGGCGGCGCTTCGATCGAGCTGAAGCTGGACAACCTCTCGTACCTGCTGAGCAAGGACATCAGGGCCGAGCTCAAGGAGAACATAATGCAGCTCCTCATAACCTGCGTGGGCAATCACCCCGGGCAGTCCAGTGCCTATGCCACATTCGTGGGCCTGTTGAACATCCGCAGCTTCGAGTTCGCCTCCGAATGCCTGGCCTTCATGTCGCAGAAGCTGAACGAATCGCTAGGCTTTCGCGAATGGTCCAAGATTCGAGGAGTAGTCCACTTCTTCGTGGATCTGTACAATTGCCATGTGGTCGGCTCGTCGTCAGTGCTGAAGTTCCTCGCGGATTTAGTGAAGGAGTGCGCGGACCTCAAGGATCCGGACGAAGTGGAGGACTGCGTGCCACAGGCACGCCTCGATTTTCTGGCCTACTGTGTGCTCTCGGCCATTCCCCTGATTGGCCGCAATCTGCAGGGCAAGGCGGGGTTCGAGGGTCTGCTCCTGACGCTGCAGATCTTCGTGAAGAAGCGGAGGACCCTGTCCTCCGCCGTGCTGAGCATTTGGCGGGACTCTAAGCAGAGGGACTACCTCGAACTGCTGTGGCATCAGGTGGATGGTATGAGGCAGGAACGGTGGGTCGAACCGGAGCACCAGTTGATTCCGCGGCCCTACCTGGCCTACGACGAGAGCCTCAGTGGCGGACGGCTGCACAGCTTGCCCGACTGCCAGTTGGCGGACCATGAGCAGGGATGCCGATATCCTCCGCCCCGCGTGTCCTTCAGCCTCTTTCCCCACGACACTGGCGGCCAGGAGCACCAACTGCAACTGCCCCCGCTGCTAAGCATCGAGCGACACTTGCTGGAGGTCCAGATACAGGATATACTGGGCTCGAGCCACAACGAGCGGAGGACTTGTGCCGACAGCCTGCTGGCCTTCGCCGCCACGAAGCCAGAGTTGGCGGTTCATCACTGCATCGTGGAGGTGATTCTGGGCGAGATGTTGAAACTGCCCACCTCCCAGTGGGTCACCATTAACTACTCCTCCCTTCTGGTGGAGCTGTGCAAGCGCCTGCCGACCAAGCTGCCACGGCTGGTGAACATACTCTTCGCGGACATACTCTTCGATCGACTGGACACCATGAGTGTGGCCTGCTTCGATCGGCTGGTCAACTGGCTGTCCCACCATTTGAGCAACTTTGCGTTCTGCTTCCACTGGGCCAAATGGGGCCAGAGGCTCCCGTCCCCAGTCGATGCGAGTGCCAGCAATCTCCAGCCGAAGGTGGTTTTCCTCAGGGAATTGCTCAAAAAGTGCATCAGGTGAGCGGAAGTAACAATTAGTTAGTTATATGGCAAAAATAGATTTGGGCATATTTTACTAATAATAATATTTATATTGATCTTCCAAAACCCAGATTATCATACCATCAAAGACTGGTAGATATTGTGCCGGAGGTTCTGGCCGGCTTCCTGCCGCCAGCTCCGTTTCCGCGCTTCAAGTTCGTCGACGAAACGCTACCGGGTGCGAAGTTGTCCAAGAGTCTTCTAGAGGCAATGCGCAACAAGCAGTGCAGCCCGGAAATGATCTCCAGCCTTATAGGCGACACCACAGGGATCGGACCGCTGCTCAAGATCAACGTGTTCACCCAGAATTGCCTTCACCTTGGGTCCAAGTCGTTCAGCCACACTTTCGCGATTCTCCGCAAATACCAGTCGGTCTTCAAGGTGAGTTACATCATTTCCTTGCAATTTCGAAAATAATTTAATTTTAATAAAATATTTTAATCACATTTTAACATTTTAAGTTTCATTTCAAAACTCTGCCTTTTCCATTTTAGGAGATGACTGCTGGTGACTTAGAGAAGCAGCATGCGATCTTGAACGGAATCTTTGAAGTCTGGGTTGACAGCGAGCATATGAAGTTTGTGGTGGCCGAAAAGCTGCATCGCGTGCAGGTTATCGAGTGTCGGAGTATAGTGTCCTGGATTTTTAGTCCTCAAATGCGTAAGGAGCTCACCAAGATGTACCTTTGGGAGCTGCTCCATTCCACTGTGCGCCACGTGAAGCGTGTCCATAAGCAGAATGAAGTTGTGGATGTGGATATGGATGGGGATTGTGAAAGTGGATCGGATTCTGCGGTCATGGTTATTTTACTGGACATCGTATATCGCTTCGTAAAAACTCTTTCCGCTGCTCCAGAAGAACAAGAGGGTTCCGAGGAGCACTACTGGTTCCAATGGGTTCTCGGCCGGCTGCAGGAGACGCTTTTCATCTATGCGGATGACTACAGGAAACTGTCCTGCAAGCTCCGAAAAATATCGGGAGAGGCCGACCTTAGGGAAGAAATACAAAAGTCAGTACAGGGATTTTTGGCCTACGCTATGTAATTATTGTACTATTCCCATCATTATCATCATACCCCTACTTTTGTACTTGCTTTATTATAAACTGATAATAAACCAACTGCGCACAGAGAAAACTAGCAGGAGCTTTAGATGGTAATACCTCGCCAGCATCTAGGAAGCTATCTTACTAGCTAATATTGAGTTAACAAAAATTTTAAATAAATAGATATTTTTAATTTGATTGGATTCTTTGAATACCTACTAATCTTTTCAACTTAAATATAGTCCACCTCTTTTTTTTTTCAAAACGCCCGCCAAAAAAAAGGCGCCCTCTGTTGGTGAACGGTATCCTTTAGAAGGTAGATTGAAATAGATTTATCGATAGTTTGAAGAAGAGTAGACATTCGATATATTTTAAGTTCGCCATCTAGCGGTGGCGTTGCGTGTGCGTTATATTTTTCACAACCGTTGGACGTTTGGTTCGCGTATTGGCTAAATAAAAGTGGAAGAAAGAATGGCGCCTTTATTCAAAAACTTTTAATATTTTAATGGAAAACAAGAATACTAAAAACAAAACATCCGTGAATCATTTGCGAATATAGATAAATTGTTTTCTTAACTTAAATTTATTTTTTAATAATGTTTTATAATAAATATTAAAAATAACAATACTATTAGGTTCCAGTTTTGTTTAAAAAATAATACCGGAGGTTTAAAAACAAAAATCAGAGACAAACTCCTAAGTTGTGATGTTTATTTGAAAAACCATGAGTAACGGTCATGGTATAAAGTCACGTTTTAACATTGTTTTTCAATCATGTTATTTATAAGCACGCTAACAATGATAACAATTGATAAGGTAGATTATGATCCCTAAACAGTTTTGATCATTATTGTAAAGATTGACATCATGAGCGTGTAAAATATCAATTACTCCACCTTGGGTTTATGCAACGTTAAAACTTGCCCTATAAAAGCGACAGGAGCTCAAGTAGGAGTTGCATTTGCGACAATAGTGAAACATGACTTGCGAACTGGCTTGGCAATGGCAGATTCTTATCTTGCTGGAATTGTTTTTTTCTGCAACTTGTGTCCAATTGAATCACGAATTTGTGCCTGTGAATGAGGATCTGTTCAGTGATTGCACGGACAAACCAGGATTTCAAAATGTTGATAAAATTGCGGATTTGTCCGCCTTAAGCCGAAAAAAGGCTCCAAATGGTGGAATTAATATAGGTGGAAACATAACCATGAAGTGGGACGTCCAACCATCAGATCGTATAGGGGTGAGTGCTAATATAGCTTAATAAAGCAGCTAATTCCCCTTATAATCAATCGCATTTCAGGTTGAAGTTGGTATACAAAAGTTGGAAAAAGGAATTTGGAAACCAACCGTCTTAAAAGGGATTGATAAAGATTTCTGCAAGTCCTTTTACGACAAGAACACCATTTACTATCCTTACTCGACCCAACACGTAATCAACAAGGAGGCTGTTAAGGACAAGTGCATAAATATTCCTGGGGTAAGAATTATTTTAAATGAAAATTTGAATTAATTAATTACTTAATATTATTCATTTATTTAGACAGTTTTAATTGTGGAACCATTTCTTGAGAAAATATTTATAAGTTACGCTGCGCCCTTAACACCGGGACGTCACAAGGCCTTAATAATTTTTACTGCGTTTGACGAAGCTAATGTCAAACGTCCTAATGAAATATGCGTAGAAATCATTGGCGATATTGTTAAACCTTAATCGCAGTCGCGCTTGCACTATCTCAATATTTTGGTTTTTAATTGTTTTTATAGACAAAGTAGCAAGCTTTTAAAATATATTATTCAACACGGGTATATTGGTTGCACATAAAATAAAGTTAATATGAAACTATGCAAATATATTAAACGATATTGTGATTCGGAATCATTAATCTTGGAAAATAATGAAAAAGTGGGTATTGCTCCATTTTACACAGATATTTTGTCTCCCCTCGTAATAAAACCTCAATAAAACACAAAAAATGAATCTGACTTCGGAATCATCTTGAGACTTTACAAACTTTACTGGGGTATACTGTTAGAAATAATTAAATTAAGCTTGGCAGAAGCTAAGATTGTTTACATTTCATAGTATCGTACACTTTTAAGTATATTATTTTGTAGGTTGATGCACAGTGCCATTCATACATATGTAGTTTAAAGTTTATTATGAAATTTAATACTTGTTTAGTTAAAATCAAAAAAGAAATTCGCACTTCCTTGCACTTCTTTTTGCAAATTATATACATATAAAAGCGTTGTGATCGGTTTTTTTTTTACAAATTAAGCTAATCACTGTTTTGCCTCTGGGGAGGTTGCAAATAGTTCGACGGTGGTTGCGTATATAGCAACTTGCCATCCGAATACCGCATCAGGGTCATAAGCTTCAGCATCCTCAGCTCCTCCTTATCCTTGTCCTTGTCCTTCTCCCGATCCTTATCCCTATCCTTATCCGCTCCGAAGCTCTGCATGTGGGGGTGGTGATGCTGGGGCTGATGATGCTGATGATGATGGTGGTGCGAGCGATTGGGTTCTGCTGACTGGTCGGGTCTTTAAAATACTCAAGTCATTAACGTTCTTTAAAAAGCTTTGGTTCGCTGACAATTTCTCGCATTGCACGTCCTTCTTTAGCTCCTCCATGTCCCGCTTAAGTTTGGCCCTTCGATTTTGGAACCATGTGATGACCTGTTTGAAAAAAAAGTCTATTAATTTTCGTTCACAGCTACACAGAGAGGAGAATACGTTGGAAATCAGGATTACAAATATTTACTATTGTAGTTGAATTATATTTGAAATGGTATTTTTTATAAATTTTTTAGAAATTGTTTAGAAAAATTCAAACCGAAAATTATTTTAAACGATGATCATTATTATCTCTTTGAAATTGACGTGATAGAATGCTGAAGTTAAGTGGCTGAACTTTAAGAACTAGGATTTTTAGAGAAAATTGACTGAATCTTTCATTTCCGTCACTGTAACTTGTTATCCTTCTGGTATTGGTTACTGATTTCGGATCGTATCTTCCTCTTTTGCTAGCGCCCACAGACATTGCAATACTCACCTGTGCATTGGAGAGGCCCAAGCCGCCGGCGATTTCATCGCGATCCGCTGGCGATAGATATTTTTGGTACAGGAAGCGCTTCTCCAGCTCGAAGATCTGCTGATTGGAGAACGCGGTGCGGGACTTGCGTTTCTTCTTTGGATTCGATCGCGTCGCAAATATGTTCAACGTGGCGGGATCTGCAAGACAACAAGATCAGCATTAAAGTCAATGTCAGCGATGGAATCGATTCGGAAAGGTGTGAGATGGTATCGTAAATTATTCAGCGATCAGTCAACTTTTTATACGCTTCGCACGGCTGATCGTAAAACGGAAAAGTTTATGGGGCTTTCGGCTTTCTTGCTTCTTGGCCAAGTGCGAGTACCGGGGTCTGACCTTTCTCCGGAGATCATTTTGAGGATGCTTTAATGATCGCATTTATGACCGATCTCTACGCATTCACTGGCACTTTCAATTCAATCAGTGAAATGCTCGTGGCTAAAACAATTTCAAACACACAATTCAATGGAATTCATAATAGACAATCGACATCAACAAATCGGTGGTCGTAAAGACAGGCTGGGGATTCTCTAGCTTCTTCGTTTTATACCCTCGCGTTTTATTGGCCACGCCGCTGAATGAATGATTTCCCCTGTGTTGTATTCTTAAGCGATTCGATGGGGATTGGAATTGATTTGGATTTTGGATGGCCGGTATTTGTTTTTGGCATGTTTAAAGGTAATACGGCGGCTGATTGATGTTTTTACTGGGCTTTTTTTCCGAAAGTGTTTCGCGGCGGAAACGGCTTTCAACCCAGTTGAACTCAACCCCATTAGGTATTGTTTATTTATCGCGGGCCATTCAATTTTTGCGCCTCTCGGCCGAGTGTTTATTAATGGCCGATATATTTGTATGCCTGCGGAATGATCGCAGCCAAAGTATCTACGGAAATGGCTGTTGCGTCGTTTGTTTATAGGGTTGAATTTTGGGAGATACCTAAAGGGAGGGAGCAGGAGGTCTCAGGAAGCCTCAGGAAATGGCAGCTGCGCATTGGAAAGCCGGTCGGGGCAATTTGGTTGTTGCTAAACATGTCCGACAAATAACAATTAATGCACCCGAATCGGGTCCTTGGACAGCGCAAGGATGACGGGGTTGATTCGGTCCCTCTTCTTTTCCTCGACGGCCTTGTGGTCAAAGTCGAAACTCGGATCCAAAGCCATTTTGACACTATTCTGATGTGTTTATTGTGAGGTTAGATAATCTACTGTTTTGTAAACGCCTCTTGGCACCAAAACTCGAGGGTTGAAAGGATCCCTGGCCGCAGGAAGCACACATTTAGGTGTTTTCCATTTACACGAGAAGGAACATGAAGAGTTAATTAAAGGTAAACGGCAGGAATGCCCCTTAAGAAATTAAAATGTGCGTGAGTAGTGTTATCATAAAGGTTATTGCTAAAACATTTAGGATTGGATATGGATTTCCACATAAAATAGTTGATATTGGTTTTGTTAAAATATGACACATCCCGTAAAATATATAAATTTATTCATGTTTAATTTTATTTAGCTTTAAAACCGCTGCATCTATTTCTCATTATTCCAAGATAGCCTTTCACATTAAAATCAACCGTTATATGTGTAAACGGTATTCGATTCATTAGCTAGTACAACTTCCTTCATTAGCCAGTTTAATTTGGCCCCCACTTACCAGCAATACCAGGTCCTAGCCACGCCTCTAATTAAAAGCCATGGCAAGCCTTCGCTTGGCCAAAAACTGGTCGGCGCTCGCGATGGTGGGTGTGTTTTTGGCCATTTGTTGAGCTTTATTAATTAAGAAAACTCCACACGGGGGGCTGGACCAAGTCGGAGCCTGGTTAATGGCTTGGCCCACATGGAGAGCGTATGTAAGTTGCGGCACTAACAACCACCCAGACGGAGTTAAAGTTATAGTTAAGTAGAAGTTAAAGTGCACGGGTATTTGCCGAAAGAATTACGACCTGAGCGAGCACCCACACCTCCACCTTTACATCCACATCCATCCGAACCTCGTGTCGCGGCCAACAAACAATGTCATCAGCATAACTAATCATTGTGACACCGAACCACCGGGTGACACCCAGCACAATGGGTCCAAGGAGCTGCTCCCGTTGTCTGGAAAGTAAGCATAACTTATGCCTCCTGGCAGCGTTGCTAATTGAGACACAAACAAAATGACGCATTGTCCTTCCGCAACTGGGTTGGGTCTGTTTCTAGTACGGGGAACTGTACACTTCCCAAAAGTCAGTATGAATTAAGTAACTGGGAGATTAATCAACTCATAATGTGATCCTGCGAGGGTTACCTAAGGGTTCTTATAATCGGATCTTTATACTTTTAGTGCACTATTAAGAAGAAACGTATGATGTTAACATGGATAAAAAAAGTATTTTTGAATTTGTCGTTGGAATAAATATGTCCATCTCTTGTATGCTTAGTTTTAAGAACTACTGGGGCTTTAAAATATATATACACTTTTTTTAAAAATCGTTGTATAATTTAACTAAATAGTTTCAAGAGATATGTGTAAAATCCCATTTATTATCGTAATACTAAAAATACTAGATTGATCAAAAAATCGAATCATCGTTTAATTTAATTTTAGAATTTTGTAAATTAAATATTTAACGTAGGAGGGATGAACCATTAAAGTTAGGTAATAAGAAGCATTTACAAATATAAAGGATTGAACTTTTAAACAATGTTAATAATTTGAGTTCGAATCTTACTTAGTAAATCAAGTTTTTGTTTAATAGAATGGTGGGTGAACCTTTAAAGCTAGTTAACTAGTAGTTATGCTATTTTTAAATTGAGTGGATAATATTTTGAAAATCCCAAATTCAAGTCATATATCTACCGTCACCTGGTTCACCACCCACATTTCTCCGGGTGCACCGGCACATCGCAATTCGAGATGGCGTGCCTTATCAACGGCCAATCTGAGGCCCAGACTGGTGCGCATGGCTAATGGTGTGGCTGGTAATTAGGCAAATTAGCTGGACTCTGCCACTGGGAGGCACATAAATTAACAGCAATTAATTAAATGCTCGCTGGTTAATGCCGGATCACGACCGGCTCTTCCGCTCGGCAGCCATTGAAATCGAAATTCTATTGGAACATTTTCCAAGCCGGTCGTCATGTTGAAACCGGAGTAAGGCTCAAAGTGCCGGAGCAATTATGTTGATTAAGTCCGGAGGGCGAGGAACGATTCAATTAAAGCCAGCTCCAAATCAATCAGCCGAGATCAGCCAGCGGCCGAATATGTGGCAGTAATGGTAATCTCCGTGGATGGAGATGCACCCATAAAGGCGAACATCATAATAAAAGGCCGTCGAGATCACAATCTTGAGATACTTTGGCTTGGCACTCTCGATCGGTGCTACCAAGATGCGTATCGTATCGCATCGCATCGCTCGGATAAGGCTAATGCTAATGCCAATGCCCAGGGAATACTTGAATAGTTTGCCACAAGGTGCCTGCTGTTCACACGCTCTTCAAATGCCTCGGATCGCAGCGGACCCTTTGAAAGACGAGCGTAGGTAGGTTAGCCAGGTAGCCAGGCTCGGATTTCGTTCGGCTGCAGAACCAGGCCAAAAGCATGACATGTGGAATGTGATTCGGGCTGCCAGCGGAAGACTCAATTAGAAGCTTTGACTTTTCGGGGATTTACGACCGCAAGGAATTTCACATTCTCAGGGGTCTCGTTCTGGCCAGGCTAAATACCTGCCAATAGCTTTATAAGATTGCCGCCACCACAGAGTTATGACAAACGCAAACGCAAAACGAAACCGGCAAAGGACAAAGGCGACCTTCGGATGCAAAAGAGTTGGGCTAAAAGCGCTAATTATGGCCAGCAGAGGAGAGCTCCAGCGGCAGACCGCAAATTGCGTTGTCCAGAAGCTCGAAAGCGTAATCAAAAACTAATTTTAATCCTGTTTGGGGCCCACTCCCGCATTGCTTCACCTTTTACCCAAAACGCCGAAAACGAAACTGAAAACGAGCCCCTGCCTCTTTGGGATCCGATCCGATCGGATCAGAGTTCTTTTTAGCGGTAGGTCCCGGTTAATTTATTCTAAATGGCTTTTTGAAATCCCCGAAACAAGACGAGAAACTTACTTATGACGTTGCCGGCGTCTCTCGTTCTCGTTCTTGCCTCTCCAAAAGGGAAAATAAGAATACATAACCAACTATGGGATCTGGAATCTGAGATCTGAGATCTGGAATCCGGAATCCCAACGATGATTCAGAGCGGATCAAAGTCGATGGCGGGCCCTGCATATTTTTCTCACTTTGGCGTGTCTGCGTGTTGTTAGCAATGAAATTGATGAGTTCGAGCAGGTTATAAAACCCGATACCTTTTGGCTACCTTTGTTTGCTGGCTCTTTTATTATTATTATTGCCTTTACTGTTGCTGTTGCTGTTGCTGGACCTACGAAAAGCCGAAACACAATAACACAAATTAATATAAGAAGATGAGACAAATTTAGCCGCCGACAAAGTGAGCTGGCCACGGAGATTCCCATTATCATTACGGATCGAAGTGGAGCGCGGGGCGCAGCTCTCCATAACGAGAAAGTTATAAATTTTGGTATTTTCTTTTCGATATATCCAAGCTGGCGACTCGTCGACTGGTGGGGTCTTTCATCCGAACTGAGAACTGCGAGACTGTCATTGTTGGCTGCTTGTTTACACGCTCGTAATGCGTCCAATAACTTTTTGTATTTTGTTGTCATTTGTACCGCCCCGGAGATCTGGGAACTGACTGGATTTTCAGGTAGGCGAAGTTATTTTAAGCCCAAAATGGACGTTATTAGGGAGGTGCTGATGGGACCTAAGACTGAGAGGCATTTTATAGATCGGGCAGAAAAAATACGATCCTTTTTAAAGCTTAGGCTTTCAGGGAATTTTAAATTTTTAAAATATTTTAGATTGTATGTCATAATTTTAATCAGTATTTTGAAATTAATAAATATTATATTTTAGGAATTTATTTTGTAATAGCTATATTTTGTTTGTTATCCTTATTTGTGATTTAGCAGCTATAGTTCTCGTATTATTTATGATAAGAAATTCTTACTTTTATGAAGGGCGCTCTATCTAAAGTCAATAACCTCTAGGCTATTGAAATTACTTACTGTCTTTCGGCACAAAGGACTTTCTCTGGGTTACTTTTCCCCCTTCTCTTTAATTGAAATTTTCGTACATTAAGGCAAAGCGTCACTGCCCAGCGTAAAGTTTTCATGTTCATGTTGGCCCGCAGCTATTTTGATTGCGATATTACATCTTGTAAACATTAACATGGCCAATAATTTCCGAGTGCCCCGGCAATTTGCAGAGTGGAAGAACATGTCAACGGTACCTGGGGGCAGTAATCAGATGCTTTCGAGGGTTAATTTCTTCATACATGTATCGAACGATCGGAGAGTCGGCCGCTTTCTTTTCAATGGACCCGAGGACTCGTACTCCAATATAAACGTAAACATGAACGGGTAAACCAACAAACCGTTTGCGCACGATGTTCACTCACTTTACAGGGCGCCGAAATTACATTGGCCCCAAAAAAAGGTAAGGATCAAACCGGAAAGTTTAAGAAAAGTTAACCCATTTTTGTATGTATGATATTGAAGACAACTAATTATCAAAGATCAGTCCAGATCTAACGATTCATTGACTCTGGCGTTTCGACTATCACTTGTAATTACTAGCGAGCTCATCGAATGACCCCCGACTTTATATTTTGATTGATTTTAATGGCTGGCAAATCAATTGCAACTCCGATGCAGCGAAACAAAGCGCCGAAAACGTGGTCATCCTTAATTCAATAATGAATACGTAAGGCCCAGACGCGAAGAGGCCCAGAGAATCGGAGCCACGGCCACACACCGATTCTCCTCCCCCGGACACCCATCCATCCGTCCAACCATCCATCCCGATCCCCATCCATCCTTAGCTAAAGCCACATGATTCACGATCGGACCGCTGCGCATGCGCTACGCAAAAGCTTTGGAAGGACCGCGGAGGGGGCAACGCGTCGGCTTCGGGACAAAGTGTCGGCGCTCTTTGATCAGCACATATAAAATACTATGGCCACGCCCTCTAAAAGGCAGATTAAACGAGATGGCGCTCGGGCAGTGGGCAAACGTATACTTAAACTTAACGTAACGTAAAGAGCAATGAAGTCAGTCAGTGTAAGAGTCGGTCGAACACGAAGCAGCAGACGGGGAACTGGGGTTGCTGGAGATCGAGGGGTTCGGAGCCAGTCTCTGGATCCCAGGCGATGTCTGCAAGAACCATGTTTCGACGCCTCCCGAGGCGCAGTGGGCTGCAGTTGTAGTCGACAGTGGGTCAAAAGCATAAAGCCGTCGGTAAAAACCTTCACCTTCAAAAGACAATGTTAAATGGTAATGTGCAATGGGTGTAAGTGCCTTTTTTACTTCCATAGTAAGCTGAAGAATAAAGGATTGAGTTTTAATTAAAAGCATTTTTCTACAAATATTTTTAACAAAATGGGTCACCGATCTATTAATGAGTTCTGTTCCCATGATAGTAGCTTTATGACTAATCGAAATAGAATTTATACCACTGTGTGAGCATCGTTTGGTCGGTGCGAGACAATAAAAATTACGTAGCATTGCAATTTGGACGCCGAGCAGCCGATGCCAGTTTCCCCACTGCCTCACCCCGGATTGGAGGACTGGTGGAGGACTCCACTCCATCATTTTTATGTTTGCATGCCCTTTAAGCCCTCCCGATCTGGGGCGGCGGCGGCATTTGGCGGCTGAAGCACTGATGTTAAGTGAAAATCTGGGCTTGCAATCGCTAACATCGGCTAACAATGGTCATCATCATTAAAATGCGATCAAAGAGCAGGCGGCGGCTCTGGGTATGGGATCCAGATCCTGCGCCCTGATTGAGTGACCTTCCCCACCCCCGACTTCTGGACCAGCCCCCTCAATGTGGGCCAGCCAGCCTAATGTCTTTATAAGTAGCATGTATTCTATGTTGTCGGACGGGAATGGGGATGGCAAGAAATATGCGCTGTAATCAAAACCGTTTAAAAAACTACACACTAATTGAGTTAGAAGTTCGTTGGGGGCTTTGAACTGGCCGCCGGATCAAAGGTACCGCCGCTCTATTGGTGGCACAACAAAAGAGCGTTGACAACGGCATGTAAAGCCAACAATGCCTCAAGCAGCCACTAGATGAATGGATCGGATCCCTATCCCTGCTGATGCTGCTGCTGCTGCTGCTGCTGCTGATGATGATCACCATAACCATCGCGATCGCTGAGCCGCTAAACTTGCCCCAGAGACATTGTACGATAGTTTTGACAACTCAGCGAAACCAAAGCGGCGGCGAACAAGAAGAAAATACATCGAGGGGCTTATTAATGAGCGCGAAACAACAAAAAAGCATTGGTTGGGAATCAATTTTAAATTTGATTAAATGTGAATAACTTATGGGGAGAAGTTGGTTCCACTCAGAAAAAAGTTAGCATGTTTATTGATATAATTGAGTGAATTCAGAAAAATATTCCTGTATTTAGAAAAGTTTTAATGCATTTAATGAATAAATGGGATATTCTAAAAATTGTAAATTTTACAATAAAAATTGTACACTTTATAGTAAAAATTGTAAATTTTACAATAAAAATTGTACACTTTATAGTAAAAATTGTAATTTTTACAATAAAAAATATAAATTTTACAATAAAAATTGTAAATTTTACAATAAAAATTGTACATTTTACAATAAAAAATGTCAATTTTACAATAAAAATTGTAAATTGTACAATAAAAAAGAAAATTGTAAATTTTACAATAAAAATTTTAAAAATGGAATATTATTTTGAATTCATATCTGTTGCATTTTTTACTTCGCTTTAACTTCTTATTAAAAGCTATTACAATTTTTCCAGTGCACTCACTAAGGATTTCAGGCGCAATATCGTTGATATTATGACAAGCTGTCATAAATTACAAATTAATGTAATGAAGCGCAGGCAGAGGGAGTTAGGATTCGGAACCAGAATCTCCGAACGACTTCCTTAACTGAGAACCGTTCTCGATTCGACCAGGACCAGGGGCAATCTAGCTCGCTGCAGGTAGCCGATTCTTCTGTTCTGTGGTCAGGTTAGGGTCGTGCGATCGATCGCTGGCTGGATCGGATCCGATCAGATCGGATCGGGTCGTGTAGATCTCGATCTGGGCATCGATTGTCCGTGGCAGTTCTGCGGCTCTGTGGTTCTGGGCGGGGGCTTGGGTCTTTTCAGGTGCCGGCATTGCCACCGCCATTGACTTGCCTACCTTACACCTCGCAGAAGCGAAGATCAAAGACGACCGAGCCGACTTAATAACATAAATTAATCTTCTCATTGTTGGGCCCAGCGAGAAAGGGAGAGGATGTCGGGTGAGAGCGGGACAGGGACAGGTACCGAGTGCCGGTGCACATGCGTGCCAAAAATGATACAGTAAGAGCACGCTATGCTAATCCGTCGGTTGCCTAACCAGACTCTGTTAACGCACAAAGCCAAAACGGCATTTAATTTGTTTTTAGCCAGGTATTTGGCTCCGATTCGATTTCATTCATTATTTCGGGGCGAGCAATGATTTTGTAGCTCCTAAGCGGAGATCAAAGCGAACAAGCCGCCGGCTGAAACGGCAAACAGGAGATGGACAGACCAAAACACTTTGGAAATCAATTGCTTTCATCAATTTAGTTTTGGAAAATATGAATTTTTATGAATATGAAATGGAGCTGATGGAGAAGAAGATACTGGTAATCCCTAAACCCTCATATCCTTTTAAAAAGTAGATAAAAAATGTTTTTTATTTTAAAATAATTTTAAAAAACTTTTAAAATTGAAACCTTGTTACCAATAACCAGTAGAACAATCGTTAAGCTTTTTTGCATTTTTTTAAATTACGCGTTCTTGTTCGAGGCGGTAATTTTGCCAAGTGTAATCCTGGCAAATATGCTGCCGACGGTTTTGATCGAACGGCAATGACGACGAAAAGCAGCCAACGAGCATTAAGTATTTGAAATGACTTGCCGGGCATGAGTGGAAAATGAAACGAGCGCAGCAAATTAGCTAATCAACGCCCATTAGTAGTAGGGTATTGGAATTTATGATAAATTTCCGTTAATACCCATGAGGACGGGCCCGCGAGATTGCGGCACGAGCAGAGCTCGCAACTCAGGAACAAGTTAATTCTGCCGGCGATGTGTATTAAGGTACAACTGCGCCCCTTGATCTGCCTGATCTTCGATCCCAAAGCCCCCGTGATAAAGCAGGCATCTTTATAACGCTGCGATCGCACAGCAGGACGACAAACAAGTGCATCTCTCATCGCAGTGTGCGCCTGCGCGCTAATAATACATAATTTTCTTGTAAAACAACAAACCGCTGCGCATCGTTATCATTATCGTTATCATTATGGTGAGTTTTTATGTGCGCCTGCATGTTGACTGCCCGTTTTCGAAAAGGCGTTGGCCCGCTTGCAGTTGGCAGTCGGCCGTTCGCAGTTGGCAGTTTTCAGCTTGTAGTCGCCGGTTCGGGGCGACAACGACAATATCGCCTAATTTATGTTTATCGATATAGCCGGTCAGATAAGCGGCTTTAAGCAGGAGCAGTGGGCCGCGCTCGTAGGTTTTGTTTTTAGTGAGCGCCATAAAATGAAAGTTCAGTGCCGATGGCCGTTGGTCTCGGGAAGGTGGAAAAATGTCACTTGGCTACCAGCTGAGAGGCACTTTAAAAAGAGTTGAAACGATGGAATAAGGTTGTTTTAAAGAAAGTATTTCTAGTTTTTTAAGAAGTTATAAAACAAAAATGCCACAAATGTCTATCCCTAGCATATCATTTGCCATTTAAAGCGCTTTAAAACCAATTATTTAGTATTTAAGAGGTTAAAATATTTTAAATATTATTTTTAAAGTACCGAAATTCAATTTCGGAATGTAAATGATTATGATTTCGTAACTCTTATTTATTTAAATTCAATCTTCAAATTATTGCTCATAATCTTGTCTCAAATTTAAAGCTGCCAACCTGAAGGCGGCGAAATAAAGACATTCCAATCAAGTGAGAAATATACTAATTACCTAGCCGGCTCAATATTCATTTGAGTTGAAATAGCCACGTCTGTGGATCCGATAACCGTTCTGGGGTCCTCTATTGACTGGTCTTCAGAACGAGTTCTGTTTACGACCGATCCGAACCATTAGCCATAACAAGCGATCATTTGCATGGCGCTTTTGATGTGCGTTCGTGTTATGTGTTACGAGGGCCGTAAAAAATGTTTTGCATGTTGCACCAAAAAAGGAAACTAGTTACGGTTATGTGTATAATTACGGCGACAGCATGTTGGCATGACAAATAAACTGCAGGCGAGACCATAAATTAAAGTATCAGAATGCGTGAGGGGCGGGTGGTGAAGTGGGTGGGGTAAGGGGAGGGAGGAGAAGCACACGCAAGGCGTCAAGAACGGGATTGAAAATGGAAATTGGCAGGACGACGAGGTCGGCGGAGAAAAAAGGCGGAGGCTTAACGGCAATGGCCACCTGACGACAAGTCTGAGCCAATTGTTAAGCCGTTGATATATGCCTGAAATATGCCCGATTCAGAGAGTGCGTGTTCTTGTATGGGAGACTCGACATTCGGGCTGCAGTGGGCGTGGCTCACATTTTGCCTTCGTAATTGCAAGGCTCGACGGATGACAAGCTAAATAAATTAACAATAAATATTGTTCAAATACAGTTTGCGTACACTTCATTGTCTACACTGCTAACGAAAACCCTGTTAGCGAGTTAAAAACCATTAAAGGAGTGCAAAGGTGTATTTATAAAGTTTGTGAGTCGTTTTCACCGTAAAATCGATATGCGCATGTACATTTTTGGTTATGCAATACGCATATCGTTTTTACATGAAATACTCGTTTCGATCTTATTAAATTTACCTGGCCGCATATCAAGCTAAAATTGAAATTACATAATAGGTTAGGTTAAATATTAAAAAACTTTTAAAAGAATGTGTGCTAAATGATATAGTATAAATTACTCATAAATTTTATTTTTATAAAGTGTTAAAGGATGGTTTTATTTTTTGAGAAAGCACTGCTCTAAATAATTAGGATATTGCCTCGCTTTCTCTATAATAAAATTGCGTGCGCATAAAATAACCTTTAAGCATCGTGACTATGAAAATTGTTTTATTATTTATTTTATGCACAAGCCATCTGGGAAACTGTAGTGCATTAAAACCAAGCTAAGAGGAGAGTGTAAAGTCTGCTGCTGCGAACACTGCTGTCCCATTTATGGTCGCCGCGTTAACGGCACTGCAAACAATGCGCAGATTTATTTAATTGCAGGTGACGCACATGCACGCACACATTAGCACAGTTATAATATAAATTTACGCACAAATATGCAAAGGCAAAAAAAATAAGTCGACGATGCCGAATGCGTCGCTCTTGGAATTTATTTAATTAAATCTACGCCCCGTTGGCAGCCACCTTGGCTCTCAGCTCCACAGCTCCTCGGCTCCTCCGATCGGCGAATGTGCATAAATTCAGCAGTTTATGCCGATTCTCTGTGGCAGCCGCAGGCGAAGTTGCAGTTGCAGTCGCCTAAGCGGCCATTACGTATACGCAGCGTAGTGCGGACGAGAAAACGCGGCCAGAAATTATGCCCAATGACAGTTTCGTTGGCGTTTACAAATGTGCGTACAGCCCAGGAGAAAAACTCAGCGGTCATTGTCAATTGAATTGACATAAAAATGCAGTCAACTTGGTATCTGAGTAGGATGTTAACATCTCTTGATGGGCCCTTTCCTTGCAAATGGGTCTAGTTTTAACCAGCAATCCCAGGGAGCTAATAAATTCTTATTTAATGGCAAGAAACATAATGATACCTTTGTTGGTAAAAATATCTATAAAAAGTGTTGAATCTGTTAGAAAAAAAATTGCACATATTTTAAAAAGTCTTGACCTTTCTATTTGCGAATAACAGTAGTAAAAGAAACTCATTTTAAATTAATTATTAAAAGATAGAAAAAATGTTAAGAAATCAAGCATTGAAATTAATCATAAAATTGTAATATTAGACAAGATTTACTTTTTTGTCATTACAGTTGTATTTAATTTTGGTATTTTATATATGAACCAATTTAAAAAAAGGTTTAATTTTTTCCTGTGTATTTCCTTCTTAAATTGTAGGGTATTTCGGGAATGTTTGCTGTTTTCGCCTTTTCAGTGAGCGCGTGAGTCCCACGCTTTCTTGCTAAAGGAGAATTTATGAAAAATTCGTGTTATTTCCTACGTATTTCACATCTGAGTTCGCTCAATTCGATTCGATACACCGGGCACATATGTTTTTGTGCCTTTGTGTCAGCCAAAACTCGTTACGTGGGCCGTTTATTTTTGGCCAAATTGAAAGTGCGAAAAGGGAACTACGAATTGGGTTGCCAATTGATTTCTTGTTACTGATCTTGTTAGTGACATCGTTACGAAGGGCGGTTAATTTAGGAAGAGCTCCTCAAAGGTTACAATTCTAGCAAGGGCAGTCTTAATGCCGAAGAAGTGGCAATCGAACTGCGAGCTCCTTTGTTGGCCAGCTGCCGCTCTTAGCCCTCTGCCTCCGCAGTCTTAAGTGGCCTTAACAACGGCAACATCCACTGCCGCCGACTGGGCCAACAAAAGCACATAGTTAAGCATAATTTAATAGATACGCCGCTCGGGCTTTGCAATCTCTTTATGGTTGACACTATTGTCTAGGCCAAGTTTGTATGTGGGCCCGTCATAAAGTGATGAATGCATTATTATTATTGTTATTGTGCCTGCCGTTGAACAGTGTGAATAGTAGTGAGTTGTGAGTAGTGTTGCTGGCTGGGCCTTTGTTGAAAAGCGTTAATTGAGTGTTGCGAATGTGCAACGGCAATTGAAATGGTTTATGACTTGCAGTTGTGGCTGTTGTTCAATAATGTAATGCAACTGGGACTGCTAATGGAGGGGCAGATATACTATGCTCTATCCTCTCGGCTACTCGGCTAATCAGCGGCGATATCTGACTAATATCCTGGACACCAAAGGATACCGCCGTCGGCTGCTTTCTCCTACTTGACAAAACACTCGGGCCTTCCATTTGGCAGCGGTGTAATTATGGTTTATTAAGATGTAATTTTCATTACTGAAATCGGGAGTTGGGATTCCGGGACCCCGGGACTCGGGAATCGGGAATCCGAGCCACTTGAACTCGACTGGCTGGGGAACACTTGACGGCGACGACGAAGATCGGGCATAGAATATTTCGTTTCTTTCTTACATTTAGTGGTTTTTAATTGCCGTAATTAGCGAGAACGGGGAGCTGGAAAGAGATTCAAGTGCATTCTGAAGTGACGTCTGCCGGGTGGACTTTCCACCATGATGGCCGACAGAAGACGGAAGCAATTGATTCGGAGTCTGGGCCATAAAGATAGGCCATAAATTAACACCAAACCGATTAATGAAAAGTGGCGATCCATATCGCCAGCACATGTTCTGTGTCCGACGACCCAGTCAGGATATTGGCACATTAAAATCAATTAACTGGCCCGACTTTGATGGACGCAGTTCTGGGATTGGGGGATTGGGACTGGAATTGTGGGCCCCGAACTGGAACTGAAACTGTAACTGGCACAGATCTTCGCCTGGCATCTTAATGAGCCCGTTTTGTTCGATCGCCAGTTGATTATTTGGTAGACGCCGTGTCATAAAACTTTACGGCCATTTAAATGCTGACTTGTAATTTGTAAAGGTGTTGGCCTGACGCGATCTGCTGGCTAAGCGCTTCATTACGTCCAGTTTAGCATTGTAAATGATTCTACACTGATAGCAGCTGGGTTGTAAGTTAGTTATAAACTGAGGCCAATGGATAGATATTGTAAGATATACGATTTTTAAAATAATTTTAGGATTAATAAATTTTTCTTCTATTATTAAATTGGAACTTATTTTTTCTATAAATAAATCAATTCTTTATTAGAGTATTTTGCACTGTATATTTAATTTATAGTAATTTAGTTTAAGGAAAACTTTTTGTACTGTATTCTTTTGATTCTATTGCTTTGACTTGTAAATCACTGATTTAAGTTAGCGCAACCCCCATTCGATTGGTTTTGCTCGCTCGCTCCGCTGTTATGACAAATTAAACTTAGCATTTAAATGCATTTGAACTTGACTGGCTGGCTGGTGGCAGGCAGTCAATTAATTAATCGAAAAACTGCCGAAATTCCAAAGCTGTCAGCCCGTAGACATGTCCATGAAATGATAAACTCCCGAGCCCAGAAAACCGTCGGCCGATCCCCAGACGTTTTTGCCACTTTTGTGCACTTGAGCAATAAAAGCAGTGAGCAACCCTTGTGCGCCTCCTTTATTTTCGTCTTTTTTTTCGTCGACTGTCTCTTTTACATTCGTTAGTTGCCCACTGGCCCCTGGCATTTATGTTTAACACTTTAATTGTGATTACAAGCTGCAATCAAACAGCAACGAAAATAAACTAAAGGTTGCTTCGCCTCTTCGGCTCTTTGGCTCTTCGACTGAGTGACTAACTGACTGGCACTGGCACTCGAGCCAACGGCGGTGGCTCCCCCCTCCCCCTCCCCCTCCCCCTCCACGGGCCACGTTAAGGCTTATGCATGTTTAAGCAGCAACTGCAACACCTTTTGGCAACAACAACGCGTCATGTCGCTGGCTTTATTAAATTACTTGTCAAAAGTGCATACACGAGCTGGAGTTAAAGTTAAAGCCCGAAGGAGGAGGGGAGGGGGGCGTTGCAATGTCGGCGGACATGAAACAGCCCCAGACAACTAAACATATAGGTACACGGAAAAAAATCAAATCACGCAGTATATACTCACAGATTATATATTAAGAAATTTGCTTTTAAAAATCAAAGTTTAATTTTTATCACTTAGTTTATTATTAAATACTTACTATTTTTCTGCAATATTTATTTTGGGGGTTAAACTAATTTTCAATAGAACTGTGTACACAGAAAAAAAAATCTATATGAAATAGGGTCATTTCTTCCTTATTTCAAATCAATAATTTTAAAATATTTTACAATAAGATTAAGATAATCATTATTCATATCAAAATGATATGAATAACTTGATTTTTAAAAAATATTAAAATGACCAGCACATATCAATCTGATCTTTTAGCTTTTTTTCCGTGTAGTATATCATCTGCATATAACCAAAACCTGGAATATAACGCCTTTCGTTGGCATAACGAGACGTGTCATAACAATTCTGCACTGCAAAAAGAAATACAAATGAAATCGAAAAGAAATGCAGTGGAAGAGAAAATCAATTAAGGCTGGCATTTTTGTTTTCCTTTCGATTTCCCCGCAGCCGTGCAAGGGGGATTAATTAATCTTGTCAACGACTGCAAGTCATTTGCCATAGAAACAGCGGCAAACATTTCAGATAGTCAAATTAATTTTCTTCACACTTTAATAAACGATTACACAAATACCCACCAGCACATGGGGTTGGTGTTGGGCATTTGATGAAGGTGTTAAATGCTTTGTTGACATTGCCCACAGTAGCGGCATAGTACTATATATACCCGGATTGGAGGATGCGATTCGGGGGAAGAAAACATTTTTCACAGCTTCCTTCGATTTTAGCGTGAAGTTTGTCGTTCTGCGCTTGCTTTATTGCGGTGATTGTTGGTGGTTGGTTCTCAGTCGTGTTGCGTGTAAATAGCAACATCAACATCAATATCCACATCAACATCCACCCAATAACACAATAACACCGACTTGTGCTTGTTTTTCCAAATCACTGAATTCTTTTTCGGTCCTACATTTGTTATGCCCTTCGTCTCTGCCGTTTGGGTGAAGTTTCGAATATGTTCCAGCGAAGGGCTGAATATGTTCTTTGATGTACTGACAATGCGGGGGAAGTGTTCCTCGGAAAGGGGAAGGCGTGAAAATGACTTAATACACTAATTAGAGAAAGTCAATCGTCGGGAAGGAAATGATTTTATGCAACCGAACATTAAGATTCAATAGAGTGATGTTGATAAACGGAAGTAATAGGAATATAGGAGTAGTCTAATCTCATTTTATTAAAAATTAGGAATATATTATAAACGTTCGGGTTCGGGATTATAACTAATTGTAAAATGTTGTATTTTGTTTTTGGAAAGTCTCCTTAAATATACATATAATATTTATAACCCCATATACCTTCTTATCAAGATTGCTTACACTTCATATTTTTATCGACAGTCATCAAGAATCCGCTACGCTTTTCATTTTAAACGTTCTTTGAAGATCCTATGTCTGCTTCGGTCTGATTGTGCACCTTAACGAATCCTGTTATATTACAATGTATCAAACGATACTCGGGGCCCATCAAAAGTGAAGTGCAGACATCTAGATGGACTGAATGGATACGGGATGATGCCTGCACCTGTCGGCGCAGCGAATGGTCAAAAAAAAAGGAGAGCAGACACCTTGCAGGCTGTGGAACTGGAAGCAAAATGGGAATTCTTTTGGAGGAAGTGGAGTTCCACCCTGGGCTTCTGCATCTGGGCACTTCCCTCGCATTAATGTCGCCCGATCCGTAGCTGTGAATAATTTCCCCATCCGCTTGGTTGGACCCTCCCCTTGTATCCTCCGATCGCCGCTCGTTTGTTCGGCATCGCTGCTAATGATTTGAATGCTTTAATTTATGCTGGCTTTTCAACATTTATCATCAAAGACTTGTCCATATAAATATGATTTGTCGACGTGCATTTTCACGATTATCATGGAGACACCCGTGTTTTATTCACTGGGAAAAATCCATAAATATTCGAATCTCAGGACGGGAAAATGTTATAAACTAATCGATTCTAACACTATCCGACAATTTGAATAGATAAGCATCCTTATTTACGTGAAGAATACTTATTTTGTTTGTATTAATCAATTTTTTTCCCAGTGAATTCTGAGATCTGCACAATGGCCAACACCTAGGATGGAAAACTGGTTTTGCCAGGCCAGGCGCCAATTGACCCATATAATGTGCAGCTGGAAAAGTCGCGAGGAAATGCGTTTTCCCCTCCGAGCCTTTAAGCCACCTCGCATTCCGTCTGCAGTAGTTCGCTGGGCTGTCCGTGAACGCATCAATCTCGCGCTCTGCATTTCCTGGCCAAGACCGTGGCCTGTTGGCCAAATGCAGTAAGCCAGTATGGCCCCGCGGGATCAGCGAGGAGTTTCGGCCCCGGGGCCATGGGCCAGGCAGAAAATGCGTTTTTAAATGGCTTTTTATGCGTGGCGCGGGCTTTTGATGTTCGACACATGCCGAAAATTCACAGCTCGGGCGGTCCCAGCTCTTCACTCGGGCCAGTGATTAATGTTTGGCAAAAACGCGAATGCGAATCGCAGTGGGAACGCGAATGCGAATGCGTTTTTAAGAACTTTGACAAGGTCCTGACTTGAATGCCGCATTCCAGCCCCTTTTCTGGGTTCATTTGTTACACGGAGAAAAAAGAGGTAAATAAATAAATATTGAATCTTAAATTATACAAAATAGATAACATTTTCTGTTACCTTTCTCTAAACTTAAACTGTATACAAAAATATTTTAAATAAATATAATCTATTGTTTTTGAAAAATGTTTGGACATTTTAACATTGAATATTATATTTAGAAATACCATTTTGGTATTGTATATTTTAAATAAATATAATCTATTGTTTTTGAAAAATATATGAACATTTTAACATTGAATATTATACTTTGAAGTAACATTTTGGTATTGTTAAAGCAAGTATATAGTATTTAATGGTAAACAATTTTATTTATTTAAATAATTAAAATTAGGTAATTTCTAAATTTTTCTATAACTTCCTTCATTTTTCTCCGTGTATCAAACCCTTTTAGCGTTTGGCAACAGTTGTTCCTGTGCCCCCCATATGGCTCTGATAGAGTTATTACCAAATTGTAGCGCCCTCTTGGCTCGCCAGTCTCCTTGTCAGTCTCATTCTCATTCACATTCTCAGTCTCCCGGCTAATTCTCTCATTTGCTGTCTCTTGTGCAACTGTCGATGCTTGATTTTCGCTTGTCTTTATGATCGGCCTGCCGGCTTTGATCTCGACGCCGATGGACCCCTTTCCGCCCGATCGCGGGTAATGGGCAGGGAAGAAAAATGCAACTTGAGCTCAATTAGTGCTCATCAAAAGCGTGCAGGTAACACCTTCAGTGCGTTGCTTTCGCACACCTCTTCTGTAGTATCTGGGTATCTGGGGATCTGAGGATCTGAGGATCTTAGTATCTGAGTATCTGGGGATCTGGTTATCCGAGTATCTGGCTATTCGAGCATCTTTGTATCTGAGTATCTTCTGGACACTGTGTTCCTGTTCTGACTTCGCCTCTAACCGGACCGAGCGAGGTATGCAATTTGCTCGAGGGGTGCCCCTTGATGATGACGGACCACCCGAGTGGTGCCGCTTGGTATGGTATAATATGGAATACCGCGGCTCCGAGTATAGCTGTCCATCCCTGAGGGCCGAGGGCTAGTGAAAGCAAAGCGGGCAGTTAACCATTTTTGAAAGCCCGCCACGCAGGTCTCGCTAGTTTTGCTTAGTTTTTTTTTTTCGTAGTTTTCCCTGGCTCGTATTAATGCTAATGCTTTATGGTTAGCCAGCACGCAAACTCATATTTCTCTGCCACTTTTACTACTACTGGCGAATTATAATTTTAATAAAAGATTTGAGGCGCAACCGTTAATTAGAGAATTTATGCCGAGCGCCGGCTTGTCAACTTGTTTCGGCTGCTCGAAGGCATTTCTGCAATATTTCATGCATATTTTATGCGACGTTAGAACAGTTTGTGCCCGCAGTCATTTTTCTCGATTTTATTGAGGCAAACGAGTCTCGCCTTATAGCATTTAATGAACACATATGCGAATTTATACACGCTGTTTATAGTATTCGCGCGGTGTTTTAATGTCATTAACGAATTTTGTTGAAACGCTGTGCAGCTATTAATCATTTGAAATGAATTTTTATTCTACACTCTGGCGGGATTTCTTTTTGTTTGCTTGATTTATGTGTAGTCTGAACTCGCAGCTTGTTGACTTTTGCAAGGGGTTTCGGTCTATTGAATGGGTTTCTTGGGAAGCATTTAAAATGAATGAAATTGCAATTGCAATTGAGTGCAATTGCGCATTCTCGATGCCTATGTAAAATATGTGTTTATTCTTTGATGGAAAAATATTAAATCAATTTTTTTTTACATTTCATTTGATTTGTTATTATCCAAATGGCGGTGTGCTAAATTGTTTATGGGTTTCGATGCACGCAGAACCGTCATTTCTTTTATCAGCAAGTAGATTTTTAATACATCGCGATCTCGAGGCAAATATTTGAACAGCAATTACAGGGCAAGTGGCCACTAATGCGAAAGATGGAAATCTATCTGGCACACCAGATAAACATATGATACCTTTGTGAGGGGTTCAAGGCACGCCATTTAGAATGTCACGTTGTTCGGAAGGTAGAATCTCAAAATGCTATTACCCCACCCACCGATATACGATTGCACTGAACGTGGACCGGTTATGGATCGTTTGATTTGACGTGACTGAAAATTGCCTTCTAACAGCTAACAGCTAACAGCTCCGACTGGGATCCATTTGCATGGTAGTTAGCACACGACCCGGCCCATTATCCGTGCGGATTTCCAATTATAACTATAATTTATGCTCAATCCGCCACTTATTTACATTTTTCGACTTTGCTCCCATTCGAAATTAAGTATACGTCTAGTTGAACTAATTAGCTTTGACTCTTTGGGCACCACCACCTCGTATTCCTATGCATGTAAGCACCACCTCACACCCGGCTACGTTTTATTATTATTATATTTTGCTCCGCCCCGCGACCTAAGGCCCGCATGTTGTAAAATGTTTACACTGCTATCTGTCAAATCAACTGTCAACCCGAAGTGCCATCATCATTGTGGCCGCCTCTCTGTTTCTGTGTGAGTTTCGGTGAGTTTGTTTCAGTTCTGGGATGGTTTCTGTGAATGTATCTGTATCTGTATCTGGTTGCGGTGCGTTTTGTGGTTCACGCTCGGCTGGGTCCTCCTTCTCCGGTCTTCAACTGCCATTGCCGCCGCCTTTTGTCAAGTGGGAAAAGTTTTAGTAATTAAATTGTAATTAGGGATGCATCCGCCGCTCTCTGTGCCGTTTGTGCGTTCAATAATGCGGCTGTCTGTGCCAATTGTCTTGGCGTTTCATCAAGCCAACATTTCAACGGCAGCCACCGACAAAACAACCCGTGCTGATAGCCCCTCGACCCTTCAAGTCTCCTCCCCCTTGGCCCACTACCATTGCGGGTATTGCAAGTTGAAGGGGAGTCCCAGCCATAATGATCGACTTTCTATTCCATCTTGAGAAAGTGATCATACATATTTAGCTTAGCAGTTCATGAAGATGTTTATGGATATGCTTTGGATTGTAATAAACGTCAAAAAAGTCTAAACACCTTGAAATTATCAATTGTTGCAACTTCATTTTAATGTTAAAGCTATCTTTATAAATTAGAAACCTGTTACAAATGCTCAGTCTAAATACACCATCTAATGAATTTTTTAAATATTATAAAATAGGGTTCTTATCAAGCATTTTTAATATCCTAAATATACCCTTAACTTCTCAAAGGGTAACCGACCTTCGGTGACCACATGTCCCATCTCCCATAAGCTCGTAATTGACGAGACCTAACGACAGGTCCATTGTTCAAATAGCTGCAACTCTTCAGCCATTTTCATTGTAATTATTTTGTATGTGCTAGATGGGCTGCTCTTTGGTTTATCTGCTGGCGATCTGCTGGCAATCGTCATGAGCGGTGAGCAGGCCAAAGTGGAGCCACGATGGTGTTGCAATGGGAGTTTTCGCTGCTCCTAATTACCAGGCGGAAGTGCCTCAGAAGTGCCTTTTCCCCAACTGGCCGGTTACGGCTTTTGATCAGCCAGGCAAAATGCCCAGCGGAGTCGCAGGAAGCGGAGGGTCTCCGATCGCCCCACCGGATGCCGGTCTTGGGAAATGCAAAATGTAATACAATTTTCGCAAACTGCGGCGCTTAAGTGCATCCCAGCGATAATCATAACCATCCCGGGCGGCACTCAATGCCAGTAGCAGTTGATCAACCGATCAACCGATCAAATCAGCTGATGCTGATTAGATGGCTCTGTGGCAATCGAGCAGTCGAGCAATCCAACAGCACGGCAATCCGGAGTGGAGCACGAACCAATTGGCCGTTGTACGTGCGCCGCGTAAATTCAATTTCAGTAGCTGATGAACAAAGCGCAGACCATGGGTTCGCTGATGGATTGCTGGCGATTGCACTTGGAAAAAATATTAAAACTAGCTAGTAAACTGACAAGAGTATTAAAACGAATAAGTAATGGAAAATGTTTCTTGTACACAAAATTTAAATGAGGTTCTAAGTGAAGAACCTTATAGGTTTCTATAGAAATACGCGTTTTTTGTGAAATGTTTTTATTATTTGTTGTTTAATTGTATTAAAAATTGTTTAACATTTTTAATAAATAATTTGAAATTAAAATAAAAAATTCCTTTTCGAAGTCAAGAATCATGATTGAGAATACAGGCAACTAATAAACCATTTTTTTATTTAAACATTGAAATTCCTAAAAATCTTAAATGACATTATGGAACTGTTGAAATATTTATAGTTGGTTGATGTATCCCTTATTTAAAGGAATCACTGTTTTGTTTCGAGTGTGGGATAAATCGGTTCGCGTCTGCGATTTAACGAGAAATCAACGCCGCTAAGCAAATTATGCCGAACGATACGCATGCGCCAGAGCCATCAGAGCCTGGGTCTGAATCTGAGCTGGAGCACCATCATATCATCGGGCTGGGGGTTTCGAGTGGGTCTCTGGCTGGGTACGGGTACGAGTATGGGTATGGGTCTGGGAAAGGCAATTGCCATCAAAGGCGATGCCGAGCGAGCAGCCAGCCGGCCTGAAATTGATTTAGCCACCTCGGCCGACCAGACTGACCTCACTACTGTTTTTACGCCTTAAGCAGAATCTCATCAAGACGTAATGACAACAATTGATCAATCGCTGGCCGGGCTAATGGTTATGATGGGTCTCGTTGGGAAATCAGTTTATATTAAAATGTAATTTGATTGCGGCTGTGTGCACGGAGCAATATGTGAGGTAATTCGTGTTGGCGATCGAGGAGTAAGTAATTCAAAAAATTATGGTTTAAAATAATAAATTCAGAAGTAAAATATTATTATATAATATACACGAAAATCTATAACAAACAGTGTTGACTTTAAAAGTTTTTAAACGAATCTGCCTAACAATGTTTATTATTTGTATAATAAGTGCCTTTTTGGTATATTTATTAAGGGTAAAAATAAAATATTCAGTAGCAAAATGTTTCAATTTTTCAAGGACAAAGATTACTTTGGTTTTAGAAAGCACTTAATAGATTTTTGTTCTCTTTTCACTTTAATGCCGAGCTACTCACCTTGTTCCTCGTCAAAGTTTTTGGTGGACAACTGGAAGAGGGCGTCCAGAGGAGTGTCCCCATTCGATTTTCCCGCCCCCGTTGGCTGTTCCCCCTCCGACTTCTTCGCTGCTCCTTCGCCACCCTCTTGGGTGGCTAGTTTTTCCAGCTTTTCCGCCTGCCTGGGAGTGCAGCAGTCGGTGCTGCCATTGCTACTGCTGGATCGCTGGGAGCGCTCTGAGCTGCCGTCCTCGGAGGCGATGATGGCGGGATTCAGGGTCATGTGGCGGAGGAGGTGCGCCTGGGCCTGGAAGTGCTCCTGCAGCTGGCGCTGATAGTCCCAGGCCAGTCGCTGCTCGTAGCTGTGCAGCAGGGCGGGCGACAGGAACGGATGCAGTGCAGCCGGCGGCGGAGGTGGGCAATTCTGCATCTGCACCACGGGCATCTGCAACCGTTCGTTCAACAGCACCAGAGGGGCAGAAACTCCTGGTACGGAAACCACACTCCTTTCCGGTTTCTTCTCCCCACCGCCCTCTTCGTTGCCCCGTCCCAGGATATCGGCTATGGAAAAGCTCTTGATCCTGACGGGCGACGATCTTTGACGGCCATCTGCTAGGTTCACAGGACTCCTCAGAAGCCGCAAACGCTTCATGTTCAGGGATCTCATGGGCGGCGGACTGGGCGAACCCACCGAAATCTCGGAATTAGCGGGACTGGGAGTTCTTTGCGGCATCTTCAGGTGGTTTCTCCTTGGCCACTTAGCACATCCTGGCTAAATCTATTCGTGTATGGCGTACTAAACTCGCGGTTAAAAACGCGTCGGCAAAAACGCGCGGCTGTCACACGAAAAACGTCGGCACAACGTGCAACACAAACACCAACAACGAAAATGGCTCGTCCAGAATTTGTTGCTAATGTCGCTCGGCTCTCTTCTTCTCCCTCTCCCTCTGCCTCTCTTGCGCTCTCTTTGGGCCAACTCTCTCGACTGGTTTTTGGGGGCTCTAAACTGGTTCGTGACGTCACGGACTCGACTCGCGCATCTGCGCAGCTCGTCTAATTGGAAACGCGCCGCCTCGCTCTGGCCAAAGGGGGCGGGGCAGTCGCCAAGAGAGAAAGACAGGCAGAGAGCGGGCCAGCGGACCAATGGCAGTTGGCCAGGAGCATTTCAGCTCCCCCATGCACCCCCCGAAAGTCGCTGTCAACGTGCGAACGTCATCAATTTGTACAATTTGACATGCGCGCTCCTTCCCTTTCTCTCTCTCTCTGTCTCACTGTCTCTCCTTCTCCACCTCTTTCGCTCCCCTCCACTTTCCAGGCGGCTGACTGCGTTAATTATCGTAATTGTTGGCTCTCCCGCTTTTTCGCAGCTCTCTTTTGGCCCACTCAATTGTCATCAATAATGATGTCTCGTTGTACCGTTGGCTTCGGCTCCTCATCTATTTTCCGCTGAAAAAGCAAGCCTCTTTGAATCCGTGTTTCGAGACCTCTAGTGCACAGGAAAAAAAGATCAAAAGTCATACCGATATTGATATCTGAAAAACTTACCTACTCTTTTACTGATAAACATGAAAAACGAAATCACAAGACTTCTAAAACTTTGGGATTAAAAATCCATTTTACCATTTCAAATTGTTTTGTTGGTGCTATTCCTTCAACCAATACTTTAATTGTAATCTTATTAATTCATAAGTTTTTTACGTAAGGATATTATATATTTTATAAGAAATAAGATATTATTATAAGAAATATGGATAAATGTTTCTTTTAATTAACTGTTTTTTTCTCAGTGCATTCTCTTGGCACACATTCGTTTGTCTTGCCACTTCCATCGTTTCCCACTCCCCAACTCAAGTCGATGCATTTCCAAATTGATTGCAACTTTGGTCCGCTCGTTGTATCACGTATGCGCCCTGTATGCGCCGCGCTTCGTTTGTTTGTCAGTGTCAGTTTTTTATTCAATTTCGCTCCGCTGTTTGTCCTGGTTTTCTTTTTATTTCTCGCTTTTTCTTGCATTTTGCATGCAAATGTCTATTTAACTGCATTGCGCCCTTTGCCGGTGGGAATGTGAGTGAAGAGAGTCGGCTAAGTGAAATGATGTAACAGCCGAGCCGTAATCGATAATAGGTTCTTCCTCGCCTTCTTGAAACGGGGTATAATTGATTATTTCGAAATAACAAAGGTAATCAGGAGTAGGTGCTAGTTTAAGATAATTTGTACTAGTTTCTATACAATATCTGTAAAATTATTTATGTTTCAATGGGTATTTTGAAAATATTTCTATAAATTAGATATTATATAATTTTTAACTTATTTAAATTTCTTAAATTGATAAAGAAACAAGCAAAGCTTAATTACATTTTTTTTCGAATCCAGTTTGAGTTTCACTTTATTCAGACCTCTGAAAGGGTGTACCCGTTTCGATGTACCCCTATTTATTTCGCCTTTTATGACGCGACTGTAGTTGTTGTCGGCATTTGCATAAGAGCCCTTCTCCAAGCCCCTCGTCGTCCCCGTATTCTGGTTGCAAGATGGCCGCGTTGTTTGATTAATGCCTGCACTTGACTGACTTGACGGACCAGAGTTTCCTTTCCTTTCGCTTGGGCTTGGAAATTGGAAGTTGAAAATTGGATATTTGCCTCCCCTGTGAACATTCGCGTTCGTATTCAAAATCAATTATAAAACGACTCTTAATTGGGCGCCTCAATAGACGCGACACGCCCTGACAATCACAATTAGCCATCGCCCCTAGGAAAAGAGCCACTCGAACCGGCACTCAAACTCACAGCCCCTCGAAAACGATCCGACACGCCTTTAATTCTGCAAATTCATAAGCCAAATGTATCGGCTCTATATCCTTTTCATTAGTCGGCCCAAGATGGCGAATGGCGGGCCCGTGTTCATTAAAACCTCATAAATAGCCAAAGTGTTTATTGTCGCATCTGGCAAGCCCAAATCCCCGGAGAGGGCTCTTCACCACGGTCCTCGTCCTCGTATTTGTGTACATTGTCATATTGTCATACACCCAGGGGCGGTGGATGGATGGGGGTTTGTGCAGGGGTGATCAGGGGTGTCGGAGCAGGAGTCACTTGGTAATAAAGTCATTGCCGTTGTGTCAAATTCGTCACGCCCCTTCGGCGACTGCGAGAGTGGCTGCTGGCAATGCATTAATGTCGCCTTTTGTTTTTCTGCCGATCCGATCCGATCCGATCCTCACCAGAACTCGAATTCCCGATCCCCTCCTTCCTCCTTCCTGCGACTGACGATGATGAAGTTGTGCCAGCCAGTTGTCAACAATCAACGCTCGACGCTTCCAAAACCGAAGGCAAACCCAAACTGCATGCCAATTATAGCCAGCTCGCAGCTATGTATCCTCAACTTCAACCTCAACCTTTCAGCTGCGCCCCGAAAGAAATCTGTGACGAATGCGCTTATGGCCAAAGCGATCCTCGCCTTATCATCGAGTAATCTCCGGCACTTGGGACAGCTGTCAGCGTTTTGCCAACTCATTATGCAGATTTCGACCACAAATGCGACACGAAAATGTCGAAAACAATTTACTGAACGCGACGAACAACATTTGTCAATGCGGATCGGATCCGTCTATTAAGACCAGCACCGGAGATCGCTCAACATAAGTAGTCCGGCGAAGCCGCAAGAGCACACTGTGCGAAAATATGGGGCGAATATATTATAATATCGGTAGATCCATGGAATATTTTAACGATACTCAAGATAAAGTTAGTATTATTCATTAGTAATCATCGTAAATGTAATAAATATATATAATCAAATAATTAGTATATTATTTTGACTTTTGTCAATACAAAAACAAAATCCTTTGGTAAATAGAAAAACAATTAACATCAATCTTCAAACAGATTGAATTTATGTAAAACACTTTAATGCATACACAACATGGTTATATATTTTTTCTCTCTGCAGATACAATGGAACTTAGCACGAAATGACACCAACAACCGACGTTCGGGCTACCGCATACAAATTATGGTCTCGAATGAAATACCCCAGCGTTTATCCACAAGATACACACAAAAGCGCCGCGCCCTGCGGCAAGATACAGAGTGGACCTCAACCGAAGTTTGGGGCAGTGGCAATTTGTATATCTTTGTGATAAATCAAAACATTATCAATAATAAAATCGGTAGCCGTTTGCCACTTGGAAGCGTTTGGGGCGAAATTTGTCGGCTTTTTGTTGTGGTCAGAGAGCCGAATATCTGGAAACCGAAAACCTAAAACCCAAAACCCGAATACCGAAGAGCATTTTTTGAGTGCTAGTGCTCGTGTGTAATTTGTATGCTAATTCAGCATCGGGTTGAATGTCTGATGAAGCTTAATGTCAGCCAAAAGGTGGATCGAAGCGAAAAAAAAGGGGCTAAGAAAGTGTGGAAGGGGGGGGACCAACTAAAGTGACATCCATTAACACTTCTCCCGGGTTGTAGGAGCTGTGAATCTTTTGATTTCCCAAACTTCTGTCTTATCGATGATGTAGCGGTACAGCTGCGGAGGCTGGCGTCAACTCATTGCCATCAAACGAATTAAGTGGCCCCCGTAGCATCGATCTTTGTCCGCGGACGTGTCCGGCAAATTCCGAGCTCCGTTGACGGACACCTAAGAACCTGCTGCTGGAGGCGCCTACGTGTGTGTTCCCTGCGAGATGGGCTAAGTGGCTGATTGTGATGGCTTTCGGAATGGGAATGGGAGACCCAGACCCCGGTCCAAGATGGGATTGTGATTGGATGCGGCGGCTCTGCGCGTGTGATCTTATCGTGATATAAATTAGTCGCTACCAGATTGGGGGGTGTACCAAATCTGGTCCTAATGCAACAGCAAGATTTTTAAAGACTTTTCAGTTGAGCGGAAAAAATCATATACAATTTCTAAAGTTTCTTTTAAAAATACTTTGTTTTATAAGTAAAAATAAAATAATTTTATTAATAAAAATTAATTTTAGCTCAGTTAAGAGTATTTATGTTTTATAATATTTATTTATTTCTCAATAACTTCTGATAGAAGATATCTTAATAACAAATAGTTTGGAAGGTACGATCGATATAATTACATTTACATCTTAATTAGTGCTAATTGTGTTTTGGTAACTTCGGCTTCAGCCAGCATTATTTACTTCTTACTAAAACCCTTTAGGCTACGAACAAAGTAAATGGCCCTTTTCATCGACCTTTCATCTGGTTTGCGGCAAAAGCAAATGGTAATGTTGCTTTTCACAATTTACAACTTCATTAACGCTTTGTAGGATCGCAACGAATCATAAAATTTCATTCATGAATCGGAAAATATTGTGGGTATTTTGTGGGTTTTTACCCATGTTTTGTGGACACGTCGATCGAAATATGCCGCATCACGATCAAGATGCCGGGATGAATGAAATGAATCAGAAACTGAAACAGAAATCAGAAATCAGAGACGCAGAAACGCAGAAAGCAGAAACAAATTGCCATCAGTTGGTACTCAGTCGCCGTATCCCCTTTTGTGCTGCATCATTTCCATGCCCCATGCGGCATTATCCTGTGGCCCAAAACGTGGCCAAGTCGCCGGCCCGAGGTGTCGGCTGTAAGCTAATTGGAAGCGTGTTCAAAGGTGCCGCCAACAAATTAAGTATGAGTTACCAATTTAGCTTTTATATCTCTATCGCACACGCACACATGCCCACCGAGCCGAGCGGCACATAGATACTCGCACACTTGGCAGGAAGAGAGATGCGGATGTTGGCCAAGTCGGTTTAAGCTTGGGTCTCTTGGACTTGGGCCTCTTTGGCCTCTTGGGGGTTCCTCGGTTCCCCGATTGTTCGCTTACTTGTCTTGGCTGCTCCAAACTGGTTCTGGGCCCGCTCTCACAACTAAGTTGTAATTGCAGTCCTTTGATTGCATTTGTGTGCCAAGCTGAATTGTTTACATTTATCATAATCAGCACTCGAGTCGTTTGTAACCGCCGCGAGGGTAACTTTTCATCTTTTGGCAACGCGGCGCCAGTTAAACTGGAAGTCCGACTCCGCGATGCAGATGCATCTGCATCCCAGACTGGCACTTGATGTAGGTCGTTCGTCGGGTTTCTGTATCTGTATCTGTGGCTGTGTCTGTGTGCCGGCACTTGATCACCTGACAGGGGAAACGTTGAGTAATTGCTGACAATATGGCTGAGCAGGGAAGACAACGCGTTTAGTCAGGGATCGGACAGCCAACTGGAGAACGGGGTCCCCAAAAAGTTTTTGGGAAGAAAATAACCCCTACCGGCTTGACGTTTTTATTAGTTCCGTTTTAAGATCTAATCAAAAGTTGAAAAATATTCAGTTCTTTAATACTTTTTATCAAGCAAATATTTTGTAGTTATGTGAAAAAAGGATAGGCGATGGATTGTATCAAAAATATGGATTATATCCGATGGAAAGTGATGTTATTAAAATATTAGTAAAGCACCTTTACCTTTAAAAATAAACTGTGTTTGTGTTGGCTCATTTCATTAGCTTAGTGGTTAAATATTTTAAAAATCTATTGAATTTTGATTTATTTTATAGATTTAAAATAATTTAATATATTTGAAGCTTAAAACTAACTTATTTTCTAAGTATTCTTTCCCAGCACATCGGTAATGACCTTTTTCCCATTGATATTATCAGCTATCCCGAGCCAAGCTATTAATTCTATTAAAAGGCCAACGATTTCCCAACTTACTCAACACCGTAATCATGGAAACGGCGAATTTACTCGCATCTGGACCCATTAAACCGGGCTGTAAGGCTCATGAGGCACTTCCACTTACTGTGCGGCGGGTTCATTAGTCATTTTTAGTTGATTCGATTAATGGGTTTCGACATTTACGCATTTCTGTTTGTTTTCACGGAAGTGCTCAGGGAGATTTTCCCATAATTAGAGGCCGTCACAGTTTACCTCGATTTGCCGGGCAAATTTTCTCAGCTAATAAAACAAATGCCACCGGTAATGGCTCCAGTAATTTGTACTACAACTCAATTTCAATTAAATGCTGTTCGGTGATACTTTCGCCGGGCCACTTTCCAAGAGCACTAATAACGCCCAAGACCCGGTAATCGGCGGCTTTTCGGGGGCCCTTAAGGTTTCTTTATCGCGGCGCATGCGTTGCATTGTCACACGTTTGGAAATGAAAATAAATTGCTTTCGACCGAGTTTTCGGATATGGATCGTCGATCTGCATCTCATCCATATGCACGAGGCTTTTCCCGTCTAGTTTACGAACTGTTAGACACTGGGAGTGGGTTTGGGATGGACCAGTAGGTCGCTGTGGATCGGTATCGGATCGGTTTGGTATCGAGCATCATTAGCAGCGGAATTGATAGCTTGATTATTCAAATGATTAACAAACGATCGGCTGCTGGCCAAGTTCGTTGGGTTCGCTTGAGAGAGTCCGAATAGCGACCGAGATTGATGGCGCACTTCAGTTGGGGAGAGCTCGCAGGTCATCTTCTCGGTTTCTCAGCTTCTCAGTTTCTCAGCTCCTCAGGTTGGGATTGAAAAATGTGTGCGCCGCTGGCGATGATGGGCCACCTTTGAACTTTGCCGCAAACGGTAGCCAGAGAGCAGTCGGCTTCCAGTTGGAAATTTATGAAAACGATCGCTTCGGAAATTAATAAATATCGAAATAATTTCGAGTGAATTTCGTATGCAAATTGCCGCTGTGCACAAATCTGCAAAGCCAAGTCACATCATCGCTCGGCTTTGCACACTTAAAAGTGTTGTGGTTTTTTTTTGGTTTCATCTCGCAGCTTGGAATTTTTTGCCCAACTCGTTTTTGATCGTGGCAAGTGATTAAATTAATAATTAATTAGTTTGAATTTATGAATAACGGTTGTAAATAATCATTAATAAAAATTAAAAAAGATTTCTTTTATTTTAAGACTCTCCGCCACTCAGCACAGCCTCAACAAAATACGAAGCAACATCATTAAGATCGATCGGGCAGAAGCAGAATATTCAAATTAGAACGGGCATCCAGATTCAGATACTCAAATTCGAATTGAACTCACCGATACAACGAAGGCAAACGCAAATGGAAGCTCTCGTTGGGACTTGAGCATTGTTTGCTTAAATATGCTTAAATTTATTGACAACAATTTGCGGTCTTTTGTATCTCCCTTTGTTCGCCTGAAATTATTAATTGGAGTGAAACAGATTTCGCTTTTTAACGCTAATTGGTTGGGGACTTCTGACGGAGTTCGGTATTTCAAAATTAGTTGATTCGGG
The DNA here is from genome assembly GCA_035046095.1 of Drosophila pseudotakahashii. Lineage (NCBI taxonomy): Eukaryota > Metazoa > Arthropoda > Insecta > Diptera > Drosophilidae > Drosophila > Drosophila pseudotakahashii. The sequence goes on along the minus strand of JAWNOE010000159.1, from coordinate 1,731,074 downwards.
TTTTCTGTAACTTGATCGAAATTCAAAAATGATATAAAATCTTGTTCATTAAATGGCCAATATCTATTAAAATTACAAAACAAATTCCATAAAGAAATATTCCACCTGTAATGTTAAAGTAAAGACAATGAAAACTATTATCTTTTAATTTATTTTCATTTTATCAAACCCTTAATAAAGAAAATTCAAACATCTCTTTGCGTATCTGCTTGGTGGCTCTAAAAAGAGCCGATTGGGTTGATTGTAATCGATGTGATCCTGGCTGTAGGGCCGAATCCTGGTTCTGGCTGGTTCCATTTCCACTTCCGTTTCCGGTTATGATTGTTCTGGCTTGTTAGCGGGGGCCCACAAAAGGGCCTTGGTCCTGGCTGGTTGTTCTCCAATTGGGTTTGGCAGTGAATGTTGCCTTTGCCCCTTTCTCGTTGGCCTCGGAAGCTGTTAAGGATGTCCTGGCACTTCCTTTTTGGCCGCCTAGCGCCTTTGGGGAAATCCGTTGGGTGCTAAATCAACTGCCCAACTTCCCCGGCACTCGACTCAAAATTAAACAAAATACTCGACTCCTCGTTGCTCACTTTCTGTACCAATCATCAGGTTGCCTTGGCGGTTCGGTGCGCACCTGGCCACGCCCTCATTTGGGCGGTGCCCCTCCCATGGGCACGGATCCTGGCACCGGAACCACCATTCCGGCAGCGGCTGCTGCGGCAGCCAGTCCCACCATATCCGCCTCGTGCATGGGCTTCTTCTTCAGGATGCTCAGGTCGTTCACGTTCTCCAAGAAGGACTTGTGGGCGGAGAAGACCTTGACGCTATCGAAGTCCTTCTTCAGCTCCTCGATGTCCCGCTTCTGCTTGGCCCTGCGGTTCTGGAACCAGGTGATCACCTGGGCATTGGACAGGCCCAATGAGGCGGCGATCTCATCGCGATCGGCTGGCGACAGGTACTTCTGGTAGAGGAATCGCTTCTCCAGCTCGAAGATCTGGTGGTTGGTGAAGGCGGTGCGCGACTTGCGCTTCTTCTTCGGCTGCGGCCGGTTCGAGAAGATGTCCAAATGGGATTTGTCTAAAATAATAGAAGAAAAAAGATTGGTCAGTTATTGAGTACTTTAAAGATATTTAACAAAAATATATAAAAGTTTTTAAATTTTTAAAAAATTATTTTTTATCCTAAAACATGTCTCATTCCCTCAAATAACTAAACTTAAGTAGAGTTGGCTACTTCGAGTCTGGCTAGAGTCAAGGGTAATTCTGCGATGCATGGCATTTGGCTTACTAACCGGTTACTAACGAGCGACTTGCCTTTGGTTCTAATTGCCAAGCCGAACAGGGCGAGTGTTGATTTAAATGCCGAGTTTGATACATTTTATGAATGCGATTGCAAGCGCAATTGCAGTTGCAATTCTGAGATCTCGAATCGCTGATCTGAGAGATCGCGGCTCTCGACTTGAAGTGTATAATTTCGAGTTGATTGATTGCGCGAGTTGTGGGCGTTCATTGGGTTTGCGGGTCTAATGACGATCGCAGCTTTCGCAGGCCTTGCGCCTTATGCAAGCCAGCCGCTCATTTGTCTCGTTTGTGGTGTGATTTATAATAATTATTGACACCTACAAATCAGTTTTAAGTGGTACACGTAGCCGTGGCTTGATTAATGAGCCACTGACCCGTACTTAAAGCGCTGATTGAGCTTGCATAACGTTTCCTGGTGCAAATCCCAGATGCGGTGCCAATCAAAGCGATCAAAGGGGATCAGCGATCGGCGATCAGCGATCGCCGATCATCAGCATAAATATTTATTTATTGAATATTGGTTAACCGGTTCGCCTGACGATGGCTTCACACCCATTCCGATTGCTTGTCAAACAAACTAGATCGACATTAAAAACTAATTAAATGCCCTCCAACCGAATGCAAACGAAGTCCCCAGCGAATGGATAATGGGTGTGGGTATACCCGTTTTACATACGTATTATACATATATTCGAAATGCATAATTTGGTCATTTGTTATCTCGAGCACGTTTTGTAACCCAAAACCCATTAGGCACTTGACTGCACGCCTCCCTTTCTCCGAGCCTTTCTCCCTCTTTCTCCGCAGCTATTTCGTATTTGTTTTTATCGGGGCCTCATTAAGTAATTTCCATGACTTATCTCTGGAGAAAGGGAAGGGCCACTTGGGTATCCTTTTACCCTCTCAGGTGTCCACTTACAGGGCATAAATATGGCCCTCGGTTAGGGGGAGTTTTGTTTGGGTTGTACTAGTCAGGGAAACCTGATCGATTTTCGAGGAACCTGCAGGGCAACAGTTGGCCACAGGGATTTTATGTATTAATTTGGCGCGAGTACCGGGAATTGCAATTGGGATTTGGCCAGCCAAGGCGACACTGCGTCTGGCATTGACTTTACAGGGAAAAGCAGTTTATACAACCGCAAAATGAGTTCACGAAGGAATGCATATGTTTCTCCCAAAATGTCTCCATTAAAGTGCGAGTGATATTAATGAGCACTTGTCATAAATCGAGAGAGACCCATATCCTCGCAGCTGCCTATCGCCTCCGATGAACTGCTGATAGACAAACGACGCCCCGAAGTCAGTCCCCAAAACCCCAAAGAGATCTGTCGTAAATATTTCGTCTACGCGTTATACAATCCATGATAAACAGTAATATGTGCATTTTGTCAACTTAATACCCGGCGATACAGCGTTATACAACGGCCGAGTGTCATCGCTAATCGCTCGTTCAGTGTGTTTTAAAACATGTTTACGACTGGAGGAGCTATAGCCACTATATAGTCGGGGCTAGAGTTTGTCAGCCATTAGTTTTGAGTAGCAACAAATGGAAACGGCATGTTAATTGTTCGCCGAGGAGCCGAGGAGCAACAACAAAACTCGATTAGGTAATGCACCAGCCAGCTAATTGTTGCTAATCGCTGCAGAATATCGACACGACTACACAAATATACTAATGCGGACAGAGCGCGCACTATTAACCATTAATTGCCATGAAATCACTGTCAGGTTTTTGGGGGTAGAGTGCGGGGAATACTAGTACTACAACGCCCACAAATGCCCTCTGAGTAGATTAGCGGTTTGAACTGTTGAAGCACTGAGTTCGATTCCTTCGCCAACTCGTTCCATTCGTATCTGTCTGCCACTGGCGCATGCTGCCAATTAATTAAAAGCCCGAAATCGAATCGGTTAAGGAATTTACATAACAAAAGACCCCAAATGGGGGAGACGCGGGGGAATGGGGCCATTTATTTCAATTAAACGAAATACGAATTTGCTGATTGATAAATGGCAAGCATCATAATAAGCTGAATATTCAGCTGCTTCCTTTTCGATTCCCCAATTTCCAAACGATAACAAATTAGAAGCTTTTATTCTAATTAAGAAATCGCGTAAATTCATTACGGAAATTGAGACATTTATCAATCGAAACACAGTGGCTAAAAATCACTGGGGATCTTAAGTGATCAGAAATGTATTTATATTTGTAAAATCAAATTTGAAAGTCTCACAATATTACAAATTACTTGAACCACTGGAAAAGTATAACCAATATAATGTTTTAAGGAATTTAATCAATGATTACTTCAATTAGTAATTTCCCAAAAAAAAAACAGATAAATCCTAACAAAAATAGAAATGTTTATGTGGGATGTGAGATGCTTACCTTGTGACTCGTCAAAGTCCTTGGTGGTCATCTGGAAGAGTGCATCCAGAGGAGTGCCGTTGGCCTTGGCCTTGGCAACGGCGGCGGCATTGCTGGCACCACTGGCCGCTCCTCCCGCTCCCTGTGACGGACTGGAAGCACTGGCAGACCCGCTGGTTCCGGCCTGAGCCGACGACTGCGGACTGTGACTCCTGCGCACATTGGCTGCGGAGGCGGCTGCGGCGGCCGCCGAATCCCTGGCGATCTCCGGCGAACAGCAGTCGCTGGCCGCCGAACTGGAGCGATCGGAGCCGCTCTCCGAGGGAATGATGTCCATGCCCATGTGGCGCAGCAGTTGGGCCTGGGCATTGAAGTGCTCCTGCAGCTGGCGATGGTAGTCCAGGGCCAGGCGCTGCTCGTAGTGCAGCAGGGCGGAGGGGATGAAGGGGCGCACGGGCATGGCCGGACCGAGGAGGTGATCCCAGGGACGGACTATCTGACCGCCGGGCAAGAGCATGGCGGCAGCTGCAGCAGGATGGACATCCAGTGGTTCCGTCCGGGGCTGCAGCAATCCTCCAGTGGAGCCCACGGGTCGGGAGGCAGGTGGAGCCAGCAGATTGGCATTGGAAGGCGGCGGCGAAACGGACTCCTCCCGCTGCTTCTCCGAGTGACCCAGGATGTCCGCAATCGAGAAGCTCTTCACCCCCTCGATGGCCGACTTGGTGGTCTGGTTGGTGGTCTGGTGGTTCTCCGGCACCACCACAGCCGGCGGACTGGGCGTGTGCTCACGTGGCTCCGAGGAGGACGAGGACATGCGCAGCCGCTTCAGCGGCTGGAAGTAGTCCTCCGGAAGATTGCCGACGGCACTCCGGCTGAGACCGGAGGCGGCTGCAGCCGCTGCGGCATGGTGCTGCATCAGCAGCTGCTGTTGCTGCATCAGCAGTTGCTGTTGCTGCAGCAGATCGATGGTGCTGGCCCGCGGATGCGAGTGCGGATGTGGATGCGGATGGTGCTGCGTGGGCAGCGGGCTGGGGGCTCCGCCCACGGAGATTTCGGATTCGGCGGGACTGGCCGGACGCATGGTTGGAGGGCAGAGCATTTAGGTTCGCTACAGCACTTGGTTTTTTTTCGGGTTAGTTAGAGCACTGAACTGTTTCTTGGTTTCTTTTTGGTTTTCAGACGGCTTTATCACTACACTGACGTTGGGCAACTGACGCTGGGCAATGGCTCTTGGTTGGAGCAAGCCTGGCACTCGAATCTTGTTATTCTCTTCTGATTAGCAGTTAACACTAGGGTCTCGACACGACGACGCTGATCCAGTGGCGTAGGACCTCTCAACTCGACGCTTCGCAGTCAACTGTTCGAAACTAGATTGAAGATTGGTTTGCTAACTAGACACGTCGATATTTCTTCAGTTCTTTTGCTGCCGCTGCTTCTCTCCCCGTCTCTCTGCGCTCTTCCCCTTCCTTCTCTTTCTCTCCCTCTCGCTTCGCATCGCTCGCTCTCTCTCCCTCTCTCTTTCTCAATCAAATCATAACTGTGCTCTCTTCGCGAGAGAGAAAACCCGTTCTGCGGGGCGACTGAGCAGGACAGCAGTATGCTCTTGCCGTCTCGCTCTTCGCAGCTCTCAGCACCAATCGGCTACAGCAACAAAAAATAGCAATGGTGGCGTATACGTAACGGTAATTATGGCGTTCATCATGCGACTGGTGTGCGAAAGGGACGGCAGGCGGCGGGTGCGAGCGAGACGGACGCTCCTCAGATTGTAACGAGACTGTATTTAGTATTTTAGTCGCTGCAAAGTTTTCACAACTCCAAATGCGTCGACGGCGACGCAGGCAGCGGCAGAGGAGTCGAAAAACCCCTCTCAGCACCTCCCGAAAGCCCCCTCGAGAAACCCCCTCCCCCAGCCATTATAGCTCGTAACCCCCCGCACAGTTAGCATTAATGACGATGACCCCCGAAGGCAGCCCGCGTTTAATTGTCAAGCGTTTGCAATTAATTTGCTGTAAGAAAAACGAACACTTAATTTGGAGGAAAAGAAAAAAAGGAAACGGTGGGGGAAATAAAAAATGCGCATAAATTTGAAGACATTTGAAAATTAATTCGAGTCTGCGAATGGAAATGGGGCCGATTTCAGTTGAATGGGAAGAGATATTCTCTATTTTTAGCGGATATTGGTTGGGAGCCACTTTGTATAATTGAAACTAATTGTCCGGATTACTTGTTTCACTCCAATTCGTTTATTTGGTGTCCAAATAAGACCATTACTTTTTCACAGTCATTTTCGGCTTAGAACTAAATGTTGTCAGTGCCGACGGGTTGTTCTATTGGGGAAAATTTTGAACTTAAACTGTTGTAAATAGGCGGCATAAATCCAGAATAATTTAATATTTTTTAAGGTCAAAATTGTATGAGACAATAACAATCTGTATACCATCGCAAAGGGTATTATAATTTTAGTCAGCAACTTGCGGCTATACAAAATATATAAATTCTTTGGTCAAATTATCAAAAAATACAAAATACAGACCGTTATTTTTAGAAATATTCTACTTTAGGATTAATATTTTTTTATATTTTAGAATTTAAAGAAAAATACATTTAGATTTATTCTTGAAATTTGCTAAAACTTTTAATTATTTGTGGGTAATATTTATTTTTACACTTTTTAATACATTTAAATAATGTATATAACTGAAAGATTTAGTTTTAAATTATTGTTTTTATTATTAGTTAAAAAAGTAAATGGCTTTTAAAATTCCTAGTGTCTGATCCCTGCCGACCGACACCGGGCTGCATTTAAATGGCAGCCAATTTGCAATTGTCCACACGTCTTAGCCAACTTGAAGCCAAATGCTGACACCCAGAGGCCCAACAAACAACGCCAAATCCTTTTAATTGAAACAAATGTGAATTGCTGCAACAAACAGCGGAGAACAAAGGAGGAAATGGTAGCGGGAGAGGCAGCGGCAGAAGTGCCGGCAGCACAAAGGCGTCAAGGCGTCTGAAGACAAAGGGCCAGAGGTCTATTAACGAAAAATCGAAAATCGAAACCAATTGCCGTCGCAGCAGGATGCTAAACGAGAAAGGAATCGGCGGCGACCACCGCAGGCTCAGCGCTCGACTTTAGCCGCAGTGGGTCTTGGTCTTGGTTCTTGGGTTCCGACCTTATCCGGGACCCTTTCCGAGGTCCAAAAGCCTACTACCTGATGCTCCCGGAGAGCGGCTGTTGATAAGGACTAATCACACAAATATTTGAGCATTCGGTTTGTGATTGAGTCTCGCCGCGAGCGGTGCGTTTGATTCCCCGCGTTTAGCGCTTCTGTATTTTTTATAATTCTAATTTCATCTACCCATTTCCCCTTTGTTGTCGGCGACTATTAGTGTATCTATTAGACACACACACACACACATTCACGCACTCGGTGGCTGCGTGGGAAAAGCCGCCGTGTTAATTGTGCCAGGTCCTTGAAGTCGATGAATCCTTCGCGGGGAAAGTCAATTTACACCTGTGCTACCGCTCCGAATGCTCCTCTGTGTGTGGCTCCATTCACACGCTGATAAACTCCTGCGGTGAAAGTGCCGGGAAAGGGTTCATTAATATTCAAATTTAAATGCAGGGCGACGATTTCTTTGATTTATCGACTCGGTGGCAGCTGCCGGATAATGGCGTACAAATACAAAGCAGCCGGAGCAGCTGAATCAGTTGGTTCCCCCGGAAACGATAGATTTTCTATAATTTAGATCGCCACTATCATCATATATCTAAATGGCTCATAAGTACTAGCTTGCTAGCTATTTAAGCTCGAGTTGATATTAAGCAGTGTAATAAGATATGAAAAGGGGTTCCCTGAAATTGGATATACCATTGCCATAATTTGCCAAATAATAGCTGACTTTAAACATAGGATTTCTTTCAGAACTTGTAATCTAAAGTATACGATTTTCATACACCTTTTAAGAAATATTTAGAAGTCTCTACATTCAATAAAGATTTTTAATAAATATTTACAATATTTTTTGATTTATATAAATCTATCTTTTAATTAATTTTTTCTTTAAGCGACGCTTTCTTAAAGAGTATTCTTAAACATAGGATTTTAGGAATGCAATCTAAGTAAGAGATCACATTTCTCCCCTTCATTTTTTCCACCATATCTAGTGTATTACCTCTGTTGTCATAAAATCCCCTGCTGCTGCAACAACGACTTGTCTGTAATTGTCAATTAGCAAGCTTTCAACGGCAGCCACAGCCCGTAGTCACAGCTTCCATAAACAAATTTATTTTTGTGTATTTTTTTTATTTGTTGGTTGCCCTGAGCCCCGAGCAATTTGCATATGCCACGGAGTCACTTTCGGTTCCGATTTCCAGCCAGCGACCCACGCAGCATTGACACATGCCTGTCACTGCCACTTGATGTTGCGCCTGTGCGGCAGATAAAAAGTTCGAGATTGGAATCGACTGGCTGCTTGGTAGCTTGTCGAAAATTACTACCGATGGCTAGACGATAATTATGCATGTAAGCCGCCTTTACTTTGTCCGCTCGACTTGGGTGTGTTCGATTGACCCAAAATGATTCAAAAAAGCTTGGGAGTTAGCTATGCTGGATTATCGCTTGTCTTGGCAGGCAAGTCATTATTTCCAATTAGTTGAACTGCAAGTAAATAGTTTATTGCAATTTTACTGCCTAGAGCTCGAAAAATTAAATCGAAAAACCATTTGGCTTTTTTAAAATACAGTTTGCATGAAAGAAAATATTTAGAAAAGTTACTTTAATATTGAAATATGACTTCCGAACTTTCTTTCCAACCTAAGCAACCATATTTCTAGCTTAAATCTTGATTAACCAAGATAAAGTCATTACCTTATTGTTTAGTTTGTCCGCCTTTGACTTGAGAATCAAAGAGAAAGTCCTCCGACTGGAGCGTTTTGTGCCGAAATAAGAAAAAAAGGCGGCAGAAAAGAAAACTCATCAAAGAGAAAAGTAGTTAGACACAAAAGACACTTGAGCTGGAGCGACCATTAAACATTGCCAATTTCACAGTAATCATCGGCATGGCCAAGAAAGCCCTGGCCGAACAAAAGGTGGCCCAGAGGAAAAAGTAGCAGAGCGAAGTAAGCCGTTTAGGGGCCACCCACAAAGCGAGTGCTCCCCCAGAGATTGGGACTCCGGCTCGATCTCGGACTCGGACTCGAAGTCAAAGACCAGGCCAAGAGACCTCGCTTTCGGGCCAAGCTGGGCAGCCTCCGTTGGGCACGCTAATCAAGCCGGGATGGCTAAAAGCTAAAAGCCAAACACCAAAAACCAAAAAGCAAATGCGAGACACAAATCAAACGCTCGATGGAAAGCACAAAAACGGAAAACAATGAACAAGCGCATGCTAATTAAAGCGATGCTCAAATTGAAATGTTTAACTTTTTCATCTTCGTTTCTATTTTCGGGCTTGTGCTTTCGTCTCAATCTGTTGCTTCACTTTTGTTCCTGGCTGTGAGGGGGCCAAGCGATCCACAGCAGAGCAGTTCGATCCGGGCTAGCAGGCCCACACTGAAAAGAATAATCTACAATCTCGTATAACCGCAGATTAAAATAATTGAGTAAGTTTTAAGAAGTCGTTCAATATTTTAGGAATAATATTTTTGTATATTAAATATTAATTATATGTACATTTCATCTATTTTTTTTCCAGTTGTAATGCAATCTTTAATTTATTTTTTCTAATTTTCTTTTTAGAATTTTTGGGTTAACTTTTATATATTCCTAACCAAATTGTGTATACCTTTTTATCAGTTTTATGTTTTGTAATTCGTTATTAATAATATGTTGAGTACTTTTTCTTATTAATTTTTTTAGATTCTTGACAAAATGAATTTTTTGTAGTGCACTGCCCTTTTAATGCTCACGTGAGCGACGTGCCACACGGCGTATACGCGTTGAGCGGTGCTGTGTCAATATGGGACCCCATGCTCCTCCAGAAGAAGAAGTTAAAAGGGAGGGGGGAATTCTCTTATTTACATGCGATAGGGAACACTGTTTGGATACTTTTTCGACTGAATGCCGCACACAAATATTTGTGCGTTGGCCTCTTAATTGAGTTAATAGACTTGGACGAGAGTGCGCGTGGCCGGCGTTGATTTTGACCGACGTGTGATAATTACAGCGCTGCCCCAGCTGCGGCGGCTTTGATGAGGCTGTCGATGCTGTGGATGCGGTGGATACGTATGTGGATGCTACCGACTGGTCCACAAAGGCCAGGGAAAATGAAAACAAAAAAGTGGCATCAGCGGTGGCGGCCCCTTTGTCTTTGACTTTTGCGTTGGCCGTGCTCAAACAAACGGTTCAGTGGTTCATTTGGACTGCACTTTTTTCGGGCGGTCGCTTGTTTAAATATTGAGACTTGTGTTTAACATAATTAATGCGAGTGGAAACTACAGTAGCGGTCATATCGAGTCCCATATCGAGGGACTGCTCCTGACTCACCGACTGACAAGAGGAAACAATGTTTTATTTTTACGCTGCCTGCCGGTATTCTTCTTCTTTTGGGGGCGAATGCAATCAACATTTGCATGCAAAAAAGAAGTAATTATATGGCTACGGCTGACCATTGACGAAGTTCTTTTACTTTCACGCAGGGTAGTTCAAGTTGACCAAGAACTTGAATGTATTTTTTAATTAATCTCAAAAATTTCAAGATAAAATAGTTTCATAAAATCAGGAAAATTGTTTCCAAAATACTTTGGCATTAAAATTGAAGATATACTTTAAAAGTTAAACAATTATATTTCCTTAAAATATTATAGTTTTATTTTGCGTGAGACACTAAAATATTCTATAATATTTAGCTAAAATTTAGCAGAAGTTGATAGCTAACCAATTGGCTAGAGTAAGAGAGTCGTATGATAATTAAATAATTTAAAAAATTATATGGTAATACGAATTCTTAGCCTAAATTATGCAAGTATCTTTCATTATAAGTAATGAGCAATTAAAGTAACTAGTTAATGATGGCTTATATAAGCTATATAAATAACATGGAGCCCAACTAAAAGGGTATTCCGATGACTTACTACCTAATTTACCAGCTATTGTTGCTAAAAAGGCCGACAGAGCGGCACAATTACACCGAAAGCGGAGACGCGGAAAGGGCCGGCTTACGTATGAATATCAAATCAACTACATTGCAGTTAAAAAGCGCATTTCAAACACCTCTGAGCAGCACTCGCTCGTTTGGTGGTCCAGAACGCCCCAAGAGCATTAAGACTTGGCCAAGACGGTTGCTGAGGGGAGAGTGGGGAGATGGTAGAGGGGTCAGACCACATTGCTTGATTGCCGTGCGCCTCTCGAGATGACGTTGCATTTGCGATGCTGCCCGGAGTTCGGCTTCGAGCCACAAACTCAATCGGGAGACGTTGGCAGGAAGCGAGGAAGGGTTTTTCTTTATTTTGTTCCCCTCTTCTGTATCTTCTTTTGTTTTCTTTCCTCTTTTTTTTTGCGAGCCCATATGTGGAAGCAGCTATTCCGATTCCTGTTCCCTCCGCCGATCTGAACTCGCTTCAGGTTTCGGCCTCATCACGATGAGTTGGTTCTGGTTCTGGCCGAGAAGAAGCCGATGCAACAAAGAACTTGCAAGCCGGAATCTATTGCTCCACTCTGTGCAGCTTCCTCTGCATCTGTATTGGTGAGGCGGTATCAGTGTGTGTGTGTGGAGCAGAGCGCCATCTCGTTTAATGCCTTTAAGGCGTGACCATAGTATTTTATAATATGAACTGATCAAAGGATGCCGACGCGTTTCAAGTTAGCCGCTAAAGCTGCGGCGACTCCAGATTTGCGCGCTTCGTTCTTGGCTGGCAAAAAGGTTGTGGCAGGATACACAGAAAGAAATTGAGACATTTGCAACTGCAAAGATCCTTTAAATAGTGAAATGTATTTATATCCTATCTGGTTAATCGAAGTTAAAAACCTTTCTCATAGCGAGGAGATGTTTTCTAAAGAACTAACAAATATTATATATTTTCAACCTAAGGAGGTATGTAGCATCTAAAATAAAATGTCAGATATTAATCCTTCTTTTTATATAGATTTTATAATTACTTACTTGATATTCTCTCTGTGTAGCCCTAAGAAGGGTGTAAGGCAACCAGCAGAAGGCGAGTGCAACAATAACAAATTGACCAAATCGATTTCTTGGCCGCCCTGTCGCTGTCGCTGCCTTTTCTTGTTGGCTTTTCCTCTTGTGGCATGGCATTTTCATTTAATTCTATTGCTCATTAGCTGCATGAGTGTGAAAATGGCGAGTGCCGCGACAGTGCAAACGGTCTGCTGACTAACGAATCTGCTAGATACTCGCACAATTCACGCCGGAAAAGGGTAGCAAATGATGGTATCGCTACCACTTGGCGCATGCGAGATGAGTGGGCAACTTTTGGGGCCGGACTTGGTTTTATGTCATTTTAATGCAAACAAATTAAATCCCTGCACTCGAGTGGAAAAGGCGAAGAGGAAAAGGGGTTGGCGCACACCCTGCCGTGACGAATGCGGCGTATACGTGATATTCGGACTCGGGGTGGCTACATCCTCATCCCGATTCACGGCACAGACAATGCCCATGTCACACTTAATTGAAAACTCATTAGAGTCTCGAGGGCTCTGCGGGCAGGACTCAATAAATATTGAGGAGACAATGTGCCAGGGAGTCAAAGGCAAACTGATTGCCAGCGTGAAATCGCCACCAAATGCTGCAGCTGGGCGACGGAAATTTGCAGTTCATATTTATGACTCTATTAAATCCATGAGTACTTCATAGAGGGGTGGGTAAGTTCTCCCTGTGCCTTTTGCCAATTTGAGGAGACTGCATGGTTGTTGATTGTCACCGTGTCCAAAGAACAGAATGAGGATGGAGAATTCGGATGAATTAACAACTAATAGATCGCATCAAAAGTGCAGTTACACATTACACGGAATGGGCTGAACCACTTATATATTTTAATTGTTTAATTAAATAATCGCAGTGAATAACTGATAGATTAAATAAATTCATAAATTCAAATAAGTCATTTTAAAAGAATATTTAAAAATACAACAAACATTTATTTATTTTAATTTATAACCAGGTTCGATTTATAAGTTATGATTTTTTCAGTGCTCTTTGCCTTTCCGCTTTTCTTCAAATTAGTTTTCTCAGCTCATAATGGTTTTTTTCTGGTTTTCCTCACCCATCAAGAGCTTCTTTGAATACGAATTCGTCTAGTCCGTCTCGGTTTCCATGCTGTTTGCATTTATTAATTGCCTGACATGTCCATTAATTTAAATCAATGATATTTTCGCGCTCAAGTGCATGAAAAACCTGAAGTGGCGTTGCCGTGGTTGCAGCACCATCGCACCACTGAACCACTGCACCACCCTCCACTGCAACCACCTCCCCCCTCCCCTTCCCACTCCCCTTCCCCCACCCCTATCCACCGTGTAGCAATTAACATAATTTTACGCGAATTGCAGCATAAACCTCATCTTCGTTTTTATTTAGTGCCATTCGCTTATTTCAGGCAATTAAATATGAGTGAAATTAAATTTTTTGGCATTGGGTTAGCGCGTAGGCTATGTACAGGAAATCGTAGCTATAAAGGACACTTTACCAAAACAGTTTTAATTATTATTATTTTCGTTAATATCTTAGATTCATGATATTAATAAATAATAAAATAATTATTGATTAATAAATTAATAAATAAATAATAAAACTAAACTAGTTTCTATTAGTTTTATAAAAGAATACTATATAAATTGTTCTTACAACCCTAGCAATTTAAAGCAATCTTCACTGTAGACAAACGAAATGAATTATTTTTCCCAATCAACATATAGTTTATGACTTATTTATGTTATTTCGTTGCAAATTTATTTGTTGTCAGGAGGGCAGCAGTTCATGCAAATTCGTTGTTTTGCTGTTCATTTGGCCGAGCTAATAAACTATGATTAGTTCCATATGGCCAGCCATTGGTCTGATGCCACTAATTTCTATCGCTGTTTTGAATTTATTATGGCCGCGTTTCGGTGTCTTTCAAAGGTAAATAATTAATTAATTTGATTAGTGAGAGGCCCAGATGCCTTAATTTATTTTTATTTAATTTAAAACGCCGCTCTCGACCGCATCATGAATATTCATTGCCATCAGCGCAACAATTTATCCGCGTAAACATTTTAATTTACAGCCGACTTTTGGCTTTTGCGATTAATTTTTGGTGATTAGCCTGTAATTTATTTGCTGGCCCCACATCCGACATGATCGTGATGTGTGGCACAGTTTTTCCCTTTTATCGAGCAGCTGCGGAACGGAGGGCCATCAATCAAGGGGCCAGTTCTTATCGATAATCGGGGTAATGGCAATCGATGATCGTGAGCTGCCTCTGCTTTTTGCGTGTGTGTGGCATTGCGATTGATTCCCATCAACGCCTGTCCCGGAACAAATTCACAAATTAACATTTTTCGTGTGCTTTAATTAGCAGAAGCCTTGGAACTTGGGACGGGACCCACTGCCAATCCGCTTTCTGGGAAGGCCCATTCTCCATTCCCAGGTCAGAATTGGCTTCAAAAGTGCCGTCGTCGCAGTTGCCCTCGTGTTTCCACGAAAACTCCGGTTTGTTAATGAAAATATGGCACATAAAACGGATAGAGCCCGATGCCGACCCAAAATCAATGCAAACAATGCGATGCGGATCCAAGAATGCCTCCTAACTAGCTACCGTTTAATTTTTATTACGCCCCAAAGAGGTGAGTGTGAAATCGTCGGCGTTTTTACGATACCGAATTCGGATTCGGCTGGTGAATCCCTTTGATTCTGTGAGTTCCCCTCCGCCACATCTCTATCTGCATCTCCTGTTTGACGATTCTATTCACACGCCTTTGACAAGTGCCCAGTCCCAAATATGATTCCCTGGACCTGGCCAAAGGAGCTCCATGGCGGTGGGAAGTTCTTCTCTTCTTTTTTGTGGCCATAAAATATCTCAAGGGATCTTGACTTTTGCCTATTTTGACGTTTATAAATATCCCACAATTTGTTGTTCTTTCACGTCCCTCTGACGTAATGCTGATGGAGAAAGGTTTCCGCTGTGGGAAAGAACATGTGTCCGTTCGCTGGATCGCCTTTGATTGCTTTATTTGTTGTCTTAGGCCTCTCGAGGGGCGTTGCAAGTGTGTTTTGATTGTGCAATGTGCCACATTGTGTTGCTGTAATTGCCATCGAATTCTCCCCGCTTCCTTGGTGGCACTTGCTTGTCCGGCAGCCGTCAGGATGTTCCTTGTTTTTGCCACTCGGCGGCGGCTTTTAAAGTCAGGAAGTGCAGTCTGGGAAATGGGCCTTGAGTTTCACGGTCCCTCTTTGGTGGAAAACATCACTACAAATTGTACACCGATTAAAGGATATTCTTTGGATAAGTGTTTGTTACATGCTGTGCCATATAATTTGTTGCTTTAAATACTAAAAAGGTATTTACTATTAAAGATATTAGAACCAAAATAATCTTTTATATTTTCAATTGAACTTTTTACTTTTAAGAAGCTAGGAAAATATTTTAAAATTTTATTTTGTAATTAATTAATCATTAATTAATCGAATCATAAATTAACAAAAATTATACAATTTTAAATCAGAATAAAATTAACTAGAAAAATTATATAGAAATGTTACAAAATGGAAAAATTCTTAAAGAATTAAAAGTCAATTAATCATAAGGGAAAATATTTGTAAGGACAATTCTTTAATGTTTTAACCTCTAATGAATATTTAAGCCATAAAATCGCTGTTATCTTAGATAATCAACAATATTTTGTAATCCTTATACAGGGAGCACAATAAAGGATTTTAAAGGTTAAATATCTTTTATTTATTTTTAACGGATATTAATCCTAAATTTTATGGGTACTCTAAAGTTATATGAAGCAGAGGATTTCATCTCATACTCATACTACTCCCCCACTTAAGCGGCAACTGATCGACTCCTCTTTTTTTAATGTCTACCGCGAATTTATTTAGCTGATATTTGTCTGCTTGGCAGCGATGCCTTTGATGTGGCCCCTCTTCTGGGAGCTGGCGGATTTTGACAGTTATGCTAATGACACCCGGGGGTCCCAGCACCCAGATTCGGAGCCAATGCCCCGAATGACTGACTTTAATTTGACAGAGTTTTGCATGTCACTTTTGTCGCATTTCGCCAGCGAAATATAACCGATCCACCCAAATCGTGGCGGCGTCTTGAAACGCCACTCACTTTGCCACTTCCGCTGGCGTTTTGCTGAGCGATCTTGCAGAATGTCATGGGAATGTGAAAATATCACATTTGGTGGCAAAAGGCAGTGGCAGTGGTGCTGATGCCTCCGCCGCAGGAAGAGGGCTTTTTGCTGGCTTTTATTTGTTTGTTGGTGGCATTGGCATTGGCATCGGCATTGGCATGTCATTTGGTCGGATGCCGCCGCACGGCTACCTGCCAATTATTCTAGCCGAGGAGGAGGAGGAGGAGGAGAAGTAGGACTGGGACTGGCAAAGCCCAGAGCGACCACCAAGCTAGCCGCTTCTAACAGCCAAAGCCGGCTTTGATCTTTGATCTTCCGCCGCCGACTGGCCAATGGCCAGCCAATGTGATTAAGCCGCAGATACACAAGATGCACACTCAGACACAGATACAGATACTCAGATACAGATACAGATACACACACTCTCGAAGCTCGTTACCCTGCGTCTCGGCCTGTTTTCGCTCGTTATTCTCCACTTTGTACGCCTGTCTGGCCATTTATCAAAGCTGGCCAAGACCTCTCGCTCGCACGGTATCCATTGGATGCGTTAAGCGGCTCATATCTTCCGCCTGGCTTTGAAGTTCGGCGCGGTTGCGTGATTGGCCAAAGTCGTTTACGTTTCCAGCATTGAGTATCCAGCATACAGCTCCCAGCATCCAGCATCCCGCGTTCTCCACTGCTGGTTCATTAGAAAAATGACGGCTTTGTCTTTTTTATGGCTTACTTTAACGCATCGCTCTGGGCCTTGTAGTTGTTCTTGTTGGCTTAACTCATTTGGCCGGCGGGCCTTCTGCCCATTAGCCATAATGGCCACATTGCCACCTGTGTTGTGGTTGTTTCCCGAGTTGAGTGGCCCTCAAATTGCTGCATACCTCCGGGCGCTCGGACGTTCGGACGTTGTGCCCCATCACTTTGTCACCTCGAAGTTGGCTAATCTAATCTCCCTTTTGGCTTTCGTTCAATTTTCGCCCTGGGAATGGTATTTGGCAAATCTTGGGAAAGTTTAGCTGTGGGAACCCGCTGTTTCCGCATTTGGGCCAAATTCAGACTAATCATGCCAATAATTTATTGTCACTCCCCCCGGCGAAGCCGAAAAGCTGCGCAGCGAATCCGGCAAACAGAAGACAGCCCCCCGAAGAAGGCTAAACCACCCTCAAGTAACCCCGCGAGTAAACAAAAGTCCAGAGTCAACAGATCGAAGTCGATGATACATGCGAGTGGGCAAAAACTAATGGATTGATTTATGTGCTATCACCTGGAGTGAAGAAATTTATTACGACCCGGGCAATAAATCAGGGCGACACTTCTGTGCGGACGCAACACAGACTGATATACGGGGCGAAGTTGGCCGAAATTGAAAAGGGATACGAATTCGCCACAGTTTAGTCGGGGGGCTTTCGGTAATTAATAGCACCCAGCGGCATTTTTGCGAGGCGACAATAAAAATATGTTTTCCGATTTGTTTATCTTTGACCGAAGAAAGAAAAGTCTCCCTTCAGTTTGTGTGGGTGCGTGCTGTGCTGGAAAATTAATTGCTATCATTAACATTTAACATTTTTGGAGCTGGGGACCGAAAATCCCGCACAGGATGTTAACGAAAAGTAATTTGAGATTTTATTGCTTCCGCGTTGAGAGCAGTTGAATGATTTTATTCCTTTTAGGATCTGGAATCCCCCCGGCTAATGGAGATTAATTTTTGGGGCGTGATTTCGGGGGGCAGATGCAGATGGATAGATCTGGGTGCAATGACTGGGCAAGGGCAGCAATTAACACAGTGACGCCACATTTTTCGGCCCCCTAACCCGGGGAATTGTTGTAGGGAAATGTGTAAATTGGCCTAAAATTTTAACAGCAAATATAGCAACGCCCTCGAACGGGAATGGAAATGGGAATGGAAATGGAAATGGTAGTGGGCTTGGGACCCGATCGATATCGATCCCGTTCTCATGAAATCCGAGTGCGGGATTTTAACACAATTATAAATCTCTCTCCGGCGTATTAACGCCTAATTGTGGCCGGGCTCTAAGCGGGCTAAGCGGCACCTGTGTGCGGCGGCACTGATCAAAGGTCCTGCGATCGAAAGGACGAATCTCTCTCTCGTTTACGATTCTCCACGCTCAACGGATCGTAGGTGTGAAAGGCATTGACCAAAACTAAAGTGCTTGGTTCTGTAGTCCTGTAGTCCTGCAGTCTTTCGGTCCATTAGCCACCAACGCCGAGGATGAAGAAGGACTCGGGTCCTTGCGCTAACTACGTGTGCCTAATGCGAGTCCTTTGTGCCGAGCTGTGGATTATCACACGCTCCGTAATGAGTTTTCCCTACCCTACCAAAGTAAAAAGTCTAAGGACCTGTGCCAATTCCGTTTCCCTTTGTCCAGGACATTTGCTACGCATCCCCAGACAAAAGAGCTTCACACCTGAAGTCCCCGATCCCGGGTTGTACCATTTGTAACATCAACAAATCGAGGGAATAACAAAAGGAACACTCGCGGCGATGAAAAAGTAAATTAAACTAAATCGAATTAAGTGGACTGGCATTCAATTTGTGCATCAGAGTTTGATGTTTTGAAAAATCGAATTTTAATTTGCCACCCAAGAAGTGGGGAGCCCGCCTAAAAGGTTTCCACTTTCGGCCATTTTCGATAAGCGTGATGGGCGACCAATCCGAGAAATTAATTTGGTTGATGGTTCCCGAAAATGCGTGTGGCGATGATCCCCTCGATTCGAGGGCATTCAAGTGGGCGCTACTTCGGCCAGCTACTATTTCAGATAACTAAATGACTGCGAGGCTTTCATTTCCAATTAGGCCATTGTCCGAATGAAATCGGACTTGGAACTTGGGAAACTGGGAAAGGTTGGACTAGAACGCCTTAAATAATATTGAGAGAATATCCCTTACCTTAATTTGGCCTATCTTTAATTAACTTGTTGAAATTCAGTCTGACAAAAAGATTAGTTTCGTTTGGAAAAAATCATAAAATCATTTTTGTTCAATTTGATTTTACATTTGTAGGTGTCTCTACATGTTTCTTAAGCGAATTAATCAAGAAAGTTATAATCCATACTCAGAACATTAAAATTAAAAACAATTCATAACCATAAGTGGCGGTTCCAGGAATGGGTTCTGGGGTGGTTATCCAAAAAATTAGTTTATTTGTTTAATTTTACTAAAATTTAGCTTTTTCTTAGTGTTTATTAGCTGTAACTTGGCCAAAACAATTGACAAAACTAAAAGTCGCATTGTTTTATACAGCTAATAACCCAATGTATCGATTACTATCACTTTCCGGTTGATTTACAAAAAAATTTATTTTGACCGATTTTCACATTTTTTATAAGGTGTTACCCCTCATAATTTTTGCAAAAAATTGTCAAAAATAAAAAAATGCAGGTTTGAATGCCAATCGATTGGGAATTTAATTAAGAGTTCAACATGGTATGACATTCCATATTTGGTTAATTTGTTGTATTGTTTCCGTAAAAATACTGATTTTTTTGCTCAGAAAATAACGATTTGTATTTTGATTTTTCTCTCGAGGGGGGGTTTGTCAATAATAACTATATGATATTTTTAATGATATAGGTTTCAATTACAAGCAATAATATTTGAGCCTTATTTCTAAACGTATTGCTTAATTTAAGTACCTGCAATACAATTGGCTTCCCCCCACTTCAATCTTCCTAGAATTTCTTATAATTGAGTTAAAATAAATGCAGAATGCGCCATAAATATTTACAAAATCAGATAAAGTTAATCCTGTTTAAATACGTACTGCCACAACCGTCGAACATTGAACATGTTGCAAGTGAGCAGCCAGAGTCGGCTCTTGCTCTCTTTTGAGAATTGTAGGCGGGTCTTACATGCCACTTGCAACAGTGACGTCATCGAGGCACGCAGCCAATCAGAGGCGGCCAAACGGAGTCGGCGCAAACGAAGCAGTGGATACACAAAGGAGCAGCGGACATTTAGCCAAATTAATTGCAGGATAATAACTTACGTCCTGACACGGCCACCACCCATCCACCGCTTCGTATCCACGTAATTGGATTTCTTTCTGTTTTTCCTTCTTTTTTACCCACTACTACAACCGCCTCCACATCATCTTGCAGCTCCATTCCGATCCCGAGCCCCAAAATCACGAACCCAGAGCCCAGAAACCCAATGCCAAAATTCTGGCGGCCATTATGCCGAATGAGAACGCTATCTCGATGCCATCTGCATTTCATTTCGCTCGTAATTGGACGCAATTCAATTTTAAAATAATTGCGGCTATAATTCCAGTGTAATTTTCTGTTGTTTGCCATGTGCCATGTGCCAGTCAGGTCGGGTCGACTCATAAATAAATTAATGAAGTGAGTTCACATGGGAGACGAATGGCATTGTGACATTTCGTCGCCGTTTCCTCATTTCAATATCAATACCACTGAGTGGAGTCTGAAGCAAAGGTATAATTTGGCCAGGGTAAAAATTACCTGCAGCCCAGACATAAATTCACCCAACTTATAATGTCATATTATTAACGATAATGGCGCATTTGGCTTTCAGCTTTTAGCTGATCGAGCAAATCCATCAGAGTGTTCGCGGTGTGGAGAGGCCCCGGCCCCATTCGAGGCCCATTGTCTAATTAATTAGCCCGACTCTCGGACAGTCACAAATTAATTAACACGGATGGGGAACGAGTACATCAGCATTGTAATCCATTAGGCTTTATGGTGGGGCAACGAAAAAGGCCTTTCGGCTTTTGAAATTATCCGTAGATGCAGAGGGAAAATGAATTTAGATTTTTATCGAAATTATATTAATAAATTTATATTTTAGGATTGTTCATTAAGATATTAAATACTATAGATACTTTATAAAGAAAATGTTAAGGATATATAGGGAAAGTCTGAGCCCGATAGATTTACAACTGAGAGACTAGTTTGCGTAGAAACGGACGGACAAACGGACGGACATGGCTAGATCGACTCGTCTAGTGATGCTGATCAAGAATATATTTACTTTATGTGGTCAGAAAGGTGTCTTTCCCTGCGTTGCAAACTTCTGACTGAAATCATCATCATACTCATAATTGATTTTACCATTTTGGTAGGAAGGGAAGAAAGGAACCTTTTAAATAAAACGTGTAAAAAGTTTCTCCCAGTGCCGCCGCACATTCGTCACTTGGCTCCGCACAAAACAATCATTCTCTATTCATAATTGAAAAAGTAACGTTCCACTACCGTTTGACAGACCCGTGTCTATATACGAGATGCTCCATTCGGCCCCTAATTGCCGCCAGTTAATGGCGAAATTTGATTTTCAAATAGCGGCTGGGCTGCGGCCAACATCATCAATGACAGCTTTTGTCAGCAGCTTTTCAATTGAGCATATAGCAGTGGCTCCTCCGGCTTTCGGATTGGGGTTTTCGACTGGCGGCCTTATGTTCTGGTTCGGATTTGGGTTCGGGTTTGGGCCCGGGTGAAATCTGTCTGCCGGAGAGAAAGAGATGCGGTCAAAGAGTTTAACACGAATGAAATTCCTCAATTAAGGCTAATTGTAGAGCGACCACAAGTCCCCCCGGCCGGCCCCATTAACATCTCGTACCGATCTGGAGGAGAGTACGTGTCGATAATAATATTTCAAGCTAATTGCGTCTACAATTTCAAAGTGCTGCCGAGTCGATCGGACATCGATCGGTAGCCGCAGAAGTGACATGCAGCTGACAGCTGAGTTATGATGAAGGGCCCCAGTTTGAGTTAACTTCAGTTCGGCCGATATCGGGCTACTTAAAGCCAAATTTGGGGTTATGTGCGACGAGTTTGCAGCCGGCGGCCATGTTTTGCCAGGGAAGTGCGTATAAATTTGCTGCGAAGCTTTCACCGGCACAACGAGATCCCCAACAAGGCCAGTTTCTTTATCAACGAGAGGCCCAGAGGAGAACTCGGTTCTGAACGCATCTCGGATGGGATCGGATCGCATCGCATCGCATCGTGGCGACCATATACGTCCAAAGTGAGGCATAATTACCACCTTTAAGAAGATGATGGTGGTTTTTCGCGAGCTTTGATCTTTCGCCGCGGCCAAGGCAAGACCAAGTCGGCCAGCCGATCTCCAGAGAAGTCGCCGAGACCACAGTGACGACGACGACGGTCGGTAGTTGCCGGAGCCCAATCCATCTATCGATTTTTAACGCGAGGCTGACGTTAATGGGATCCCGGATCGGAACCGAGCTGAGAGCGGCGAGCCTCGCCTGCACAGGGAAAAACTTATCCCTTTAGTTTAATTTGAATTGGGTCAATCACTTTTAATACATTTTATTATTACTTGTTATTGAATCATATGAATCTTCAAATGCATAAATTTTAGTATTTTTAAAAGGCTATAGGTTCGTATACACAAGGAAACCTACAAATTTAATTGTTTCCAACCCAAAACGACTAGTTTAAGAATTTGACCAAACTATTTAACATTTTCTTACATTTTTTTTTTATTTTTTTTATTACTTACATTTACATTTCTTACATTTTATATGATATATAATTTATTTGAAAGCACTTTGAGTACAGTTTTTTCTCCGTGTGGCTTTTCTATAATGAGAATGCGATTGCCTCTTGCCGGCCACAGTGGTGGGCATGCGAATAGAACCACGGAGGGGCCCTGCGTTCCAGCTCTTGCCTTTTCTTGCAATTTTCGTGTGCACAGCAATTACGCGCATGCGTCATGCACTCCTCACCCCTTCGTCCCTCCGAAGACATTGCCCTCTTCCTTCGCCTATAATTATGGAGTACTCTCATTTTCCAGGCTAAAGCCAGCAATTAAACTTTCTCGCTATTTTGTCTGCTGATTGCATTGCCATATTATGCGTCGTTGGCTCTAATTAATGGGAGACGCCAGAGTGTGGGTGGAAAAAGAGGTAAATTATTGCCATTAAAGTGATCTAGGGGAGAATCGGAATGTGAATTAACAATATTTTAATGTTTCAAGTATATTTTATCTCATATAAATAAAAAATTAAATTTTTAAATATATGTTTAAACTATTTTTTTCTTAATCGAAAATATATTTTTTTATTTTGCCAACTTTTTATTTTATTTGTTTAGTCAAATCAAAAATTAAAAAAATATTTCTTTAAAATATACAAAACTTTCAAATAAAAAAATAAAAAAAACGACTTGGCCCGCATCTGAAGGACCTTTTGTTGCAAGTTGCTCTGCCTAATTCGCTGGCAGTGCGATACTTCATTTTCAGTCACGGCACGTTCATAAATCACTTGACTTTCTAATTTCACCGAATCAGTAAGGGAAAAATGTACGTACATGGTAATAAATGTTGAAAATTTCAGGTTCATTAAGTTGTGCTAATAAAAATAAAGTCACTTGACTGCATTAAATCGCATTGGCCACGCGCACTTGTACGCTGAATCCAGATTCGAGGTTCGAGATTCCTGATTCCGGACTCCAGCCCTCATAATATGCGATATGGCAGACAACCCTCCTCTCCGGAGGACGTAAAAACTTACAACTGCTGAAGTTTAGCTACGCATGCCCACCACCGCAGGATAATGAATGCAGGTGCAAATGGGAAGCGGAAATACGTCACGCTTTTTATGCCAGCAGAGGAAGCAGAGGGCACCGCATTAACTTGGCCCACGATGTCACATCGTCATGGCTTTGATGACTGCGAGGAATTTTCAATTTCAAGAGGATGGTCCTGGGGTGGGGGTTGATACCAGGTTCGGGTTCGGGTTCGGGTGGCTCGGGGAGTGGATGGGTTTCTCGTCAAGAGTGCGAGCTGCCAGTTAGGCAATCATGTGCCTGTCATTTGAGGTGAGGCGTCATAATGTTCCTGCGTCCTGCTCCGTTTTATGATGCCGCCCACCGCCCCTGAGGGGGGAGTGTCGCTTAATGAACATTTCCAAGTGAATGGACACATTCGTTTCAATTTGTCAATCTCGCTTTTGGCGCCCCCTCCGAGCTTCATGGGCGGCCATCGGCGTGGGTGTGGCCCAGCTTTTAATTCCACTAAATGGCCGGGCATTGTCGTGTATATATGTACGTAAAATATGCATGACAGACTTTCTCAGTTTCTTTATAAGCCAAAAAAGAACATTAATGTGGAGTGTGCTCTTTCATTACCCCTGACTCACTCTTCTTCACTCACTCGCTGATTGATGTTGGCATCGATATCGTTGTGGAGCGGTTCAATCGCTGCTGTAGGTCGCTCTGGGCCATTCTGTCGATGTTGATCTTGCTGCGCCATAATTTAAGAGATTTATCTATGAAATGAAATCACCGTTCTCCGGCTTTCTCGATCTTACACTTGGAAAAACAATGCTGAATCATTGTAAAATGTTAATTGTTAAAATATTAAAATAAAAGATGTTATTTGCACACTTAAAAAAATACAGTTACTTAGCTTTTAAAAAAAAAATGTATATCTCTGATAGAACCCGTTGGGAATTATTAAGAAAAAAAATCTTTTTACTTACTTCTTCTAGTTAAATGTATTTTCGATCTTATTTTCTTCCAGTGTAATCAATGATTTTTGTTTTCTATACCAAAGAACATACGTAGTTGATGCTGCGATGAACTAGCAAACTTTTTTTTCAGCTTCAGTTGCAATTAGAAACAGGGACAAGATTTGTCGGTAATTGCTGCCACACCTCCCTCCCATTAACCGATCCCCCCCACCGTCCTTTCTTTTGGGCATAATGTCTCAATATTTCTCAATTATGCGCAACGCATATAATTTGTTGTTATTCGCGCCACACAATCAACGTGCGCATCGATCGCGGCCAAGAAAGCCGCATATAGCGGATAGCAGATAGCAGATGGCCCAGAGTCCACAAAGAGCGGGTCCAGAGATCTGGGGTCTGGGATCCGGGGCCATGGCAATCGTACAAATAACTCCATCGTTGACTCCAATCAACTTTCGGGCTGCACACGGCGTTTCCTGGGATCCACCAGACTGGGAGGTCTCTTCTCTGCCCCGGAGCCACTCCGTTTCCATCCTGGTGGAGATCGTGCGCCGAATGCAGCGCTTCACATTATTAGATGCGGATTACCACTTTGGTGCAAAGATCAAATCACTTTGTGGCCACACAGCCTGGTAGGCCGCCGGTGGACAGGAGTGCAGCTAAGTCGACTTTTTTCTGGCTTTTTTTAGGGACTTGATCGCTGATCTCAAGATCAGGAATTACAAAAAATATCGAAGTATTTGTATTTTACCACTTTAAAGCACGTTCATAAATTTGTCAATCTCGCTTTTGGCGCCCCCTCCGAGCTTCATGGGCGGCCATCGGCGTGGGTGTGGCCCAGCTTTTAATTCCACTAAATGGCCGGGCATTGTCGTGTATATATGTACGTAAAATATGCATGACAGACTTTCTCAGTTTCTTTATAAGCCAAAAAAGAACATTAATAATAAAGAAAACAAATAATATAAATAAATCTACTACATAATTATATATGTATATTTTATAAAGCCACTTTCTCCCTAAAGTCTCTGTATTCCTAATGCCTATCGGTTTCCAGATAAACAAACACTTCTATAAGATTTTGAAATTTCATTTTTACGAGAATTGGTATGTGAAATATGTGAATCAGTGGATCTAGGATTTTGTTGTGTGGGTAATATGAAAACTATTTTTTTTGTTGCATACTTCTTGAATACCAATATTTCTTTAATTTTTCATAATTAAAAAAAATAAACATTTTTTGTAACTTTTTTTTATAATGATTATTTGCTTTAGCTAATTTCAGTTTATTTCGAAATCTCTGGAGAACTGCCACCACTGGCGGACAAGCAGACCACAAGGTGGCTGCAGATCGGAGGTTCCGGCGGGGACGGGGATGGGAATGGGGGAGTGCCGACCTGCTGGCGTCAGCTTGAGGTGGCTCCAATCACGTTTTGGTGCTGCTTTTTCGCGCACTGCTTGCCTTTTACGATTTGTTTGATTTGGCCAAATGAATTGCGCCGTTTCAATTTTGAATTACGATACGATGGCAATGGATCTCTGGCCACATGCTGGGCGCACAACGGCGATTGAAATGTCATTTGTCAAAATAAATTTAACGGCCTTTCAAGCCGCCGCCGAAACGCCCCCGAGGGCCGAACTAAAACTGAAACCGCACCCAGGATCTCGCATTGGATGGGATCGATCCGAATGCAATCCGCCCGTTGGACCAATGTGCCACAATGGCGTGCGTGTTCAACACGTGTGCTAATCTCATCAAAACAACCGACCAGGTAACAAAAGGGACCACGTCCAGTCCGAGCCACTAAATGCAACAAATCAACCTTCAATCAAGACAACCGCACAGCGATCCAAAGCCAAAGTCGGGGCGTTGTTCGCCGATCCTTGTGCGGCATCATCAAACTGGCATAAATCTTTAATGGAATTCATTCATTATGGGGCCACAAAGAGGCACTTTGGCCCAGCCAACAATGGCCCTGGAGGCCCTCGTTCTTGCCGTTTTGTATCCTTGCGGGTATTGTAAATTCCCCTTTGTATTTGCGGATTGCAATTATGTGTGTGTGTGAGTTTGTATGTCCGCAAAAGGAAGAGGCGATCCTGGGCCTTTGTGGCCTTTGTCAGTGATAAAGCGAAGGCGCTAAAGGATAACACCTTCTTAACACCTACCAGCCAAATTGTTTGTCTTGGGCTGCGGTGAATTGAAAGGAAACTGAACTGAACTGAACTGTGCCAAAAAAGCATTCCGAAGTCATTGATGGAAAGCGTTGGGCCGCACCGGTGAATTGGATAAATTTACGGAAAACTGATCAAAGGGAATTGAATGGGAATTAGGGTTTCCTTTTATTTCTCTATGTCTTCATTAAACAGTTGTCTAGCTAATGTTTGCTTGAATGAATCAATGGAATAAGCCAAGATGAGAAAATAAATAATGGAATGAAAGAAAAGAAACATTGTAAAAGCATTGAGAAAAGGATTAACTAATGAAATAAGTACGAATGGGTAATTATAAGAGGTTTTTCCAATTTTGTTTGCTGGTTTATTTTACTTTTCATGATAGATAAAACAATTACATGACTATTTTAAGCTTAGAACTTCTCAGCTCTTCTCACTACAGAGATTTATTCCTGATTGGCCAACTCGACTTCTCCATCTCGAGAACCTCCTATGGGAGCCGACTCAGACGACTGCCCAATCCTTTCCCATGTACATTACTCATTACCTTCATCGACTTCCTACCGACGCCACAGCTTGCCACTCCACACTCCACATGGTACGCAGGAAACACCCCCAATCGTAATTAAGCCGTTGCCTTCAATCGCCGATCTCCATCCCAATCCAATCCAACAACGCAGCCCTTTGGCCCCCGCCCCTGATCCTTGATGGTTGTTGTGATTTCGAGGCGTGAAATAAATTGATAATTTCGGCTTTATTGGATTCCCCAGACTCGCATACCTCGGCTTGCCTCACATGCTGCATGCCTCGATGCGCTGCTGTAGGTCTCCATTTCTCGTCCATCCCGGTTCTTAACTCCCTACCCATTCGCATACCCATACCCAGACTCAAACTCATACCCATACCGATCCCATCCCATACCATCCTTCATCTGCTTGTGGGCAATTAATCTGGGTGAGCGTGCGCGGCTGGCTGGCAAGGATTAAATCGATTTTATGTAGCCGCAACTCGATCATGATTTTTTCGTTTGTTCCCGACTCATGAGTCCGTGTGTTTGAATCGTTTTTTTTTTTTGGAGGGGAAAGCCCCGGCTCGAAGACGTCTTCAGATTATGAAAATTAGGAGATGCTGAAGACCTAGAGCCCCACCAAACGGTAGCCGCCGGCCACCAGCCATCGGCGACCACCGAGGAACCACCGAAAACCAATCGAAACCAAAACCCACGGCAGCCGCAACAGTTTAGCGCTTTTTGTTTTCCGCTCCGCGTTTATGGCCACCAAACGCTGTTTATTGATGGGCACAACGACTAAGCGGATCTGCATGCGCATAAATTGCCTCAACTCTGTCAGAGACTCTTAAAAATCAATAAATTTACAGTCAAACTTTTTCGGAGAGTGCCCAAAAACTCACGTTAAAATGTCATAAACAACTTTGTCATAATTTTGGTAATTAAAATTGGCCGCCCGAAAGCGAATACCGATGAATACTGACACAGAAAGAGGGCGTGAGTCACTAAATATTTAATTTTTGAAAATCCCTTGTTAAACTAATAATTATAAATAACATGTATATTTTTGTCAATAATTTATAAGGGTTGTTAAAACATCGATAGCGGATACTAGTGGAAAATTAAAAAAATAAAAAACAAATTAAAAAATTAAAACCATCGATGGTTCCTAAATTTTTAAACCATCGATAGTATCGATAGTGCTATCGATGTTTTTTACTAACCCTAGTAACCTTACCTCACCCAAGTAAGTAACTTGTAAGTAAGTAACTCATCTCTAGGCCAACCGATGGATTCCCTCTGTCTGATTTATCTCACCGCCCTGAGGTGTGACTGTAACTTTGTTGTGCGGTTTTATGGGGTCTCCAAAGGGCTACTTACAGTGGGCCCAAATGCTGGCGGTTCGGGGGCACTTTATAGGCCTTAATGACGGCTTTTTCAGTTAATTGAATTACTTCTGAAAAGTCCGTCTTTATGGCCGATGGATGAGTAAGAAAACCCGCTTATGATTTACAATATTTCACAAATATTTATGGCCCGAAGGCAGATATTTCAACGGAATATAAGCAGAAATTGATTAGCGCCTGTGACGAACGCTTTGGACCGGCTTTTGGCTAAGTTTGGCCGCATCGTTTCGGATTAGCACATCCTTCAACTGGTACCAGTAGATCTAAACATAGATAATTGCCGGACTCCAGCCCCTTTTAATTGACGCCAATCAAAGACACCACGACATCCGATCCGATCCATCCCATACGACAGTTGTTGGATCGACGACTGGCCCAAAAAAGAGAACCACAAGTCGGAGATTAACTCATTCGGAGCGGTTAGCAGACACAGACACAACAGTTGGCCAAATAGAAAGCGGCTGCATTAGGAGCATAAACAATTTAAAAACCATTTGGCAAAACAATTTTCTAATGACGCTCATATGCCGGCCGTGCATTTTCGTTGCGGTTTTCGAGCGGCAATTTACCCGGCAACGGCCACGGGCAATTAGACCAATGAAATCCTTTATCAAAACAATGGCCATGGCCACAAAGGGTTTCCTTGGTTGCCCAAAAAGTAGACAAGACGCAATGGAGCGACTGAAAGGAAGATGGAAAGGGTCCACTAATAGATACAATGCCTAATAGATACATTTTACAATGCCAGCGGAGCGTGCTCAATGGCCATCAGACACTGGCACTCAAACAAACAATAAAAAATTTATTAAAGAAAGGCAGGGAAAATTACGAAACGCACAAATTAAAAACACTGCCGCACAATGAAGCGAAGAAAGTGGCATGTCATATGGCCGATGGAACACCCAGAAGTAAGTTCCATCCCAGAAAAAAAACAGAAAAAATACAAAAAACCAACCCAGCCCCAGAAATTGAAATATGGACTCGAGCCGGGAGACGGGGGGAAATGTATCAATTTGGTTTCGGGCTTGATTGGTGCGCTTAGGGCTCGCAACGGAATCATTTAGGAAATTGATATGGCTTTGGTTAAATATAGCCGTTCTCGTTTCTGGGCCCTACCACACGCCAACAACGATTATAAACAAATTTCCGCTTTTGACGCGCGCGCTCTCCCCGAGAAACACCAAAAAAACCAACAAACTGGTGGGCTGATGACCTGAGAAAGTCCACCAATGGACTGTTCAAAAACGAATTTGTGCAATTAACGCCCAGCACCCAAAAGAAATGAAATATGGATTTATAGAGAAAAACATTTGTTCGCAGCGCGTGTACAATTTATTAATTATACGCCACGTTGGGCCGAACTTGCGGCAACGCCCTACAAATAAAGGGCGACCACACAGAAAGAGGTTCAGTTCGGGCCTCATTTGGCTTCCATTTTGTTTCGGTTAAGTGCTTACTGGCTGTTTTACATGGCCCCTCGAGGGCACAAAGCTGGGTCGATTGGGCTATTCAGAACTAAACACAAGAAAACTAGCTTTCAAATCTAATTCATAGGTTTGTTATCATCGCACAAATTTAAACGAAAAGAAAAGATTGTATTTCATAAGTCGACCTTTATAATATAATTTCTGTTGAATTCCTTTCTGGCAAGAAGGAGAGGCGACTTGGCAACCAACCCCAAAAAGAGCCTTCATTAAAACCATTATTTCATTACTTCATTGAGGGCTAACTGCGGGCCTATTGTGCTACTGTGCTTAGACAAACGAAAGCGATTTGCGTTTAATTAGATTTTAATATAGGCAAGGCGCTGGTAAATGATCTTTACATAATGAGTTGCCTATGCGATTACATCATCATTAGAGGCCAAGGAAACTTTGCATACCAGCAATTACGCGAAGTAATCGTTTAGGGCCTCAAATGGGGAGCTACCATGTGTGTGAATGTACGAACGTGTGTAACATGAGTCAGTCCCATTCCCATTTCCATTCCCCCGGATCGAAAACAAAGCCACGTGCCGCACCCAGCGGAAATTCAAAACTCAGCATGTGGCAGCCCGCAAATTGCAAATTAAAACAAATAAGTCAGCGGCGCAAAAAATTATACCAATTTAATGATTCGATTGGATTGTATTCGGATCCGCAATAATCAATATGGCGCAAGGCGAACATTTCGGGGCATGTGTGACGGTCGCTTTAAGCCTCTTTAAGCCATTTTCCAGCCGACTGTTAAATCATCCACCAGGCCACCGAGCCCAAAGGGATGGTCGTTGGATTTTCCATTAGTGACCAGCCAGGCGGCTGATGCGATGATGGGTCCTGGAACCGCTCCTGACGCCATTACGTCCGCCCAGGACCTGACTTGCATATAAATAACCAGCGAAAGCAAACGAAAATATTTTCGGATCCCGCATCTGGTAAACAACCACAAAGACAGATAAAGTTAAACTCATTTTACGGTGTGCGAAATTGTAAATATTTACGTTCACGCTGCTAACGTGTCCAGTGGTCGAGCTGCCAGCAAGGGATGCTACCCTTAGCCCAGATCGAGACAGTGGTATCTAAGGGGTGTTTTTGAGGGCATGTTACTCGATGGGAAAATGATGGAATTTAAGTTAATTGTTTAAAAATTACTCGCTGGTTTTAAAGATATGCGCATATACATTTTTGATTATACAATATACATATCGTTTTTACATGAAATACTCTATACGAGCATATCAAATTTACCTGGCCGCATATCAAGTTAAAATTGATGAACAAATCTTTATTATTTTTATTGTATTTTGTTTTTACTTCCACAATTATTTATAATAATTATTTTTGTTCAGGATGAATTAAGTACCATGAATGATTTAATCACAAAATCTGTATTTAAATGAAATAAAATAAAGCATGTTTTTATCAGTTAATGGCTTTGTCTTATTTAATTTAAATAAAATATTTAAAAAATTACCGAATTAAATTTTGTAGACTTTAAGGATGAATGGATAGAAAGTTTATAAAGCAGCAGAAAAGTTTCGAATAAATATTTCACAAGTCATGAGATATTCTGACCAGAAAACTGCCCATTTGTCCCACTGTTATTGTTTCGGCGCCATGTTGGCTTTGTTGTTGCCCCTCTGATTATTGCCACAGTCATTGTTGTTGCTGCTGCTGTTGGGCGCTGTTGTTATCCTTACGCATCACAACACTTAATGCGGATAAATGGTCTGACAATTACGTTTATGTCAACAATAAAAATTAAATTAAATCGCTTTTCCGAAGGCCCTTCCCCCTGCCTCCCGCCTCCTGCCACCGCTTCCGCCCCTCGATGCCACCCCGGTTGCCAGATGTTGGAAATAGATTGAGGTGACGTTGCCAGCAAAATACAAACCAATCAGAACGAGCGGGCGGCGAGAAGGGGGAGTTGTTTCGGGTGCGTCGGAATATTATGAAAAATCAGGGAACGTGTGAAGAGTGTCATGCCGCCATGCAAACTGTCAACCGGCATGTCAGGCAAGTGTCACTTCAAAGTGCCACCGCCCCCGGCCACGCCCCCTCCCCCTCCGCCTGCCGCCCCCTCCATCGTCCTGCGGCGGGATGAACGCACAACATGCGTGACAATTTAATGAGCACTCGCTGGCAGCCCGGCAAGGCAATGTTTTAATCAAAATTACGCATAATGGATTTTGATTTTATTAAATGCGACTTAAATGAGTTGGGACCCCAGGAAGGGCAGGGGGTGGCACTTTCAGGGGGGTGGCGCGGAATGACTTGGGGCTGCAGACTAATTAAGCAGACGGCACTCGAAAAACGGCGGCCATGCCACATCAGCAGCAGCGCCGCCCGTGTTTTCGGGGGTGCCCAAGTATCTCAAGAGTATCCGAAGAGCTGAAGATCTCGAAGATATATATGAATACGACCAACCAAGGGGGTGTATCTCTGCCGATTTGGTTGAGATCCATTCGGCGCTAATTGCGTTTATATCCTTCAGTTAATGGCACTTAATTAACAACTGTGCCGCGTCACTGAGGCGTGGGCCAAATCGCTCTTTCCGATGTGAACACACAGCAAAACCGTGCATACTAGATATTTGGCCAAAGGAAACTACGAAATTACCTCGAATTGATGCAGTCAACATCAAACTAAATTCATTGCTAGGCAGATGAAAGAGATCGGAATTTGAGAGGCAATAAAATGGTATGTGATTATGTGAATATGTAGAATTATATTATGCTAGCTAAAGAAACTGAGATTATGTCATCCAAGTTAACTAAATAAATTTATTATTTCATATAAGTAATATTATAATTGAAATATTTTATAGATTTAATTATTACTAACTTTCTATCTAGTTTTCTCAATAATAAAAAAAACACGAATACTCAAAAAAAAATCTATATGAAACGTAGATAAATTTTACATTATTTAAGATCAATTTTAATTTGATATGTGGCCAGGTGAAAACGATATGGGTTTTGCATGACCTGAAACTTATATGGCCATATAGATTTTTCGGTAACATGCTTTTTTTGTGTGTACCCATAAGGTCTTACAGGTTTCGGCCTTGATCTTGGGGCTCACAAATTAACAGCCCCGGCTAACTGGAATCTTCTAGTTGGCTCCCAGTTTTTGGCAGTGTAATTCGGTAGCTCTCCGTCACATCTCGATCGGCTTTTCTCCGTATTTGGTCAGCGCTAACCAAAGTGAAATTTATGCCAGTTAAATGCGGCAAACAAAAGCAGCTCCACACTGACAGTCCAATTAGCAGAGTCACATATTTGGGCCTGTATCGCCATCGCCCATATGAAATATGGTATATGGGATATGGTGTATAATATATGTGTATCCATTTCCATATCTGGGCCGGATGTCACAAATTGCAGCCCAAAGCAGCGGAGGAGCGAGCATTTATTCATGAATTTTAAGTGAGATCGCGGATCACAGATGTGTTCCGATCCAGAGCGATTCCGAATCCGATTCCGAATACGATTCTTCATCCGATTCCCAGGGTCCCAGCCAAGCAGAAAGCCTGTGGAAGTCACGCCCCCGTCTGCGGAAAAGTCTGCTCATTGCACGCACCACTGCCGAATTCTTAGGAATTATACGAGACGTTGGGTTTTATTAAGCGGTCATCAATTATTTTGAATAAAACTCAAATAAATAACCGTTTGTATTCGCCGTTTTCTGGGTACAGTTGGCGCCGACAGTCGGCCGCCAGTCAGTGGGTTATGATTTCTAGTTACCTCAAATATTGTTTGACGAATATTAACGCTAATTGGCAGCCGTTGACAGTCCGTTTCGCTGGCTTTTTTCCGTCTGTTGCCAGGGCTCAAGTATGACTATTGTTTCGGCTTAATTGTTTAGCTTGATTATGGCCGGGCCGCTAATGAAACTCATATGAGAGCATAAAAACAAGTGACTCGGAGTTTGGGGGGCCCTCTAATTGAGGAATGCTGTCTCAGGCCCCGGTCTGCTATATGGTATACTATATATAATATCCAAGATCTGAGACTGGGCCTGATTGGGGCGTGATTTGCGCAACGCTAAAATGGGTTCAAGTGGGTTTTAACTAATTTTGATTAGCGGCTTTTTGTGGCCGAGGCGACGTGATATTTTTGAAATGTGCGAATTGAAGTCATATACGGTGTGTTTTTGGTCGACTATTAATACTAAGGCAAATACAATATCAATATATACTGGCGGCGATAACGAAATTACCATAAACTAAATGTGCTAATTGGTGAAACTTTAAACAAATTAATTTACGCAGTCGTCGCCACAAAAATAGTCGGCAACTAATTAGCCAGCCAGCCATTAGGGCAACACCAAAAGCAAATCAATCGAATGGAATGGAATGAAATGGAATGGCCAAGTCCAAACAAAGTCGATCTAATTGATTTATTTTCGTGTTTGTCTTCCCCAACAAAATGGTCGTTTCTCCCCAAATCGGGCAGCTGACTCAACTTTCGGTTCCCCTCGAATCTCCAATCTCTAATCTCCAGTCCCATATCTCTAATCTCTAGACGATCACGAGCATTACGACGTGCTTTAGGATGTGGAAGTTGGGAACAGAAAGCTGAAAAATAAATAAACTGGACCCCGGCACATGACAAACCCACTTGATAATTATGACAGGGCCAAAGCCCATTTACGTAGCCATACACATGATCAAATTAGCACTTTGATTTAGTTTCGCTTTACGTTAACATGGCTGCAGAACGAAGCGAAATGCAATTAAGACAATCAAGCCGAGAACGGAGCCTCGGGCAGTCGTAGTTAGTCTAATGATACACTTGGAGAAAATTGGAAATTCCGGTGGTAAAGGAAGTAATAGCTTTGATTAAATAATACCCTTGATATCTGTTAATTATACAATGAGTCTAACTTAATATAACACGTTTAATGTTGATTAAAAACAGGTATCACTGGGGTTCCTTCCGGGATCTAACTAAAAATGGTATTTAGTGTAGACTACTTTCAAATTAAAAAGTAATATGGTTTCAAATCCAGAAGACTCAGGAGAATAATATTTTTAAAATTTTTGTATGGAAAACTCGCATGTAAAAAAGTTTCATTGTTAGTCCTATACCTTGAAACCAAGTTAGCAAAAATATATTATAATTCTAAATATTTAAAACAAAATCCAGTATTTAATTGTGAACATTTTTGCATGTGTATTTGGACATTTCATGCATTCAATGCCGCCTTTTGCTGTCCAGATTTTATCACAGTGGGCTGCCAACATGGCGGCCAGTGCAAGAGGCAATAAACAAATTTCCAGCTAAGCCTTTCGGGCCG
Organism: Drosophila pseudotakahashii; assembly: GCA_035046095.1. NCBI lineage: Eukaryota > Metazoa > Arthropoda > Insecta > Diptera > Drosophilidae > Drosophila > Drosophila pseudotakahashii. The sequence continues at coordinate 1,695,815 of JAWNOE010000159.1, read as the reverse complement.
CGCTTTTAAGCCAAGGCAATGGCAATGGCCGCCTGCCGACCAATCAAAGCGGCCAGTTTCCAGTTTACCACTTGCACTTGGCCAACTTGCTGGATCTCCATCTCCGGTGCGGCTCCACTGCAGTGGGAGATTGCGAACTGGAACTGAAATCCGAGAACGGCGGCTCTGGGCAGGACTTTCTGAGTGATGTGATGTCTGGTGTTCCATGGGGAGCCATTTGCATATGGCTACGACCGTCGACTTTCGTGGCCTGACACATTATGTCATTATTATATCGTTGCAACGTGTAATTGGAGGAAAACTTTTGCCGCCAAATGACAAATGCATGCGCCAAAACGGACGAACGGGCGAAAACATCAAAAAGCCGCCGTCGAGCTTATGAATTACAAATAACCAGGCGACCAGGCAGCGAAATGGCCCCAGGTGGGCGTGGCAACCACATCTGCATACCCAGGCCCCCAGTTCCAGTCCAGGCCAAGAAGACCTGCAGTGGGAGACCAGTGCACTGGGAAAAAATTCAAATTAATCGTGAAAATGATCTTTAAATAATATTTAAATAAATAAAATTAGATGAAACTAGAAATTGCTTTATAACTATGCTTTCTAAAACGTTTAATTGTACTTTTAAAAATATTTTTGGTTCAGTTTTTGCACCTAAATCATCGAATTTTACAGAATATAATAACTATAATAATTTGCGGTATACATAAACAAATAAAAAATTAAAAAACAAATTTGAGTATCCCAAGAATCTTTGAATACTATCTCAAAAAATCGAAATTAATTAAATATACACACCCGAAATATTTAAAGCTGTTTTCCTAGGGTTTTGAAATTTTAATACAATTTTATAAAACAATTCAATGGTCTAATAAATATATTTTAACGAACTCAACCTTGTTGGGACAGCATTTAGAAATATTACCCATTAAAAACTCGATTAGGGGAAAGTAAACATATAAATATTTATTCAGTTCATGTTCATTATGGCCCGATCAAGATAAGCTGGTCAAAAACATGGCCATTCTGGACTAGCCAATTAAACCTGTTTCGAATGGCAGTTCATACCTTTCAAATATATATAAATATGCCTTACTAAAAGAACTCGCATATCTTTCTCGCAGTGAGTGCCATCCGTCATGGTGGTTCGTCTCGTTCAAGTTGCGGCTGCATTGAGTGCAAGCCAAGAAATACATTTAGCCAACTAATGCGCCAATTTAAATGCAGCAAACAGACAAAATATTTAACTTAAATGGCAGTTGAGACTGAATTGGAAATGAAAATGGAATTGGGACTGAAGCCGGGGGATGGAAATGGCAATGGAAATGGAATTGGGAATGCGAATGGAGCTGGCTTTTTGTTTAGCGTGTGTAATTTGGAAAATGAGATACTTTTGTGACTTGCCGGGTCTATAATTAATGCGAATACGACTGCAACATCGGATCGGAAAGGCCGACACCACCGCTGTTTTCTGCTTGCTGGCACAATTTCAAATATGGCGGCGGCAACGTCAACGCTGTCATTATATTTATCTTTTATTATTGTTACCACTTTGTTGCCCTGTCGGCTGCCATTGTTGCTGTGGGTGTTGGCCCGGCCTTTGTGGTCTTAGCGCTCTTGAATTAATTGCATTTCACATGCCTCTTGCATTCGGCACTTTGGTATTTTGCATGAAAATTAATTGCGGTTATTATTCATGTGATTTTCAAAATGCCATTAGCCAACAGCTTGGCGTTTTGCAATGCGCTGTTCAGCCCCAAATAGAGCGAAATTAAGAGAATATCAGCGGGCAAGTGATGGCAATCGTTTGAAATTGGTGTGTGGATCCCTGAGCAAGTAAATAGATCCCATTATTTTCGTTGTAATGACTTTATTATGCGGATAGCAATTATTTGGATGGATGCGCTCATATGATAGTTGGGGCTTATAGCAAATGTGGATTATAAAATTGAACAAGGGGTGACACAAAATAATTCGGTATTTTTATGTAAGCAAATATATATTTTGTTAAGTTCAGAAACCCAAATTCTTTAGGTGATTTTAATGTTCCTTAAAAATAACAAATTCTTCACAATACTTTATGTGTACTAAGTTATGACAATCAGTGATTAATGGTTTTTTACAAAAATATAAACTCTGGAAAAAGCTCTTAGAAGACGTTTTGTTTAGGCAACGATTGGCAAATGCAATTGTTCAATATGCAGAAACACGAGTGATTTAAAGCGAATTTATTCTAGAAAATCTCTCTCAATCTCTCTCCGGCATTAAAATTCATATGAATACTGAAATATTTATATTGAAAATGCAATTCAGAAATGCATCAATATGAAATAGGCTACTGAAAATATTACATTTTTTCCACTTCAATGTCTTTCCCATGCGCTAAGTTCGTGTGGCGACACAACCAGACCCTAACGACGATGACTTTGATGGTGGAAGCGAACTTATCGATCCGGCTTGTTTGCGCTGAATGCATCCGAAATGCGAGGCTCCTTAGGCCCCGTCTCCCAACCTCAACCCGCAATTACGAGTGCTTGCACATCGCGGACAAACCGGAGCATTGAAGTGTCACGCAAGTGGCTTTACGAGCTGCTTAGAGCAGCGGCATTAATAAGCGGCTATACGAAAAGTTAACAAAAAAGAGCCAAGTCACAATTACCCGACAGACTGCGACCGGCGATTCGGGGGGCTGCAGTTTAATGACCAACGAACGCCTTCTCATTAAACGCTAAATTGCACGGGCGCATGACACGAATTCGGGAGACACCCTGACAAAACAGAAAAACGCCTAAATTCACTAACTATTGTAACTACGACAACATCGCCAGCGCGTTGCATGCAACACTCAACTATGGCATTTAAGCCCAGAATGTTAACGAACAAACAAAGTCGATGCTGGGAGCTGGTCAGGGGGAGTTGGGATCAGGGAGTTGGGAGTTAGGGCCTACCGATCGGGGGTTTCGTTAGCCGATTTAAAATAGCTCCTAACATGCAAGAAACATGCACTGCGAAAATGGTTGTAGGTATCTTATAAAAATTTCATGTAAAAACGATATGGGTTTTGGATAACCAGAAATTTACATGCACATATCGATTTTGCGATTTTTAATATAATAATAATACTAACTATTCTTAAAACTAATATAATAAATAATATATTATTTCTTTTTAAACTTTTGCCTTTAAATACCATAAATAAACATTAAAAAAACAAAGGACCTTGCTTACACCTTTTTTAAAAAATTAATAATTTTGTGACATTAAATGCATAAAATACGAATAAAAACCTTGTGCTTTGGTTACTTTATTTCTTTAAAAAAATGCCTTTACTCTTACGCATTTCTCCCAGTGCACCGCATTATTTGCATATGGGTCTAGGATTATAAAACAGTATAGCCCGCAGCCAATTTTCTAGACTGAAGGGCCGAAAGACAGAGGGGGCGGGATGGGAGACGAAGGACGTAGACGGAGACCGAGACGGGAGCTCCGACGCATGCAAAAATCAGGCTAATAGACGCTTGACGTTTTGACGTTTACTGCACCGCCCGTCAGCTCTATCATTAGGCACCGGGAATCCGAAAGTAGGGGAGGGGGTCTTCGGGGGAGTATGACAACATGCAATATGGTGATTTCTGATTTGCATGTCGGCTCCAACTGACTTGGCGCTGCTGCAACAAACGAAGCCGTCAACTCCGGAGCAACGATGTTGCGAGCCAGGTAATTGCCACACGGCAAATTGTAGCTCGTAGTTAGCCGTAGTAATATGCTAAATTAATTGGACGATATGAAGTGCGTGATATTGACTGCTAATTAAGCAAGTTATGGCCAAGTTAGTGGCGCTTAAGCACGCGCTCGATTTAAAACGTGCTTAAATTCATCTTGAGATGGTTCTAAAATACTTAAGCCTCTATTGGAGTTATAGCATCTACAAGTATTTCTCCTTAAAAGTGCCTAGAATAAAAGGACTTAAAATGGAAATTAATTAATTTAAGTATATCAGAAACAAGTTTATAACTAAATGTAGGTTTTCAAATATATATTCAATGTAATTATTTAAAGATGAAATTAAGATTTCAATTTATCAGAAGAAAGTAATTTGCTGACTTTATATTATTTTAAATGTTTCACATTTCTTTTAATATTTAATTTCTGAAACGGTATTCATATAATTTCAACATCATAGTCGATGCATGTATTTTAGGATGGAATAAAGGTTCCAATTTATCAGAAGAATGTAACTTGGTGGCCTCATATTAGTTTTGACCTGCTAATATTATAAAATATATTAATTATGTTTAAATTGTGTTTCTAAATTGCACTTTAATTTTGTTCAAATAAATTAAATTTGATGAATGTAAGCTTGTAACTCGTGCGTCTTGGCCCGTTTTTTGTGTAGTTTTTGGCCAGCTGCCTACCCAGGCACAGGCACACCCACGCACATTAGATGAGCAAACAGGCGGCTTCCACTCATTGATCACTGCGAACCCAGCAGGTAACTCGGTAGCCGGGCCTTCTAGGAAGGACCTGAAGGACCCCTGGCAGTGCAGTCGGCACAAATTGCATATAATTATGCAACGCCACAGTTTTTGGGAGTTCACACCTACCGGCCAACGATCCGGATCGAGGATGCGTGCCCTCGCCGCATAAGCATATCCTGTTGGCCGTGTCAAATTTCCATTGCATCCACACTCTCCTTGGGCCAAAGGACTTTCCCTTCGTGGCATATAAAAGCTGTCGGCGATTTAATGCCCTGGACGCCATTAGAGTCGATAGCCATCAAGCGATGGCGATCCGATGGCCCATCCGATCGCATGGCAGCCAGCACTTAGAAGAGCGGCTCGATTAACCCATGACAACAGGTGCGGCACGTATGCAAAAGGATTGGTCGGCTGGGGTTAATCGATTCGAGCATCGAATGGGCAGAGGCGCCCGCAGCTGCCCCGTAATCTGATGAAGCGAAGGGTTGATGGGCTCCTCGCCGAGATGGAGACTATTAGGGCTATTGCCTTTATAATGAAATTGTGTTGACCAATTTGTTATTTAATTTCGTTGACTCACAGCGGCGCATCCTTTTGTTCTGGCCTGTGAAAGTGTGAAGTGTTCGTGGCTCGGCATGGGCGTGTCCTGATGAGTCCCGGACCCGAAACCGAACCCGGGAGTATCAGATCCTGCAGGTGCTGTTCAAACAAAATCAACTAACTGCCCGCAGACACGAGCTAATCAAAGGTTTTGCTGCAATTTTTGGCAATTTCAGCTAATGCGTAACTGCGATTCTCAGCACGGGGAAAAATATTTGTATCACTTTTTTGGATTATTTTTGATTATACCACTAAGACAATAATGACCATAAAGGTAAAAATTTTAACTTTTTAAAAAATCAGACGAAATAATTATAAATCTGTATAAATATCTTATTTAATTGGTATTTACAATTTTTACCAAAACAAATAATATTTCCATTTCTAACCCCTTAATTCGTTTACCATATAAGTTGATTTCTTGATTTTGTATAGAAAAATTTTTTTTCTGTGTTCCCCAAGCTAAGTTTCCACTTAGAATACCTTCGGGTGGTGGCTAATAAACGAAATGTTTTATTGCCCGGCAACAACCGGGGAAACAAATATGGCAGCCCAGATAATTGGCAGCCATTTTGAGCTGCATTTGGCTTTGTTTGTCTCTTTATTTGTTTGTTTGTTTGTTTGTTTGTGTGCTGGCGACACGCGCCGCTGAGCTCTAAGTTCTGGGACCTGGCAACCGGTGAATTGCCACTGCAGCCCCAATTGCAACTTCGTCTGCAACTGCGGCAGACAATTGCTGAAACGTTGATTACCATTACCAACTGGCGCAGCTGTCGCCAAGCCATCGCAACGGGCACCGCAAATCCAGGCCCATTTCCGCCCGAGTTCCCCAGCACTTAGTTTTAATAAGTGCTAATGAGTTGCGCAGGCCGCAGAGGTATAGCTCATTTACGAGCCAGAGATGCGTATGCATCCTTCAAGGGCCACGGAACGGGAATGGATCGTAAGCGAGCACTAAAGATGTAACTACCCCATGTATTACTTGCAAAAATGATTAGTTCTGGGTTGATAATTTTTGTAAATTAAATGAATATGACAAAGTCATAATCGATATTGCCTGCAAAGATACCAATTATTCTGTATTCCTTTTTAGTGTTTATTTTAAATATTTACTTAATTTTTATTATTTATTTCCCTCTTGATTATTTTCCTATTGATTATAATTTTTAAATATTTTTTTTAGTGAACACCCCTCATATCACCCCTCCTCTAACCGAAAGCACTTTGCATAAATGGGTCTGCGCCCTTTCTGGCCTCGTTTTCCATGCTGGCTGCTTCCGCTCGGGCAACTTTGTATGGAAAGTGCTCGTTATGATGCTTCAACCGCAAATACTCGTAACTTGGCGACTTGGCGTCGTCGCAGATAAGTCGATAAGTCGAAAAGGGATGGCAACCGCATCGCATCTCACCGCATCGGAGCCACATAAGTCATGACATTTATGTTGGCCATGTCGGGCAGGCAATCGCAATAATCTCTGACTCATCTCGTGTGCATATGGGATACTCGAGTGTATGTGCATATCTACTCTCGGATATCTGGTCATTAGGCTCATTAGAGCGGCAGCCAATTAATAAACAAAAATAAATAATTGCACAATTCATTTGGTAATTAGACATGGCTCATAAAGCTGAATTAGGCAAAAGGCATAATGCCCATGGCCCACAGATATCCCACAGATAGCGCGCACACCCAGAAATAATACTATACCGTCTATATAAAGTGAGAGGGGCGACCAGAGGGAGAACTTCATGCAAATGAAATGAAATTGACTAGAGAGCCAGCAAATTGAGTGTGTCTCGTGTAGCCGTGTGTATTTTAGTCCCAGCTCACGGTGGCTGCCAAGGGGAAGGTGATGGGGAGGGGGAAGGGGAGGGGGAGGGGGTGCACCGCCCACAGCCCCCCTCCACGAACACACGTACGCCCATGTAAGTGAACAATTCATTTGTCACACTAAATTTGTTTCAATTCATTTGCTCGGAATGACAAATAATGCGATATAATTACATTTTGGAGCGTTCTCCGGTGCTTTTGATTTTCCGTGGGTGCGGGTACCCCATTCCCTCCAATTTTCAGTTTCACTTGCCTCCGCTCACGGTCATTGCTCATTAGGATGAGATTTTTAAATGAGATTGCCGCTATTTACGTACGTTTTTCCATCGAACTCGGCCCAGTGTGAGCGACTGCTAATTATCATTTTCCCTCATCAGCAGCAAGGATGGCCCGAATCAAATCAAGGTTCAAGGGTGGGTTCACTATAGAGTTCATTAAACTTGGTGGAAAATAAGTAGGGCTATGTTAAGTAGATATAATAATATGTACCCTTGCATAGGGTATTAGAATTTTGGTCAGAAGTTTGTGAAGGGTCATAGAAACGTTTTTTTTTTAATTTTCGGTATATATCGTATTTTTTCTATCCTTGACTAATCATTATTACTAATGATCATCAGTAGTTAAATAAACTAAAAAAACAACATCGACGCCTGGAAATGGCGGACTTTTATTTGAATTTAAATGTAGGACAAGGATGCCACTCTAATAACTGTTACCACAGTGGCGCCATCTGGATTGCTTGCGGTGGGTGACCCGGCTAAGTTAGCGAGGACACACTTTAAGATTAGTGATGTGGGAACGGCGATAGTTGCCAACGATAGTATTTTTCGGCACGATCGTTTCAAATTAAAATGGTATTTTTAAAAAAGTAAAAATGGAATGACAAGTATTTTTCAGGCCTTATTGCGCGGTCTTATTTATGATTTGATTTGTTTATTGTTTATATCTCTCTTACTTTCGAAATCAAATGGTCCAATTTGTGTTTAATCGATATCATAAATAAACATAATATTCCCGCCCTATCCAACAATTTAATTTAATCAATCCTATGTTTTGTCAAGGCCTTCCAATCAATCGCCTGTTTGCGATCGTAAGATTGGTGTTATCATGGACATAGATTGGATCGATGACGACGAAGAACTGGCGGCGGCCTTGGCGGTGCACGAGCAGCAGGAAACCGAGGTACTTACGTGAATTACACCGTACCCAAGGATCATCTAACAATTCTGCCTTCTCTTTTTCAGGAACACAATGGAAGCGAAGGAAAACCGCGGCCGGATCTTTCTGATGAAGCCTGCGAGGGATTCGATGTGGCCACCGGGCACAACTGGATCTACCCGAACAATCTGCCCCTGCGATCCTATCAACAAACCATCGTCCAATCGGCGCTATTCAAGAACACCCTAGTGGTGCTTCCCACTGGATTGGGAAAGACCTTTATTGCGGCTGTGCTGATGTACAACTTCTACAGGTGGTACCCCAAGGGGAAGATCGTTTTCATAGCCCCCACCAGGCCGCTGGTGTCGCAGCAGATCCACGCTTCCCAGAAGATAATGCCCTTCGCCTCGGCCGATACGGTGCAGCTTACAGGTAGAAATCTCTTTGTTTATAATCAGCTTTCTCCTCTAATCTTTTTATGCTTATAGGTCAGCTCCCTCGGCCCAAACGAGCTGAGCTGTGGGCCACCAAGCGGGTCTTCTTTGCCACGCCGCAAGTGGTGCATTCCGACATGCTGGAGGCGGATGGTGGCTCTACCTTTCCCTTCGGCGACATAAAGTTGATTGTGGTGGATGAGGCGCACCGGGCCAAAGGTCGCTATGCCTACACCCAGGTGGCCGACTGCCTGATGGCGCGGAACAGGAACTTTCGGATGCTCGCCCTGTCCGCCACTCCGGGAAAAAACATGGAGGATGTGGCGGCGGTTTGCCAGAACCTGTATATCTCCAGTCTGCAGGTGCGCTGGGACACCTCGATCGATGTGCAGCCCTACATACACAGGCGGACCATTCGAACCATAGTGGTGTCCTTGAAGGAGAGGATCAAGGAGCCAAGGGAACGATTGCTGCAGATCATTGAACCATACCTGCGTCAGCTCACAGAAGCGGAAATTTTCAAAAGCAACAAGGGGAACGTGAGCAAAAACAGTTTGCTCTTTGAGCAGAAAGCCTTTACCGTACGATCGGCGCAGGGCCAGCGACATCCGGATCACAACATTATAATGGGCAACTTTGCCATGTGCATCAGCATGTACCACTCGCTGGAGCTGATGGAGCGCCATGGTCTCCGGGTGTTCGTCAACAACTTCGACGCAGACGAGGACGGGCGCGAGAAGTTTGTTCTGAGCAGAGATCGCGGTCTAAGAGACTTGGTGGAGCAGGTGCGACAGGAGCTGGGCTCCAATCCACTGGACTACACCACACATGCCATGACGAACGGAGAAGTGCCACCGTTGCCCACGGATCTTGACTTTGGACATGCCAAGTACGAAAAGTTGCGACAGGTGTTGGTCCAGCACTTTGAGGTAAGTGAGATGGGGTGTAAGAGATGGTAAGAAGTACTTTGATTAAAAATAACAAATTCTAAAATATATATTTTTTATGTTTTCCAGTCGAAAGCCGATTCCCGCGCCATAGTGTTTTGCGAGTACCGTGAATCCGTTATGCTGATCCATCGGTTACTCCTCCAACACAGGCCGATGCTGCGTCCGCGCTGCTTTGTTGGCCAGGGCACCACGGTGGGAGCCAGCTACGCCCTCACCCAGAAGCAGCAGCTGCAGATCATGGCCGACTTTCGATCCGGCACCAGCAACGTCCTGGTGGCCACGTCAATCGGAGAGGAGGGCATAGACGTGGGAGAGGTGGAGTTGATTGTGTGCTTCGACATGTGCAGCTCGAACCCCACAAGATTCGTTCAGAGGATTGGACGGACTGGAAGGAAAAAGAACGGAGAGGTGGTGATCCTGGTCACTGAGGGACGAGAACAGCAGGTGCTCAAGGATGTTTTGGCTTGCAAGGATCAGATCAACAAAAAGCTATTAAACTCATCCGTCGTCAAATTGTCGCTGTACGAAAATAATCCTCGAATGGTGCCATCGCAGTTTCAACCGAAATGCGAGGAGAAGCACATGGAGACCACTATTGAGGAAAACCCCAAGCCAAAGACGAAAGAGGTCAGAAAACGGAAGCAACCAGCTGTAAAGTCTGGCAGCCTAAAAAAATACTTCAAGGAAAGCGCCCCCTCCGAGAGTCAGCAGGGAATCTTGCAGGGACTGCAGCCTTACCAAATGAGCGAAGCATCCCAGCAAATGGTGAAGCAGCAAGTCATCCGTCGGAGCGTAAATTTGAAGAATTTCTTCATGGAAACTCAGGCCAGCTCAGCACCAACTAGCAGCCAGGAAGACGTGCAACGGCTGCGAAAACTCAATCGCCTCCTACAGTCGAACAAACCCTTGTTAACGGACTCCGATGATCTTATAGGTCATCTGCAGGATGAGCAATTACCTAGGCCACTGAAACTCTACTTGCTGCAGAGCAATCCCAACTTCCTGAGGGAAACTCACTCAAAAATGCAGATCCAAAGCCTGTTGAATATTGCTGACGATCGCTTAAACAGCCGACAGCAGCGTACTAGGAACAATTATCAACTGCTTCTGGACATTTGCGATGGAACTGACAAGTTGGAGGAGCTGCTTCAGGAGGATAACAGTAATGTAGCAGAGATCACCTTTAGAGATCTCAAGAATCCCATAGAAAGGCAGAGGGAGAGCGAGTTCGTGGCCATCTGTGATAAGATATTCGACGGTCTAGATGAACAAGGCCTAAACTGTGACAATTTCGAACTGAAGCAAGACCTTTTGGAAAAGCTGGAGTTGCGAAATCTGGAAGCCACAGTGAATGAGCAACTGGGTGACATTAAAACCTCCTGGTCAGAGGACGAATGGGAGGAACGTGAAGAAGAGGTTAAATGCGAGTCCATGTACCTAAGCCAGCAACTGAATTTTTCAGCCGCCGATGCTGTGCCCCATAGCTCCACGCCTCTAAGGGTAAATCCCTTTAGCAAACTGATGTTCGAGCCCCTGCAGGAGGAGAATGAAGAGGAGTGCAACTCCAGGGTGGAGACCAGCAATTTGGGTGATGATTTGGGTCGCTTAAATTCATTGATGAGCGCTAGTGAATCGATTTTTAAGATTGAGGCGCCTGATGTATCACCCCCTCTTCCTATTCTAGAATCCGTAACGGAAGAAAATGTCTTCCCTGTTGCCGAAGAAAGTGAGATATATCCAATGAGTTTGGACGAGACAAAGGTGAAGGTTAAGCCCACTTCAGATCTAAAAACGGATGCGGAATCCACCATAGATGATTTGGATATCGACTTAAATGATTTCCTAGAGCCCATGGAAGAGGAAGTCGAACTGATCTCTCAAAAAAAGAAACACGAAGACAGCACAGAGAAAGTGAAAATAAATAGCCTAAGGATAGAAAATCCATGCAAAGATGAACTTGATCTACTGTCTGAAGATTTAAAAGATTTTCTAGAGCCGATGGCTGAGGAAGTGGAGTTAATGAGTCAACAAAAACATAATGATTTTGAAGATTTCCTAAAGCCAATGTCAGAGGAATTGGAACTAATGAGCAACCAGCGGAAGCAAAGGCTGTCTCCAAATATAGAAGCGGATAATAACAAACTTTCGGTTATCCCATCTGAGAAAAGTTCACGTACCGTTTCTCCAGATATCTTTAACTCCGACTCTCTGTCACCTTGGAAGCCCCAGGGCAAAAGTCTGGCCGCCAAATTGGCAGCCAAGACTCCTCCAAATCCAGTGAGTCTTAACTCGCCAGAAAACCGCAAGCGCACGAATCCTCTGACTCAGGAGAAATCCCCCAGCATCTTCGATCTGTACTTAAATCGTATGCGAGGACGTGGTCGTCTGGCTAAAGCTGCCGAAACGCTGCACCGAATGACTACAACCAATACTTCAATATCATTGGCTAAAGAGGAGGAGGACTCACCTATTGCTCGGCGTCCCTCAAAGCGCAAGATTGTCATAAGCTCCGATGAAGAGGAGGAACAGAAGCCACAGGTGGCGGAAACCCAGGCAGACTACGGGTCGGATGACTATGAGCAAATTCCCGACACGCAAATGGTAATTACCTAAATGTATGACTTTTATTCAAGTTGCTTACATATTTATTATATCGTCCAGCCTGAAACTCCCACGCCTCCTCCAAAACCTCGTCATAAGCGCAGTAAGTTCAATTCGTTTATTCTGGATGAGGCTGATAAAAGCGGATCAGACCATGAAGAGGAGGCGGAGCACACTATTGGGGCATATCTGAAGGACTCTGTGATAGTTTCAAGCGATGACGATGATCATAACGACACCAACGCACACGCCATTTACCTACGTGCAATGAAGTATGTAGTCGTTGTTTTATATTGACTTCTTGAAATCATAAGATCTTGTTTTCAGGAGCCCCATTCAAAGGCCAGGTGCTTTCAAGATGCCCCCTCCACGAGTTTATCGCGACGATTCCCACATATTCTCACAACCAGTGGAGGATGACTCATCACAGTACTTGGGCTCCTTTATCGTTGACGATGAAAGTTCAACCATCGAGCGAGGGCGTGATGTTTCCGAATGTCCTCTTGAGAAAGCCGAACGCATTTTGAAGGAGCGGCGGAAGCAGCGTCGTCTGGGTAAATTGCTACCAGCACCTGCCAATAAACGACGACGACTACAAACCATGAGCACCTCTAGTGATGAAGACGATGTGGTTTTTCTTCAATGAGAAGAGTAGGTCCACTTCCCAGTGCCATTGTAAATCATTTGTGATTTGTTTATATTTTCCCGATTTTATTTTGTTTCATTTAAATGTTACTTACTTTTGTAAATATATCCAATACGTTATAGAGATCTTCTGAAGTCCTTATGATTGTAAACATATATGAAAATACTCGGACTTCCGTTTGCCATTAAAGTACAATATCTAATTTTTAAAATGTTTTATGTTAAATACATTTAAGACGCTGTACAAATGATCACAATTAAATCTTTGAATTCATATTGAATGAAAAGTTGTATGCAGCGCTTTCGCAATTATTCGTATTTACGTTCAACCAATGTATATCTACATGTAAAATGTATATTTGCGTTTTTAGTTTTTATTTTACATGTAAGTAGAAGTATACATTTTAAAAGCGACATCTGGAAGAAAAAAAACGGTAAGTGAGGTAAAATGTATTCAGATTCTATAGTGATGAAAAATACAAAATATCAAAGACCCCAATATGACCTTAAACATCACCAGGAGGAAGGATGGTAGCCAATTAACCCCGAAACTCCATAGTACCCCCTGCATGCACCGAATAGCAAAAGCACTACACTACTACAGATTTCTTATAAATTAAAAAGAAATCAAGTTTGAGATGATCGTGCCGATTTTTAAAGGGTTTTAAAAATATGTACTTATTCCGTAAGAGTATACAAAATATATACTGAATTTTAACCTAATATTTTCGAAGAAACCGATTTTTAACCGATTTTTGTACCTTACTATCGTTTTTTGACAGGTCAAAGTGGAATCGACAGACCACAGAGCAAGTGCTAATTAAATACAAAAGGTTAATATGGAAATAGGCAAGCTTTCCGTCTTCAAAAACAACAAGAAGATGCAGGGAGTGCTCCCGTATGTGGCTAAAATATCGAAGGAGCAGCTAGGGACGGGCAAAGTTCTCATGACCAGCGTCCTGGGGGAGCTTATATCCCACCCCGAACCTTTTTTTATCTTGTTTGGCGTATACCACTTGAACAGTGTGAAGACGGCAAGGAAGTTCAAGGACTGGAGGGTCATAACAGTGGCCTGCACTACGATCAGCGGAACTTTCTTTCGGGTCGTCTACACGCAGACAGTAGGTTCCGCATACATATGTATATTGAATTTACAAATGTCATTTTCCAGATGAGTTCCGGTACTGGAAAAATCGGCAAGGAAGCCATTAAATCCAGTGTCCGAGCGGTGTACTACTTAATCGCAAAGCTGAATAATTTGGCAGAGTATCTTGCTGGAGCAGTCTGCGACGGGAGCGCGATTAACGAAGCGGCAATGGAGTGGCTCCGTGGGAAACAGTGCCCCACCCTGCATGACCACCAATTTTTGTGCAGGAACTTCGCGAAGCATGGTGGCACCGATGTCCTGCTTCGCAGGGCGTTTCGCAGGACGACTTTCCGAAAGGTGTCGTACCAGAAGACCCTGGACACTTTTCGAAAGGCATCCCCTGGATCAGAGGATTCTTTTTGGGATATGAGTTTGAAATCCCATTACGTCCCGCAATGGGGAAAAATCGGATCGTTCCTCAGGAGAATATTCGCCGTTGTTCCTGACGATGATGTGAGACTGACCGACGTAAATTTGGACTTGTTCAAAGACGTCGGTCAAAAGTGGCGGCATCTTCTGCTGCCGATAATGAACGAGGCCTTCGAGGTCTTCCAGGAGGCGGTAAATACACAGGAGGAGGCTGTGGAGTTGGTGGCAAACATTGTCACGAGCCTTGCGCTTTTGGAGCGGCCGCTGGACATTATGTAAGTATGGGGAATTCCTAACACTAGTTTACACATTAAAGTCCATTAACTGCTTCCAAGTCGTTATTGTCTGGATTTAGGAAATTATATTTAAGTTTTTTTCTTCGATGGCACAGTTTTTTTTTTTTGAGAAGAATTTTTTTATTTTGTTTAAAAGAACTTCGTTTGGAGTATATCGACATAAAAAACTAAAACATATTAACTTTAAAAATGCACAACAAATAAATTTTTACAGTAATTAAAGTTTTTGTTGTAGAGTTTTTTAAATTTTAAATTCAACTTCGAGCTTGTTCAATCCTATTTATTTGTATAACAAACAGGACAAATTGTTTTTTAAGAACTCAACATATAAGACGTAATACAAAAGAAGTCGAAATTTAAAAAAAAATCGTTTTAAAAACCGTGCTTTTGAAAAAAAATCGAATGTCCTGTTAATAGCTTGGGAGCATTTTGGCAGTAAACTAGTGTTATACATAAGTCATCTTTAATTAAAACATTAATTCATAGTTCAGGGCGACATGGCGCACCCATCATATGACGATCTTGGTTTCCTGAGCGGCAGATCTGCGATTTGGCATCCCATTGATAGATGTACGCTAATAAACGAGTTCGATAAGAACATATTCAAATATTCGCAAATCGTTTTCGACCAACATTTTTCCGTTGCTGTATGCGGCATAATCAATAATTTTTAATTTAACAACAATCGCACAATCGTTTCAGCGTAATAACCATTATTATATTTTCAACAACAACAGGCTCCACGGCAATGGCCAGCAGCAGCAACAACAAAAAGTCAATTCAATTTTAATGGAGTAGCAATAAAACAGAAAAAGCGCAAAAAATTGATATAGCCATGCGGCATGGCCGTAAGCCGTAAGCCAAAAGCTGCAGGCTGTAAGCCAAAACCAAACCCAGTCTGCCGTGGCAGCAGCACAGCCAGCGCTGAAAGCGAACCACTCGGGCAATACAATTTTGCAATTGCAATAAAATAATTTAAAGTCGTTTTCATCAACATCGGCTCAAAGAGTTTTGGTTGCCGGTCGAAATGCAAAAATGATTTTGCGGCAATCAGCAATTCCCTGGCCCGATGATGATGACGTTGACTTGCTGATGATCCAAACGATGGATGGCTATTTGAAATTGATTCGCTGTGAATGCGATTGCCAGTCCGAGACTTGGCCATCATGGCCGCGTCCAAGCCAATTGCAGGTTCAACCTGGATATCACCCGATCCCCATCCCCTCGAGTCTTTACGGCCCCGGCGATTTTCTTAATACGAAACGTGCCTGCCTGATGCGCCGTGTCCAATTTTGTAGTTCGTTCTTTTTGTAGGGTATGCTAAATCGCGCTCAAATCCGTTCTCAGAGTTTCACTTTGGGCCTGGCCCAAAGCCAAGCGTAAACGGTCGGCCCAAAGGGGCTGGCCATCGTTTTACTCGATTTGCGGTCAAATTGTCTTGCGAAACAAAGCCAATTTCAATTTCAAACAAAACGTTTTGTGAGAATTACGCAAAGGTGTACGCCGGACGTGCTGTCGGACTCAAGTCTCTCTCTCTCTTTATATCTCTGAGGAACTGCAATAAATATAAATGGTTAGCAATCGAAGCCGATCTCATCGGAAGTGTTTTCGCTGATTGCCATTGGCATTATTGCCTCAAAAGGTCCAGGTCGGTTCACGGAAATGATCACTGGAAATGATTTATAATGAAGAGCAGACGAAGAGCTGGCACTCGGAGAAAACATCTATCTAGCTCTTGCTAAAAATATTAACAAATCGGAAAGGAGTATAAAATTCAAATTAACTTGAACAATTTAAAAATTTGTATTTTCTTTTTCTAGTATATATAACATAACTTGATGTAACTGTGAGATCTTCAATGATTTTAAATTCCTACTTTATATGAACCTTTTCTGGTGAGGGTAATATTTCGTTAGCAAAATTACTTTAAGAAACCTAGAACTAATTTTTTCTGTGCAGGCCATAAGGTCGACTTGGTTCCTTCTCAATGACAAATCGATTTCAAATTGCTCTGCTGGCCATTTGGTAACACAATGGGAACGCCCACCAACGAGGTCGCCTGCCCTCCCCGTCCTCTATATCATATCTCCTGACAAATTGATATTGTCTAAGCCATTTTCGATATGCATATTTATGTTCTCGATAGGTTCCATTGTCTGACTCACAACAGTGTGTAGTGTGTTGCCTGGCTTGGGGCTTTATCGTTTTACAATTTTTCTTGGCTTTCATTCACGGAGCTCGGAGCTTGGCGGCCTGTCAACGCGAGGGCTCCGTAATAATCGTGGCCACAGCCGACCAAGCGCATCATCCACATCCGGTCCGGTCCGGGACGGTCCGCAGTTCTTTGTGTCTTCGTTGGCCCCTGATAACTTTTCTGATGCGCCGCTGACTGCTCTTGTCATATTATCGTGTTCGCTTGTCAAAAGCGCCAGGCAATTATGGACTGGACTTTGTGTGGGCCACGACTGGGTGGGATGTAGCATATATTTATGAGGCTCTATGGCCGCCGTCTTTGATTAATGCCTGACAGGCGTGGAGACGCTGAACCGGCCAAATGAATACTAAACTCCGCCATATAAAGGCGACATCAATTAGCTCTCGGGCATAAATACATTAACACAAATCGCCGAGCATTTGGAGTGCTCATGACCATACACATACCCATACCCAGTCCCGTTCCCATTCCCATTCCCGTTCCCGTCCAGAAACGAAGCCCGCTTATCGCCGCTTGTAAATGTCTCAACTATTTGTTAAATGCTAAAGCGACATGGTCATAATGGAAATGACAACTTAACAGCGGCGACGCGGATGGGTATGGCAAAAATGTTAAAAGGCTCGGTCAAGTGGCCAGATCCCCATCTCCTCAGCAATCCTCCTCCAGCTGGAGCCTTGCCGTGATAACTGTATTGAGAGTGTCATTAACATTTTGATTTGGTTGCCTCGCAGTTCCAGCGCCACTTCAACTCTATTATGAGCTCCGACTGCATTTCGCTGGCTACTTATCTGCACACCAGACATGCACATCATTTGTTAAATAAAATCCACAGAGCGAAAAGTTAGTTGAGCTGCGATAACTAAGACTTCTCTGGTAAAAACATTTTGTCATTGGTAATGTAAAAAAGGTATAGTTAAATAATCTTAGAAATTCGGGGAGAATTTTAAAAGGTCAGGAAATAAATGAATGTTATTTATTTATTTAAATATTTATCTTAAAACTAAAACTTTTGCCGACATATGATAAACGACTTTTCCATTTTAAAATATCAACTCTACATTAACTTTATTGACTTAAGACCAGATTTTCCCAGTGTGGAGTCACTGTCCAGGCCGAAACCTCTTACCCCTCGCGATTGTGCGAGGCAATTAATCAGGTCGATGTTTTCGCATGCAAAATGAAAACACCTTTTTAAAGCATCAGCTTCAGCGGCACACGGAGCAACGAGAACCACCGCAACAACGATGTCATCAATCAGCTGAAACTTGGGACTGCGGGGTATGGAGCTTGGATCCGTGTGGCACTTCTCGTTTCAAGTGGTGTGGGTGCAGGCGAAATTAAAAAGCGTCAATTTGTCACACGTGGTCAGCTTTTGGAGCGGACAGGATCCTGATCCCCCCTGTCCTGATCCGCCGGCTGTCATTAACAACGGTTTTGCGGCCGAGTCTTTAATTGCCCCCGTGTTCGGTTCGAGAATCCGATTTGGAGTCACCAACTTGGCACAGTTTTATTGCCTTCTTTTCGAGAGTTATTAACTGCGCTTGCGATCCATTAAGTGGGCAAAACGCAGCGTGGGTGTAATGGAAGCTGGCCAATCGGAGTGTCTTGGCGACGGAAAATGCCGTTTGGGGTGGCTGAAAGATACTTTTTTGTTGGCAGGGGCTCGACGACATCTTACGCCTGCACAGACATACATCAAGCTTTGTCACTCGTCCGGTGATGTTGCACGATGATATGGGACTTAATGGCTGTCTGTTATTAGAAATATTTCAAAGTCTTTATAGATGGTTTTTATTACAAACCCCCTTAAATATATTTGTATATATAAATATATTTAAATCTAAGAATATTGTATTAAATCTATATTTATAGAAAATTAAAATGCTTTTAATTGAATTAATAAGAAGCAGAGTGTAGTTTCAATGTAAACCTTTCTAAGGCTGGTTTTCTAAAAAAAAACTTTTTAAAAAATATTTGAAAATTGATTAATTTTAAATTTGTTTAACTTTAGTTTTATTTATTTTTAAAAGGGACTAAAAGAAGCTTTCTAAAAAACGTTATGTTTTACGTAGTTCGCTTGAACACGAAATTAATATTATATGTAATCCAAATTAAAATATTGTTACTTCGCATATAATGGAGTTCCGTTAAGCAACTCATTCCCACAGCCATTTGGGAACTCTCCGATTCGATGTTCATCATTCTTCCGCTAATGACAGGGCGGCCATTTTAAAAAATTCAAGAGGCTGGACAACTCCGAGGTTGTTCTTCAACCATTAGCTCCAGACTGCAGTCCCACTCGCAGCTCGTGTAACTCCCACTTGGCAGAGCTTTGGGACTCGGCGGAGGAGCAAACAAGTTTCATTTGTCAGTTGGCCAAGGCGGCTTTCTGGCTGCAGACTCCAAACTCCAAACTCCAGACTCCAGACCGCTGGATGCATTTCCCAACACCTGGACGAGGCTTCCCGGCTGACGAGGCTTCCCGGCTGACACCGGCATGAGGCCATTTGAAATTAATGAACTGTGATTCACGGCCTCTCTCTCAGCCCCCTGCTTTCTCCCCAGACAACCCCGCTTCCGGCGGAGCTTTTCTATTTTCCATTTTCACTGAAGTGCATTTTCACATGATGAACGAGCCCGAGCCCGGCTATTCCTATCCCGGCATCCTTTTTGCCATTTTTAATTGTTTTGGGAACAGACGGCCAGCAATGATGAAATTTTTCATTTGTTATACCCGTAAGGAAAAAGAATACTCCTTCTCCGGGGAAAAAATAAATGGAAAACGCTAATTTGCATAGCCATTTGAAAAATGATTTTTGATTCCTGTTTCAGTGTCAGTCGCAAGCTCATTTATAATTTCCCTTTGGCTCATTTTTCAGCGCCTTCCCAGGCGACTAAATATTGGGCATGAGTTCCCCAATTAAATATTAAACACCTCGGCCAGAAACTTGTTAATGATTTGCTTGAAGAAATAAACACATTTTAATTAACATTTAAAATGCGTTTTAAGCAAAAAGCTTTTAAGAAACGGCGCCATAACAATAATCATAACAAAAGCTGAAAACAAAGTCGATCACAGATCGATGCATCAAAATATGGGAGGCTAAGGGTGAGGAACGCGAAAGCCACTCCAAGGAATCTCGAACTCAAGTTGTTCAAGAGGATGCACTGAAAGAAATTGTATTTAAGATTAATTACAAATTCAAATTTTCTTGGAAATGAAGGTGGATTTTTTTAAGTGGCGGATTATAATATGATAATAATTATATAACAAAAGAATGTCGCCGTAAAATCGATATGCGCATGTAAATTTCTGGTTATGCAATACGCATATCGTTTTAACATGAAATTCTCATATCAAGTTAAAATTGATATTACATTATGTAAATTCGATCTACGTTTCATATAGATTTTTTCTGGGTGTGTATATAGTAGGGAAAATAAAGTTTTTTATACTTTCAAGTCGATTTTCTCCGAGTGTAGCTTCGGTTTTAGCCTCAGCTCGTTCATTAACAAGCGCGTCAAAGTGATAAGAATGCGAGAGTGAGCAGTAAGCGGCGAGGAGAGCGGGCGGCAGGTGGGAGCGGTAGAGAAACAGGTCACAATGCTAATTGATTGCAGCGACGTCGCCGTCAACGTGGGCCATACCAATAAAATTATTGAAGCCACCGCCAGGAGACACGCATTTCTCGAGTCGTTTTCGGAGTGTCGATAAGCAAATTGCATCCCAGAAAGATCGAATATGACTCATAGCATATACCTTTGCACTCGAGGGCAGGCACGAGGGCAGGTAGAAAGGTCGCTGGGGAATCGTTAAAATTCCCGATTCTCCGTCTTCTAATGCTCTAAGGGTCTGATCGGTCTGATCAGTCTGAGCGGACTTGGGCTGTCTCAACAAATTAAGCAATTAACTTGGGTAGTTGAGATAACCGTACAAAATATATAGCGGAGGGAGGTGTCTGTTTAATATTTGTAACCCGATCGCGGCGATTAAAATGCATTTAGCCAAATTGTATATGCAAATCAAAGTCAAACGAACGGGTTGTAGAAACTTCGGTTCGAAACTCAAGTCAGGAATGGCATGCCGAGACAGAGACACTTTTACGATCCGCATTTTAATGGCACTTAAATGTTATAATTTGCTTTCAAAATATCTAATGTCTGTCCGCGATCTGTGTCGTCGGTGGAGGCATTTGTTTGGTCATTTTATGGAGGCCCGATCTAAAAGGCTTAAACGAAAGCTTCAAGTTTGTGTGCTGTGGTGTGGTTTTGTTTGTTTTTTACGAGCGTGTCTTATTTAATTATTTTTATGTGGCAAAAAGATAGTAAAAACTTGAATTTTTTCTTCAGGCTATTTTTTCTAAGGCTAAAAGGGCTGTTATATAAATTAGTTCAATGGGCTAATATATTTAGGAATTAAGTAAGAGAAAATCGGATTTCTAATATCAAAACTACACTTTAAAACGAATTATCTACTGGGACCCAAAGCATAATATTTCGAACTGGTGCTGTTAGCTAATTAGTTTTTGATAGAAAACAAGACTCACATGCGGGGAATTTATGACCCACATATCATACACCCTCTGGCAAAACCAACCCCCACTGCAGATTCAATCTCACACCCAAAAAGCCACTTGAAACAATAAAAATCATGGCCCCCCATTGCAGAGTAGGCGGGAATGATCCATAAATTTCGGAGCTAATCGCACACACAGCCAGAGAACAGTGCGGAAATTGTTCGTAATCATACGAAAATTGCCTACAAATGAACTGCTTAACGGTGTGTCGCCCATTCAGACAATCGCAATCAGAGTCGCCCCCAATGGAAAGCAGCAGAGAGCACCAGAAAGCACCCACACAATCAGCCGCAGTTTCCCCGGAGAAAACCCATTTAACCCGGCCCCGAAAATTGTGCCAAATTTGCGTTTGCGGCCCAAATCCACGACTGGCATTGCGCGCGGGCATATTTAATTTATAAAACAGCTAAACCGGCACCCACCTAATTGGCCAGGATGCCGAGGGGGGCGAGTGGGTGAAAGGGGGAAAGGACAGGGGTGAACGAGCAGGAAAACTCCTTTGTGAAGCGGGCCAGCGAAAAATGCGTGGAGAAAATCAGTTACTTATTAAAAATGCCCATATACATGCAACAAACATGAACCCAAGCATTTGTATATGGTTACATTAGCGTACATAACTGCCTGAGTGTGCTGCATAAAAATCAGTAGCTCCTTTTTGGCACTCGAGGCAATGGGAGTGGGTGCGAAATTAATTAGAAGCACCCTTATGGATATGGCGAGGTAAAATGGAAGGCCCCATATCGTTTTCTTTTGGGAAATATACGAAATGGAAATTCCCATCAAAAGCTCTGTCTAATTGAGTTCAGCTCTTAAACATAACGATTAAAAAGAGCTTCCTATCTTCTCAATCTTAAATCTAGGATGGAGTTGATATGGGTATAAAAGATAAAATATCGATTATTAATAATAATAAAAATTTAGTTGTAAAATAGATTTTCTTTGAAATGATTGGGATGAATACTTCAGGAACTTAAACTATTATTAGAGTCTTTAAGTACAAACTTTAAGAATTAATAGTTAAGATATGAATTTCTCTTAGTAAATTCAACTTAAGTTTTGCTTTCAACTCTTCTCAGCCGAATTTTGAAGCAACTCCAAGAAAGATATCAGTGTGGCTGATTTTGAGCGCTGGTTTGAGCCAAATTATCAGAGACGTGGGGCGCCGTTCTCTTTTCTCCGTTCGCCTCAAAAATGGCCAAAAATATATACTCCACTCACACACACTCTTGGCCACAAGACTGATCAATTATTGATGCGTTAATTTATCGCTTGGTAAATTGTGTGGCCAATTGGCTAAAGCAAAAACACACGCATCGAACCATTTTGGGCAGCCTGGCCTAATCGAAGTCAAGTGTGGACAGACGAATTGAGTTTCGAAAAACAATCACGACGGCCTTGGTCTAGGAACGGAACTTGAGTTTGATTTCACCGAGGGAAGCGCTCGCTCCTTGTGTTGAGGGAAATCACTTAAATGAACACCACACACTCGGATACTGCCAACAGTGATGGCAAGGAAGGTATACGTAAGTGGGAACCATTTTGTAATAATAATATTTAAATTTCTTTAAAGTTCTATAGTAGATACATTTATAATGTTATAAACAGTAAAACTAATTTATAGTCCTTCCTCTTTTAATGGGTGGGTCTACTGCCCATCTCTGGCAATAACTTTGGCATTCACACAAGTATTCCCTGGCATGTGTGCATTTGAGAGGGATTCGCATAAAGGTAAAACTGTCACCAATAATAGCCAAGCCCTGACCGCACATAAAATCCTTGCTGCGGCAGCCTGAGAGAAAGTGAGACCGCTACAGCGGTTGGGGGTGAGAAAGGGAGGGCCATAATCAGTATTGGCATTTTAAGTGACACTTGGTCTGCCCAGCTCCACCACACCACCCCCCAAAAGTCCCCCTGTCACACCAATCTGGATCACATCCCCCTAACCCGCCTTCGAACCAAAGTCGCGCCGTGCTCTGCCATTTGTATATGAGCCAAATAAAAATGCATACCAAATGAAGCTGGCAACTCTGCCAGGAATCCGAGCGGCAGGAGCGGCTCCTGAGGCGGTATTATTCGGTGGCACTTGCGCAAAACTTTGCTGCTGAATATTCCATGAAGTTGCCAATAAAGTCAAGTGGCAAGTCCTGAAACAGTCACTGCACTAGTTACACTGAGAGAATTATGATAGATAGTTTCAGTTGACACAGTTCAGTTGACATGTAGGACACCATTTTTAAATTAAATAATCATATACTTAACTTTCTAAAAGTTTTTCTAAAAGTCGCGTTAAGATAAACACAAAAAAATAAACAGAGCATACTGATTTCTTTATCCTTATAACGTTAAGATTCCCAAATCGTTCAGCTTTTTTGATATATCAATCGCTGCGTAAGAAGGAAGCGTAAAAATCCCATAATGGAGTTCAAATTATTGTGTAATTGCAGTATTTATTAAAATTATTTAAATAATAGGATAAAGTTCTGTCAAAAATTCGTTTTACCTTGGATCCTGATTTATTTCTTTTGGATTTCTTAGAACTTTCATATAAATACTTATATTTATGGTAAAACAATATAAGAAAATGGGTTTTTTGTTTGATTAAATTAATTTGTTTGCCATTTATTCCCCGGAGATCACAGCTGATTCTCCCAGTGTGGGTGTAGGTAGATACACTTAAGCTAAGTTCTGTTCTGGTTGATGCTGTTTTCCCCGTTGTTGTTGCTCTTGTGTGTCTGCCATCCGATTGCAGTGCGCTGCTGCATACTAATTTTCCACCACCCTGCCATCGCCCACCGGCATCTCCGTTCTCATCTTGGGATCGGAACCACCACCACCAACTCCTTCTCCTCCTCCTCCCCTGCGTCCTCCTTCCTCCGGAAAGAGGCGATGTGGTGGTCTCGGCATCATTCCGTATTCATACCAAGCACCAATTCCTCGTTGTTGCTGCCGCTGCAGTTATTGTTGTTGCCTGCTATTAAGTGAAATAAAAGTAAAAATGCAATAAAAATGTTGGCCGCCTCTCGTTTTGCATTAAAATTGCATTACAATTGCCATGGATGGAGGCACTGTTGTTGTTGTTGCTGTAATTGTTGTTGCTTTTATTATGGCAATTGTTTCTGCGTTGTTGTTGCTCAAATGAAATCCAATTAGCCGACTACAAGGCCTACCAGCAGCAACAACAAAAGCAACAGCAACAATGACATTGCGAGGCGGTACGAGGAGAAATGGCAGTTTGCCTCGTGACTTTTTCCAGAGTCCTTTCCTCGGGGATGTGCGTGTATCCGTGTATCTGTGTGCGCCTTGCAAATTGAATATGCAGTAATTGCCTTTCTTCATTTTTGGCCATGATTCTTTTTCGTGTCTGACACAGAAACATGACCAGTTAAGTGCAAAAATGAATATTTATAACCGTTATTTCTAGGATTGGACCCGATTAAAATGCTAAGTGAACGGTGGGTTATTGCGGTTGGCTCTTGGGCAATTTTCTTTTGTTTAAACTACTGTTTTGCTTTGATTAAACTAAAGATGTTATAATTTGAACCAATGAAAAAAGGAATAGAAAGTTTAATTATATTTTTATTCGGAGTGAGAAGAATTGGGCAAGTTTTTCTTATGTGTAAAATGAAATCACTTGTATTTTATTTTATACTTCATGTCGAACTAGAATTCAATAAGATGTCTAGTTTAGGCTTTAAAATCTAAGGTCCCTTTTCTCGCCCGCATGTTAAATTTAAAGTAGGCTTTAAACTCAATGCTCCCACAGTTTTCAATGTTTAATCCCAATTTTAAATGTAACATCCATTAAAATGCATAGGTTTTCTATGCTTACTTTTGGTTTTACATGAGGACGAGAGAACTAAACTAACTAAAGCTCAAATTTAAGCCTTTAAAACGGCTTAATGGTAGTAAAGTGGACTTTCTATACTAGTAAGCAGTTTCCCCATCGATCTGTGATTAGCTCAAAAATAGAGTTTATAGCAAATTCCGCACTTGGACTGCATCTCGGCTAATGAAGAAGGAGGACCGACCCGCTGTTGGCCCCACACGCATCCCAGGCATTCTGGACTTGGATGCCGAGCATTCGGCCCGAACAACACCCGAGGCTGAGATCCCAGATCCCGGCCAGCGATGAGCAATAACATGGCTCGTGCCCAAGGAAAACTGTCAATTAACCCGTGGGGTGAACTTGTGGAAAATGCCAGAGCTGCTGCATCCACTGCATCCGAGGCAATTTGCATTTGCTTAGCCTGGCCAAATGGATTGGATTCGTGTGGCTGGGGCTCGAGGCTCCTTATCGCTATCGCCGCCTGCCAAATGCCAGGCGATAGCGAGCGGAACACTTGGCGCTAATAAAGATCTCAGTAGTCGGTGGTGAGTAGTAGTGAGTAGTCAGTGGGCAGGGACACTAGTTACCCCCTCCCCAACCCGGCGAAATCCGCTGCTTTGTGAACTCAAGCTGACAGAACGCTATTTCCAATTGTGCTATTAATCTGCCACATTTGCACTTCCCCGGGAAAGAGTCGGTATCTCTCTCTCTCTCCCTCTGCCAACAGCCATCTCGCTCTCACTTTAGCGGTAATACGTAAGCGGGCGAGCGAGATGGCAGAGTGGAAACGCTTGGCTAACCCGAAAATAGAAACAATCAAAATAAAAATACATTCTCTTCATGCTCTCGTCTAATAAAAAACCCCAAAAGCAAAACGTTTTCCATTTAAAATGTCGTCGCAAATGCCAGCTGGAAGTGGGTTTCCAAGGGGGGATAGCAGGGGTGGGGGGGTCTACTCTCTACCACCGACCAATGGCAGTTTATCGAGGCCACGCCCCCCGGCTCAATTACCCACCAGTGCTGCCCATCGGCGGGCAGAGCGAAACCTGTTTCCACGAGCGAGAGGCAACGAGGCGCATGTGCGATCAGAGTGGGACGGAATGCGTTAAGGGTGGACCAACCAGAGGAGGCAGGTTGCTGGCACTGCGACGGTATTATGGTAGGTTAGGTTCAAACAAGGTGGCAAACTGGCTCTTTAACCGAAATAGGAAGGAAGTCGGCAGAGACGCGACGTCGCGGCGGACAACTGGTTTGACTTGTTTCCGGCTCACTCCAACCGCCCAGAGCCACCAACAACCCGGCAGCGGCGGCCAAGTCGGCAGAGGGCAGAGCAGAGCAGCGACCGTCGGCACAATTTGATTGCATTTATGAAAAGCGTTTTCGCCCGCCAGCACGCGTCCGCTCTCAGCTCGCAATTTGCAATCCGCAATCCGTAGTCCGTAATCCGTGAACCCATAATCCGCAGTTAGCAGTTCGCAGTTCGAATTTCGATTTCGGGTCGTGCTTAAACGCTTAAACCAAACTGAAAATCAACCAAACATTTTGTGTGTGCTCCATGGTTCAAACACTCTACGGCTAACAATTGAAAAATAAGGAAAAAGAAAGAGAGTGCCCCATAAGATTTAAAAGTGCTGTGAGCGAGTCCCAAATTGGCGCCACTAGTTGCCAGCATGTCCAGCCACGAGGAGGATGACCACGAGCACGAGAACGAGCAGGGAGACGAGGTGGAGGAGCAGGAGATCCACGTGGACGTGGACTCGGACTCCCGGATGTCTTGCAGTGGATCCGATGTGGATATGGACGGCGGCAGCTGCTACGATGAGTCCGAAACGCCATTGAGGTGAGGGGAATGCTATAATGGGTGTTGGAAGAGGAGACTATGGCTCCGAAAGAATCCAGGAATATGGATAGCTACCTTTGGAGTATACTTTTACTAAAAAAATACTAGTGCCATAGCAGACATTTCACTTATAGAAGGCTATAGATATTTCCTAAAATCATTTTTGATTGAATAAATATATTTTTTTAAAATTCGGGACCTTTTTTTCTGACAAAGTCATCGAACAAAGTCCACATAGAGATAAAGTCCATGAAAGTCCAATGAACCAATCAATCGTTTTTGACAGAATAATATTTGGTTTCATTTTTCATTTAAGAACAATACTTAATTTTAATAGAGATGCGGTTGCTTTAACATCAATTTATATTTCATATTCAGCAAAAACATTTTATTATGGAAATTTCCCAAAATATTCCGAATGTTAAAATAATTTATTGCTCCTTCTAAATATAGGAAACCATTTTACACATAAAGTTTTGTAAAATTACTTTGTAAACTAATTAGTAAATATTCCAAATGGGATAGACAGAGTTACAAATTGTTCAACACTTTTTGTAAACTTAAGCTAACTTTGCCCCATAAAATTCCAACTATTATTAAAGCAGAGAAAAGCTATTTACATTTGTCATTATGTGTTCATAACTCCCACTGTTTTATGGTGTTCGCTATTTTCACTCACAATACCCACAAATCCTATTTTTCGATTCAAATTCTTCGACTTAACGCCATTAAAATGTTGTTATGCCTAGGCCCATTGTCCGATCCTACAAAGGCCCCTTTTTCCCGACGACAAAGGCGGCTAACAAGCTGCCAGAATGTCGAGCAGCCGTGCTAACTGCTCCCATTCAAGCTCTTGTTCGGCCTGAAGAACGGTGTGAACAAACCTCTTAAACGCTAATGAATTGACCACAATGCCACCAAAAGAATCAAGTCCAAAATGTCCCATAAAGTCACAAAGAAACTCCCTGAATTTACATAGGGCACGGAGGGAAAGGGTTTTCGAATGGACGGCGACGATAAAACGCACATTAGTAAGGCGCCAAAAACGCGCTGTGATAAGACTTTCGGATCCATTTGGGGTTCGATCTGGAGCCCGATCTTCGGCTTGAATGCCGGACAAAGACGAAATCGTTTGTCGGATTAACATTTTAATAGAGATCGTCATAAAAATGCCATAAAACTCGCGTTCCAGCAAATGTAGAGCACCAGATAGCCGCCAGTTTTTGGCCAAACAGAAATATGTGTGTATGCTCATAACTTTTGATATCGGGAATGGAAAGTGTGCGAGTGTGAGATGGCGATTTGAAGTCATTGTTCCGATACAATTCCATTCCTGTTCCAAATGGGTTTTTATATTTTTCGGACTTATAATTTAAATGCCGTGCGTGACTTGTTTTTGGTGCGTCAGTTGATGGCATTCGATGATTTATGGGCGCGTATTAAATGCCTCTAACGGCCGTCAGCATTTGCATAATTACTTAATTTCCAGCCGCATTGCGTATACGCAGTGGTGGCCACATGGGTTCTGCATGTCATGTCGTCGCCGGCTTGGCTTATCCGCTCGCGTGGGCTTTTGGTTAGTGGTTTCGAGACTGGTCCACGCTGCAGCGGGCTTAATTATGGCCAATGTTCTCTTCTCAGGCTTTTCCGCTTATCGGGCGACACTTTTTAATGAGCCCGCACCTCAACATTGTAGGCATATATGGTTTCTGATCTGGTCCTCTCTCTCTCTCTCCTTGTCCAGCGAGTCCCTGCAGTCGGAGCAGACGCGCTCCTCGTCCAGCGAGAATCTGCCATTCAGCATATCACGCCTGCTATCCAAACCCTTCGAGACGAGCCACCACCACCACCACAACAACAACAACAACAACCACCTGATCAGCAGCAGCAGTCCCGGCTCCAGCAGCAACAACAACAACAGCGGGGAGAAGGGGGAGGAGAAGGAGCTGCTGCAGCAGGAGGACCACGACCTGGCGGCCTATAAGCTGGCCACCAGCATCGCCAACTCGACGTACGGAAGCGCCGCAGCCCTCTACTCGTATCCGCATCTCTATCCCTCGGCGGCCGGCGGTCATGTGCTGCGGGTGCCACCCCAACGAACGCCGCTCACCTGGGCACTGCCGCCACTGCATCACGCGGCGTTGGCCCATCAGGCGGTCAAGGATCGGCTGGCAGGTGAGTGAAGTGCCGAGGAGCACAGTGAAGTGAAGTGCAGGAGTTAGGGTAAGGCCCAGTCGGGGCCCCATGTCGCGGTGGCCCATGTTCGCCGAGCTGCCGCAGGGGGGCAACTGAGATCCCGATCCCCCAATGACCCGCGGTGGCAATTGCTACTGTTCCCCAAATAAGCGCGATCAGAGAAGTCTTTTAAGGCAACAAGCCTATCGGCATGTCATTGTTGGCCAACACACTCGTGCACCGAGAGAAACAATTGGACTTGTAGATATTAAACTGGGGAAATACATTAAAGTCCCTCAGTTGACTTAGATAAAAAAGTATATTTTTGCAGAATGATGTTAGGAGAAACATTTTTTCAAGGAGGCATATTTTAACTTTTTCTTATTAAGTTTAACTTTAAAGTGTACAATTCAAACCTAACGTCAATTCCCTAAAAATAAATGTATAGGCAATTATCATCATTTTAAAAATATAAAGAAGTAGAGGTATAATTTTTTAAATGAGCATAATAATTTTTCAGAATTTCGATACATATTTCGTTTTATAGAAATCAAGAAAATAGTTGAATTTGCTTTAACAAACTTAATGAGTTCAGAAACTCCCGATGATAGGACAAAACAACAAGCCAGCAGATCAAGGAGATTATTCCCAGTGACTTTCCCCCAGTGTACTGGCACACTCGAGTGCTCGGGATGCTAAAGTATAAAAACATGTTTGCCTTCAAATGCGCAATCGCAGCTTAAGTTAAAAACTTAACGCTGAGCCACCGCCCAGAAGCGAAAAGCGAGTCAGGAATGAGATGCGCCCTCTTATTTGCATACGCATGCGCAGCTGTATTTGTATCTGTATCTGTCGCCGCTGCGTATCTGCATCTGACTCGCATCCGAATCGGCATCTCCGTGTGCAGCTGGATCCTCTGGCTGCCTTTTGTTAATTTGTTTACATTATGAGCTTCACTTGTAGCTACAAGCGACGGGCACAGCGCGAGCCCTTTGAAATAATGAGACGGCGTTGATTTTATTACGCCTCGGTAGCCGTGGCATCCGCGATCGGCTCCTGATCCGCAGATCCTCCATGTCCCGCGCGCCATAAATCATAATATTCGGGCCCTTTTTTTCGGCCATGTGATGTGGAAAAGCTGCTTAGGAGCCGCTTGGCAATCTGATGGGCTTTTATGGCCGACATCCGCCCAGTGGTTCAGTGGCTCAGTGGTTCTGGTTAGCTGTGCGCTCCTTTTCCCTTTTTAGTTATTTTAATGAGCTGGTTTACATGACTTTTTAATTTCGCGCTGGGCCCGAAAAGGAATTAATTACGCATTGGGCGGTCGCAGGGCTCAGCGAGTGAGTTTTCTGTCTTCGCCGTCTTCGGCTTATTTATCGCCGCATACCGCACTTCACATTTGAGTCCAACTGACATGGTCAGCTTTTAATTAGCCAGTCGAATGCCAGCGATCCGAGGATCCGAGGGCTGCATATCCATATCCATACTTATAAGTCGGCGGAGGAGGGGCATCCGATCGGATCGGAATGGTATGGGGAATGGGGTATGGGTTATGCGATCGAATGGGATCGGATCAGTCAGTCGGAGTCAGTTGGCTAGTCCACCTGAGAGGAGAGGCACACTTATGAGGCCGCCGGGTGATCCAAGTTTCGTTTTGTCAACATCTTCGTCTTGGTCGTCGTCTGTGTCTTGTTGTGTTTATTGTGTCGCTTGCCTTGTGGCTGATAAGCTGGCGCCTTGGCTTTTTTCATTAACAAGACAAACGAGCGTCCAGGGCTCCGTTCCGATCCGATCCGAACCGTTCCCTTTTGCCCGTCCCCGTCCAAAGTGCTGCCCTCCCTGCCGCCGGGGCTCTTAGCGCCATATGATTAATAACCATTGCATGTTAATTTTCGTTATTTTTCGGAAAACAACGTCGCAGCAGGCGCCAATTACTTTACGGCCATGCAGACCCTAATGCAGTTTCATAACAGCCATAGTAATCCGAACGGGAGTTGGGCTTTTGTCACGACACTTGCTCACACGAATGTCGGCGATGAATGGCGGAGTAGGATCAATAGATTACCATTTTCACAAAAATTTCTATGAGCCTTACGTTTTTTTAACATTTTTCTTTTTAAACTCATTGTTTTCTCAATTTTAATACAAATTTACATTATTATTGATGTTTTAAAGGTTCAAATATTTTTCTATACATAACTTAAAAATTTCAATACTATTTTAAATATTTTTAGATTTTTTACCAGCATGTCTTAGGGTAATAGTGCTCATCCAAATCACTAGCAAAGGTCAAAGTGTGGCATTTTCCAAATAAGCTAAAAACTTTAGAGTGGGAGGAAAACCAGGCCGAGCCACAGGCCGCCATCAATAATGCATGCTAAAAGCTTTTTGCATTATTTTTGGTATTTCTGGTGAGACTTCTTGGCCGCAACCCCACACTCACCGTCGTGTGTATCCTTAAGATACTTGTGTGAGCTTCAGCGGGAACATCATAAATTTGAGCATGGTGGAGCATTGGAGTGCCGGGAAAGCTATAAAATTATGCTTATGCGCCTTATCCTCCCTCTAAGCTGGTATCCTGTATCCTTAAAGGATACACACATCCGAGGAAAGGAGGGAAAATCCTAAGGATGCTGCTTATGTGGTGCGATAAATGGCTTTTTATTGAAATTGATATTGCCTGAAATATTCAAATGATCGGCAACCCACACGACCTCTGCCCCAGAAGCCTTTGGAAATTTATGCCAGGCACCCTCGAAAGTTTATCCTCTGGGCGGAAAAGCCCCCGCGCCGAAAAGGGTTACCGAGAAAAGTCGCAATAAGAAGCATGATTTGTCAGCTTAACACCCACCATACATTCGCCGGCGTTTGATGGCTTCTGACAGCCCACCGCCATTTTCCAACGCCAACTCAAACGCCCATAAACACAACTCAATTTCAATGGGAGCTGGTCGGATTCAAATCGATGAGTTATATTCAAATTCGAAAGGTTTTCATACTTTAGAAAGTTCTCTAAGGTAATGGAATTGGGGGAAATCCACTTTCCTCTGTAAATCATTGAACATTTACGCTCTAGTAAATGAGTTAGGTGTGTTCTAGATATGTTGAACATAAATATTAAAATTCATTTAAATTTAAAATGTTTTTATATGATATATTATGATGTGTCTTCTTGATTTAATTATGCTCACAAGTACATCAAATAAATCACTAATTAAGTAATTTTAGTAATTCTGTTTATCCTTTTAAGTATCAGTCGGAATTTGTTTCCATCTAATTGAAAATTGATTGTATTAACAAAATACTTATGCATTGAGTTTGGAAGTATTTAAAAAGGGGTGCGAATGTGTTTCATAAATATTAAATTAAATGTATCTTGAACACTAAGAAACATTTGTTTGCAAATGACTGAAAAAACTAGCAAAGAATTTTTACCGAATTGAATGAGACAGTTGATTAATTGGATTCATTTTCGAACATTATCAATTTGGTTTTGATTTAATCATTGCTTAAAATGTGTTAATATTTTTGAATAATTTAACAATCATTTTGGCTGTCTTGGCGCTGAGCTAAGCCTTGTTTTTGGCTGTGATGAAGGTGATTGGCCGTCACTTTCGGCGACTGCTGGCCAACCAATTTCTCCACGGCTGCTCGCTTGACCTCATCTGCGGATGCGGAGTCAGTCTGTAAGCCGGTTTCCTAATTGTCAGCCACTCGCCGAACGCCTTAATGTTATGGTGCGCACTGTGCCCGCCTTATCGCACCCAATAAACAACAAAGCACACACAACGGCGACTGGCAGGAATTTTAAAAGGTTCAGCGCCAGCTAAGGCTCAGCCACCGTTCCGTTCCGCGCCCGGTTCCAGAAGTTCAGAAATCCAGAGATCAAGTAATACAGAAATCTAGAAATCCAGAGATGCGGACTCTGGGACACTGGGTCACTTATGCGTCCTACAAGGCGCGACTTTATGACTCAACCAAATGGAAGTGGAAATGGAAGTGGATGTCGCGTGCTTTGTCTACAAGAGGCGGCGATAAAGGCTCCTGCTAGACCGCCGCCCGAAACCTCAATCCTTGGCAATTAGGCAGCGAGGCATCGAGGCAGCGGCCTCCAAATTGATTTCCCAGCGGGAGGGGTTGCATTTAGGCATTTAGCCATTTAGGCAGGTAACAGGTATCGAGTAGCCAGCAGCGCTAAGTACTCGCAGGCGCACAGGTGCCGTCGCTCAACTCCGGAAGCGGCGTTCGGAAATGGCCAGTTATCTAGGAATTTATTGTTCGCTAATTGCCCGCCAGGACACACACCGCACGAAGGGGGAGACAGATACAGATATAGTTACAAATGCGATCGCAGTAATAGCATTTAAAATTTGAGAAGTTTCTTTTTCTTTAAATATTAACCCTACTTTCCTTACAACCTTTCATATTTTATTATAATAATATGATAAATATGATATTATAATATGTAGACTCGAAGTTTCTGATGGTTGATGATTATGAGAATTTATTTTTTATTATTATATTTCAAAGGAAATGGAAGTATGCCATATAAAATTTAACAATTCATCTCTAGAAGAAAGTCCCTTAATACGCAATCTTTAAGTAATCTTGTTGACTGCAGGTGTACAAAAAATGTACAGAATCCTATTAAGTACTCACACATTCCCCTCATTACATTACAGCTGCCTTCCCCATAGCCCGACGGATCGGACATCCCTACCAGAATCGCACGCCGCCGAAGCGAAAAAAGCCACGCACCTCCTTCACGCGCATCCAGGTGGCCGAGCTGGAGAAGCGGTTCCACAAGCAGAAGTATCTGGCCTCCGCGGAGCGTGCGGCCCTGGCCCGAGGCTTGAAGATGACCGATGCCCAGGTGAAGACGTGGTTCCAGAATCGACGCACCAAGTGGAGGTGAGTGCCGAGCCACCGTTC
Source organism: Drosophila pseudotakahashii (assembly GCA_035046095.1). Taxonomy (NCBI): domain Eukaryota; kingdom Metazoa; phylum Arthropoda; class Insecta; order Diptera; family Drosophilidae; genus Drosophila; species Drosophila pseudotakahashii. The sequence goes on along the minus strand of JAWNOE010000159.1, from coordinate 1,661,741 downwards.
ATTGCCCATTCATTGCGCACCCCCGCTGGGCTAGAGGCAAACAAAAATCAATACCCATCCCCATTCGCAGCTACCATCTTTCAGGGCTTGAAAGTGCTGACAGCTTGACACTTACCCTCTTCTATGCTCCCCGCTTTTCGGTTTTTTATGTGCCGTTTTAAACTACAATATGCACAAAAGGCTTTTGTTAAAAAGAGCGAGTACAGGATGTCAGATAGCCGAAGTAGAAATACTCTAGAAATCAGTTCTCAGCAAGGAATTATTAATTAGTGATATTATAATGTGCAGAACTACACCTCTCTAATAGCAATTCCTCTACTTTTTATTCATTTCACATAATTACATAAATATTCATAGCCAACAAGTAGACTCTGTAATTGGAATTCATTATTTCATGTACGACTCACACATAAAATAATACTAGAAATGGGTTCTTGCGAAGGTGACGCCTGTTTTGATACGACCCAACTAGACCATAGGGCATCAAAGCAAGGCGCGCATAAGCGGGGAGTAAATGGCTCATACAATATGCATGAGCACATTAAATGAACAACACTCGGCCCCCAGGAAAGGGGGGAGCATATTTACGAGGCTTACCGAGGGGTAGTTACATTTTGTAGCCACAAAGAGCGCTCTTGTTAAACAAGCTAATTGGCTAGGTTTTTTTATGACACCTGTAATTTCCAGCTAAATATATGGATTATAAAGATAGAAATAAGAGCTACACATTTTCGTGCCGAAAGCACAGGCATGATATATTACCATTCAGCATAGTTGTTACACATTTTTTATGGTTACATTAGTTTAGCAGTTAAGTCTTTTAACACTTTTTTTATACCCAAAATAAAAAAGAAACAAATTTCCCAATAAATAACAGTTGTAAAATAGGGTTATTTATGAAGATAATTTCAACTGTAAAAGTTCATACAATTAGAAATCCTAAACTATTAATAGATCTTACTTAGCATGCACAAAAACTAGCTGTCCTATTTAGACCAAAAGTCATAAAAACGACGATTTATTCGAAACTGAAATTAGTCAGAGAAGAATTGTGTCGAATTTGGCGGGGCATTGAAGCGTGATATTGCGTGCGGCTAATTGTTTTCTATTTTATTACTGCCAACTAAAAGAATTTGAATATGAAACAATTTGAGCGGATGAATTGGGAACGTCTTGCTCTGTTCATATGCGATTACCGGCCGTCATAAAGTCGATGGCAAATGGCGGCTAAATGGACAAAGTTTCCCACTTTCCCAGCGAAGGGAAGAGCCGGGAAAAGCGGGAGGAGAGGGCGGTTCGGCGCTTAGGCCGCGTTAATTGCCGCTTAGCAGGCGGCGGCATTTTTAGAGCCACCGTCCTCTCGGCTTATCAGCCATTTTGGGCCTATTCCAGCTCGTAAAAATTAATGATGTAAAACGCAATTTTGTTAACGGCTATGGCAACGGCAAAGGCAACTGCCTTGGCCACGGCTCGTTTGCGGTTAAGTGAAATGGCAATGGCACATTATACGTGGCATGATTACGAGTCGGCACTACTCGTAAATATCCAGGGTATGTGTGTAATGTGCTCACATAATTGCCTTAATGCACACTGCGCTGCATTCGCCGGTAATTTGAATAATTAGCCCTGTCCAACGTGGCGTATGCGCTATGTGCCATGTGCCCATTAGGCAACGTATAAAGATTGCTTGGTTGTTTCTCTTGCCCAATTCCTAATAAATAGCCACTCATTACGAGTATTGTCCGTATATTGAGTGTGATTCGATCGGGTGATTCGACTTAACAAGAACAGCAACAACTTGGCATCAATAATTAATAACAAATTGCGCGGCCAAATGAATGAACTCTTGTTGCCTGTCACTGTCTGACAATGTGTTTGGCAAAAGAGACGAGAAGGGAAAAAGAAAAAAGACGAAAAGCAATCTGCCAACGCAGATACAGACACAAAGCAGATGGAGAGATACAGATACAAGATACAAGGGAAAAGAAAAGAAAAATCGTAGCCCACTTCCGGGCGTTTTATCCCGAAACCGAAACAAACGTACTTTTGTCTGGCTCTTTTTTGCCTTTTCCCCACCGGGTCCATAATTCAATTAGTTTCACAGCCATAAATCAAGCTGCCGCTAAACCCTTTTTAATTACACGCTCGTTCATCATCCCAAAATCCTCACTCTCGAATTTTCTTGGCAAATCTTGCACTTCATATTAATTGCCCCTGCGTAGGCGAAAGTTTTCCTGCCGAAAGCTGGCTAATGAAAAATTTACACACATGCCAGGGAACAAGGCACAACTTTGACCGCAGAACAAAAATCAATTTGACTGAAAGCAAAGTTTTTGCGGCCGGAGGCGAAAAATCAAATAAAATTAATTACAATGGCGAGAGCCATTTGTAAATTAACTTGCAATCCTGTTTCGGCCGTCGGCGCGTGTCCTGCGATGGAATCTTCAAGTTTGCGGTGGCCCAGTCCCCCAGGGGACAGCTCCTTTTCCTCCTTGGGCCGTCAATTGATGGTCTGGCTAAATTGTTATGTCTTGAGGAATAATTACCGCAGGACCTTTTTGGGGCTGCCTCTTCCGCTCGCCGCTTGCCAACGTCGTTTGCGTGTAGTGTGTGAAATGATTTTAATTACCAGGACTACGAGGACAAGGTCTTAAACAGCAGCTGCTTCTCCTCCGCTGGCGACAACTTGGGCCGGGAGCCCCGGAGATTTATGGACCGAGCTTTAATAAACATTTTAGGCTAATGCCGGGCCATTACTTATCGCGGATGGCAACAAAAACTTTCCACATCAACGCGATGGCGCCAAGAGACCAACATTTAACATTTGTAAAGCGTTTGTTACATTTCCCAGCTCCGTGACTGAAGATAAATTACAATCGTGTCTCTGTCTTCGGCCCCGAAGAGCGAATTAAACCCGCACACATCCACATCCGAACTCACAGCGCCACTTTCGTTGGCCGTTTTGGAGTTTTTAATCAATTTTCGTTGAATTTTTTATGCGGTAGCTGTTAAAAATGTTGCCCGATAAAGCCAGCTTGAAGGCGAAAAGGTGAAAAAGTAAAAGCCAAGTGCTTGCTGCATAATAACTCACTTCCATCGCAAAGCAGACAATTGAATTGTTGTGCCAGCTATGGGGAAATGGAATGAAGTATAAGTTGGGTAATACGGAGTGTTCCTGGAAACACCCGCATTTAAAGATACATATAAATCTATTTTTGATTATTTGTAATTCCCCGTTTAAATCCATTGTTAATTCAATCATATTTTAGTTCTAAATAATTTTCTTTATCTGTATTACTACACATCCTTGGGTAAACCACTAGTCAGGCATACAGACACGTGCTAGTTATTCCAATTTGTGGGCCCAAAGTTTGCACTAAATACCCGGCCTAATGTATTTTTAATGAAGCTCACTTGCGAGCTACGAGTTACCGTAGTTTGAACGATGACAATGCTGATGAAAACCGTAATGAAAGCATATTAAACAATAATTATGATATATGGCTGCCATGTGCTAGCCTTGCCTAGTTGCGGTTATAATTCGAGCAACCCTTCCCCGCCGTCTCTTTTTGGTCTTTAGACGGCAACATAAGAACTTCATTAGCTCATGAAATATTCAAGATGGCGCAAAAACAACCCCTAGTTTTGCGGGGGTGGTTGGAGCATCGCTGGCGGTGGCGATGGTGGTGGTGGTGGTGCAGGGTCCATGGCCACAATTAGAGCAAAATGCTGCGCAAACGCGGGCCAGAGTTGCTGCATCTGCAGTGCAATTTACCCCTGAATTATTTATCAGCTGGCAGGGCGCAGGTGGGCCAAATCCCCCTTAAGCCCGAAGCATTTAAAATGCAATTTACGCAGCTCCAACTCGGCACGAAATTAATTTTCCACAAAAACAAGCCCAATCGATGGAGCCGGGCATTGGGGCCTGTGCGGCAGTCAGCATATTTGATTTGATTAGTTTTAAATGGTCTTAATAGGCCGCCCACATAATGACTTGATGAGCTCCCGTTTCGGCCCGCCCTGAAATGGGTTTGCGGCAAATTGGTTTTCCATAATGAATATGTACATTAAGCGATACTATTTGGCAGATAAGGTTAAGTGTGCTCGGTCATCATCCATATCGATTGAAGAGAGTGCTGCAACTCTATTATCAAACTATCGAAACTACACATGTGGATAGGAAAATGAAGTGATCAGCTTCTTATCATCGTATTAAACTGTGAATCAATAATTTCGAGTCTTTAAAAAACTGTCTTTAAACTGGTATTCTAACCAGTGAACTTATTTCATAGAAGGAAATCATTTAATCATTTAATTTTGTATCACTTAAATATTTAAACTGAGTATTTTAGATTCAAATAAAATGCACACACCTTTTTACCAACAATTTCTCCACAAAATACTCATCAATATCTCCCATTCTCCTCCGATTTCAGACGTCAGACAGCCGAAGAACGTGAGGCGGAGCGACAGGCGGCGAATAGGCTGATGCTCTCCCTCCAGGCGGAGGCCATCAGCAAGGGATTCGCCCCCCCTTCGGCGCCCCTGGGATCCCAGGGGGGCGTGAACGGGGCGCCACTGGCGGCTCTGCACGGACTGCAGCCGTGGGCAGAGGCGTCACATGCGGCAGGGTGCTAATCGCCATCGCTGGACGGACGGACCCCCTGTATTTTGGCGGGAGCTGGTTTATTTGTGATACACTTCGCTTTGTACATAGTTCGGGACGAACGGACAGTTCGCACTGTACATAGGAGAAGGGGGCGGCGACTCGGGGCCCCACTGTAAATACTTAGCTTTACTCTGTAGTGACGCTTTCTCAAACGATTCCGGGAACGACGAGGTTAGAGATGGAAGATGACCCGACCCGGAGCAGCGCTTTAAGTTTGTGTAGAACCTCGAATTTCCGTTTTGTGTTTCGTAGTGCAGCATTTAGACTCTTAGTTATTGTTCGACAGTTCAACCGAAGCAAACCGCATCTCAAAACGTCGCAGTGCGCTTGGAAGCCACGCCTAGTAATAACATATTTAATATATAAAATTATATACGGATTGTAATGTATTGTAATTGTAATATCTGTCTCTAGGCTTAAGTCGAATGGCATTACCTAGTATTATAAATTATGAACCCTAAATACATGTATGATTATTGAAAAGTAAACAAGATGAGCAATGAAAATAAATACATTATTGAATCAAAGAAAAAGAAGCTGAAGTTGTTATTTTTAATTGAATATCGTAATTAATTCGAGAAATCGTTAACCGAACTTAAAAAAAGGTATTGGACCAACTGGTCTTAAAAACATAGCTTAACTTAAATTATATTTAAATTTTACAAGTATTTCTTCTTCATTAGAACATATATATAGACTTCCTTTTTAATTCCTTTCTTCAACACTTGATTTTCTTCTTGTTGTTATTCAGAAAACCAGTATCCCAAGAACAAATGAGTATTAAATGACTTGAAAACACCCCCAAAACAAACAAAATCAGATGGAAAGGGAAGGTTCCTGGCCTTTTCGGTTGAGATCCGTTGTTAAACGCGAATGTTTCAACCCTCAACTAGTACAAACAATCCATTGAATATGATTTATAGACGGTTATTGACAGGCGCAGGGTGTTTCGATCGCGTAGACCAATTTTGATAGGAACCTGCGGCTTAACCGGATACCTTGCGACGTGCTAATGATTGGGATACCTATAAAAAAAATCAGCCATATGCTCGGCCCACGAAAAACTAACAACAATTAGCGAGCGAATATCCCGAGGCCGTTCATTATAAATATATTACGTGTTTTTGCGTTGAAAGCAAAACAAACAGGCGCCGCTGGACAGGTAGCCCTATACTTAGGCCATCTTCCTCAGGGCCTTCCGCCTCTAAAGTGTTGCCGCTGTCACATTAGCGCTGAGGTCGGTCCCGAACCCAACCGAATCGGACCTCTGGACCTCCACTCCTACAAGTCGGCCGGTGGTCGGTGGTCGGTAGTCGCTGGCTGCCTGTGCGGAAGTAAACGATTTTCGGGCCAAAGGAGTTGAAAGACGGCGCCCCAACAAAGTTGCAGACGCCGGCCGATCAAATGCTGTTTATTTGAGCTTCAGCAGAGACACCTTTTTAATTTGCCATTTGCCGCTGCCGGGCTTGGGGATGTGAATGCACTGGGAGAAACCTCCTTTGTTATCTGTTATTGTCTATTGAATAATTTTAATATTTTTAAACATGGCCAAGGACGTACCATTAATGAGTCTTAGTGATATGATATCATATTATGTGGTTTCTTTAGTAAGCACTATTCTGCACTAACTAACTTAACAATAATTTCAAACTGAGATAAGCCTACATTCTACATTACCATCCGAAATATTTAGAGATCTTTGAGGTATTATCGAAATTTGTGTTGGAAAAAGTAAATGGGGTCTGGGATTTTATCATAAAATAATATATGAGAACTATAAAAATGTTTAATTATTCTAACTTTTTTTTTTAAGTCTTTGTCTCAGTTATAAAGTTTAAAATGTTGCGATTCGCAGAGAACTCCTGTAGTCAATATATAGAAAAATGCATTTTCTTCAAGTGTGTGCTCTCAATATGGAGCAGAAACTGGGCTACTTGGAAATCCGCATAAATTGCGTTTAATTGGACAATCTCGGGTTTATTTCTTTGTGGCCAGCGGCCAACGAACGAATCAAATTTTGTTTGTAATGAGGATTCGTTTGAATCCTTAGTTGAATCCCCATCGAATATGTGTGGCATTGCATGTGGGGTTGCCCCTAATTGGCTGCCGTTGCTGCTGCCCCGGGATGGGATCCCGAATTGGGTTTTCAAGTCCCAGGTTTGATTGATTATTGAGCAAACTTGCGGACAGGCGCTTGGAAGGAGGCGGCCGAGCAGCAATCTATTTGTGTCCACTTAGTGTAATACAACATGAAACGACTTCGGGCCTCCGGCGGAAATGGGGTCGACTCCTGGACAGGATAACAGGATATCGACTGGACACTGGACACTGGGCAAAAGTGCAGCCAAAAGTTCTCGGCCTTGCGAACCGAAATCCCCCGAAAAAGAAAAGGCAAATTGGAAGTGACCGGGGGGCGAAACGGGCGTGTGTCAGTCAAAAAAGTGGATGCGAGTATGAAAAATACAAACGAACAGAATGCGGTTGGTCAACAAGACAGGCGCTGGATTCCAGATACAGATACTACGGATCCGGTTCGACGGACCAGGACTCTTCGTCCGTTCTGCACATGTACGTGTCAATTTGGATTATGGCAAGATTGAAAAGGATTTAAGCACACAGATGGCGGTCGGCGGCAGACATTATGGATCTGTTTCTGTATCTGTATCTGGATCTGGAGCAGAGCCATGTTCAAAAAGGAGCCACAGCCACAAAGCTAAGCAAATTTTTCAAATTAGTTTTTCATCATTTGAGCTAAGGCCACAAAAGAGTTGACAACAAGTTGGACAGTTCGCTGCCTGTCAGTCAGTCAGTCAGTTGGTTGGTTGGTTGCTTATTCAGCTGCTCTGCGGATGCACTGTGCACAGTGACAGCGAATAATTGGCGGGCATCGGGGGACATTTAAATTAAATATGAGTCGCTATCCCAATCGCTATCGCTACTGCTGCAGTAACACACAGGTAACTACGTAACTACACATGGCTGCTCCGGGGGGCTCTCTAATTATGGCGATCCTCTGTCGGAACAGCCAGTCGTAAAAACGTCATAAAGAAAACAATTTCACCTAACGTACGAGCTTGTTTCGCCGCGATATGAGTGCGGTTATAAAAAGGAAAAATAAACAGGGCGGCCATTGTTCTGGTGGGCAAACAAAGGCGGCCAACTGTCATTAGCCGTCTCCCTTCCACCGTATGGACGTCGTTAAAAACGCTGCACTAAATGAGTTTAAAAATGGAGTAAATGGAGTGCGCTAATCACCCTCCCCCATCCCCCTGCCATCTATATATACTGAACCCCCGTTTGGTATATATGGGGTATATGCAGGGACCCACGACTGACTAACAGCTCTCTAATGGCTGCCCCGCTCATTTGTGCTGAAAACTAATGATTAAACCTGTCATTAGCTTGTCCGGTTCACATGCCGTTGTCCGCAGTTTGTTAGCTTTAGTTTTTGTTCTCGCGGCAGTCATTGCCATTCACCGATTTAGATACTATCATAGCTACTTTTAAATCTCCTAAATTAAAATGGAATATTTTTCGGATGGACAGTTTTCAGTATTAAGTCAGATGACATCTGGCCAAATAAGGCAGTAATCTGCAATTATTTTGGGTCTAAATCTTACAAACATCCAAGTTCTGTTAGCTGTCATTTGAGAGTGTATCCTAACCCTTATCAAAGGACACATTAGCGGGCTGTGACATTGGAGAAGGGGCGAAAAGTTGAAAAGAATTTACACAATTTCACAATCAAGAAAGATTTTGGAAGAAGCCCAGGAATTCTATTGAGATGGAAATAGTAGGAATGTTTATAATATTATCTGTATGAATGTTCGAAACCATTGCACAACCTCAATTATTTACTTTGTTAACGTTTAAAAAATTACTGTGATACAACCGATTAGGCAACGCGATGACAATAACAGATCATCCGCACTTCAAGTTTTCAATAAACAGCCCACGTCCGAGGAGTGGTAAGTCGTGTAACTGATTTTCCCATGCATTTGGACATGAAATTTTAATCGAGTTTGTTTTCAATTGAGTGCAAAATCACATCAGCAGCACATAAAAATTGTGTAAAGTGCCAGGACCGAGCTCTCAACTCGGTGGTCAGCACTGAACTCGGAATTGGAATTGGTATTGGTTTTGGGGTGGTTCGATTTCGTTTTTTACGGCACTGGCAGGCACTCCGCAGCCCAACCCACAAGTGTCAACAGGATGGCTCGACCTTCCACGTACGAACTGCTCTGATAGAATTATTTTGGTATTTATTGCCGAACACACAAATTTATAACCGACCAATGAAACGCCATAAAAAAACCCACTGACTTTGACGTGCTGCCATGGCTCGAGTCCGCCCGAAAACATTTCAATTTTATGGCCACGCTCCGTCCGAAGGGGCTAATAAAATATTGAAAAGTCTGGAAAATTTATGTTGAATTCCATTAGAGTTATGGCGTGAAAATTGGCCGGCTTGTCGTTTATTGCTGGCCGGAAATGGAAATGGAAATCAATGGCGAACATTAATTACTGGCTCGCAGGAAATGTGAGAAGTGGGTTCGTTTGGCAGGATGGGGATATTGCCGAAAAGCCAATCAGGCTGACCCACAAATTTTCCCGGCCCGGGGTCTCCAGTGTCCGTTTAAGAGTTTGCCATCTCAGGCATTCAAATTGCTCAAGCTCGGCACTTCCATAACTCGACTCTCATTTCATTTGCTGTGATACCTTCCTTTTGTCTTGGGCTCCCAGTTCCCAGTTGTCCATTTCACGAGCGAGGCATTTGCATTTCTTATTTGCCACAGAACAACAGGATTTGACCTTTTTGCTCGGACTCAACTCGGACCCTCGGTAAGTGGTCTTTGGGGGAAGTTTTGATTTCTGCCTAATTTTTCTTCCGACTGTCCGGGACCAGTCAAAATTCGTAGCTGCCACATGAATAATTGAACGAAAGCTGGACGGGATTGGGGCAATCACCTCGGCGGATGCAGACTGACTGATGCTGCTGCTCCTCAAATTTTCACGCATTTGTGGGCCAAGTCCGATGCCGCTGGCAAATTGAAATGAAAACGAAAAGAAGCCGGCCGAATTTCTCCCAAATGCATATTAAAATATCTAAGCCTGATTTCTCTGGCCAAATAAATGTCGGGCTGTAAAAGTAAACGACAAACGAATGGGGCGGCAATAAAAGAACTGGCGTAAAAAGGCAGCGTACGACAACTCGAAGGGCGTTTTGTGGGCGGAAGGAAGGTTGGTAGGGTGGATGGGTGGCAGGTTCACGTCGTTGACTAATGTTAAACGCGCACAACTTGTCCTTGTTGTTGATGTTGTTTATGAGCAGGCCGACTGGCTTTTCGGTCTATTCAAATCCCTGCGGCCTCCGGAGATCCCCGGAAAATGAAGCGCGTGCCTTCGAGTCACGCGTTTGGCAACATTTCAAATTGATGAAGTCGTGCTCTGCACAGGAACATCCAAATCTACATCCACCACCAGCCCACCCAACTCCCCTCCACTCCACTCTCGACTGGTGTCAATTGTATAATTGCCAAATGTTGTTTCCAAATATTTAATTGAAAGGGTGTTTTGTCGTTGCTGGCGATGTATGTTTGCTCAGCGACTCTCCGCTTCGTGGTTACACGCGTATCCTGTTACAAATCCTGTGTCGATGTTGTTTTGCCTGCTGTTTAATATAATTGTTATCCGCTTGTATCGGCGTTGAGTGTTTGACCGGCCAAAGGGGGTTGGGTTGGCAGCGAAATAGCGGGGTGGCGCGGGGTTGCTCCTGTTCCGCGCCATCAAGTGCCGAGACTTTCTCAGGAGATAACACTTGATCCCCCAGGAGCGATCGCAGGCAGCAGATGCTAGTCGAATAAAGCGAAATAAGTGGGATGCGAAAGCCATGGGAAAATGTTTAACGGTGATAAAAGTATAGGTACATTCAGCATTGCAGAGCAAGTAAGTTCATATTTTATTAGTAATTTATATATTTTAACCATATATTAACGCATATATTTTATATGCGTATTGCATAACCAGAAATTTACATGCGCATATCGATTTATCGGCGATATGTTATTTTTTGCAGACGAACTTGAATAACCTTAACACTTGGTGAGATTTTAAAGTTTTTTAAAGAAATATAGTAACACACAATAAGCAATCTCTTTTACTTCCCTTTTCTTAAATGCTTTAAATTACTTTTACTTTTACTGAAGTTTTTATAATATTGTTTTTTTTTTAAATCGAATCCAACTTATTAAGTCAAAAAAATAGAATTCTATTTACAATACATGATTATGTTTGTGCTAAAAGGAACGTGACAGTTCAATAAAGTCCCCTAGCTGCGCACAACAGCCTCTCGGAATGTCCTTTGGACTACGGCCGCAGGAAGGTGGGAAATGCGTTGAAGGCAGCTATCAATACAGTTTACGCAGCTTGTGGGAGGTAGGGACAGGAGATAGGAGATGCCGATGACACCTACACCCGATGGCACTCAGCGAACCGGAGGACTGGCAACCGGCAACTGACAGGGAGCCTGGGAAAAGTCGGAAACGGAAACGGAATCGGCGGTCGACCGGCAATTCGAATTGCATTTTAATGCAATTACAAGGACGTCAGTCAGTGCGCTTCTACCCCACTGTCCCAGCCACTTTGCACCCCCGAAGGCCCACTTGACAGGGACAATAAACAGAACCGGGATGCTGATGCTGGATCTGACTGCCGCTTTGTTGAAATATGTCCTGCGTCCTTAATTCACTTTTATTTTCGTCCTGGCCCTGCAAGAGGGGCAAAAGCCGCTGTCGCAGATTAAAAGATATAAATTCATATTCCCCGAGCACCGAGCACTGGGCACCAGGACCTCGAACGCGTGTCCTTGCATCCACCTCCCTCCCCGAGGATCGATTAGCTCGTTTGCAATTCAATTTGAGGCACAGCACTTCCCTCGTGTTTTCTGCGTGACTGTGTCATATATCTTTTTTATGAATGGATTGCGTGAATGATGAGCCGGCTTAGCCGGATGGCAGGGCGTTTGATTTGCCTGATCCGATGTCCGATGTTCCGTGCCAGACAGCCGTGTGTTCCGGGTGGCGGCAGGTGCAGGACCTCAGGACTTCCAACTAGCAAATGGCAACTATCGCCGTGCCACTTACGGTAATTAACTGCGAGATGCTGCTCGTCAGTTTCTCAGCCGTAACCTAATCGCCCTCTTCATCCCCTTGCGGAAAGAGCGCAGTTCAAAGGACGAGAGTCGCATTAAAACGTGACTACATTGTTTTCACATCAAGTGGCACAGTATTTGTCATAAATGCGCAACGCTGGTCGCCCCCTGCCCCTGGTCCTCCACCCCCTGAGTAATTGGATTGGTGTATTTATAGGAAGAGCATCCGTATCTGCATACCGCCCAAAGTGATTTTCGCTTTATTAAAACGCATATTTTTCCTGAAAATAGGTTGGAATGACGGAAAAGAAAAATCGTGTTTAGAACACATCTTGAAAACTCCTCAAGGACCTTGCTATCGATTTTTCATCCTCTTCAACCCGTTTAACGGCCGCCATAATCGCCCCCAGCCGCAGACGCTGCCGAGAAAACATTGATTGATGATTATGATCCGAATTCGTAAATAAACGATAACATCGTCATTATCATAGGCACTGACTTGAGAGCATTTTCCCCTCACTTAATAGCACTCAAGCTGCGAGAGTCGGGTATACTTTACGGCAGTAAAATCTTAAAAATCCGGAATCATAAAGTAAGATAACAAGTGGAAAAAACCAGCCAAAGTCTACGTTTTTCACAAACTTAATAGAATTGATTATAGTTTTCATACACTTCTATGATCTCAATAATTAACCCCCTGACCATAGCTTCAAATATTAACATTTAGATAAATATTTTCACCCAAAGTTAAGTTAATTTATTATAAGAATTGAGTAAAGTATAAGGGTAAATCCTGATATGGTCGCTCTTTCACACAACGAAACTCTCAAAAAGATTGGTCCTAGCCTTTTTAATGTACCTGAAATATAATCCGTAAATGCATAAAAGGATTGGCCAACAACTAAATTATGACACTTAATTTTTTTTTGAATTTTTTAAGCAATAAATCGATTAAAATTAACTTTTATTTCAGCAATTGAGATAAATTAATTTATATTAAACCTATCCAAAAGCTATTGGTTTTCTTTGGCCAAAATTTGATAATAAACCAGTGATATAAATATACCGATTACTTCAAAATTCGAATTCGATATTCTCCCGAAACCAAAAGAGTCGATAAAATCGATGCCAACATCGATTCCCAGAAGAGTTAAATAGGCAACAGTGGCGCCATCGGAAATCAACATCGGGTAGTTTTGAAATGTAGTTTATAAGTAAGCCGGAAGATGGCGCCACTAATTGCTTGTTTATTTTAGCAGACAGATTGTCTGAAAATTAGCGGAGACTACAATACCAATACAAAAAAATACAGAAAGTCCTCGGTTCGTGTCATGGCTAACACAGTAGTTGATTTTTTAATGCGTCCACACTAATGTACATAGATGGTATTTCTAGTAGAGGTGCAGAAACATCCGATGTTTGCAAACATCGATGTTTTCCAAAATTTGTTATATTCTAAAATATAATTTAAAAATCTCAATGGAATTTATCCATCGTTTAGAGATTAAGCAGCGCCTACACCACCAATACTATTACCTATACATTCAAGAAAATAATTACACATTATAAATATCATAATACGAACAGGAAAGAAAGCTAGCTTCGACCAGACGAAGCGTAAATACCCTTGCATATCATTCCTATTAATTTACAAATTTAGATTTACTTGTAAATTTTAGCTGCTTTCGTATTATTTTGGCATATATTTTTTGATCCTTCCTATGGCAGCTCTATAAAACAGCTCTCCAAATTTTGTTAAATTTAATTGGAAATTTTGAAAAGTTTAAAAAAAGCTATATATATCCCAGAGAAGAAGAAAATGTAATAAAAATCAAGAAAAATATAATTTATTTCCTATTAATTTCTATTCAATTTTCCAAACATTCCTATGGCAGCTATATATTATATAGTGGTCCGATTTTAAAAAATTTAATTTGAAATTCAGAAATATTTAAAAAGAATTTTTCGAAGAGTAAAAGGTAATATTTTAAATAACACCGAAGCTACATTATGTTTTACTTTTTTTTTCGATCTTTCCAATGTGAGGTATAAGATATAGTTGTCCGATCCGGACGGATCCTACTTATATACTAATAAGAAAGAGGACTTTTGGGAAAGTTTCCGATAGCTTTAAAGCTAAGAGACTAGTTTGCGTAGAAACGGACGAACGGGCATGGCTAGATCGACACTTCTAGTGATGCTGATCAAGAGTATATATACTTTATGGGGTCGGAAACGTCTCCTTCACTGCGTTGCAATAATGTGACTGAAATCATTATACCCTCTGCAAGGGTATGAAAATGTTACAAATTATAAACCCTTAGCGTGCTTTCTTCTTTGAACAGTGATGGCTCTGGAAACATCAATGGCCTAAAAAAACATCGATGTTTTGAAAAAATGGAAAAACATCGATGCATCGATGTTTCCATCCATGTTTCTGCACCTCTAATTTCTAGAGGCCTGTGGTGTTTATCATTGTTTTCGGCACGGTCACACTGCTGGTATTCGTAAACATTAAAAATTAGTGCAATTTCGCGTCGTATTAATTTATTCGGGTAATGTCGCAATGGAGGTGTTCCAGACCGACTCGCACTACATCTTTGTGAAGCGCGACAAGAGCTTGTGGTGGCATCGTCGGAATTCGGAATTCTCAATTAAAGCAGGTAAATTACAGGTAAAAACACACTGCCTTTGTGTGGGTGTCGTAATGCCCATTGTTTGTTTAATAATCGGGGGTCAATATTGTTATAAAGTTCATTCAGATAAATGATTATTTGAATGAGCAATTGCGACTTCCTGAAAAAGTGCCGTTTGTTTTGCGTGTGTGAGTCTGATGTTCTATGTACATTTCAAGGGCGCCTGCCTTAAAAGATAAATAAATCATGAATAATCCCGGAAAGCGGTTACATTACATTACTAATTCAGTTCCTTCTTTCCAAATTTGGATTCATTTTGCACTATCTACACATTTGTCATTAAAAATAAACGGATTTGTCATATTTCCTTTCTTTTAAAGTTTTTATTACCGATGATAATGAAAATATTCGATTTAAAAGCGTTTACTAAGGGCATAAATATTTCCCTCCCTGTAAATTGACAACCTGCTGTTCCTATTAATAACTCCAATAATTCGAACAATCGCCAGACGACAATGTTAATTGCTTGTTTACTGCGCAGCAATTATATTTGGATCAATTTGCTGACACGCAACCTGTGACCATTAATGGATTCGGACTACATCATATCTCCACGGAGCTCCAAGTCCTTGGGGATGGTCACTTTGCGTTTTCCGTGACTCATCCGCGGTGTGACCCCTGACCCATCCGCAGCCCATAAATCTTTGCCAAGGTCACCCCAGCTGCTCCGCCCGTCAATTTTCGTTGTTTGCCGAAAACGTTTGTCCGCACAATGAAAAGCGGTTTCCCAACCGAAAAGAACTTGACATAATTTATGAGGGCCAACACTTTCCTATCGATTTTACAGACCAAGTAAGCAGTAGTGGGCCTAAATTCTAAGTTTCAGACTGTTTCCGGTGCTATCTGCTCTAGGCAAACCAGATAAACCGACAGCTAGATAAGATTGGGGACAAGCTTTAAAGGGTTCTGGCAACTTTGAAATCATTCCACCGACCCCTTGGCCCCATCAAAAAGGATTCCCAAGGATGCACGTACGTGGGTGGCATGTAAAGTGCAATTGCACATTGCTGTTTTTAGCTGCAAGTGGTGGGTGGCGTGGGTGAGAATTTCAGATTCAGTGCACAGTAATGAGCAGTTGTGAACCCCCACACGCAACGCCCCAGATGCAAATATGTAACCTGAAATTACGGGCTTTGGCATTTAAGGGCAGCCCCCATTAGTCGGCGGTCAATACTCGACCTCCCCTAACAAGTAATGCTCTAGTTAGTTGAACTTGCTGGGGCACTTGTTCATTCTGAAAGATTGTTTCATTCGGGGGGCGTATGCTAATCAAATACCAATAAAGCCTAACGAACACGAACATTGTCTTTAGGGAGCAGAGATTGGGATACCATATAGAAGATATATATTACTTTGTTGTTTGGTTTACTTATATTCTTGTTTTTCAGGATGGGATCTCAGCTCTGTGGACGACATCGAGTGCATCGGAGTAACGCATGGCATTGTGGGTGTGATCTCGCTGCCCAACGTCTATGAGCCCCACTTGATTGTGGTCAAGGAGGCAACCGCTGTGGGTGTTCTATATCCACCCCACTTGGTGTACAAGATCAAATCGATATGCATACTCAGTGCCGAGGAGCCGGACACCGATTTACCCAACTGTACCAAGCACTCAAAGTGAGTTGGACCATCAACTTATGTGTACTTAATGATTCATTATATATTTTCGAATTAGGAGCAACCAATCCACGCCCACTCACAGCGTTTCGACCTCGAACAACAACAATGCCAGCGCTCCATCAAGTGGCGGTGGCTCCTCAAAGAGCACCAAGCTGTTCGAGGGCATGAACAAGACGTGGGGAGCCGTCAAGAGTGCCGGGAACACCATCAAAAACACCACTCAGCAAGCTGCGAACTTGGCAACCAAGCAGGTCAAGTCTTCAGTGGGCATCCGGGAGCCCAAACACATTGAACGGCGCATCACAGAGGAGCTGCACAAGATATTTGACGAGACGGACAGCTTCTACTTCAGCTTCGACTGCGATATAACCAACAATCTGCAGCGCCATGAGGCCAAATTGGAGGACAGTCAGTCGCAGCCGGATGAGAGATTCTTCTGGAACATGCACATGATTCGAGAACTGCTCAACTTGAATGTGAGTAACAGGGAAAATCTTCAAGAAATCTAAAGGATTATCATGTTAATTTTCTCTGCAGGACAAAACATGGATTCTGCCCATCATCCAGGGTTTTATGCAAGTTGAGAATTGTGTAATTGGCAATGAGTGCTTCACTCTGGCCTTGGTGTCCCGAAGATCTCGTCATCGAGCTGGAACACGGTAATTATGGCATAGCTCAAGCATAACTCTCTTCGAGTTACTTCAACATTTCACCTTATAACAACAGATACAAGCGGCGAGGAGTGGACGAAAAGGGAAACTGTGCCAATTACGTGGAGACGGAGCAGATACTCTCGTTCCGCCACCACCAGTTGTCCTTTACCCAAGTGCGTGGTTCCGTGCCGATCTACTGGAGCCAGCCCGGCTACAAGTACCGCCCGCCGCCACGCCTCGATCGTGGAGTGGCCGAAACCCAACAGGCCTTCGAACTGCACTTTACCAAGGAGCTGGAGACCTACGGGCGCATTTGCATCGTCAATTTGGTCGAGCAGAGCGGAAAAGAGAAGACCATTGGAGATGCCTATGCGGATCACGTTGTCAAGTTCAACAACGAGCTGATGATATATGTTACTTTCGATTTTCACGATTACTGGTAAGACGCATTTATTTGAGAGTCGTTAGATCATCTAATAGGAGATTCTCTTTGGCTTTCATTTCAGCCGCGGCATGCGCTTCGAGAATGTTTCCGCTCTGATTGATGCAGTGGGTCCTGAGGCAGGCGCAATGGGCTTCCACTGGCGCGATCAGCGCGGAATGATATGCAACCAGAAGTCCGTGTTCCGGGTGAACTGCATGGACTGCCTGGATCGAACAAATGTGGTGCAAACGGCCATTGGAAAGGCGGTGCTTGAATCTCAGTTAGTAAAACTAGGCCTCTCGCCGCCCTACACTCCCATTCCGGAGCAACTGAAGTCGCCGTTTATGGTGCTATGGGCAAACAATGGGGACATAATCAGTCGACAGTATGCGGGCACCAATGCCTTGAAGGTAAGTAGGCTACCATGGAACGAATGGGATTGTGAATTAAACTTATTTTACTACAGGGCGATTATACTCGTACTGGCGAACGCAAAATCAGCGGCATGATGAAAGACGGCATGAACTCGGCCAATCGGTTAGTATAAAGTTCCTGTATACCTACTATTTTTGTATGTTTTGCTGCCCTTAAATTTCTTGCATTCTTTCCTTTTCATTATCTTGATTGATTCACTACTTACAATCACATCCCACTTAATCCGTAATGAATCCCACTGTAGTAGTCTTGGCCATTTACAAATCTTCTGCTCATTTTGGTAAAATGGGAGTCCAATCAATCAATACTAAAAGCTCTAAAGCCGTGTCATGCCTTCATATTTTCTAAATCGATTTCGGATTGCATTCATATATTTTACTAATGCTGCATGCCTGTTTCCCATATCTAAATCAACTTAATGAGAACTCAAACCCAAAATTTGAGCAATGGGGTTATCTTTCTAACAACACAATCTAATACCGATGCACAGACCCGTAGCTAATGCCGTGCCCAACTTCTTCGTAGCTTTTTCATACAAAACTTTGCCGACTCGTTTCGCCAGTGCATCATCGATCTGATGCAGGGCCAGTTGCTGCGGGCAGAAGAGATGCAGGAGGACGAGGTCCTGGACACCATTCTCCAGATCCTCACTCCAGAAACCCGGCCCCCGCTTCGGGGCTATTATAATCCCGGTGTGCTGGGCCCCGAGCTGCAGCTTCTCGAATCCATCGTTACGACCAGGTGCGCAGCTCAGAGGCGATGCCAAGATGGAGTAGATGGCCAAGCAAACGAGCCCACACACTTACAGTTTTTAGTTGCTTCAATTGTTATATATCCTTTGATTCTTATTTCGCAAAAGGTACTCTTCCCATATTAAAGCCTTATCCTTTCCGATCATTCTCACAACCGCTTATTTTTAAAAAGTTTTATTTTGGCCCTGATTAATAAGTTTTGAAAACTTGCAGTTACTACTTGGCGCGCTTTAAGGACTCGTACCGACAGGCCACCATAGATCTGATGCTGGGCAACCAGGTCTCCTCGGAATCACTCAGTGCTTTGGGCGGTCAGGCTGGTCCGGATGAGAGCGATGGAACAGAAAATGCGGAGCACGCCAAGTTGCTGGTAGAAGATTGTCGTCGCCTGCTGCTGGGAACGGCTCAGTATCCCGTTGGAGCTTGGGGACTCATAGACGCTGACCCAAGGTAAGTTTAAGCGATACATAATACATGGTTTATCTACAAAAATACCATTTTCTGCTTTGCAGCTCCGGTGATGCCAACGAGACGGAGGTGGATTCCATACTGCTGCTCACTGATGACTGCTATATTGTGGCCGAATACGACTCGCACCTCGACAAAATAGTCCGCTTCGAGAAGGTGCAATTGACGCAGGTCCGTCTAATCGAGTTGGGCATGCATCAGCAGACGAAAATCTTCCAGGGATCTGCTCCAGCGCATCTTTGTGTGCGCCTTAACTACAGCGTGGACGAGCAGGAAGGCTACTTCCACATGTTCCGCTCGGCCAATCTGAGATTCTTCAACAACACGGCTTATGTGATCAAGACGCAGGAGGAGATCACGGAATCCCTAACCTCCATTGTGGAGATGTTCCGCATTGCTTTGGATAATGCCGGGAATACTGATGTTCGCTACGTCACGGGTGGTGTGCTGCAACGAAGGAAGAGCAAGTTGCCCACGCTAGATGTTCCCAGGGGCATGCCGCGCAACCTTTCTGAATCTCAGCTGGTGCAGTTCAGCTCAAAGGCTCTGTCGAATGTGGCGGGTCAGTTCTCGAAATTGGGGCAGACCTTTAAGAAACCGACAAGCGCCAACCAACAGCAAGCTCATCCCAGCGGCTTGGCAGCCACCATCAATCCGCAAGTGATGCGTCAGACAGGAGGAAACGATATCGAATCTGGCCAGGAGGCGGAGAAGGCGGTATTTACACTGGGCCGCAAGCAACGAAACTCGAACAGCGCCAGCAGTACCGATACCGACGAGCACGACAACAGCTTGTACGAGCCCGAGGTGGACTCCGATGTGGAGATAGCCATGGACAAGTCCAACTACAACGAGAATGCCTTCCTGCCGTCGGTGGGCATTGTCATGGGAAATCAGAAGGAAGACTCGCCCAGCTCTTCCGATGAAATCCGACAGTTAGAGCAGAAGGACAGCATGTGCAAGACCGCCGAGGATGTGCTCACAATTTCGATTACCTCCGTGACAGATCACGTCACTCTGCCCACGGGTCTCCTGGAAAATGCACCGCCCATCCGACCGATCACGCCCAATCCGCTGATATGCGTGCAAGCTCAGGAAGTTTTTGACGATGGGGAGGAAGAGGTGAAGCCTGCGTCCAGGTCTGTATTCTACAATTGATCCTTGGTTGTAGACCCCTTTTCGGTTAGAGCTTTGTGTTTTGTATTATGTTGTTAATTAGCCAATCTATTTGTAGTATACATTGTAAATGTGTTTATGTAAACCTCAGTTCAGTTTTCCTCCCTTTAAGCTCAGAGTATTATTATGATCCCCCTATGCGTTCAATGTGTTCTATCTTTATAATAAATACCTAAGACTAGCATGTATTATTGTACAAATACGAAATATCAGTGCCTGCTCCATACCACATACACTCGGCTAGTTCTCGCCAAATCAAATCGCTCAAAATAAAAACTATTACTAAAGCTAAGACGTGTTTGTACTGTAACGATTTGCCTGACGCGATTTCAGTACTTCATCCAGAGATCTGAGCCTTCCCTTGGGCTTGCCCACTCAGCCGGAGGCCAACAAGCTGAAGCAGCTGACCAGTCCTCTCTCGAAGCTGGCCAAGAACATTGGCCTGAACCTGGATCCACGCAAAATTGGCACGAAGGTAAAATTCATTGGTAATATCTGATATGCCAGAACTTTATTCATACTTCATTTTTACAGACCGGCGTCCTCTCGCCCACTCTTTCCGGTGAGAACACTCCGCCAGAACGCGGTCCCAGTTCCCGAGATCATTTGCTGGATCTATGGGATGCCGAAAAGTGTAAAACCAGGTTGATAGCCCTGTAAGAGGGTCGATATCCAAGCAATACGTGAGATCTACACTTTTGAAATAATTAGTGCAAGTGATATATATTTATTTTCAAAATAGAAAGCAACAAAATTAAAATTGTTCTACTTGTTGTACGAGGCACTTCCATTGATGTCACATTAGGGGAAAAAATAGGAAATCGAAACATTTTAAAGTTCTTATAATGTAGATGATATATGTACGCTGTATTTGTGATTGTTATAGCACCAAGCTGTAGTGAGTTAATACATTCTTGTGTCTAGTAAGCTTTATTATTGAGCTAACCAAATATAAGTTTTGCCAAATTACACTGGACAACGATTTGCAGTACATTCTTATAATCTATCGTTTGGAATTCCTGCGCAGTGCAGAAATAGCCAGAAATCACAGAAGTCCGTGACTTTGATTCTTCAATGCCTAACGATAAAAAATAATTTGTCACTTTCGGTATTTTCTTAAACTATTTCAACGAAATTTATGCTTTGCAAGTAGAACCCTGCTAGTTTTAAACTTCCATCTTGTTGTCCTGTGATAATCCCCTTGCACTGCTCTCCAATATGCTTAGTTTTAGACTTTAGTAGTAGTACAATTTCAGCACTTGGCTTATGTAACCGTTATACGTATGTGCATCAGGTTGGTAGACTTTAGATTAAAAACCACATGAAGACAAGACAAACAAAAGACTTGGCGGCTGCCAATTTTTTACACGCCACACTTACAACAAGACGTATCCATTTTTTGACTAAAACTTAACCAAGTAGTAAACTAGCAATTATGAATGAGAACTGAGTGGATTTCAGAAAAGTCAACGAATATTCGACGAGTATTACTTCTTAGCTGGGGATTCGTAAAAATAATAATCTCTGTAGTGTGTTTGTAAATAGAGGAATATTTTATGTAAACGTCTTACAGTAAGAACAATGTATGCGCCACCGAATATATGAAATATATATATATATGTGTTTAAATGCTTAAAATGTTATTTGTGTACTAACTATGGACGAATGGAAGCTACGCTTATTGGGAATCATTTTTGCCCTGGCATCCTATCAAAAACGAAGCATGTCAGTGTCAAGTGGTGTCCTGTTGTTAGATGCGGCTTGTTTACATAAGCGATAAACAAGGAAGCAAAAATTGGCATCAACCCCTGAAAACCCTGTGCCAAGTGGAAATCAAAAATCCATTAAAACACCACAGAAACGGACCCTGTAATGCTGTCAATCAGCTTACACATACACAAGTGTCTCTATTGATATTGGCCTTTATTTATGCGAACTTTGGACCAACTCCTCGGCAACTTTTGGCCCGCCAGCTGATAAGAGCCACACGCTGATGCGGATGCGGATGGGTTCCGGCTCCTCTGATGACCAGGACGCCTGGTCCAATATCATGCTAATGTGTACGCACAGTTGCATCAATTGTTTTTCAATCAAAGTGCCATCAATCTTATTGGCTGTTTGTTTAATTAACGTACGCATTGTCTACCTAGGGAAATGGAAAAGATGGCGGGGATGTGAGATGTGGGTGTCAGCTGCTGGGTGGGAAATACTTGGGAATATTTCATGCCAATCCATTTGACCCCCAGTCACGCCTGATTGACCCACAGCCACCCCGAAAAGTGAAGGATGCACTGCCTCCCAAGGTCCCTGGCATTTTTCTTTCGCATTTCACTTCTTAACTTTGTCCATGTCTTTTGCGTCCATTAAGTGTGTCTGTGCTAAGACTTGGAAATTGTCTTTTGAATGTTTCAATTACACGCCTTCTTAAGCACAGCTTCTCTTTCAAATTGAACCGACGCCACCAGACCCGTCCGGCTTCCATGGTCGGATAGTCGGATGGGCGGACTGCCGACGGACGGAGACTGATCTGGGTTGCCTTTCCTTTGGTCTTCTTACTCCTCCGTATTCGTTTCGGTTTGACTCGGTTTTTATGCGCCAATAAAGTGAAATGCGGAGATAGTCGGAGGATTTACTGCCTTCTGGAGTAGGCTACATGGTATTTGGTGTGCATGTGTGTCGCCTTATAACTCCCATTCCATGGCCCACCAATCCCCCGGCCAATTTCGTTAAACACTTTTGCCTTAAACCATTAATTTCCTATACGTTCCACTTGTACGTGATGCCAACGACTGGGGGTCCCAGCATCCCGAACCTCTATGGAAAGTTAATTTTATTGCTAAAAGCGGGTTAAGTGCTTGGCGCACAGCTGAGTGCCTCGCCTCCCTTCTGTGGGATGGGTTTGGGATGGGGTTTGGGTGGTCCGTGATAGAAATCAAATTTGCTTTATGGTATGTATGCTAATTTTGTGTCTGGCTCGAGCTGGAACAGGGAATCCGGGGTCCAGCTGATTTGTACCTCAATGCACTTGATGGTCCTTTAATTTTGGATTGAGCCCGATGCAGAGATAGGAACTTGTATTGTGCGAAATCATTTGGAAGTTACTGCAAATAAAATTAGAAATAAAGATTTAAGAGATATGTTTGGCAATGAATTTTGTACAGAGGAGAATCAGTATATACAATTTTATTCATTTTAAATATTTTAAAAATAATCTGCGCTTTTTAAACAATTTATTAATGTTAAACTACCTATTTAATGCTTTTGAGTATAGACAGAATGATACTTAATTTGTTACAATTTTCTTAAAATAAGATTTACTTATTTTATTGTTCCATGCACATTTTAATTATTGCTGCGAAACGCTTTTCCTGAATCGGTTGACCATAAACTGATTGAACTCAATGCACTTTTGCTCCCGTTAATTGATATGGTTGCACCTTGACCCGCGCCGAGCTGTTAAACCGATTAAAATAAATGTATGCCGAAATAAATATTCAAAATTTATAGAGCCGTGCAAATGGTAATGCGAATAAATCAATCGAAATAGCCGCAAAATCAAATGATGCATGAATAAAATCCAAAACCGCTCGGTGTGCCAAACAATATTTGCAGATGCGAATCACCTCGAGGTCAAAGTGCACGCATATGTCGGTATGTCGGTGTGACTGTGAGTGTGTGCGTGTGCTAGTTGGCACCTCGGCCTACGACCTACGACCTACAATCTATGACCATGGGCAGACCAGAAACCGCCATGACACTTGAAAGCAAATTAAATAGAAAATTGAGTTTTTGCGAAAGTCATCCCGAAAATGGTTGTGAAATTTTATACATAATTGAATTTCTGGTCAGGCACACACACGCCGAGAACGAGAATCTCTGCATACAATTACCCGAACCGAAACCTAAACACATAGACAGCTGAGGTCAGGTCGGGTCAGCGAGGGGCGGTTCCAGGGGGGGCGGGGCGTGGCCTGTGGCTATTGCACCACACGCCAAACAATCGGAAACCGAATGTCATCTTCAATTTCAAATTCAATTATAAAACAAATTGGTTTGAGAGCAAATAAGTACTCGCACAAGCAGATAAATTCGCCAGTGGGTGGGTCAGCACGATGATCTGAGGGGGGACTCATCCTCGAGGCGACATCAAACGGCAGATCCATTCATCCACTTTGCAATTGTGTCCAGTGAAATAAATGTAATGAAATGTTAACAAATGACAACAGGCTGGCAAACAAGTAGCGAAAACCACAAGGGTGGATACTCCTGCTATGGCTGCAGTTCCCCGACGAGTTCTTCCCCACGATTCCTGGCCATCCAACGTATCGAATTAGTCTGATGAGATTTATTGGCTCAAGTCCCACTTGACCAGCGGCCGGACAATTATGGATTAGTGCCATTTGTTTTGGCTTCGCCGGGATTGGATATTCCACATGGTTCTTGGTCACATGACATTGATGATGCCGACGATGATGATTATGCAGCATAATGTGGCACCGATTTTCGACGCCTTTGATTGCGGCATCTCCATTTCCTAAAAGGCATCCGATTACCTCCCGCCCACATCCACATCCACATCCACGACCGCCCAATCCCCGACTCCATCCCCCTTAATCCCGAGCTGTGTCCTTGGGCAACCCACGCATGTCAACAGGACAGGGCCAGGAACGGCCCTCGTCACTGGTCCTTGGGGGAAATTTGTCAGAGCATCAGCAGCGTTAAGGTGCCAATTAAGGGCTTTTTAGTATCAATTACAAAATCGCACGTTTCCACACCTTTATCAATGTGTGGGGGCGTTATCCTTGGGGGTCCTTCGATGAGGGGGTGCTCGAATTACGTCGACGCCACCGACATGTTGGTCAGCATGCGGATGAGCTCTACATCCTACATCCCACCACCCCACCTCCCAGCTGCCAACTCCTTGGGAAATTGTTTTGTGGCATTGTTTTTATCGTCCTGTTTGCTGGTTCACTGTTTTTTCTGCTCTGCTTTCCTCCTTGTCACTCGGTCTTTGACAGCGTCATTTTGCCAGTGATTTATTGTCCTGTCGCTGGTAAATTGGGTTTGTCATTAAAGTTGCTGGATTTGGCAATGGCATAATCGAGAGATTACCAACTCCCTGCCATGTGTAGCAATTTTCGGATGTTCGATTTGATTTCCTTTTTCCGTTTTTTAAGTGGAAGTAAGGAGAAGAGATCAAGGAAATTGATGGGGACTGCAGCTATCGGAAGAAGGTTTCTGTTAGCGGTGGTCAGTATGAGCGCTAGGAACTCAAAAACTACAAAAGCGTTAAAATTGGGAGTTAGCATACAGACTCTAGGAGTTCCTACGCAACGCAAACTAGTTTCACCGAGGAACTCGACTATAGCGTTCTCCCGTGTTACACGATTTTTGGTGTATATAAGAAATACGAAAACAAACCCAACTCCAAGAAAAATCCAGATTTTTTCAAAAACCCAGATCCTGCTTTTGCACCCTAAAAATATCACTTGTTTTGACGAAACAAAGAAAATATTTGTCCAAATATAGAATGTAATACCTTGCTGAGCTCGTAATAAAATTCTCAATCGATTGGCATTTATATCTGGAAACTTTATTTTTTTGTCAATTTTTCGCAAAAAATTGTTATGTAACCCCTTATAAAAAATGTGTAAATTGGCCAAAAATATAATTTTTCCCAATCAGCTGGAAAGTGATTAGGATGAATTTAATATATTGTTAGCTGTTCAAAACGGTATGCACTTTTGATTTAAGACAATTTTTGAGAAAGTTACGGCAAAAAAACCACCATGGAAAATCAAATTTTTTACCAAAAACCCAGATCCTGTTTTCGCACCCTAAAAATATCAGTTTTTTGGACTAAACAGAAAAAATATATATGTCCAAATATAGAATGTAATACCTCGCTGAGCTCGTAATAAAATTCTCAATCCATTGGCATTTATAGCTCGACACTTTAATTTTTGCCAATTTTTCGGAAAAAATTGTGTGAAAACTGACCAAAACCCTAATTTGTCCAAACCAGGGGGAAGTGACGAGGATTTATTTATTATATTGTTAGCTGTTCAAAACGTTATGCATTTTTGATTTAGGACAATTTTTGGCGAAGTTACAGCAAAAACCACCGAAGAACAAGAAAGGAAGCTAGCTTCGGCTAACCGAAGCTTATATACCCTTGCAGATCATTCCTATTCATTTACAAAAACATTAATTTAAATGAACTTTCGTATATGTTACAACAATCGTATTACTTTGCCATTAATTTTTTGATCCTTCCCGTGGCAGCTATATAATATAGCCGTCCGATTTTTGTTAAATTTTATTCGAAATTTTGAAATGTTAAAGAAAAGCCATATCCCAGAGAAGAAAAGAATGTAATAAAAATCAACAAAGATATAATTTTTTTCCTATTAATTACCATTTAATTTTCCGACCGATTTTTTTTACATTTTATTCGAAATTCAGAAATATTTAAAAAATAGTATTCCCAAAAGTAGAAGGTAATATTTCAAAAAACACAAAAGCTAGAATTTTTTTTACGTTTTTACGTTTTTTTTTCGATCCTTCATATGGGAGCTATAAGATATAGTTAGTATACTACCTGCAATATAAAGAGGACTTTTGGGAAAGTTTGAGCCCGATAGCTTTAAAACTGAGAGACTAGTTTGCGTAGAAACAGACGGACAGACGGACGGACAGACGGACAGACGGACATGGATAGATCGACTCGTCTTGTCATGCTGATCAAGAATATATATTCTTTATGGGTTCGGAAACGTCTCCTTCACTGCGTTGCAAACTTCTGACTGAAATCATAATACCCTCTGCAAGGGTATAAAAATTCTGATTTTACCAAAAACCAAGGTTTTTATTTTTTTCCAAAAAACGGATCTGGGATTTTGTTGTGGGGGTAATATCAGAACATGTTGTATACTTTTTGAACACCAAAAATCCTTTAATTATACCCGTTACTCGTAGAGTAAAAGGGTATATTGTATTCGTGCAAAAGTATGTAACAGGGAGAAGGAAGCTTTTCCGACCCTATAAAGTATATATATTCTTGATCAGGATCACTAGCCGAGTCGAACTAGCCATGTCCGTCTGTCCGTCTGTCCGTCCGTATGAACGCTGAGATCTCGGAAACTATAAAAGCTAGAGGATTGGCATTTTGCATGCATATTCTTGGAGTTCCTACGCAGCGCAAGTTTATTTCAAAATGGCGCCACGCCCCCTCTAACGCCCTCAATCGCCCTACACCATTTTTTGAAAGGTGTCTGGCGCCTACACCATTAAAGATTTTGGAAAACTAAAAATGCAGTTTTATTGTGACTATCAATACCTATCGAAATGTAGAAGAAATTTTTCAAATCGGACCATTCGTTAAAAAGTTATGCCCGATCAAAGATTTTATATATCTATCTCTCTCGCACTCCCTTAGCTGAGTAACGGGTATCTGATAGTCGGGGCACCCGACTATAGCGTTCTCTCTTGTTTTTCACTCGAGTGGGGGGAGGGGTGATATATCACCCATATCACACCCTGGAATTATACCCGTTACTCGTAAATTAAAAGGGTTTTAAAAAATATACTTAGATTAAATCTCCACCTCGAACTTTCTCTCGTCGCATTTTCTCAGGCTGCTACTTAGTCACACTTTCACACATGTGTCTGCGGTTTGATCCGTCTCGCATCTCCGTCAGCTTCGGACTCGGATTTTGACTGAGTTTCCGACTCCAGGTGGCACTTTCAACGCGTCACATCAGCCGGGAGCTAGCTGGGTGCAATCCACACCCGAATCGCATGGCAGCGTGTCTAAGTTACACCCAATTTCGACTCGTATTACAAATTAAAATGTGCCGCAACCCACACACTCTCGGGTACCCATTTCCATTTCCTTGGGACTTGGAATTGGACCGACGATGGGCGAGTTCGGGGTGACGGCGTTTTAAACTGATTAGCTGACACTCGGAGCTCCTTTCTCCTTTGGCGGCTGCCACGGGTCAATGAGATGCTAAGCATATCCCCGTATGACAGCCACTGAAAGGGTGTCGACGCAGCAGCCTTCGAAGATTGTTTAATTTTTAAGCAGCCACCCAAAAAAATACACTCGAATAGAAGCAGTCGGCAAGGATTTACGGGAATTTGTTAGCTGTTGCTTTGCGGCTTTGACATTTCGGGGGATTGATGGATTTTTCCCCGTCTCCTGAGCAGTTCAGTAAGCATATCCTGCGGGGCATTGATTTATTTGCCTGCTATTCCAGATTTAGTTTTTTTTAAGTTTCTGCTAAACGCCCGAAAACTGTCATCGTGCCGTGACTGGCTGGCTTATGATTAATCGCTGGTAATTATATTGATTAATTGCCTTATTAGAGGCGTTGGCTTATGCGTGAGAAACCGAATCCGAATCCGGCTGCTGCCATGGATCATAATTCTTCGCGCGGTCTTGGGAGCGTGCTGAGATTTTCGGGGGCATATCGTTTTAAAATAGAACAGCTCCGTTCCGTCCTATATAGCGGGCCCCCTCTTTAATTACCAGAAAAACCATTTGGCGCAAATGTTTTTCTTTGTTTCGCCCAGGTCCATTGCCCAAACCCATCCCATTCCCATCCGGCGGGCAAACAGGAGAGTAAACGCTTCCCTCTGCCCCTGGTCAAGCAATAATATTTCATTAAACGCTGCGCTTTTCAGCTTCTCCGGCCGTTCGACGGGGCACTTAAAATTAAGCGTGCCCAAATCCCCAAAGACCACAAGCCCAACATAAACAAACTAACCGAATGAATGCAGCTCCTTCCCCAAGGAATTCGCCAGGAGGCAGGAGAAATACCAAAGGACGAAGGACGAAGACGAAAGGAGCGGGCAACCGCAATCATAAAAATAATAACCACATTATTGTGTTTAATAATGAAAAATATCATTTTCGGCATAACTTTTGGCTTTTGTTTGAGCAGCCAGCCCACAGCCACACCCCAGGATTTTGGATTTCAGATTTCTGAGTTCCGAACTCCGAAATCCAAGCATCCTCCAAGGGACGCCCGCATTTTGGTTGGCCCAGAGTTACGGCGGAGCAACCCTTAAAATTCGCCTAAGCATATTTTCTAAATTATTGCTGGTTGCTCATGACGATGATATTGGGGGAGTAGCTGGCATCGAGTGCCTTTTGCTTAATTTGTGGGTACACCCACCCATCAAACGTCGCCCACTGCCCTTGGCTGCCATCAAAAGGGGTGCGTCTTGAGTACCTGCCAGGCCATCCCCCGGAATTTTGGATGGAGCCACCCTCCAGCAGGGAGTCTGTTGTTTTTATTGGCATGTTGACTTTTGAAATTAGTTTTTAATATGCGCAAATACTTTTGCATATGCGGCTCAAGTGCTTTCGAAAAATGCGCCATGTGCCCCTTATCAGATAAATGTATGTTTACGAGCACCCGCAAAAAGTGTAAATATTTGTAAACAACCGAAATGCAATCCACAAAATTGTTTACCCCTTCTCCGTTCGTCAGTTCTACCAGGGCAGGGTAGAAAAAATCCCTGCATATTGACATCAATTAAACTGAACCAAGTCGACACTCGTGCAAACAACGTAATTTACAACAAATGTGTTTGAGAATTGCTCGACTCTGATTCCGGTAACAGGAACTATTCATTAGCCAACCCCTCCGGGGACAGCAGGCGGCACGAAATTACAAAAAGGTTCAACGCCGTAGAAGCCACAGAATCCTTCTCCCAGCCTCACAGTCGGGGATCGGGATCTATATCCAGCATCAGCATCGGCAACAGCAACCCTTGTTCCCGAAAACTTCGTGTGGCCAGAAACAGGAGCAGCAAAAAGGGACAAGAGTCGGAGGCGACAGGCGGCCACATTCAAGTGCGTTGATTTTCGCCTTGAGCTGTTTTCAGGGCGGGCCGTAGAGGTCAACGGGAATAGTTCTATAATGAACAAAACACATTGTAAATTGTCCTGCCGGCATGGTAAATGGGAACAAGTGTGCAGGGACCCAAAAAATAGCCTACAGTGGAAAAAAATGAAGCTGGAAAGGCCATTGGGGAGCGATAGTGATGATGGGTGAGGGTTATCACCTCGAAATCATTATAAGTACACACACATAAAAAGAATGTCGCCGTAAAATCGATATGTACATGTAAATTTCTGGTTATTAAGTTAAAATTGATATTACATAATGTAAAATCGATCTACGTTAAAAATCGTCTTTTTTAGGTGCAATTTAACTTTAATATCTTATTTTATAATTATTTTTTTAAGGCAAAAATCTTTAAGTGTTTTAGAAATAATAAAATAAAATATAAAAATAAAATGAAATAATAATTTTTATTTATTATAGATTAAATACAGAAATATAACCTTATCATTTCCTCTTTCCACTGCGATCCGTCATTATTAAGTGCCGAATTTTCTTCTAGTGCATCACCCTTAAGGCACCCACTTAGGTATGCAAACAAAGTGCAAAACAAAGTGTTCTCCTTTGTCATTCGGCTCAGTGTAGTTTGGGTCGTTCAATGTAAAAGGCAAATTAGCAAAAACCAGCCCGGCAATTTAAAATAAAATGTTCTGGGGCGGCAACAACGATCCGAACAATTCTCAACTGCCTTTCTCTCTATTAGAAACTTGTCCCCAGACAATTCAATTTAACTACCCAAAGGCGAAAGGCGAAGGGCAGTGGCGGTGTTGGTAGCAGTCGCTCCCTAAGTGCAGGCACTCACAAATCACCGCCGAATCCCGGTTCCAATCCGGAGAACCAGAACCACCACCACCGGGCGATGTTGATACATGCAAAACTGCTGCCACAGCTAATTTAATAATTTATCATTTGGCTGCAAGGCAGCAACAAAAGATTATTTAAATTCGCGTGTTACACGGATCGAATGGGATGGGTTTTGGGTTTTGTATGATGCGTTCGGATGAGCTAGGATCAGTTCTCTGGGGTTGGCACTGCAATAAATGACGTGTCGAGCCGCCGGCAATGCAGCGCAATAATTTAAAAATTTCCACACCCCTCGGCGTCGCCGTTTGTTAAATTATTTAAAATTAAATGATGTGGCAGAATTCAAATTTCTCAACTATTCTAATTGGCGCAACTAATGGCGAATGCAGCGAATTGTAAAGCAAATCGCCAACAAAGGAGTGAAAAACCCTTTGACGAGAGGCGGGCTCTTGAAACAAATTTGTTTACGCTGCGTTCTGAAATATTTTGATTTATATAGACAGGCTCTCGAAATCCGGGTAGCAAAGCTCGTCCTGTTCGTCCTGGTCGCATGTGTAATCCTTTCGTGCCCATTTCAATTGTTCGATTTGACAAATTGATTTCCACTTTTACCCGCTCGACTCGGCTCGCTCTGATTGCTTTTGGCTTTGGTTTGTTTGCTTTGGAAATTGGCATTTTCCGTTGTTGCTGTATCCGTAGCCGTAGAGCTATATAGCGGCTATATAGCTATGGATGCTGCTGCAATGTCTATTTCACATTTTTTGGCCACATGTGCGTAAATATTTATTTAGTTCCGGCCACACCACAACCAGTTTAGTTACGCTTTGGGCCGCCGCACTGTCGCCCATCATTTAAATGCATGCAAATTGTTGGCTTTGCCAGCCACCTCTTCGGATCTCCTTCCCCACACATAACCATATAGCACTCCCCTTACGAGAATATACACGCCTTGACTCGATTACGAGATGCTAACAGGGCCACGACAACTTGGTTGAAATTTATGTGCCATTGGGCAGAGGGCTGCCTCCAAAAGGGCAAAAACAAAAAGAATATTAATTGCTTTTGCAAATGGAGTGCGCTGCCAAAATGGCGCTGACCAGCTAGTCCACACATAGTTGGTTGCTTGGCCTTTTGTTATGGCTATAAGTGGAGAATGCTTTTTGTCTTTTTTACTGCGTGCACTGAAAGCTACAAGCAACTTGAATAATTTTTTTAATATTTGTTTCCATTAAATTTTCATATATTTACTTGAATAGTTACAGAAGAACAACTAAGTTGAGTTGAAGAACAAACCATTTTTACAAGAAATTTGGTTCATTCGTATACCAATTGCATTTTGTAACCTTTAGTGAGATGGTGTTCTTTTTCTCTTCAGAGTCTAAATTATTATTAAAATGTAACATATTTCTTTCATTTAGGGTCTTTAAATTAACATCGATATGAAACATAGATCGATTTTACATTATGTAATATCAATTTTAACTTGATATGGAACCAGGAACATTTGATATGGTCGAAATGAGTAGTTCATGTAAAAACGATATGGGTTTTGCATAACCAGAAATTTACATGCACATATCGTTTTTACGGCGACATGCTTTTTTTGTGTGTGGATATTTTAGATTTCCATATAGTTAGGTTATGTTGATTTTCTTTCTTACTTTCAAGAAAGTTGAAAAAGAAACAATTTTTACAGGAACTTTTGGTATTTCCTATACCAATTGATTTTTTATACCTTTAGTGAGCTGTTCTCCTTTTTTTCCTTCAGAGTCTAAATTATTTTTTAAATTTAATTTATTTTTTTATGCCATTTAAGGATTTAAAATTTACAAAACTCGATATGGATATTTTAAATTTCCCTCTAATTAGGTTATAATATGTTTTCAATGGGTTTTCCTTTCTTTTTTTCGAGAGATTTTATAACTTTTTCATCCCTAATTTCTAGCAGTGCAGTAATTGAGCTTTGCATATAGAATCATATTTTTTGTGGCCCGCCATGTCACTAAACCGGCCATTGTTCTCGTAAACTAAGCCCGACAATCGCAGACTGCTACCCCCAATTCCGCCGGAGGAGCGCCTCCCTTTCGGCCACCTCTTTGGGCCACGTTGGCGAATATAAATTGCGGCTTTATCAAAGCGCACGTCAAATCTCGTTTAAATTAATGAGTTTGAGCACTTCTTTTTTTGCTGCTTTGCCGCTTTGCTTGGCTGTTAGTCGCATAGTTTGAAATTCTGTTTATTTATGCGTCATAAATTGCTGGAAATAACGATGGATTCGGGCCAAGGGGCAGGAAACGGAAGACGCCTCGACGAAACAGGAAACTCAGCCGCCGGGCAGAGCGTTAAAATTATGAAACATTGTTTGGCACTTTGCGATGAAAGCTGAAATCGATTAGGGGGGAATGGGAATGGGACTGGGAATGGCTGGGTGCTTCGGCGAGGCAAGTGTGAAATGAGCAGCGGCGGTTAAGTAGTCATAAACTTCCAGCCAAAGGAAGCGAGAAACCGAGTCTGCCTCCAGTTAATTAAAATGTTTAGCCCGCCGAAGTGTTGATAATATATAGATGGGTGTACACTCAGAAAAAAAACCAAGAACATTGGGCTTGTTTCAAGCCCAAATGGTCTTGAAAGGGCGACAGGTACGAAATGGGCTTGTTTTTTCATTTCAAGAACGTTTTATTCTTAAACCGACATTCTCATTTTGAGAACATT
Source organism: Drosophila pseudotakahashii (assembly GCA_035046095.1). NCBI lineage: Eukaryota > Metazoa > Arthropoda > Insecta > Diptera > Drosophilidae > Drosophila > Drosophila pseudotakahashii. The sequence goes on along the minus strand of JAWNOE010000159.1, from coordinate 1,628,265 downwards.
TTCGGGCGTAATTAAGTATGAAATGTCCTTGAACCCAGAATTAATTATACTTAAATTAAGTATAAATTTTACTTAAACAACGCATAAATTATAAAAAAAAATTTGACAATTTTAACAATTTAATACAAATTGCTTTGGAGTGAAGGAGTAGGTAATATTATTATTTTTACAAATTTAATTCGATTTAATTGTGAATGAGGTATAAGTTATGGTCAAATGAAGTATGAAATATTCTTAAACTAATAGTATAAATCATTGTATTGTTTTATTAGTTAACAATACTTATTTTGTATAATCTTACACTAAATTACTGATAAATGTATAAAGATTTGTAGATAAAAATGTGTTTTATACTTACGAAACATTTTTGTTAAAATCACATACCTCTCCTAGGATTCGATCCCGCAACCTCACGCACCACAGTCGGACGTCCTAACAGCTTGGCCACGCTCGCTCTTACGCGGCGATGACCAAAACATAATTAAGTACTTATATTTGCAAACTCAATTTAAGTACAACGTGTTCTTGTTTTGAGAATTTAATTCTTAACTTTAATATAAAACAAAAACACCTCTTAACAAGGTAAAAAAGAAGTGACGATCGCACCATCAACATACAAAAGTTCTGATATCACATTTTGTGAAGAAAAATGCTTGTTCGATAAATAAATACTCTTTATAAAATAATCTCATTCGGCACGCTGCAATAGAAAATTTATCCAGTCCGGCCCCAACAGCTTCAATTTTCTCAATTTTCACTTTCACAAATTCACCGCCCTCTCTCCCAAACCAATTAAGTCTTGGTATGCAATCCTGTTAGTTTTGGCGATACCTTTTGATTGGTGTATCACTCGTTATGATCGGACCATCACAGCAGATTTTGAATTCGCACAAATAGCAATTATTACTTTCAAAATTGTTCCCCGCTTTAACAAAATTTGCTTGTTTTGAGGGTCTAATTCTTAATTTTGGATATTATTGAACTACTTGTGTTTTATAAACAATTTTTGTAAAGTAATATTGTCTACTTTAGTCTAGCGCCAATTCTATTTTATTTCTATCAATATTGGTTAGCATTGGTTAAAGCACAAAATGTACTTGTCAAAGTGTTTTTTATTTTTCAATTTTAATACTACTTATGAGAATAATTCATTCCTATTTGCAGAATACTAAAACCTCATTTTCTAAAATTTAGTACTTTTAGTTATCACATTAAGAATGTTTGTGCTTACCAAGAAAAATTATTTTTTTAGAATAAATTATACTTGGGTTTAGGATAAATCGTTCTTGTTTTGTCCTGTTTATTGAATTTTGTTCTTGGATCAAGCACTTTTTCGAATAATTTGGGTTTTGAGAATGATTTATTCTTAAAACAAGAACGCGCAGCAGATTCATTCTTAAAACAAGCCCAAAAAATTCTATCCGAAATTAAGTACAAATCGCGCTTAATTTTAGAATGCGTTTTTTTCTGAGTGTACGTATATACAAGGAGCACGGCGAAGACGAGTCGACTGCAAAGTTATTAAAGTTATTGTGGCGTGTAATTAGCTGACGAGCTGTCAACAATATAAGAGTCCTCCGCCCGGAGGATGGATCATTTTACGGGTCTTCGCTTTGTTTGCATGCCAAATTGTCGACTGATAAATCAATTGCTGGCGGTGCTGTTCTGCCAGGGTGGATGTGGATGTGGCTGGCGAATTATTGCGCCTCGGGGGGAATCGTCGCCATTGCCGGTTATTTGTTTAATTGACTTGCGAGCATCGTTTGCCTGCCGGGCCATAACTAATTTTATAATTAGGCATGCTGCGGCCTGAATTACGGCTCCTATTACGGAGCGCCAGGACAATCCAGGATGTGCCGGGATGTGCCAGGATGGCGTGGCAAATGACGGCGCAATTATGTCACATAGTCGGCCTCTCTTTTATCATCGAATTTAGTGCGCTTCCTTTTACAACCCACCTTCCGATTAGTCACGAGTTCCAGATCCCAAAATACTCGGATCCAATTACAAACAAATACAGTTTTATGTAGTTTTTAGTAATCAGCTCTGTGGTGTTATATTTAAAAACGTAATTTGTAAATTTTCATAAGAGGATAAAATAATTTTTAAAATGGATAATAATTGTAATCTTATTCTTTAAAATCTGGAAAAAAACATTTTTTTATTTAGTGGGGAGAGTGTCGTAAATTTAGTATATTTGTGATATTTGTATTAGTTACAGAAAGTTTATAATTTAATAAATCTTGCAACTAATTTGCATTGAAATGACTAATAAAATTCGATTCCAGTTGGTTTATAAAAGACTTCTTAACCTCCCGGTTATTTCTCTCCTCTCTAAAATCTTTGGCCTGCAAATGTTTTTCGTATTAATTAAATTAATTTGTTGCTGGGTCGAAACTTTGACAGTCCTAATTGAAAAATGCGCCTAAGCCGATAATTAGCATATTCTGGGGAAGAGATGGAGGGGGGAATGCCGGATGGAGTGGGATTCAATTACTCATACTTGAGGCGTGAATGGAAAAGTTTCGGACCGTCCGATGAAACTTTTGCCTGTCCTCCAAGTGACCGCTGCTGCAACTCTAATTGGGCACAAAGCACACACATACACGTTGCAAATTGTTTTAGCACAGTTCGGGCCATCCTTTTGGCCTTTCGCCCCTTTCCCCGGCCACACACTCAATTAAAACTCAAGACCCATCATAATGCCTGCGCCTTTTAGTCTTGATGTTTCAACCTTTTCCACTAGAATTTTTTATTTCAACAGTCTGCGGGAAAAAAGGATTTACTTTGATTATTTTTTCCGGCAGAGCACAGCACAAATTGTGTCCTTTTTCGGGGAAGGTGGACATCTGAAAAGTGTGTAAAGTTTAAAGAGCCTTAAGGGATTATGCGCACAAATGTGTTGAAATTCGGGTCTTAATAATGGACCAAGTGGCAAGCTAACCAAAAAAAAAAATGCGAGAAAAAAAGTAAGTGTCCGAAAAAAAGGACACAAAAAGGACAAGCGTTTCGGGCCGTGGCTTATGGCCATTTATAGATAAGAAGTTGGTCCAAGCTCCGCCAGTTGGGCCGATTGACTGGCTGCTTATTAGTGTCCTGCCAACTGTGTCCCGATTCCAGCTGCGACCAGGATAAGTGGCCCTAAGCCAGCCGAGAATTCCCCCATCGTGCGGCACATTTCACCGAGATTTCTGCAGGGATTTGCGACAGGTGGGCAAGGGTCAGATCGCAATTCTCGAGAGGGCCACATCTAATTTTCATTTAATATTTCTGTAATTTCACTCTATTTACATTTATCTGTTTGTTCAGCATTGACTCGCTGACATTTATGGCCCTCTGTTTGTTGTCGCCCGCCGAAATCTGTCAGCTTCTTCCCGTTCGGAACTCGGCTCAAGTGGCCCACGGGTCGCGTGTCCAAATATTGTTATTTGTTCAGCCTGGTCAGGGACAGTTTGCAGCCTAAGAAAGGCAATTCTGCTGGGCTGAAAGGGAAAGACAATCCAATTGAAAAATTACTAGATATGTGTATACAATCGGATGATGAAGTGGACGAAGGGGAGATACTTTATTAACGACTGCTTTGTTGCGTACTAAAATAAATGATTTGATTGTAGGAAATATGTTTCAGTTTTCAATAAATTAAGATCGAATAAAATCATGTTTGAATAGGCAAAATAGTACTCAAAGAAGTACTTACATATTACTTTAATCTGCAAGCATTTTTACCTGGATTCTTTCCATATCCTTGATACCAAAAATGACTGTTACTTTCGGCCGGGCCAAGTTTCGTTTGCAAAATGTTGCCCACACAAGATGCTACAATGTGCCAAAGCACTTGGCCATGTGAAAGTTCCTATGAAAGTCCCATCCCGAAGGCTTTTCCCAAGGAAGCCCAGGCATCGCCCATTACGGGCAACAACAATGGGAAGCAGGCAAAACAAAAGGCAATCAAAAAAGGCGCACTGCTTAAAATACAAAAATAAAAAAAGGAAACGACAAGGAAAAGGAAACAGGAGAAAACGAAATACTTGCAGCTAAGTTTCCACTTTTTATTGTGCCGAGGAGGGTAAATTATACTACGTGAGTGCACATGGTGAATTTCCCAAACTCTACTTAGTGGCCCCGGTTTTGGGACGATTTCCTCATCAGTAGAAGCAGTGGGGATGGGGATGGTGATGGAGGTGGTGGAGTGGGTGGTGTTGATGGTGCGTTACGGGAATCAAATATAAAATACATTTAAAAAAGTAAACTCGAAGGTATTAAGAGCCGAGTGCAGGGCTCAAACGGGAATCGGAATCGGAATCGATGAATAGGAATCGGAGAGACAAGGATAAGTGGCTGGGAGTGGAGGGATGAGGACACTAAGTAGCAAATGCAACTGACTCTGCGGCAAGTGGCTTACACTTACATCGCCTCCCAGATCCTATGTTAATTCGGTTGCCACACAAATCGAGATTGATTTCGGCAGCCCCACACGCTTGACTTGAGTCGATTTAAAATTTTTGCCACCACAACAGCATGAAATATTCAAATGGAATTCAGTCGCCTCTGCTTTGCTCAGCCTCCCAACCTCCCAGCTCTTCTCGACTTGTTCTCGAGTGCGATTCCAGATTCCAGGGACAAGGATCCGAGGCTCTTAAGTGCGGTTGCAAATGTCAATTGGCCGTTCGACCAAAATCGAACCGGTTACCGATTGCATTTTAATTTTCCACTCCCACTTCCACTTGCCCAGCTGGAGAGATTGCCAAACTCTCTGGCATCGATCTCGTTTTCTTATTTACATTAAAAGCTGTTTGCATTCACTTAAAAGGATAAGCAATGTCCTTTTAATGGGTTTCAAATTGAATAAAGGATTAAGTTGTTAGTTTAAAATTGAATTGCGTGCGCTCGTCCGAAAGAACTTCGACTTGTTCAAAGGGTTAGTTTTAGGTCCCCTTTTTGAGGGCATCCCATCGCATCGCATCGCTCGGATTGCAATCCCATTTCACGCTGCTGCCCAAAAATCGAACGCCCGAACAATGGACAGCAAATATGTGGAGGAAAAACCAATAGATATAACGACCTGGGGTCGGGCCATTCGCTAATTAGCAACGCTCCTGGCAACCAGCAAAGAGCGGGATCAGGATCAGCGAGTATTTAGCAGTGTTGCCCAATAAGGATTACCAAAAAAAGAGTAGCTAAAAATCCAAAAAAAAAAAATATTACATTTTTAAAAAATGAAATGAAATATAGTATATTTACTTTCTTATTAAGATATTGTATTAGATTAAGTATTTTTATATATTTTGTCGGTAATTTTCTGACAAAAACCAAATTATTACTGTAAAAGAATACTGAATATTATTTACTTTGGTATTAGTATTAGGTATTTCTATTTTATATTCAGTTCTAAATTATAAATGTCAATCTATTTAATATCCTGTCGAATTCGTTCTGAAAGAATTGTGCACATCCAAGGCAAGTGAAATAATATTTAAAATTCGTTAGGAATGAACTGTACTATTAAGATTCTGTTAAAAACATGAAATTCCTTCAAGATTGGGTTGAAATTAGGTTATTTTTTGATTTTTATTTTATATACAAATTATTGGATAAAAATTTTAAGTAAAGTTTTAATGCTTTGAAAAGAGTCACATTTACTCAGGAAATAGCTGATTCGGCACCACTGTCCACCAGCAGTGGCTGCGATAATTATTTGGCAATTTTGGCACATCCAATTGATGCGCTACATTGTCATAACGACCAGAACCAGATGCGAGTATTCTGATTCTGCAGGTGTCGCATCTTTTTGCTCACTTCCTGCCAGCGGAAAACTTTAACGAGCACATTAGCAGCATCCCCCGGCGAGGATTCATTCATTTTGCGGACTAGCGATTTGTTAAGCTCACCGCCCGCCGGGAAAAGGATGGGATGGGAATGGGGGCACTCTGTACGGATCCGGATCCTGAATTCGCTCACAATTAGTTGCCGGTCGGGCTGCTCATTTTAAAACTGCCAAAACAAATCTGCTCATTACGGCCGGCAAGGCAGGAAACCAAAGCCATTTGCAAATGTCCTCTTTGTTAGCCAAGTTTATTTGGGAGCCACCGGAGCCACTGAAGCCACCGCAGATGTGTCCGGACTAGTTTCCCCTGGACCAGAATCCCAGAATACCAGAATCCCCGGGGGACTCGCTTCGTCCCGTATGTGATTGAGAAAAATCTAGCGCAACAAATGAAACCGACTTGGAAACGAAAAGGTGTATTGCCATTTGTGAGCTGGCCCTGTAATTGAGTTCTATGGCCTTAGTCAGTCGGATATAACGAATAAATTAAATGAATTGATGGAAGATTGCACAGCCTGATGGGGCTCAGGACCTGCTGGAAAGTCCTGGCTCCACAGAAATGTAAATAAATTAATCCTTGTAAACGCAACATCAAAAGATACTTTCTGCTCCTTTGTGGCTGCTTAGTTCCGCCGCAATTCGCGTATTATAATTGCTGTAGTTTGTTGTCTGCCAGGAGGTTTCCCCCACTTTATCTTTCAGTACACAGAAAGAAAATCTAGAATTTTAGGATGTAGCCACAAATGTATTTTTAAAAGCGAGAACCCAAGAAATAAAATATGTGAAATTATAAAAGAAAAAAGAGATAATATTAAAATGTGGTTTTAGTGACAAATGTCAAAGTACATAGAAATCCTTATAATCCTTAAGGGGTTTTATTTGTTGCTTAAAGTTTTTAAGTTCTGGAAAAATCGAATTAATACCCCTTCCTGAAAAATAAATCTGTTATATTTTGAAAACGATTAACTCAAATGAAACTTCTACTTTTTCCTTCAGTGTCCTTCTTGTTGGGGTCCTTAGAAAGCATGGCCGACTCCTTGCCCGAAAGTTGTTAGCCGGCAGCTCCTTTAATTATGTCCCGGCTTTGTTTGCTTTTGCCTGTAATGTCACACTTAAGCGGATTTCGCAAGGAAACCCGGCTAAAGGGTAGCAGTGACATAAATAATCAACCAGCTCGGTGGCAACTTCTGGCCACTCGGAATGCTGATAGTTTTATGTTTGCCGCTGACAAAGATGGGTTAAAGGGTGGCCTTCGCCCGACACTTGCCCAAAACCCGTGAACAATGCTCTCCGGCCGCGTGGCACTTTGCGGGCTTAAACAATGGCAACAACTGTAACCGGAACTGATTTGCCAGCGGCGTCCACATAAGTATGCAGCGGCAACCAAAGCAGTTGCAGTGCTGCCAACTTTATACTACCAAAAATAGCTACAAGATTTATTAAATTTCGTTCTAAAATATGTAAAATATATAGAAATATAAATATTTCTAAAGCACACTATTTAAAAGAGCCTAAGACATTTCCAGTGTCATTTGTATATTTATTTATTTTTAAATTAATGCTTTAAACTATATTTATATCCGTATATATATATTAATGTATTAATTTAATATTTAAGGCTTTTTTTTTTATAAATTTTATAAGAAACTAATTCGCTAATTATCTTTTTTTAATGCACTATTTTTTAATAAATTAAAATATATAAATACTTAATCATTTTTATCAAAGTTGTTCTTATTTATTAAATTATTATGGGCAATTGATGGAAAAATAGTTCCATGTTACGTAAGTGTTGTAGGTTTCTAGCCAACTTTGGCTAGAAAATGCCAATTGGGCAATACTGACTCCAGCGTAGAACGATCCCCAGTTGACCGAGCACACGCCCGCAGTATAAACAACTCAATTTGAATGCATTTAACCGCGTAATTGAGCCACGCGCCGGACAGCTACGCGTGCGCTATTTGCGGCCAACCCCCGGCCAAGGTTACAGCCACCCACTAATGCCCCGACTACCTCCCACCTCAAACCTCCCACCCCCTGCTAAGCGCGGCAAATTGCAAACCAATTGGCATGCAACTGGTTTTCGGTCGCCGGCCTAATGGGAAGGGGAACAGCAGGGCAGGAGAAGGACCGGTGGCCCAGTCAATGCCCAGAAATTAGTGCGTAAATGTTTTCTCACCAAATAAAATCGGCGAAAAGGGCCCAGAGTTGCGTACCGAGTTGGCGGGCTTTGTGCCTCATTTCGCCACGCTTGCCGGGAAATTAACTGCGAATTATTCGGGCAGACGAGCCGAACCAATGAGCCAACGAGCCAGCGAGCCAAGCCGGGCACACGTTCAATTTCGCTGGATTTGCGATGCCCTTCGGAGTGGAACATCGCAATCATCCCGTCTGACAGGTGAGCCTGATCGAGCTGATGATGAATTGGCGGCGCGTGCGAAGCCTAAATGCTAACCAATGGGCCACTCAATTGGCCAGCGGAAATGTGGGAATCGGTATTCGATTCGATCATACCCAAAGAAAATCGGAATCTGTGCATACATTTTGATTCAAACCGTTTTTGGCTTATAATTTAGATAAATTAATAATAGGATTTCTCACTCAGGGGTTGATTTTCAAACATTTAGGCTTAATTGTAGATCTTTCCTAATGGTTCATTGCCTATAAATATAGTTATTACATTGCCTCATATTCATCGGTTTTTAAATCTTAAATCGCTTTTATTTGGATTAGGAAAAATGAAAGGGCTTTTCATTATAAATATATAATAAAATCAAACAATTTAGGTAAACAAAAACATGGAAAATGGAATTATAAAGGAAAAAACTAAATGAAATCAATACATGTATTATATTTTGCAGAAATGTCTATACAACATTTTTAATGTTATCGTTTTATTAATATTAGATGGAAATTTGTATATGTTTTTTTATTTTTTTTTAACTTATGCCAGGAGTGACACTCCCCTAATCGACCATAATAACATCAAATATAATTTGCAGCGCAAAGGCGTTTTTTACACTTTTATTGCCCATGCGCTATTTCAAATATTAATAGCCCGGGAAACGGAGGACACAGACAGAACGAACCAGTTAAGTTCACGCAAACAATGCGAAAAAACGAAAACGCGTTACACTTACAGTTAGAAAACAGGGCTTCAATATTACATGAGCACAAATTGCAATTTAATCCACAGATGTCAGCATTACGATCAGTGTCTCTGGGACAGCCCTTTTGCACGTGCCCTGGGAAAAGAGGACGGGGGCCCTGAAGTTGAAAAATGGCATTAAAGTCACATTGACAATCATCAAAATGTGATTCGGCTGGAAAACAACAAAGGACCCGGCGGAACCCACCCCTTGGCGATTGTGACTCAAGACACATGTGTCTGCCGACCGCCTAGCCGCCCAACCACCCACCATTCCGCTCCCTGGTGACACTTTAGCGTTTCCGGCCCTTCGTCCTTGGTCCTGGCACCGTACCAACCCATAGCCCACCCCGCACGGACTCTTCATCAAAACGCTCTGCGCAAATCTGTCATATAACTTTGGCAAAAGGACTCTTGGGAGCTTGTTTATGTCAACTTCAGGCCATAATTTATATGAGTCCGCATATGTAAGGATATATACCCAGTTTTCGGGGGCGTGGTGCACTTATTAAATTTTAATTGCGGACACAGAAACAGATGGATGCGCCGCAAACAGCAAATGGCGGACTAAATGAACTAAACTAAGTCGCAACTTTATCTACCACTCCCAATTAGACAGCAGAAGTAGTTCTCCGGCATCCGCATCCTTATTTATCTCCACTCCGTCAGAGTTTTTGGAGCGCACTCAGTCGCGAAATTGTCGCCAGCAATCCAAATTCAATTAAACAAACACAATAAGTTTCGATAAAGCCGCGCCGATAAAGAGGACAAACTAAATATTCGCATAAAATTTACTAGCACCCCAAACAGCCAGCCAGCGGGGATGCTTTCTCTTTCCGAGGAGAGAAGTGGGTTTTCTCTGGAGAAGAGAAGTCAATGGTGCAGATTAAATGCTGCTCACACCAACGCATCCCGGGCCAACATACACATACGCATACCCAGTTCCCAGGATGAGGATGTGATGTATGCGTAATCTGGAGCAATTCAGGCGCATAAGAAGGCCCTTCTGAGAAGCGTGAACAAAAAAAAGAGAAGCTCGACCCACAAAACAGTGCTCGAAATCGAATTCAAATTCACGGAGAAGCCAGCTCGGATTAATGGAAAATGAGCGGGCGGGGAAAACGACTTAATTGTGTGAGTGTCGCGTTTTGATTCTGCGGAAAATCTTCGGAGAGCGACACTGAAAGTTCTCCAACTTCCTTCCGTTGGCTGTGACACTCCGGATTGAAAAGCAATTGTCTTGGATTTGCGTCAAGGCGTTTGGGCCTCGTTAAGGGTAGCTTAACGCCGGCCGACTCGGCGTTAATTTATCGTCTCACTGATTTGCCAGGCGTTTTCGCCAGGCCTAATTTACACCCCCGAATGTATAAATTTCAAATCGTATTAGGGCTTAGGAAGCCCCGTTTAAAGTAATTCTTATTTCACACGAACGCAGTTTAACCAAATGATGGGAACCTGATTTGAACGACTGTGGAAAGGGAAGTAGATAGTATGGCTACATTTAATTCAGTTAAACTTTAAATTTTTTCAGAATGTATTGACAAAAACATAAGAAATAATTTAAAAATTATAATTTCCTCACTCTTTGAGTAACGGGTATAGTATAGTGATCTACCATTTCATAGGCTTTCACTTTTAGTTCAATATTTTCGATTATAAAATGTTCAAAACTAAACCCTTTTAGGATAGATAATAAATAAAACAAGATCTCGGCTTTTACTGAAATTAGGATTTTTCTTAGGGGTTTTTTGTTGTAACTTGGCCAAAAAGTCATAAATCAAAAATTGATACCGTTTAGAACAGCTAAGAATATATTAAATAAATCCTTATCACTTTCCAGCTGTTTTGGAAAAATTAGAGTTTTGGCCAATTTTCACTTTTTTTATAAGGGGTTACATCACAATTTTTGCGAAAAATTGACAAAAAATTAAGTTTCCAGATATAAACGCCAATCGATTGAGAATTTTATTACGAGCTCAGCGAGGTATTACATTCCATATTTGGACTAATACTTTCATTGCTTCATCAAAAATACTGATATTTTTCGGGTGTGCTGATATTAGAAATGCTAAGATCCCTGAAATATTTTGAAACACTTTTTGACACTTTACTAATTTTAAACTGTTATAAAACTAATTAATTAACTGTATGGATTATAATTCACTATAGGGATTCGAGGCATTATTATGAATTATTGGATGCAGATTTGATTGTTATTTTAGAAAACCCAAGGGAATGCTAATGCACACCGAAATTCGTGTCCCATTTTCACTCTCTCTCTTCTCGTTAGAAGTTTTCGTGGCGAAGTGTGTGCAACTAAAATTAGCATTTAATTTTATGCAAATTAAACAAGCCCCCGCTTTCGCCCTCCCATTTCTCCTCTGTTTGAATTTGCTCACATGTCTGCAGCTGAATAATTTAGCGACTTACATTTACAGAAATTAACGCACACCAACATGCTGAAGAGTCCTTGCATTCGCACACACGTATAAGTACGTGCATGTGTGGGTCTGCGGTGCAAACAGGATTTGTGCGACTAATTGCAAAGTACTTAAGCAAAGCTTTAAACAAATGTAAAAGCAAAAATTGTTAATAAATTATTTAAGCGCGAATGAAAGAAATCCGGTGGCATGGCAAAAAAGCGAAATAATTCCGTATGCAGCCGCATGCTGAAAAAAAAGGCGGTGTGAGTCCGGGCGTAATAGATATAAAGGGATTTTCCCTGGATCCGAATCCCCATCCACTCGCTCTGCTTACTTTTTGGACCTCGCTGTCAGCGGCAGGCGCAGTCAATCCGCATCGGGCCCAAATGACCGGTCATGCATGGGATTTCTCGATTTCTGTTTCAATTATACGCATCTTGGCCCAAACACACACACACACACACACGCTCGCTGGCTGAGGCGATTATAATATCAATGGGCCGGAGGTGTGTGCGCGTGAATTTATTCATTTGCTTGTCACTGTTTTGACAACCTCTCGCCGCCCGACTTCACCGGAACAGGAAGATATATCCCCGCCAGACAGACAGACCGTCAGCCAGGAGCATTGTGTCACCCAAAGCGGATTAAGAAATTTCGTATTCGCATCCGTTTGCCACATAATTGAGTGGCCGGGTGTGAGTACCCGAGTATCCGAGTATCTGGGTATCTGGGCATTTGAGTAGCTGAGTGCCCCTGACGGCAAATGAGAAGCAAATTTAAAATTTTACACTTGACTTGGCATCGTTGTCCTGCCATTTCACACGATTATATGCCCACATACGCACCCTTCCACCCCCAAAGGCGAAATACATAAGCTCTCTGGGTAGTTTTTAAAATGTTTATTTTTCACTTGACATCTATGCAATTTTTTGGTTTGCTCTTTTTGATTTTGCTTGCCACTTAAACGCTACAAGTAATCGTATAATTTAATTCTAGATATGGCATTCGAGGTTCTAAGCACTAGCATAGCGTATTTATACAAGAACTATATACAGCACGTGATCGAGGGAGTCGAGATAACGAAAGATACTAAACTAAACACACACACTTAAAGCAGTATTGACATTTACAGTTTATCCTTGGGCGCCGCAGACGGAGTTATCGGTCCACTTCCGGTCGCAGGACCTCCCACCTCCGGCCTGCCTCGCTTTTCGAAGAGTTGCAACAATCGCTGTTGCATCTTGCAATTTTATGAGTGCGAGTGGCTGAGGTGGTGGGCGCCCAGGGGGTGGAAGTAGGGTCCGTAGGGCGGATAGGGCACCGCATGCGAGTACAGGAGTCCGCTGGCATACGCCCCCGGGCCGAAGGAGCCGCCGCCGGGCGGGGGAATGGTGGGCGAGTTGACGTCCATGCCGGGGTTCTGCTTCTTCCACTTGGTGCGCCGGTTCTGGAACCAGATTTTAACCTGCAACGTGACAATACGAATTGATTGTTTAAGAAATTTTAAAAACAACTGTCGTAGCTTTAAAGGGTCCTAAATATATGTTTAAATAAAATAAATTCTTATCTTATCTAAGCTTATTTTTCTGCCTATCAGCACAATTTTGAATAATTTTAAATTTTTAAATTGTTTTGAGAGTACAATATGTGGTTCCAAAAGCTGGAAATACTGATAAACCCAAAAAAATCGATATGAAACGTAGATCGATTTTACATTATGTAATATTAATTTAACTTGATATGCAGGCAGGTAAATTTGATGTGCTCGAAAAGAGTATTTCATATAAAAACGATATGCGTATTGCATAACCAAAAAAGTTACATACGCATATCGATTTTACGGCGACATGCTTTTTTCTGTGTATATTACAACGGACTACTATCTGCAACTTTTTAATCTTATTCGAATACCCAAAAATATTGTTCTTTTAACAAGCATACATATAAAGATAGTGAAAACTTTTAAACTAAGTAGACCAAAATATTGTTAATTTAACTAGTTTATAATAAGTTAATAAGTTAAGTTTTGAATTAAATGAAAAAATTGTATATTTAACTCATAATACTTCAAAATGCATATACATTTTAAATAAGAATATTTTTCTATAAGGTCCCCATAATATTTCGAAATTAGTAAAGAAATGGATCGCTCACCTGTGTCTCCGTCAGACTCAAGCTGAGGGCCAAGTTGAGCCGCTCGCAGACGCTCAGATATCGGGTGGTCTTGAACTTGTTCTCCAGCGAAACCAGCTGCTCGTAGGTGAAGGCGGTGCGGGCTCTCCGTGGCTTCGACCCGCCGCCTCCGCCGCCGCCCCCCGACTTCCCGTCCCCGTTGCGACTGCCCCCCTTCTTCGAGTCCGTCTCGCTGCTGGGATCGTCGATATCGCTGCCATCGTCGCACATATCGTCCTGATCCATGTCATTCAGATCCTGGGCTGCAAGGAGAGAAATAGAGAGATAGGAGCTCGATAAGTTCTGCGTGTCCTTTTTTTTGCATAAGTCAACAGGACGGGGCCATCCATCACAGACATCACAGAATGGCAATGTCCCCGGAGGGATTGGCAAACGGAAATCAATCACCTCGGCCACCGCATCATTGTTGGATTAATTGGAATTTTTCGGCACATGTTGGCGCACATGTGACTGCCGGATGACCAGTGCCAGAGTGTCTGGCTCCGTTGATTGCCATGATTCGACAATCAAAATTCAATTAAGGCAGCTCGCCAACTGGCCAACTGCGATGCCTGGGTGTGTCCTTCAGCGAAATATCAGTTACTATACAGTATCTATACATTTTCCCCTCTCCGGATTGCGTTATATTATACAATCGTTGGCCAGAAAATATTGTAAGCCGTTGAAAACTTGGCTTGTTAACAAATTCCACTGCGGGCGAAAAGCAATTTTGCGGCGAACAGAACCCCTTTCAAAGCGGCCGAATCGATGCAGCCAGGCGAAAAAGGGTCGGCAAAAGTGTCAACCCTCCGTCAAGGATGCTCGCGTTGGTCCTGGTAATTGGCCAACATGATTGGCCGTGTTTGCGTGAAATTAGAAGGGGCAAAGGGGCGAAACAGGGGGCCTAAAAGTGCACCACACTGGCCGACTGGCCGGCAATTAAACCGAAAATTAACGTGAACGCTTCATTTAATATTTAACGAATTTCGCAACATCAGAGCAGAGTGGGCACTGCCATTACCGCTGGTAATGGGCTGTGGAGTGTTTGCAGGCACTTTGATATGCATTAATGGCACATTAGATGCCCGCCGGCAGCATCAATATCTAACCGATTCGAGTCGACGACTGGCCCTGACCACAATTGGTTTGAGTCAATTGAATTAACAGCCCCCCGAAAACCAACGGGTGAAAATCAACGGACAGACTGGCGGACAAACTGGCGGACAGACGCGCTTAATGCGCTGTCAAACAAACGAGGAAGGCGGAAAGTTCAAAGGGCAGCCGGGAAAATCGGGAAGGGCGGTGGAGCCGGAAAAGCCGGCCTGGCTAATAACCGTTGCAACCACAATTTTGCAGGGCGAACGAGGGCGCCTAATTACGCTGACCATTCAACTGAGAGCTGCAACGTGGCGTATGCGTGATGTCTGGCAATTGGGGGGGAAAACAGAAAAGAGAAAAAGCCTTCGGACCAAGATCAATATTGGTGCTGACTCTGGGTAACGTTTAATTAAACCGAAAGGATTATGCTAATTTGCGTAGGGTAATCTCAAATTTGCGTGGTATGGAATGTTTCCCTGCTATCACAATCTATCGGTTCTTAACGTTAAAAATATAGGTTCCTCAAAAAAAGTAAAAATAAGTTATACGTTTCTCTTGTAAGATGGTATTCTACAATATTTAAGTATTTTTCAGATGCAATTACAAAGTTTTTTAGTGCAAATAAAATAATATATGTTCTTTAATTAAACAGTTAATAATACTGATAAATAATAATTGCTTACAATATTTGTTCATTAAAAAAAAATGTTCCATTATAGTATTTCAAGAAAGATTGCAAGAATAATAAAGTTTTGACAAGTCCTTAAAAAAGGAGTAAGGGTGTATTAATAAAAAATGGTGTATTAAAGTCATTTGTTTAAAGTAAGACCAATAATTTTAATGAAACTTCTACACCATTTCATCTTGATCTCCATTGAAGGCCGCAATCATTCCGAAATTCTTATCTGTCTGGCGTCTGCCATTAACAAAATGGCTGCTGTTAATTATAATTATGGCGAAAGCACTTCATAAGCAATTTTGATGATATGGCGGAGAGGCGAGAGGCCCACAGGGGGTGGCTGAAGTTACAACATACAATTCAAACTTAATTATGAAATCCGAGTGTTAATTACCACAAACTGGCGCATAATTTGGTCCACACACACTCGGGGGCTGCCCCGAAATGGCTTATAAATTTGAAGTTCTTTGTGCTGGGGCAATCATTGTAATCGCATCCGCCTGGCCAATGTGACCCCGGGGAGCATTTGTCGTCTCATTTTGCCATTTTCATAAAATAATAAATGAGTTGCTGATGGACGGATATACTCGTAAAAACGAGCCGAGCTCTCTGGCTCTGCAAATTGTCGCTTAACTTGACTTTACGGCAACTGCAAGGAGGCGAAATGGAGCTCGTCATTACACAGACACACATACAGGACTCCCCCGAGTCCTGGAGAGAGAGAGAGAGAAAGAAAGAGAGCGCAAATGAGAGAGAGCGCCAAATTGAGTGCTGAAAAAGAATAAAAGTTTTTCGCAGCCATTTTACATTTTTGTTTGGGGGTTGGTTCTGCCCCAGTGTTTCATTCCGTTCCGCCCACATTTAAATGTTGGAAAACCCCCCGTAACCCCTGGATTTCCCCGGACCAACCCCCAACTGCTTTCAACTCGGTTATCGCTTGTTTTTTCATATGACTTTTGGGGCGCATTTCAGTTGCTTTCTCGGCTATCTGGATTATGCAGACAATATGTGGCGTTACTGTTGCAAAATGTGCCTAGCTCGTGTTGTTAGTTTTATGTTTTGAAATTTAAATGAAATGCAAATTGCTGCGCCTAAAGTGCAATTAATGGCGCCTTTGAGAATTGCAGCTAGCCCAGGCGTATGCGTAATATTTGTGAATTATTAAGCCAGCTGCAGTTGGAGTTAAAGGGGGGTTAAGGGGGAGTTAAGGAGGAGTTCGAAGTTGCTGGTGACATAAAATCTAATTAGTCGCAATGACAAAGGGCCCTGTAATTACGCTAATCTAAACCGAAGCGAAGGCATTAACACCTCCTTCCAATAAAGCTTATAAAGCAGGGGTTAAAAGGGGGTGGGGGTGGTTTAAATCTCCTCCTGTCTGAGTGTGTGTGTGTGACAGAGCCATTGAAGCGCCTAATGAATGTGCGGTAATTAAGTACCTTGCTAATTAATGACTACAGCAACACCAACCAACAATCGTTGAATGCCAGCCGGCAAACAGTGCGTATGCGTGATGCACACACACACTCACACACTTGGCTGTCTGTCTATATGTCTTTCTCCCTGTGTGTGCGCGTGTGTGTGTGTGTATTCCGCCAAGGGGTTGCTGTAAACTGCCAGCAACATAATTATTTCCAACGTCATTATCGTGGCAAAGTTTCCCCGGCTGCCTGGCTGACTGTCTGGCTCCATTTCAGTGTTTGCCACCACTCGACTCTACACATCCACAACCCAACCCCCCCCTTTCATGGGGTCGTTGGCGCGGCCATTGAGTCGGTTTTATTAGCAGTTATGCTCTCGCAGCCCTCGCCCGCCATTGATGAAGTTAATTGTGTTTTATTAACACAAACACAAATGCACAAACAGCAAAGCCGACAACCAGAAATGGCCGATAATGTGTCGTTGATAATGATGTGGACGTTGATGTGGATGTGGATGTGGTTGCTGATGTGGATGCGAATGTGAATGGTCAGGTGACTAAAGCCGGTGAAACGCCATTTGCCGTGCTTATAATTTCCTACATAAGCGCTTAACGAATTGCCCATCAAAAGTTGTCTGGTTGGGGCAGTTTAAGGCAGCTTAATTAATTGGCAATATAAATTTACCATTGATTCTTGGATAAACACAAATACGAGAGCTTCAAAAGGGATCAAAGGGAATGGGTTATTAAAAGTTGCAGTCGGACTGCAAATGAGAGATGAAGTATTTACTTATTTATTTTAAATTGCTAAGTAATTGATTAATTTAATGTTTTATTCTCATATTTTAAATTACGAAATATTTAAAAAATGGTTATAATAAAATAAAATGTTTTGTTAGACATTTAAATACTTTGCAATGTTAAGCAGGACCAAAATGGTATATTTTAAAGGCAAAACCTTTGGGATAAATCTAGAATAATTGAACACTTTTCCGTCTATTATTGCTTTTCTATATAATCAAAACCAAACCCATTTGCCAATTAAGTCAACTCGTTTCATAATCAGATCATGAGCAGCGTTCAAACAAACCGCACCGAACTTGAACTTAAGCTCCATCAGACCCAAACCCATGCGATTGCACTTCTTTTTCCTGTTTTTGGCGCTTTGGCCAGCGGCTTAGCGATGGTATCGCCATGCCCCTCCCTCCCCCCGCCCACAACAACTTCAATCAAATTTGCAAATTTTTATTTGAGCAATTTCTTTGCAGCGAGCCAAGCATGAAAATCAATTAATTTTCAGCAAAATTTTAGCCAGCCAACGAGAAGGAAAAAGGCAGCAAAGGCATAGAAAAAAAAAACACTGAAAAACCCGAAACCTGATCCGCAGGAAGACAAACAGTTGGAAGAGAGAGAAAAAAAAGAGTGCAAAACGAAAATGCTCTGGCTTTTCCCCAATTAAAACATCAATCAATCAATTAAAAGCAATTCTATTGAAAATCCTTATTGGATATGAGTGCAGCTTTCTGGTCTAAACAAGTTTGCCTTCCGAAAAGCGTCAGCCTCACAATTCGGAGATCCTCTTCTTTTTTTTTTGGTTGCTCTGGCATTTGCGCATTTGTTTGCCATTGAATAAAGGCAAAATATAAATGCTTTCATGGCCAACATAAACACACCACCCAAAACACTCAAACACACTCGTTCCTACACGTTCCTACGTGACTTGCGCCAGAAAGCAGGCAACACAAAAATCCCAGGGATCATTCCAGCTTTTTTCCGAGGGTGGCGGCTGGCAAAACAGAAAAGCAAATTCAAAATCAAAACATACCTAAAAACGATACAAGCAGCAGTATAAATATAACATGCGCCACCCACCCACCACCCACAGGCATCCTGGCCAAGAGGAAAAATGGGGGGAAAAACTGTTTGCAGGTGTTCTGCCCACCGCCGCCCCTTTTTATTGGCCGAGTATTCGAGCACGGATGCTGCACGCAGACACTCGGGGGAACGTGTTTAGCTGGCGTGCCCGGAATTTCCATCGATTTCAATCAAATCAGACAGCCAGCCATCAAAGTGATTTGCCATTCATTGGGTTGGTTGGGCTCGAAATCATTTAAGAAATGAGACTAAACTCTACTCACCAGACATATCCTCGCTCTGATCGTCGTCCAGTCGCTCCTGCATCTCCTCGTCCCTCTCGTAGCTCCACTGCCTGGGATGGCCGAAAGGACCCGTTGGCAGCTTGTTGCCCGTAAACTTGTTCGGATCCAGGATGTTCTCCACGGAGAAGGCCAGCCGTTTGGTGGCAGCATCTCGCTCACTGGAGGCACTCGTCGAGGCGGAACTGGGATTCGCAGTGGCATTGCTGTTCACCGATCGCGTCAGATCAACGGGGCAGACCTTTGAAGAAACAGTAATAAGGTTAGGAACAAGTATCATAAAGGATCTTAATATAGTACTATCTAACCGGATAAAAAATATAGAACATTACATAAATGAAAGATCGAGATTGACATAACACAAGATTCATCTGTTTAGGAACAGTAAACTACGCTTCTTCAGGACTTCAATCTTTACATTTAATATTGATATCACATTTACTAACTTTCAAAGAGAATAAATAGGCTTATTAGAGGCATGATCCTTTGACTCTCTATTCATTAAAGAAATATCTGTATATATAATACCTTGGTTATGATACTAGTAAACTACAATGAAGATGTTTGAACCCAGAAAAGTACAAGCCATTATCATCTTTACTTAAAACCTTAAATTGAATAATCGATATTAAATGGTAAGTTATAATGGGTATTGATTTTTCCTTTTTGAAGTTGGTTGGTTGATATTTTAGATACGTATAGATCAGTGCTAGCCCACAGAAGCACCGCGAACAGCCCGAGGGATTCAAAAGTTTCTTTCCCGCTGCTCTGGTGGTGCTCTTTCGAAGTTCTGTCGACACGATCATTATAAAACAGCTATCGCTCATTGCCGAGTTTCGATGTGCAAATCACTCATACAAACATTTATCCAGCTTTATGCTTTTATTTTAATATGATAATTCTTAAAGAAAGTTAATCATGCAATATCAAATGAAATAAACCAAATAGTTCCAAATTCTGAAGTCATAAATTCAAGATTGATCAAAAACAAGTGAAGATCGCTTTTATGTTTCAATCTTTTAGGAATCCCTTTAAATTCAAAAAATTATATCTAAGTTTCAACTCAGAGAAGATATAACTAAATACAATCCATAGGAATTAGAAAGTTATTTGGCTCTCTGGTGCTTAATATTCAACATCACTTACCGACGGCGTGCTGTGCGATCCATCGTTGCTGTCCTCGTCGTTTCCATCGACGTTCAGCTCCTCGCTGGTGTCGCTCCTTGCGTAATTGGCAGCGGCAATTTGTCGCGATGTGGCCGCCGCAGCAGCTGCCGCAGCCGCCAGGCCGCCCAGTTGTATTCGGAAGCCGTAGTCACTCAAGTCCCGTCCACTGGGCGACCCCGAGCTCGAGTTGGAGATGGAGGTGCTGGCATTGGACACGGAGTTCGAAGCGGAGGCGGAGGCTGAAGTGCTGGGAACCTGGGTGGTGCGAGCCGCCACCGCGGCCACCAGCTTGATCCGCTCGAGATCCATGTCCGGCGGAGAGGCCACCTGCTGCGAGGAATGTGGCGGATTCTGGGGCGGAGCGATGGGTGGGCTCATCTGCTGGTCGGAATGCATGGCCGGAGAAGTGGGCGGCGACAGGGGCGGATGGAGATGCGGATGCGGGTGCGGATGCGAGTGCGGATGTGAATGAGGATGCTGATTGTGCTGATTATGCTGATGATGCTGCTGGTGATGGTGCATGTGCTGCTGGGCGGCGGCCAGGAACTGCGGATTCTGCAGCAGGTGTGGATGCTGCTGCAGCAGGGCCGCATGTGGATGCTGCAGTGGCTCCGGTCGTGCCAAATGGCGAACGGCACTCAGTTCCAAGAGCTTGCGCTGCTGGGCGGGCGAGGAGAAGCTGTTCGCGACCGCGCAGGACTTGTCCTTGTCCTGTGAGTCCTCCTGCAGCGGACTAAGGCGGCTGAGCAGGCTTCCCGAGTCGCTGCTCATTTGCTTGAGCCGTTCGAGGGAGTAGCGCAGTTCCGGCTCCTTCTTGCCCTCCACCGCCGACCCGTTGGCACTGATGATGAACTTGGGTATCTTGGCCGCCGGCGGAGTCGTGGTTCGTGTGGTTCCACCGCCTGGCCCCGAAGCCAAGCCATCGCCACTCTGGGCCACTTCCGGCGAGGTATTGGACTTGGGCGAGTCGGGGTTCGAGTTGGGACTCATCAGGCCGCCGACGGCTGTGTTCTGGGAGGATGCACTGTCGCTGGCCTTTTGCGCCGGCGATTGCAACATGACCATGTTTGGGTCTTTGGTTAATGCGGATATTGTCTTGGATTCACTGGCTTGAGTTCACTAGGAGTTCACTAAGTGTGTTTACTGCGCGTTGCCTGTCCTGTCACCTTGAGGGCAGCCAATCGACTGAATCTGGATCTGCCAATATCCGATGTGGAAGCCAGTCCGATTCCAATTTCGATTCCAATTCCGATTGCGATTATCCTGGGCGTAATCCGCGCGCGACGACTCACACGCTCAAGAGCCAGAAGCGTAATGACGAGGGTTGTTTGGTAATCCAACAGATGTGCTCTGATGCTCTGTTGGTCTGATGTGTGCCTGTGGCAAGTCGACTGCTAAATGCTTCGTTCTTCGTTCTGCTTTTCAGTTCCGACGGAGGTGGTGGTGGTTTTCGCTTTGAGTGACTCTCCGTTCTACACGCCCACCGCTGCTGAGTGGTTCTTTGAGTGGATTGGCTCCTCCCCGCCGCGGCTCTAATCTCTACTAGCATCTAATGATTTAATTTGCCCTCCACTCGTTAGCAAATGTAATGGTCTGTTGCAAGTCTAAGCCACAGAGCAGCAGGATTGGAGTTGGCGAGCGGAAAGAGAGAGTTGTCCTGTTTTACATAGTTCTTCACTCAACTGTAATAGCCAGCCGAAGGAAACAAAGGAAGGTTAGCCATCCATCCATCCTTCGCCTCTCGAGGATGTGGGTAATTGTCAAATTATTTAGCGCAAAATTTGTTTGTTTATGCGGTTGGTTGCCTGCGAAATGGATCTCAACTTTTTGAACATTCCTCTCGGTTTTTATTGTTATTTTTCCCTATTTTCCTGATTTATATTTCCCCCATTTTGTGCTGAAAGCATGCCTGGTTTGTTCTTAGTCATTTATGCATGAATGCTTTGTGCTTCCTTCAGCTTAATTGAATTTTAGAATATTTTTGTGGCCATAATTATGTTGCTAATTAGTTGGTTTATTTACTTTTTGTTTTTTCTCTTATATTTTTATTTTTTCTTTCGGGAAAATCATCTTTGTGGCTTGCCTCCTTGACACTTTCTATGTAAAACTCAAAGTGTTCGAGGGGGACGGACAATACACTGTTGCCTTACTCTTTCACTCGTCCTCTCTCTTTCGTTGCGCTCTCTCCCTCACTCTCTATCTCTCTGTCTCTTACTGCTGCGCCTGCTCGCTCTCGGAAAATTCTTTTAAATTGAACAAAAATTTATATGCGCTTTGGCACAGACGATTTAATATCGCATCCAATTTGCGGTTTATACGCATCGCAGCAGTGGCCTTCAAGGGGTGCTCGTTGGGTGGTTGGGCCACTCGGCTGTGGAGGGTTTTTATTTTTTTTTTGCTTTTGGGTTCGAGGGGACAATGGGGCGTATAAGTGACATCGTTAAGTGGACGCCGGGTGCTGTTTAATGAACTCCAACGATGGATCTAAGGATGCTCCTATCCCCTGGCCTTATATCGCCACTCGTTAGCTCGTCTTTTCTCTGCTACTTCTATAATTAACCGCATTTCGGAGGGGGGACGAAGGGAACTTGGCTGCTTAATGAGCAGCTTGTTATGCCGTTTTTCGTTTTAATTAGTTTTAAGATGCTCACCACCAACGCCAGAGCACTCAGGCACTCGTTTTAATTGGCCCATTGATGGCGGCTATACATATATTTACTCGATTTGAGCCCGTTTCTCGCTGTGTAATAAGTGCTTAACTCTTTTACATGCAAAATTAAATGATGCGCATACGCACGGTAAAACCGCAAATTATTTTAATTGCTTGTCTCGTCATTATTCATTATTTAAGTGCGCTCAAACAGCCGACGTAACGGAATACGTTAGCATGTGCATATAGCTAGGGTCCTTTATAAGTGTGTGTGTGTGTGAGTGGGCCGGGAAAATTGGCAGTTCGCCAGACGCACACACACACACACGAAAGCCGCTGTTTACATAGACATCAAACTTTTTGCGCTGCGGAAAAGCGGAAAATTGCTCTTGCTGTCGCATGTGGTCTGCTCTCTCTCTCTCTCTCTATCTCGCTCTGTCTCGCTTACTCTCTGATGTACTTACTCTTCCATTTAATTAGTGAAAATAAGTATTAAATGAGCAGCTCTTGTTAAAATAAATAGTGCATGCAATGGCGGCAGTTTTCCCGCCCGCTTTTCCCGTTGGCTTTCAACAGGCTGTGCAAGATTTACAACTAATTAAAAGGCAAATAAAAATCTCGCAGATCGGGAAATGCAGGGGGAAAGGCAGGGGGAAAAGGCAGGGTGACGGGAAAATCGATAAGCTGATAATATGAGCCGCTGACCTCGCGACAAAAGGCAATTAAAAGCACAAGTGCGCGGTCATCTGCATAATTATGCGATAATTAAATTATTGCCAATTTATTTATCGGATTCCCCGTAATTTTCCGACCGCCCTAAACCGTATCCCTTGTATTTGTATATTTAATGAAGTGCGAGGGAGATGGCCTCCATTCTGCCCCGCTCCCCACACCCCCCACCCCCTCTCGCAATTTCCCCGCTCGCTCTGTTTATTCGGCCATTTTGTTGTTTGCACTCCACTTGCCGTAAGCCCCACGTTAATTTGTTTGACTAATTAAACTAATGAGCGTTCAAAGTTAATACATAAATTAGTCAGCCAGCCGGGGTAAGCTCTCAAACTGAGCGAGAGGGGCAAGAGGGGGGAGGGGGGGGGAGGGAACAATGCGGCAGCTGTTGGACTGCCTAAACTCATCCAATGTGGCTGTCAAATAATTATAACATTTAATAAATCATTGGATTGGATTTCGTCTAGATATTTGTAAAATATATGGCATAGAAATGCGAGTTGAACTAATTGGACCTTCATTGTAAAAATATGTTAGGCTGTTCTAGCCATAAATCATATCAAAAATATATAATTATGAATCATAATAATTAATTTGTAATTTTATATTTAGGTTCCGACTACATATAAAATATATAATATATAAGTGCATGTGAAAAAAGTTTAAACGGAATAAATAAACAATCTTATCAATTGAAGTCTCATATTTTATTTATACATGGTAAACTGTTATTCTTTTGAAAGATGTTTTCAACTAGAATATCTTTGTAAATTTTGACCTTATTTAGTTTAACATATTTATCTTTTATGATATTCCTACTCACAAAAAAAGCATGTCGCCGTAAAATCGATATGCGCATGTAAATTTCTGGTTATGCAATACTCATATCGTTTTAACATGAAATACTCATTTCGAGCATATCGAGTTAAATATCAATAGCAAGTTAAAATTGATATTACATAATGTAAAATCGATCTACGTTTCATATCAATTTTTTTTGGGAGAAAACAAATAATATATATATTCATAATATAAAATATTGTTAAGAAAAATGGTCAAAAACCTAATAGACAATTTGATATTTGGAGTGCCTAATTGGGCACTGAAGATGAATTAAAGCAAATCATCTCATAAAACCGCCAATTTAAACCTAAACACAATATTAAATCGCGTTGCTCTTTAAGGGGATTATTGATCGCAACATCTCCACCAAAACGGAGTTATTTTTCCTCCGCCAGCGGCTAATCGAATGTGTGCCTAATCTGCATTAAAAATGTGCACCTAAAAGCCCATTAGCCCATCATTCACTGGCCGCCGCACCCGCTGGGCAAACGAGGACCAATCGCCGTGCCTGTTGTTCCTGCGAGTACGAATTAAATATGCTGCGCTAATTCCTCCATCAATTTGCAGCTCATTTCATATGCCAACCCATTTCGCAGGCCATGAAAATCGGCAATCGGAAAATGGACGATGGACATGGACATGGACACGGATGGTGGACGCACGTGGGCAGCCGCTTGAAATGCCGGCGGGCAATCGGGCGGATGAAAAGCGGATGGGGCGGGAAAACTAGTTTGCATTCAGCTTGTGCACGTAATTAGAAAATTTCCATTTCGAAGGGGCAAAGGCAGGAGGCGGCTGGTGGAATGAAAACAAAAACAGAAACGTGCTAATTGCAAATTAATTATGCACGATATTGAATTTGCACTAAACGCAAAGGCGGAAACGGAAATGGGAAATGCTAGAGTGAAGAGCGTGGAGCAGGAAAGTGGAAAACGTGATTTGCATGATTGCCGGAATTTTCCCGATTTTTTTTCGCAAGGATCTCTCTCTCTCTCTCTCTCTCTCTCTCTGTTTCGCCTCTAATGGCCGACACGATTAAGTGTCCACAACAGCGGCATCAGCATATAAACAGCTAAAGTGTTAATTGCCATAAATGCTTGTCATTGTAGCGGTAAACGTTGCTAGATACTGCGCCAGCGCTCACCCACACAAGCACACACACGCACACAAGAGAGCCGGAGCGGAAACGGAAATGGAAAAACGAAAAAACGGAAGAACAGAAGCTGAAGCAGCGGAAAAGCATTTAGGCAGCGCACATCTCTGAGCACTTGCACTCAAATGAATGAAATGAACTGCTAAATTATGCACGCGATTTAACCCTCATTTTGCCAGCCGCAACTTGGCGCTTCCACTGATTACTCGCCCCTCCAACCACCCACTTTTCTCACTCTCTCTCTCTCTCTCTGCCCCTCTCTCTCTTTTTGATTTTCTCATTGCGGCGGCGCTGTAAGAGAATCATCTAATCTCCCGCTCTGCGAAGGCCACGCCCCCACGTCTGCAGCCAATGAGTGAAACCACTCGACACTCACATCTTTTCAACATGGCCGCCAAAACGGAAAGCACTCAAAGAGCGAGAGAGAGCATTCCCCTCCTTTTTCGTCCTTTTGCAGACTTTTTGCACCTTTTATTTTGTCATTTGTGTGTAATTTCGGAAAATGTTGGCGACATTATGGCGCTCGACGCCAGTTGGGCCGGGGGTCGCACGCTTAAGTGTCCTCCAGGGTACTTACTTCGTTAGCAGAAGTTTCCCTCTCTCCCTCGTCCTTCGTCCCTTGGCCTCAGTCCCATCGTGAGCTCCTTGTTGTTGCCTTTGTTGCTGCGGTGGCGCACTGTGCTTGTCGTTTTGCGGATATGTCTCTTATTTTCATAACTGTAAATTGCTTTAGATATTAAGTCTGCTGTACTCGCTGTGGATTTTCCAACGACACTGTATGTGTGCGTGTGACACTGAAAGGACGATAGAGGGGGTGCTACACGGAGAAAATCCTAAATTCTTTAAAATATATTATTTTAATATATTTTATTATTTTACAAAACGAATAAATAGTTAAATTAAATAGTTTTTCCATCTCATTTAGCTTGAGATGTTTTTAAAAATATTTGCTTTTACTCTTGTCTTCTTTCTTTAATTTGTTGTAAAGTCCAATTTTTTTCCACCATGACGTTAACTTATTCCTCTAATTCTTTTTCTTAATATAAAATTACATTTTAAATATTTCCCCTTTTAAAATCAACATATTTTAAAGAAATCGCTAGTTAAATCTTAAAAATCCGATCTAAACTGCAAAAAAAATGAAAGCTTCAAGATTATTTGCAGGGCTTATATTAAACTGGATAGTTTAACTTCTTTATACATCTTGTTCTCTCTGTGTTTTTGGGATGTTACTCGGGCAGGGGAAGGGGAAGTCATTCCATTTGCAGCGGGGTCGTGTTTTCCAACAGCTCTTGTTGCCCAGCAGGATGGCAGGATATTTATTCTGTGGCCAGGAGAATATGTCCGCATGAGACACTTGGCCAAGCCATTTAAATAGTTTCAAAGCTGCAGTCATTAGCACCAACAATTGCATTTTGCTAGCTTCGAATTTTATCATTTACGGGAACAATTACAAAAATAATTGAAGCAGACATTGCTGAAATTCTTATAAGTGAAGGAGAAATGTTACAGATATGCATGGAGTTTTGTCAAGAAAAAGCAATTTAAATACTAATAGAATTCAAAAAATAATAAGAATTCTGAAAAAGATCTGAAAACAGAAATAATCGTATTATTTTTAATGCGCTATAACAAATTATAAAAAAAGATACGTGGAATTGTTGCGTCGATTAAATATTATTTGGCACCACTTTGAATTTCTGAACCAAAGCAACTCGCATCGCGAAATAAAGATTTTAATATGCGCAAAATTGAGACATAAATTAAAGTCACATAATTCTCATTAAAAGGCCGTAAAGGAGACATCGCCGGAAAAGTGAGGAGAACAAAGAAAAAGCGAATGGTCGGGCAGTAATAAAGCTATATGCACCTTAATGTTCATCATACATTAAGATATCTTTTGGGACCGAGGATTGGGATCGGGATCCCGAAGACATTTGGCAGCCAGATCAAAGAGCAACGACATTTTGCCCATAATTTAATAGTTTCGAAATACAGAAATTAAAATCTTAGGCAAATCAAAATAAACTAGGCATAACGGCCACCAAATCCAACGCACACAGATGCTAATTGGCAAGAGTCTTGCTGGAGGAGCGAGTGAGACGGGGCGAGAAGTGAGTGAGAGAGATAGCAGCCACCCAGGGCGTTAAGTGGGCGGCGTTTGCTCAGCACCGGAAAGGAGGGAAAAGGGGTAAAGGGGGTAAAGAGGGAGGAAGCCCCTGGTTTTTTTTTTGGCCTGCGCGCGCAATTTAACTTAAAATTTATGCGCAGTCCAACGGAAAGCACATTAAAAATGGAAAGCAAACGCTCGGCTCAATGTGTTAAACGGCACATGTGATTTAAAACTGTATTTACTATGGTTTTAATGTTTTTATTATTTCGGATTTTTCGACTCTTGTTTGAGCGACTCCGGCCATTTGTCTTCGGCGAGGCGTGGAATTTTTTTGACATCGAGGAATTTGTTAATCTCGATATTTGTGCCCCTTTGTGGCGGCGATATATTAATGATTATGAATAATTTCCGAGTGGCAAAACAAAATCATAAACTACACAATACGTCCATCCCGCACACAGATGT
The DNA here is from genome assembly GCA_035046095.1 of Drosophila pseudotakahashii. Classification (NCBI taxonomy): domain Eukaryota; kingdom Metazoa; phylum Arthropoda; class Insecta; order Diptera; family Drosophilidae; genus Drosophila; species Drosophila pseudotakahashii. The sequence goes on along the minus strand of JAWNOE010000159.1, from coordinate 1,600,231 downwards.
TTGTTCGTATTTTGTGCGATTGTGTGCGGCACAATACATGTGAATAAAATATTTAGCAACGCTCACACGAGCTTAGATTGCATAATGCATATTTTATGAATGTTTTCGTGTTTTTCCCCCTCTCCTCCCCTCCTGCTGCCCCATACTCTTTTTTTCTTTCTGTGCCAAGTCAGGTCGCACAAAAAGTGTTGGAAATAAAAATAAAGTGCGCTGCAAAAGAAGGGAGGGTAGCCCATTTTAAAGCCACTGCGGCAACAAAGGAGATGTAGAACAAACAGCCAGCACATGCCACAAAATGTTGCCACTGCTACTGCAAAAATCGACGCATCGCACAGTATGAAGAGCTAAAAAACCAATTTCATCTATATTACATTTTTATTTACACTCATAACGGGCTCTTTAGCTTTTTAATTACTCTAGATGTCTAATCTGTGTAGTGAAAAAATTTTACAAATAGTAAATATATTTCAGGTTGGCTAAAATAATTTAAAATATTAAGAGGAACCATGGTTTACCTATTTTACATTAAAATATTTTTGTAATTTATCAGAGTATAAAATAGATTTTTATATTCTTGAAAATATCGGTTTAGCTAAATTTCGAAAATTATTTCTATAATATTACTAAATTAATAATATAATAAATTAATATAATATTTTAATCTTTATGGTGTTCTTAATTGAAATTGCACCAACTTAAATCAATTTGATTAGTGGTTCTTTTCCATTGTAATATTCGAAATTCTAAAAACATAAAGAATTCACGCCACTGTGCTCTGGGCACCATTGTTGCCGCTTGGCCAGTTGCTCGGATTTTCTGTTGGCCATGTTTGGCTTGCTGGCTACTGGCTGAGTGCACAAACACTCATGTGTGCGGCCTGATGTCAATCCATCATTTGCCTTAACACCATGATTTGTTTATTTGACGAGCTGTATTAAGAGAAATGAAACACAATTGCCATTCGTGCTCCGCTGCTGATTGCCATAAATAAATAATTTTCAAATCAGACACTGGCCAAATCCCCGAAATGGATGCGAGTGGGGGGGAATACATGCTTGATTAGGCTCTCAATGGTGTGGATAGTTTTGATACGATGTAATCAAGAAGGAAGGGAACAAAGCTTGTTTTGTACCAAAATTAAGGGAAGAATAAATCGTATGCTTAACTATGAGTGGAAACTCTTGTCAGTCGACACACCTGAGCTCCTTCATTCCTTTGGCATTTATGGCCCCGTTTTTTTGGGCCAATAAAACCGGGAGCACCGCCAACAACTTCCTCCTTAATAAGCTCATAAAGTAACAGCCACTTAAAACTTGTTGTCGGCAGCAGCGACATCAATAAACGGACCCAAAAGAGCTGCCAAATAAGCCGTGAACGAGTTCCGCCTCCGCCGATGCCACATAAACGTCAGTGCCACATCATCATCATCATCATCTCGGGGCGGAATAGCAACCCCTGGAAGGCGAATGACTGGTCCTGTCTGTCTGTTTATAGAAATTAAATGGGTTCAGACAAAATATGAAACATAAACTCAAGTCAACACTTTGATATTGAACAGCGACACAATGGCCCGCGGCCCTCAATCCCTCAATCTCTCAACCCCTCAACCCCAATATACAACATAATGCCCGGGCCACATTTGTGGCTGCTTTTTAACACTTTCGCCTGACAAGCCAAGCAGCTATGTTGTTGGCATATTTTTAGTGTGATTTTAAAAATTTAAATTGTCGTAATCGTAAATTAATTTCATGGCACATAAAAATGCAGCCTGCCATGAGAACACAACAGATACAATGTTTTTTTTCGGGGGCTATGTTTGTTTTCCTGTCGCCGAAAGGCCCACCAAAAGATGCTTTGTTTTATAACGCAATGTATTCAAAAATTCGGTTTCTGCTTTTATTGTGTTTTTAGTGTGCTCAGTTGGTTTTGATCGCACATTCCTTGAAAAATGAACCAAATTAAGTCCAATGCCAGGCAAATATTTGCTTAGCTATTTTCTCAGACCAGCAAAATGATTAAAACTAATATAATGCAATATTTAGAGGATGCATTAAAGAGCCATAAAAGCATTATATTCAACAGTATCCTAATTAGATGTGTAAATTATTTCTGCCGCCGACATTCGGCTGCACACGAGTCGCCTGCAAGCGATATTTGTGTCAGCGCCTCGTAATAATTACCCAGCCAGACGGACAAAAAACGGCGAAAATGTGTTGCAAATGAACAAATTTTTAAAAATACACATCAAGTGCAATTAGATGCATAACCGCGGGCAGGAAATGCCATTCGGTAATTGTTTCCTCAATGTGACAGGCCAGTCGAAGGTGTGAAGATCCCTCTATTGAAGCTTGTGCTCGTGATATTTCATCTATTCGACACACCGCACAAATTATGGCCCCCAAACACAGCAGAGAGTATTTATGATGAATTAATGCAGTAAATGCAACTTGTAAATCTGTCACGCGTCCCAGTAAATCATCCTGCATAAGTAATGTGCAGTTTAGCCCGGAGGAAACACCCAGAATCCGAAAACGATACACCCCTCGAACCACTTTGTCACTCGAGATACTCGAGCTCGTACTTCTTTCGGCTGCAACAGATGCCGGGAATGGGAATGGAAATGGGAAAGGGAAAAAGAAGGAAAGTCGGGGGAGTGTGAAATTCTGGGTGCTCTGTGGCGGCCGAAGGCGGTGCGCGGCTAATCTATGACAGAAAACATGTAATCGGAGCGAACAGCCGAAAATAACTCCATGTCGGGGACCTTTGGCTTCATTTGCAGCTCCTTACTTCGCGATATTCCCAACAGACCCGGCCCTGGCACTAAAGTTCCTCTGGGCGGTGATCCCGCGGCCAATTAAAATCCCAATCGGGGTTTTACAGTAATACATCGTGTGTCGAATTTAGTTGTTCAAATTAATTATGGTACACCGAAATAAATGTATTTGCTTTCAAAAGGAAAACCAATTAGCAAAGTAAACCTAGAGTAACATATACAAGTTACTTCAAGAACCTACTTTTTACGAATGGTTACAGGGAATTTCATAGTTTACGTCTCCTAAAATATGAAAGACATTAGCAGATTTTAAAATAAATATGTTTGGCATCACTAAACAGAAATAAGGAGAATTTTGAAATATTTTATAAAGGTGTATAAAAGTAAGCAATATATTTTGAATATAAAAATCAAAAGAATTCGTTACAAAGGCAACGTCCATTTTAAATTGCATAATTTTAGGCACCTATACAAGTGATTTTAAGGCACTAAATATTTATTTATTTTAGTAACGATTTTCTTTCAGTATATATTACCATGTGCTGCCTTCCAGTTCCCAGATTCGTCTGGGGGCGGCACTTTCTTTTTATGACTGCTCTGCGGCCGTCAAATAAGTGAAGCGCGAACTAATTGAAATTTGTTGCGCTGACATGTTCTACAAGATCTGCTTGCGACGGCGAAGATGCATGCTGCCCTTGTCGATCGTCTCCAGCTCATTAGCCTCTTCCCGTCGTAGTTATTGTCTAATTTTAATTAATTTATCACAAGCATAAAGTGGCGCAACTTGTGACATTTTCCCCCAGCGTTGCCCCCGCAACAAATCACTCACACGCCTCGTTGACCGGCTAGAAACTTGCGAGGGGAGACATAAATTTCCACCCGGGATTCTTGGCATTGCCCGACAATCAAACGGAATTTACGACAACTTCTCGACTAGTCTTCTATTTTGACATGCTCAACAAACAGGCGAACGCGCAACAGCTCATTTGATTGGGTCGTTTGAATGCCACAGCAGGTACGAGCGATACCCAAGTTGAATGAGATGAAATATGAAATCCTGAAAAGACGCCACAATATGGGACGAACAATATCAATATGTGAACTTCCACTGGTTTTTCCAGGTCTCCCGCTTGTACACATTCTTGTAGGTCTGCACGGACACCTGGAACTCTGGACCAAACAGGGTGTTGGCCAAGACATTCTCCACAGCAAGATTTCGATTGGTCACCGCATGGACAATAAGCAAAGGATTGTTCACCTAAAAGGAGTAAGATTGCAAAGTAATATTAATTATTTTTAATTTCAAGTTGTCGGAAGGAAGTACTTTTAGTTCTGCAAAATATTAGCTTGATCTGCCTTAATATCATTTTTACATTATAAATATCAAAGATCAAGTTTGATATTGCTTTTTCATACTTACGGGTATGGTCTTGCCCTCGTTTTCGAATCGCAGATCGGGATCCGTATGGGAACAGAAAAAGTGAGTGTGGGAAGTGGGCACCCGAGCAGATGGGCCGCAGTTCTAGAGGATAATTTACCTTAGTTAACCATACTTCTGATGGGGGCGAAAGCGAGGACAGACCTTGTGAGATACCAAGCCAAGTGGCAGTGTAAGCTCGCCGTTTTTGGTGGTGAAGAACGCCTTGTCCACGGGTAGCGAGAGGTTAAGCCTTTTCGGTCCGCTAAACACGTACATGGGCTCATCGGCGGGCTCGATGGTTTGAAGGCGGAACTTCTCGCCGTAGGCCAGATACTGCCCGGAACGGTCATCGTCGTTGGGACTGACAATCCTGAAGCTACTGCGAAGCGAGGGATGCGGAGAAGGGGCCACCGAAAGGTCGCACATCTCGTTGATGGTGTGGCAGTTGCGATGCAGGCCCTCCTGGGTGATCACCACCGATAGGGCCAGGTTCTGATCCGGGACCTGCTGGCGGCAGACGTTGATCCTCACGGGCTGCAGCTGCACCACCACGCCGAAGGCCAGCACATCCTGCGGCGGCCCCAGCACCGTTTCCTGGTAGAAGCGGTCGTAGACGGCTCTGGTTCTGTCCAGCAACAGGTTGCCACTCTCCCGTCGCTTCTTCATTTCGCTCACCCGCATCTGTAAGGTGGTAAATGTTGCTATTAATGCAATTCGGGCACAAAAAATCCGTCTAAATCGGACTTCAAAAGCCACTTTTCGATAATATTTAATGAAAAGTTGAAAATTAATTAGTTTTTATGTCTTAAGAAAATAATATCTGGAAATATAGATACTTATATGCCTCAATTCAGAAGAAAATTCCTTTCATATAGTAGTTTAACTTTCAAAACTGGAATCAAAGGATATTCACAAGTAAAGTATATCCGCGGTCCAGTTACAGATGCATAAAGCTCACCTCCTCTGACAGGGCAGTTTCCAGCCAGTTGCCCACTTTCACCCCGGGACCATACATAGCTCTGCAAGTGAATTTTGACGTTTCTATGTACGAAGTATTGCAGGTGGCTTACAGGATCTACCCGCTTTTCCTGCTTTTTCAGTGTGCTGTGTGCTTACCTAGTGACAGCCTGGTAACCACCTACTACGATGTGGTTCCTGTCCCTCAAAAGATCAAAGGTACACACATAGTTCCCTGCCACCGGGAGCCACACACAAAGCCTACCCACCGGCGACTAACCGAGCATTAAATTTGCATGCGGCGCTTTGGCGGCGGCTTCATCTTTGATCCTGTCAAAGAGGCGAAAATAAATTGCTCAATTATGAAATATTAACTGCACACGAGGCTGGCTGGCGAGGAGCCGCGAGTCCCTGGCGCAAGTTAATTACTCATTTGTTGATTGTCGACTGTGGTTAATGAAGTATCCAACTAATTACATGTCGAGTCGGGCCGAGAGTGCGCATGTCATCAGTCGTTCTCCGAGGAATTCCCGTTCGTATTGAAAAATGCCGCTGCGGAAATTGAAAATGTCGAGGGCATCTTTGGACCGCTTTTCCAGCAGCTGCCGAGGAGCCAACGACTTGGAGCCAGCAATTTATTACCTTTCCCCTTGACATCTTGACACAATGTCGCCATCCCTCTCGGCACCCCATCTTCATCTCCATTCCGGTGGCTCGCGTTTCGTAGTTTCGTAGTTTCCGTGGGTCTGGGGCTCCGAAATCACCCGCATTCATCTTTTGACAGTTGAAACTCATCGCACTGGCGTCTAATTAGATTATTTGTCAGTCCTCCTGCTGAATGGTTAGTGGCTCATCCCCAAAACTTTGGCATTCTTCCTCGATTGGCCCGACATTAGTGCAAGGAAGGGGGTCTTGCTAATTAGATAGTCCATCATTCGGATTGGCTGTGGTTGGTGGGAAAACGTTTTGTCCGTCTTATATCACCTCAAAATTCTCTAGTCAATTATTTGGAATGTAAATACGGAAATTAAAAACAATTTCGCCAAATTGTCCCTGTAAATATCTTGAAATTCGACTTTTATATATCTAGATTCCTTATAAAGAGTAAGATTCGAATCAGATGTCTTCAAAAATAAGCAAAGTTTACAAGGAAACAGTAAGATTGGAATGTTCCCGAATTTATGAATTTAATTTAACATGTTTATGATTGACGTCCTTAATTCCATTTGATAATAAATGTGCAAAACACCTTGTTGTTACTTGTAGTATTGAATTTTATTTGTATTTTCTTTTTATTATATTATAATTGGTTTTTTTTTTTTGCTTAAACAAACAGGAAACAATTAACTTAGCATTATTTTTACAATTAGCTTTAATTAGAAATAATAAAAATATTGAAGCTTTTTTGTTTTTTTTATCCTTTTCTGTTGTGTTTACAATGTTTATGTGTATTAAGTTTACAATAATTTGTTTAAATGGTACTGTTTATTGAAATAGATGCTCGCGTGTATATACATGAAAGCAGCGAGGAGCGGCCGCGACCCAAAGCCAAACCATCCTGAATATATATCGCTATATAAGTAGTTGATATTTGGCGTTGTCGCGAAAGCGCTCGTATTTCCACTTTATGTTACAACAATTTAGTTAATTCGACTACTAAATATACATGTTACATGATGCCGCATAATGCTTTTCTGCTGCTTTGTTGATTTATTTTTATTTACTCGTTTAATGTATAATTCCATTAATTGTTTTTACGTTCTCCCACCTTCGTTTGCATCGCTTTAAGTTTATCATCTTTGTTAGAATTTCTCTTTTTTCTTTTCGCATTTTTTATGTACATAAAAACAAAAGGAACTATATCTTTCAGTCTTTTTAGTGTGTGTATGTGTAATGTATGTAAATGTGTGTGGGTGGCTGTGTGCATGTGTGTTTGTGTAGAATATCTATTGTTTCGTTATGCATATAGCGTATTACATAGTTAAATTAATATAATTGTTTTATTTTTCTTTATTTTTTCTTTTCTTTTTTTTATAATTTTTACTTCATTTTTCAGTGTAAATATCGCTTGCTTCCCAGTTTTGTTTATATAATTAGCACTAGTTGTATTCCTCCTTTTTTATTTTATATACTAAAATTAGTTCAAGGACTTCTCCCAATTTCTCTTCCTTCAACTTCTCATTCTTACAATGCCTACAATCTAAGTAATTTGTATAATTCATTTAAATATTAACTTTCCTTGTTTTCGCTTTGCATCTATAAAATAAAAACAAAAAACGTTGCACATGCGTGTGTTTTTGTTTTTGTTTTCGTTTGTTTTTGTTTTTCTTTTCTTTGCTTTCATTTAGTCATTAAATATATGTGTTTGTATAGTTAAATATATAATAATATAAAGAGCGAAGGCAAATATCGAATACTTTTGTTGTAGTTGTTTTTCGTTTAAAAATTCCATTTGTTGCAGTTGTTGTCGATAATGTAAATGTTGTTAAATGTTGTTGTTGTTGTTGCTGTTGCTGTTGCTGTTGCTGTTGCTGTTGCTGTTGCTGTTGCTAAAGTGGGTTATTGCTTATTTCAGATTTTCAAAAGAATGTTGTGTGCTTTTGTGGTTAGCTTGAATTGGACTCTGGGTTCCGTTCCTCTGCTAGAAATCGGAGAACTGTCAGGATAGTACACTCAGCAAACATATCACGTTCAGTTCCTAATTGTGTGTAAATATATATGGTATATGGTATATAATTTGTCTATTGTTTCGTCTATGAGCTATTGTTGAATAATTAAATTAAAGAAAAACAAAATCCGTCCGGTTTCTTTTTCATATTTGAGTTAATGGCGTATGGCAGATTACACTAGTTTACAGCCAAAACGCTCCCCGTAATTTGCAATAAATTGCTGGGGAGCGCTTTAAGAATATTATTTTGTAAACTAGTGTTATTTAGTGTTATTATCTAGTGAAGTGTTGTATATGAGTCTATGGAGTTTTTCGTTTCGTTAAGATTTGCTTTTATCTATAGTTAGTACATAAAATGCTTTTGCTTCGTATATAGCATGTGTTGTATAAAAAACGACAGCAGATTGTATACAATAATTATGATGCATCAGTTAGTTAAGCTCTCAGTTTGAAATTACGTTATGGTTTCCTTCTCTTCCTTTTTAATTCCTTTTCCGAAGCTTGGCTTCAACAAAAATTAATTTAGAAAAAAAATTGAACAAAAGTTTTTACGTTTGCTTCTGGGCCTTGCTTTCGCTTGATAAACCAAGTATGTAGATGGTACTTCTAGAGCATAGCAAACTTTTGCCAGTTAAACAATAAATATTATAGTTACGCAATAAAAAAAAGTCGAATTTATAGGTGAAATATGAACAATCGAGCAACACTTACCACTTGCTTATAATAATTGAAGGTGTAAATATAAATAAAAATAAAAATCAGGGGTAAAATTGCAAGTGCTAAAATTGCAAGGCATTTCGATTTCAACATGCATTTAAAATTAGCTGAGTAACATTTAAATTTAGTTACGTTAGGTAGGTATTTGGATAATTATAACTATCGCTAGCTAACTCAGTGAAGACAGTTGTTGTTTTGTTTTTGTTTTTGTATTGCTTGTTTGCTGTTGTATAGTTCATCTATTTCTGTTTTAGCTGTTGTTCCGTTCCGTTCTGTGGTTTTCCTCTAACTCTCGCCTTGCTCTCTGCGAGATTTGGTAGGTACTAAAAATTATCATAATTAATATACGTAGTAGGTATGAGTTATAAGTTATAATTGGTAGAATTTGTATGTCTATTTAAACGGTACTTAGGTTGGTTGGTTGTTGGCTTTTGTACTTTGTTATTTGCATGTAGGACTTGTTTTGCTTGTTTTTCTGTTTTCTCTGCTTTCACTATCGTTCTCTGCTATCGTTCTGTATTGCGTTAACGTCTCTAGTTCATTAATTTAAACAAACAAAAAAAAAGTAGAGTAAATTAAATAGACTTAATCGAAACTATTGGTATTGTACATGTGCAGTTAGGGTGGATCGAAGCTTTGAACAGAGAATCGTGGTGGCAATAAACAATCTTGTTAGCAATTAAGCAGCTCTAGTTATTTTGGAAATGATAAATAATATCCATTTTACAATGTTGGTTTGAAGCCAAAGAAGATTTAACTATTAAAAAAATCAAGTGAAGTTTTTGATACTTCATCGCTTAATATGCTGTGTACATAGATTGCTCCCGACTTAATTTTTATACAAATATTTTTCTGCCGTTCAAAATATCACCACCCTAGTTTGCAGGCTTAGGGCTTAGGAAGCTTGGCTTGCGGCAAAAGTTTGCTACTCTATATCCCACGTCCATGCTTCCAGCACATCTATTTACAGGTTTTTCTACAGATCTACGGTCTAAACGATTACGCCTCTCTTCCGATGAATCCATTGGGTGGTGGAGGCCTCGGCGTACTTGCCGGCCGCAGCCAGCTCTCCTTGAGCAAGTTGGACATGTTGCCAGCCCCAGTCTGCCCGACTCCGGAGTTTGTATTTGTTGGCGATTTCCTGGTTTGGCTGACACTGCGACTGCGAGGCGGCTGCGACTTGCTAGACACCGCCCTTTGCCTCGGCCGACTCAAAGGCATGCGCTCCATCTTGATGTGCTCTACATGCTCATCGTCCACATCATCGTCCTCGTCGTCGTCCTCCTCATCCAGTTCGTTGTCCTCGTCTGAGCTACTTGAGCGCGCATTCAACGGCGCCTGCATGGGCTGGTAATTCGGATTGTGGCTGATGGTCACCCCCGCCATCTGAACAGGAGGCTCATTCATGGGCACATAGTTCGGATTGGTGCTGATCAGACTGCATGGCGTGTGCATCATCTCGTAGTTCGGATTGGGACTGCTGGTGGTGAGAATGGTGGCCTGTTCGCTGGCCATCGATTCATCTAGTAGTCGGTAGTTGGGATTGTCGCTAATGGCGATACCACCGCCTCCTCCGCTGGGCGTGGCCGTGGGTGTGTAGAAGCGGGGCGTACCTGTATAACTGCCAGCCGAGCCACTCCCACCACTCTCGATGGTTCCCAGATTGCCCATGGCCACCGGGTGACTTGTCAAGTTGGTGTTGCTGCTGGTACTGGGTGCATTGGAGGCGTTGCTCTTATGACTGGCATTGCTGCCCGTTCGCTTGTGGTTGAACTTATGGCGATTGAACATGTTAGTAGCTCGATTGCGTAACGTATCCGCCACTGCTCTTTTGAGACTAGGTAAACGTCCAGTGTGTGAACTGGCATTAGAACTGGCTGCCGAAGCCGTCGAGGGTTGCAGCGAGGATCCACCGATGACATCATCCGGCATGGAGCTGCTCATAATGACAGGCTGACGGCCTTTTCTTGGCAGCAAATGTTGCTCTCCACTGAGTTTTCCTCCGCCCCCAGTGCTGCCACTTCTGCTTGTTGGTAGTTCCGCGCATTTCGGACTTGGATCGTAGATCTCATATCCCCTGTCGCCGTCCAAAGCATCTCCATCGGGCTGAACGTACGGCGTTAAGTCAGCACTTTGCATAGCTGGAAGATTCTGGAATGCGGTTGGCAGTGCAGTTTGGCCATCAGGAGTACTGCTGGCTATGAAGCCCGATGGCATGCTAAATGGCGAGTGAGTACCCTGATCATCAACCATGGCGATGGGGCTCTCAGCCGGTTGATCCAAGGATGAGTTCTGCTCCATGTTGGACTTGTAGCCCTGAAAGTCACCTATTCGCAACGGCGTGGTAGCATCCTCCTGCTGCTCCCGGTTTTGTAGATCCTGTTCCAAGGGCACCGCCGCGAATGCATCCAGCTGGTTGCGCTCCTTGCGTTCCTTTTCACGATGCTGCAGACCCACTTCCGAGTGGTAGAAGGAAACATCCTTGAACTTCGAATTGGGACATTGCGGTTCGAGATACGCAATGATGTCCAAGAAACTAGGTCTGGCCGAAGACCTATGATGCCAGCACCTCTGCATGAGTCTGTGAAGTGATTCCGGGCAATTTTCCGGCCTTTCCATAACTCCGCCATCGATGACAAAGCGCAGGACTTGTTCGTTGGAAAGTCCTTGGTATGGCTGAGCCGCCAATGTGGCCATTTCCCACAGAACCACTCCGAAGCTGAATACATCGCTGGCACTAGAGTAGACGCCATCTCTCAAGCTCTCCGGTGGCATCCATCGGACTGGCAGCAGACCCTTTGTTCCCTTGCGATAATAATCCGTTTCGTAGATATCGCGGGTCATGCCAAAGTCTCCGATTTTCACCGTCAAATCATCTGCAACCATACAGTTGCGAGCTGCAAGATCACGATGCACGAACTTCTTGGCCGCCAAATAAGCCATGCCATCGGCAATCTCAATGGCCATCTGGTAGATCCTACCATAAGTTGGAGGCTGGACGTTCCCGGTCACACCGATGCGATTAAGGTACGTCATCATGGCCTCATCCCGCTCCTCGGGCCGATGGGCACGCAAATAAGACTTGAGATCGCCCTTCTTCATCAGTTCCATGACCACCAGAGCGGGCTGACCCCTGGAGCAGACGCCCAGCAATCGAACAACGTGGTAGGTATCAAATTCCTTCATGACGCTTGCCTCGCTCAGGAAATTGGTTCGCTCGCGATCCGTTGCATTTTCGTTGACCGTCTTGATAGCACACTCCATATCGCCGTTGCCCGAAAACGCCTTCAGGATGCCCTCGTAAACCATGCCAAAGGATCCCTGGCCCAGGGGAGCCAACTGAATAATGTTCTCCCTCAGCACTTCCCAATCGTCGGGGATGTACTGCATGCTCGCATAGAACGGATTGACCTCTGTGTTCATATGAAGGTCGTTGGAGGGTCCCCTCTTGCGTAGGTGACGAACGTAGGCCATTAGGAAGATAATCACACCTGTACCGAGGATTCCCGATGCAAGGATAAAGAACATTGCATAGCTCGGCGGAGGCTATTTGAAAGAGAAAAGGATATTTTTGTCATATACTTTATGTAGTACACAACATTTATTTTAATGTTTAACCTACCTCAACTTCACTGTATTTGAAATCCGTGAATAAGCCAAATCCCGCTATTGAGTTTGCCCGAACCCTAAAAGTGTAAAGGCCCTCGTTTAGCTTCAGTGGATAGCCTGCCGTATGGTTATAGTCCGCCACCGGAATGCACTTCTTCTCTTCCTGTTGATTGGGTTTCTGCAGCTTGTAGGCCACTTCGTAGGTGACGATTTCCCCATTGGGATCTACGGGTGGTTCCCAGCGGAGCCGCACCGAGGATTCCGTATTGTTGGCGTTTTCCAAGGATACCACTAGATTAGTGACGTTATCAGCTTCTTCTAAAAAAAAAAATATAAAAAGCGTCAGTAATTATTTATAGAAATTTTTTTTATTCCGGCAAGTTACCCCTCTTTTTGGTAGTTTGGAAGACGGAATCATATTTGCTGCAAAGCGCACTATCCTTATTTTTATCAGCAGGATCTTCTTCCCTGCAGGCTACCACGTATATGGAGTAACGTGTAAAGTGGCGTAGATTTTCGAAAACGAAATATGTTTGATTGGGCGGCAGTTCTTTCGCAAACACCTCGTAGAATTTTTCGTTAGTAGACAAGATTTCTTCGTTCTTAAACGACTTATCAACATCATTATTTGCTGCGGTATCGTCCTTCATGGAGCGCACATGACGTAGCAGCACACTGCCGTCATTATTTTCGAACTCTGGCTCCAGGGCGACGTGCCGTCTTGGTCGGGAGGGATTCTTAGCTCCATCGCTTGGGATAGCATTGGAATCGAGGGCAGCACCTTTAGATTCATCTTTTATGTCAATTGATCCAGTCTTTTTTTTCCGGTTGTTCGGAACGAATATAAAATTGTGCATCGCGTTCTCAAACTCCATGCCGGCTTGAATTTTACGGTCTACATCATCCGTATTACTCGTCTTCTTTCCGCCCTCCACGCATTTGCAGTCGCCGGGCATCGGATCCGGTGTCTTTATGATGGATGTCGTGGCCGGCATATCATTCTCCATGGCCTTTTCGAGAGCTGCACAGTACAAGAAAAAAAAATTATTTTAATCTTCATATGTCGGCTATCCACCAGATAAATTAGCTTACGTTCAGAGCAGTAGTCCCGATTGTTATTACGGAATGGTCTATTTATCAGTTTGGCTTTTATAAAGAAACGTGTCAAAATGCCGTAAGGCTTTTCTTGGTAGGTCCAGGTTACGTTCTGCAAGAAAAAGAAAGTTTGATTAGCATTGGGATTCATTGGGATATTAAATCTTTTACATATATTCCTCTTTGCAAGAATTTTCGTTCCGATAAGGCCGTACTCACAATTTTCGAATCCGAGATGGCGTTGGCCACGACATCGGTCACCTTTGAAGGCTGGCCGGGGCTTGTCCTGAACTCCTGAATTACACTTTCTGCGTTGGTCAATTCTGAGGATATGGCCATTGTCCGCACGTAGTAGACATACCTTGTATAAGGTATTAAATCTTCTAGAACTAGCAAACTTTTTTCGGGAGGACTGACTGTCCAGCGCTCGTCGCACGGATCGTCATTGCTCTTGGATGGGAACCCATCCGGATAAACCATATGATAGTAAACAAAACCAATGAAAGCGCGAGGGTCCTTGAAAATGATGGTCGCATTGGTCGGCTCGCGCGGCTCTCCTAACTCCACCTTCGAGGTGACATTTAGAAAAGCTGTACTCGACCCCACCGACTGTAATGCGACGGTGAGCTCTTCGGTTCCACCTGTAAATTAAATCCCTCGAATCAATTAGTTTTGCAATTGAGATGAATGATAAGATTCACTCACAAGATCCGCGGTTTCCATTCGAATCTGTGGCCACATCGCGCTTGTCGAACGACTGTGGCTTGGAGGCCAGCATCGGCAGCAGATTATTGATCGTGGATACACAGAGTTTCGGGTTGAAATGAAAGAACACGCCACCTTTCCTAATGTGGACCGTTTGATTGGGCGGCCAGAGCTCCTCCAGATCGCGATTATCCAGCACATACAACGCGAACTTATCTCCATCCTTAAGGGGTTCGCCGCTAATTTCGGTTAGGGACTTGAAGAATTTCAAAGATGTCAATCCGTAGGTCAGGTGAACCATTAGCGACGATTCAATCTTACGAACGGCAGAAAAGCCAAACTCCAAAGTCTCGATGACATTAGCTGGTGAAGGAAATGAGAATATGTATAATATAAGAAATGAATATAAACATTATAATGTTAAATTAAATTAAATCTCACTCACCACTTCGTTCACGTTTGATGCTGATAGTAAGGGGATCGGGACCAGTCAATATGGTGCAGCCATGGAACTCCCGCGCGCGATTAAAGCCGTCAACGAGACCGGCGGAGCACTCCTTCTCGCAAAAGCCGTCCGGGCACGCTTCGCACTTCTCTATGCCGTCAACTACCTTCTTCTGGTAAGACGGTGGACAGAGGACGAAGCACTCACCCAGGAAGGGAATACCGTTTAATTCGATGCCATCTATCCACTTCGACAGAGTTCGGCACTCATTCGCCTTGACGCAGCGGCTGTCGAACTGTGGAAGATTAAGATGGTCACATATCGGTAATCATACTGTGCAATTTGGGGCTGTGGTCTTACCCGAAAATAGCCAGTCGGACAGGTGTCTAGGCAAACATTGTTTAGCGACACATTTCGACAGCTGATGCAGGTCTCTTTCCCATTTCTATCTCTGGTGCACCCACCTAAACAGTCCTTGTGGCAGCATGATTTCTCATCAAAACAGTTGTCCCTGCACTCCGCGGGACAAACTACGGAAACGAAAAGAACGAAATGTCAGTATGCGAAAAGACCAATGACCATTCTTGAATAAACTCACATGTCTGGCAGACTTTGCTGTCCCAGCAATACCGATGGTTATTGTGTTCGGGACACCCGGCGATCATCTCTCCGTCCGATGCGGTGGAATCGTGGCCCTCTCCAATTCTGAACTCCCCCGGACACTTGGAAAGCTGGCACTCCTTGCTATTCTCCCTCATCACCACCTGCGACTGATTTCCGTTCTCCGGCATTAGATTCTGCCAATCGACGGTCCTTTCGAAGCACAGCTTATGATTCCTCTCGATCCGTATATCCCCTCCGGTGATCGATCGCAGCCTTGGTAGCCCTATGTCCATAAGGTCCGCATTGGAGTGAACAGCCAGGACGTAACCCTCTATGTTATTGTGCCCCCTGATGACTCTCAGGTTGGGAAATACCTTCGACAGCGAGTGCAGCCCGGTTACACGGTAGACCAGAAGAAACTGTGTGATCTCGACTAGTTTCGGAAACGATCTGTTCAGCGGTAGGGCGTCGTTTATCATATTGACCAGCAGAAAGCCCTCGATGATTGTGCAGTTCTCTAGCATATTGAAACTCGACACAAAGTTCCTAATATCAATCGAATTGCAGACTGTAAAGGTGGAATAAAAGCTATTAGTTTCTGGCAAAAAATATTCAATGTAAAATACACAATATCCCTGTTTGGGTTAAAGGTAGAGTTTTAGTATACATACTATATGTATTTGGTGACAATCGCATGGTTAGGTTTGATTCGCTCCTAGGCAATCGCGAATGTGTTGATACCTCCAGTGCCGTGCTATCCATATTATCAGCTATATCGTTGTGTTGCAAGTGCTGCGGTTGCTGTTGCAACACCACCGACGCAGTGGCATGAAGGGCCATAAGATTGAGGGCTAATATCCAGATCAGACTACTGTTCCAATGATGAAAATGGTGCTTGCAGTGAAACCGCTCTTGTTTATCGGATTGTTCTCTTGGTTGTTGTTGTTGATGTTGTTGTTGTTGCGGCGTGGCACGTGGCAGCTGTTGATTATGTTTTAGTTGTTGTCGGTTGTAATTGTTAGGGCCGAAGCTCAGTCTTGTTGTTGCCGCTGCCAGTGTTTGTAACAGCAATAGGAATTTAGTGTAATTTACATATGATTGCTGCTGCTGCTGCTGTCGCCGGCGTCGCTTGTTGAAAATGCCGCAGTTGAACATGAGCAGCAACAGCGATTGCAGTGTCCGCAATATGTTGTGACAATTGCTGAAGATGTTGAGCTTTTCTCGCTGCCTTCGGTTGTTTTTCGTGCTGTCATCGTCGTTTTCATCGCCGCAGCGATTTCGAATGCACCTCACGCCCCTCTTTTTGCTCGTTGTCTCCACCTTTGTTTTCCCCTGACTTTTGGGACAAGTCGCAAATATTGGTAAACGTATCGCTTCAAAAACAAAAAAACTGTCCTCAAAGAGGAATTTGAAATTCAATTTCCAAATGTCGTTAATATGTGCACTGCTTTCACTGTTAACTTTACAGCAGCGAACGCTGTTAGTTTCTTCACTGCTTGCGGGGGTGTTTTCCACTGCTTTGACTGCTTGCTGACAGCAACATGTATCCAGCAACATTTCTTGAAAAAACAAAAATGTATTTATTTTTATTAGGTTAACATTTCATTGAATTATAAAGAATAATTGTATTAGGCAAAGTAACTTATTATTTAGTATTTTTTGAGTATTAGAATTTACCTTTTTGAATGAGGGGCGGATATAATAACATTTCTTTTCGGCACAAAACACAAATGTTGCCAAGCGTAACCGTTGTTGTTGTTGTTGTCATATCGTTCTCCATCTTGATTTTCTCGCGCTTCAATTTACCTTTTGTCACTTGCCGTTGCATATTGAACATATTCCGGTGTTTATTTCTAGTTGTTTTGTTATTTTTTTCTCTTAAATTTGCTGGCTTTTCAGGAGTTTTTCTCACAAACACTGCCCGCTAAGTGATCATCTTTCGTCCGCTGTCGCACGCTTTTGCAGCGGAAACAAGCAACAAATACAATTTTAAACTTTAGTTTTTCTTCTAGGGGGTTTTTTTTTGTTGTCGTCAGTTGGAATGCTATTTCTCTCCGGTTTTTCTCTATTTTCTCCGCCTTTGAAACTGTAATGAGAAAGCAGAATGTGCAAACGTTGTTGTTAGTACTCAACTTGAAAAACAATAAAAAAAAAAAAAAAGAGAAGAAACCTACGTAATTTTATGCGAAAAAGGGCGCCAAGTGCTCGGCACACGTGTCGAACTACCTGCCATCTGTCGATCTCTGTCGCACAAACCTATTTTAATTTTAACGCTTTTCGCTCGTCATTTGCAATATGGAGTACTCGGAAATTGGCTACGATGTGACCTTATTGGGCATTTAGTTTTCGGCTTAAAGTCCAACTTAGCAAAAAAAAAAAAAAATTCAATATTATTATGCATATATCGCTAAATTGAGACTATAATTGCCTATCTGTCTCTAAGTACAACGATTCTGTGCTATTTAAAATGTAATGTCAACATTTTTAAATAGTTTTTAGATTTTTAGATCACATAAAAAAAAGATTAATTAGAAATGAACATGTAAGTCGATATGGATATATTAATATATGAAGGTATGTAGCCTTTTTTATAATATTCATACATATTTGTCAGATCACTCAGTTTATTTGAAAACTATCTTTATATTTAAGTACAAAAAAAAAACATTCTTTCTAAAATTTTAAAATAAACAAAAAGTATTACATATATGTAATATAATATGGTTTTCAGTTATAAACTGAGTTGAATTAAAAATATCTTAATTTTTTAATAATTTAAAATCGGGGGTAAACACAAAACAAAAACAACAAATTCGAGTAACTTAAAACAGCTGAGAGCCGGCGAGCTACTCTGGCCATCTCGCTCGCACTAGCTGAAAGAGGAGCGGCACAGCTTGCTAAATAAAAAACAGTAACAACAACAAAATAAATAATTTTATGCGGCAGACAAAAGAAAAGAATAAATAAAAATGGCAAGCATATGGAGAGCGATTTTTGTTTTTTTTTTTTTTTGGGCTCAGCATTGACGTTTATTTTGATACCCTTGCAGGGATGTTACGATTTCAGTCAGAAGTTTGCAACGCAGTGAAGGAGATGTTTCCGACCACATAAAAAATATATATTCTGGATCAGCACCAATAGCCAAGTCCAACTAGCCATGTCCGTTTGTCCGTCTGTCCGTTTGTCCGTTTCTTTGCGAACTAGTCTCTCAGTTCTAAAGCTATCGCGATGAAACTTTCACAAAACTTTTCTTTCTATTGCAGGTTGTACATAAGTCGGAACTAGACGGATCGGAACACTATATGTTATAGATCCCATAGAAATAATCGAAAAAAAAATATAGAAAAAACACTGTAACATTGTAGAAAGTAAGTGTTTTGATTTTTGACCATTTAAAAACAACATTTTATATGGATCGAGTGAGCATTAATCTATAGTTATTTATTTTAACTGCAAGGGTATATAAACTTCGGTTTGCTCAAGCTAACTTCCTTTCTTATTTGTTTTGTTTTTTGGCCGTTCTATTTTTTTTTTTTTGCTTTTTGAATGACGCGCGACATTTGTTTGACGTTGGCAGCGCAGTCGCGTTGTAAAGCGTAGTAGTAGTAAATAGTAATTGCAAGTGTGTGCGACTTTTACTACGCTGTAATTCATCAAATTCTACGCTTTTTGCTAACGGGTGATTTGTGCAAAACGATTTGTATTTACTATTTTCTTCTTCATCTTCTTGTTGTTTTTTCTAATTTTGGGGCGTAACTTGGGGCAAGGAAAATGCGGCTGCGTGGCAAAGGAAAGCAAAGCAAATTTGAGAAAGAGAGCGGTAAGAGAGGGTGTTATTATTGTTGTTGTTGTTGTTCTTGGTTTTGTGCGAATTTCTGCTGCGTAGTTGGAAACGTAGTAGATGTACAACACAAACACATAAAACCCGAATAGAAAAAAAAACGCACACACAATTTGTTCTTGCTTTGCAAATTTGTCTAGCTTGTCGCCAAAAAAAAAACCAAATAAATTAACAAAAAAAAAAAAAAAGGCTACTCTCTCGCGGCTTTTGCTCCCTCTCTCTATCTCACACGCACACATGCTCTCAAGTAATGCTGCTTGTTTATTATGCTTGATTTGTTGATGTTCTTGTTGTTGCTTTTATTGCGCAGTAAAAATTAATACAAACGGCCAGCAAATGTCGCGCTATAAATACATAAAAAAAAAAAAAAATGATCAACTAAAATAATTAAAATTGTTATAGCATACACATAAAATTAAGAGACTCGGTCGAAAAAGACAGAAAACAAATACACTACAATTTAATGGAAGGAAAAAACGAGCTTCTCTCCTCTCACACTCACAACAAATAAGCTACGGTGACTGCCAAACTGTGGCTCTCAAACGTTCGCCCGGTGTTTTTACGTTTGTATGTATGTGTGGGTGACCCAGATTTCGTTGACTGCTTTATTTTTTTTTTTGTATCGTTTAGTTCCAACCCAACAACAAACTAAGAAGAAGAAAATTCCGGTGAGCACCATTTCCGGACAACACAACATTGTCTAAAGATCGCAGCCTGACGATGGCTGATATGGCGATAAGATACTATCTAGTTAGTAGATACTAAAAATTCCAACAATCATAGGTATACTTCATACATGTTAGATACTTATTAATTTCCAAGAGATTTGAGTCTAAATCGCCTATCGCCTGAAAACTCTTACACACAAAAAAATTTGATTGGTAAAATTGACCAATGATAATAGAATAAAAATAGTTATGTGTATTTTGTTTTTGCTTTGGGTGTGTGTCTTTGCTAATTGTGTGTATTTGACAAATACTATTTGTTGTTGTGAAATTAACTATTTAATTTGGTGAATTGACAATTTTTGTGGTCGGGGACTGTTTGACAATTATAACAGTTAGTTTTACCAAGTTTTTTTGTTTTGTGTGTAGCTGCACACTCTGCGATCAACAGGTATAAAAATAACTACAGTTAAGAGGCTATGGAATTCACAAAACTGCAAAACTTTAGCCACTTAAAAACGGTTAGATCTTTAAATAAAGTTGCTTGGCTAAAGTGGAAACACGGCGTTTGATGATGACGCGATAAGGGGAAAGGGCCAGGCCATACTATTATAACATACCATACCATAGCAAAACTGGCCTGGCTTATCAGCACTCATTTACACACATGGAAATTAACAGCAAACGCAAACGGTCCGAACGCCGGCGAGCGTTTTATTGTTTAATTTCGTTTAACGCGCCTCGGGCGCCACTGTGCACGCGCCTCGTAAAAAAGTGTAAAGGTGCATTTGGCACGCCTAACTGTCATTTGCGCTGGTTTTTCCCCTACTCATTGTTTTCGCCGACTTTGTGTTCTCCTTTTTTAAGCGCAAAACTACTTGAAAGGGCACCACTTCATATTTTCCCCACACTTAAAAGTAAGAGATCAAAAATATAAAAGTTAATGTTATAATGGAAATTGATGTTGTATCGGATAGGAATTTTATAACTTCCACAACACGTTTTCTGTACAAGATATATCACAGCTTAAAGTTCTCATAATAAGACTAGAATCCATATATCTTTATTATTATTAAAAAAAAGTTAAATGAAAAACGTTGTTAATGGCTTAAACCTTCAAAAGACTGCCTAGAACATTAGGTTTAACACTTAAAAGGCTTTAAAAACTGCAATAAATATACGAATATGTTCCATTTTCAAGAGCAGTAAACGTAAAAATGCTGAGCAGAAAAGCTATAACATTTCCAAGAATTTACAAAATGCATTGCTACGCACGCGTTGCTTTTTCTTAGCCCCACTAATCTGACTCATTGGCAGAAAATGGGGGGGAAACAACAATCACAACAACAACAACAGAGACACAGACAGCCAGAAGTAGCAATAACAACAATAATAATAATCATAACAATAACAAGAACATTAACGTCGGCATTGACGCAATAACGGGCAGAAAACAGGCCAGAGAAGACTGGAGAATGAAGAGACGCGACCGGAGAATCAGAGATCGTAGAATTGAATCGGAGAGACTGAGACTCTGTCCGAAGCCAAAAGCCAACAACATTCCAATCCGAAACAAAGTTGCCAGACCAGTTAAGAAGCAAAAGCAACGACAACAAACCGAATCCGAAAGCATAACAAACAAAAACAACCAGCCTCCAGAAGACGACGAAGGAGAAGAAACTGAAGAAAGAGACCAGGCCAAAACGAGCTTATCGAAATATTTCATATGCTCCAAATCCAAATCCAAATACAAATCTCCTTTGGTCAAGTCTTTTTTTGTTTTCCGAGTTTCAAAGCAACCGAAAAAGTGGAAAACAATAAAATTATCGCGTTATGATAAGCGAAGATCGGGCCAGACTCACTGGGAGATGGAGATATGACCAATCAAAAACCTGATTCGTCCGACTGGAAGTCAAACTCTATATCGATGGACCGATCGATGCCGATGATGATCATGATCAGGTGGTACCACCACCACCGTCACAACCCATTCATAATATCTCAATCTCGCCGGATTGTCACAGCATCATCATCATCACAGCAACCAATCGATATCCCCCAGTTTCTGCTTCCATTCCTGCCTGCCTTTCTGCATATTTTGTTGTATAATTTCAAAAAGCTTTATTTAAGCGAGCATTTAAATGGTTAAATAAATATAAATAGATACTTTAGCGATGGGGGGGAGCACCAAACATTTCACCTGACGAAAACGATAAGTTTACAGGTGTTTAGTAATGCGTAAAAATTCCACGGAGGACGTTTAAGAAACCCAATATAATCGCTCCCATTCCGAGAAATATATTATTCTCCAAATAATGATTTCAGTTCGCTTCTTCTGATTTCACAACTCAATATTCACTCTTTTGTTGTTAGGTTGTTGTTTAGTATGATAGTTTAATCTAGATACTTCTGTGACGTAGCTCCACGGCCTATTATTCAAGTGATTCGAGCAAAGCAGAGATCGACTGTTCTATCAGACGAACCTGTAGCTTCGTTATGCCCGCTGTCTTTCGGATTCACCGTGACTTACAACTAAATACCGGTCACATGTGGCGCCCTCTAATCTTCAGATCTGCCAACTCATGCCTCGAATGCGGATCCACCAATTTGCTGTCCATTTCAACGTCCGTTTTAGCACAAGCAACGGTGACTGAAACCTTCGAGCACTTAAATAGTTATATTTTTTAGTTTTTGTCTGTAAGTGAGAAGCGCCGGCTGTTGTTTTGCTTGATATGGTTGGTTTTTTAGTGCGAATTGTGTATTGTGGCGAATATCGGTGTGTGCGAGGTGCGAGTTCCAGATAAGCAACGTGACGCCGCCTCACGCGAGATAAACAACTTTGTCCCATTGCCGGCAAAGTGGCAGAAAGAGACAGCCAATGGGCTGAGTGAGCGAGAGGGTTTGGAACTTTTGCAAATAACAAATATGACATTTAAATGCGACTACTAACGGGGGGCACAATTATCCATATAGATAATGCCGCCTGCCCAGCCCCCAGATGTACGGAACACGGTGCTAGTAGGTAGACCCAATTATAGCATTTAATTGTGGGTGTCGGCCGGTCTTTCCCACTGTGATGAAATAACAATGAATTATTTCATCAGTAACACAGTTTTTTGGCTAAGAATATGAAATGATAATGCCAAAGTGATTCAAAGGTCAATGGTAAAGTATCCCTTTTTCAAAGAAGCCAAAATTTAAACTGTTTTTTTTTTTGGTTTTAAATCTAAAATTGATTTCTTCGTTTATAAAAAAAAGCATGAGGCATGCATAATATCAGCTTAACTGCAACTCATAATGTTTAAGGAGAATCCCAACCACAATACAATATTTTATGAAAATGGGGCTAAGCGAAAATATTATCGGAGTCACTGATTATTTATGGCATTAACTAAATATTAACTGTGGTTTGTTTGAGTTCGCAAACAAGTTGGGATTTTCCAATCTTACTTCGGGTATTTCGCTCGACTCACTTTGTAATCTCTATAAACAAGCTGCCAACCAACGACAGCTCATTATGCGGAATCGGGGTTTGGGCTTGGTATGCATTTCCCCAATCTACTGCCTTTTTTTACGACAAACAATTGCCCCGAAATAATGGCCGTTAATTTCAAATGAACTCAAGTCGTAAAAGCGAATAAAAGTGGCCTGTCTATGGGTGGATTCTTCGCCGGTTCTATGTTGAACTCAACGGACTCTCCAACAAACACTATATGTAAGGCTGTACCAGGCGGTGCCTGTTTTTCCAAAAGGTTTTTATCGGGGAAGTTTTCAGAAGCGGCATTACATAAAAGGAGCTGGAAAGCGGAGGGTGGAAAAATGCGGGCAGGGTTGCTATGAAGCTATAAAACACTGGGAATTATGGAAATGAGTAAATGTCTAAATTACAACGAGATACATAATTACAATGAGGGAAATAAAAACCCTTCCAAATAAAAAGCTCGAACTCGATAGAGAGAATTTTAAAGCTTTTAGCTAAATGGGGGACTTTATACAAGCTGAGTTTTCATAAGTCTATGGATAGTTGAAAAGTCTAAAATAGTAATTTTATAAACAACCATTTTAAAAACCGCGCTTGGAGGCGGTTTATGTTAATAAAGAAACATAAAAAATAATATCGCATGGAGTCGCATCATAAAAATCAAGTCAATAATGTAATCAACTTGAAGACAGTAATTATTATTTTACGACTATGAATTCAATTGACTTGCTTGGCTTGTCACCGATTGATTTCTATTTTTTTTTTGAATTTTTTTTAACTTTTATGTAGTGAATGCCGTCGTTGCGGTTGATCTTTTCGCTTCGGCTGCTGATTGAGCGCGTTTCCACGGCGCACTCGATCCAAAACCAAGCAGAAAACCAAACTCACACCCCACAAAAAGCAACCCAACCTCTTAAAACTCTCTGGTAAATGTATGGCATGGTTTGTTTGTTTGCACGATCATTCATAAACTCGTAAAAAATTCAAAAACAAACAAAATAGCCACAGAAAATAAAAATTCCAATAAAATTTTCATTAACACATGAAAAATGTAAGAAAGCCGAAATACCAAGAAATAGAAAACGCAACGAAAACGGGGAGATCCGTTTCGAAAAGCGAACATAAAACGTAACGAAGCATACAACAATAACGACAATAACGATTCGAGGCCTAGCCCAAAAACCCGTCGAACCCAATCGAAACGGAGCCGATCCAAAAG
This sequence comes from Drosophila pseudotakahashii, assembly GCA_035046095.1. Lineage (NCBI taxonomy): Eukaryota > Metazoa > Arthropoda > Insecta > Diptera > Drosophilidae > Drosophila > Drosophila pseudotakahashii. Next base: position 1,576,033 of record JAWNOE010000159.1, on the reverse strand, counting down.
AAACCATTACAAGAGACACCTGCGAAAATGTTAAAATAATAATGAAATGCCAGTGCGCCCTACAAGAAATTAACTCCGATACGTGAGCATACAAAGTAAACGGCTTTTATATTTCGGGGCATTCCACATTCCAAACACACGGATGGTAAAGGGGAGGGGGGATTGGGGTGGTGGAGACGGAGACGGAACCGTGACGGAAATTCCACGATCATGACGTACTCACCGCGGCGATGACAGACTTTTATCGCCCCGAAAACATTGGTAATCACCACATAAATAATTTATACCTTTGTAAACTATAGCACCCCGTTGAATGCGGGTACCGATAGAAAATATTTAACAGTAAATTAAAAATTCACAATACATAATACACAAATATGAATGTGAAATATTGTGCTATCGATGCATTTAATAACAATCGCTGGTCGAAAATAGTTTTTTCCACCCCTAACTAATTTATCGTGTCATACAAGTATTTGAATTCCTCACACTTGGCATCTATAAAACATACTATAATCGTTGGGCATGTCAACAATAAATACGCATATCGCAGTCAAAGCTCAGCCGATAACAACAATTGGGAGCCAACCGTATCGAAAATCTAAAAAAGTCACAAGCTCCGTCGAAAGCAACAACGTCAGCTGATTAAAGCCCAAAATACCGATCTCAGTGCGTGAGCCAAGTCAGAGGCGGCCAATCGGAGATGGCCAGCGATAACGATAACTATAGCAACGGGGACTGTGATTTTTTCGATGTTTTTAGCTCACACTAGATACCCTAATATTAGCTTTTATTATATGTAATATTAAGCTAATTTACTATACAGAACCCCTTTTACAATACAAATAAATGTATATATAAATAGAACCAAACTATAATCCTTAAATATTTCCAATACTCCTTCTCCCTCATTTACTTTCACATAAATATCCGAAAATATACATTTTACACGACAACCAGCTGCAATCTTAATCCCAGAAAAGACCTTCATTACCCCGCCGCGAAATCTCGTGACTTTCACTAGCAGATAGACCCCAGACTTTGGTCATCAATCACATGGGCAGACCGGTAAAGTACCACCAGCCTTGTGACAATCCAATAAGCCGTCACGTTCGAATCAAAATACATTGTTTATTGCACATTTTCCGGGCTGCCTCGAGTCATTCGTCTGTTTTTATCGGAATACGAATACTCGTACTTTGCACACGTCATTGTCATATCAAAGACGATGATTAGGGGGCGATCCTTGACGTGATGTTGTTATTTTTACAGTTGCATTCCCGGCTCGATTGTCGAGTGCTAACTACCGCACACAACACACCCCGCATTGCCGTCTGTGTTTATTCAATGAATTATTATTCAGTCGATCGGCAGGCATTGAATTTCACAATAACAATAACAAGATAAGAGCGAACATTACTAGTGCAATTGTTCTACTAAAATTAATGATACGAACAAAGTTCATACAAACAAATCAGCGACTAAAATTAGATTTCCAGGAAACCAATTACGATTGATCACTTAAAAAGCATATCTGCCAGTTGCACACGAACAGGGTGAGATAAAAGAAAATGATAATAATTAAAGTCAAGCTTATCTGCATTACCTTATGGATTGGACACTACGTAGTGAGATTGTTATTTAGTCTTTCCACACAGAACACCTGAAAGTGAAACAAGAAAACATATGTTACTAAAGAATTGATAGAAATAATTTAATATAACGGAATGTAGAAACGAACCCCCTTATATCATAATGATTCAAGGCTTGTTCATGACTGATATTTACACTTATAGGTCCCCTCCACTGATCAAGCAGTCAGGTGAACAGCCCTGCAAGTGCTGTTTGCAACATTATTGCACATTGTGTCAATAAATAAAACTAGAGTTACATATATGAAAGGCCTTTATAGACGATCCCTTTTATTCCCCATTTCGAGTTCCTGTTGGTCGACAGCAAATATTGCTGAAATACTACGCGGAATAAGCTATTTATATGGCACTTCCTGTTATGTTTGCCTCCCAGTTGACCCATTTATTTGGTTAGGCACTATTTTTGTTTTCTACGAAAAGCTTATACAGAGTTCTCGGAAATCCTAATGTAACTAGGGTAAAAGGTAATAAAAACAAGTTGAGCTCTTGTGATTGATCGAATAGGCGAGTCCTCGTTGTGAAATTTAACAGAGTTTAAAGTTAAAACTATTTAAGGTAATATAAAAAATGTAATGCTTAGCCAGATTAGGAACTTTATTAAAGTTATAAAAAAAGAATTTTCTATTTTAAATAGAACTATAAACATAGATAATACTTTTAAATAAAATCACCCTACTTTACTCGATTTTCAGAGCTGGCGCTATATGATATATTCAGGATCGTATCATGGCATTTTTATATGGCACATGCACACGTAAGACGATATGTGGTACACAATCAATTGCAGTCTTTATGCTTTGACAGGGACTTTGATACAGCCCGTAAACATGGTTAAAGACCGTATACTGTCCGTCTATAATCTCTGTCAATCGTTCTTTGTTTACATAGTATTTTTATTGGAATTCGACACAAGTTGAGCTTGCTACTTGTTTTTTTTTGCCTCGCCTGATTTTGCCAGCCTGCAAAAATAGCTTATCTTTTTATGAAAAGCCAAAAATAAATATATAAGCCATGAAAAAATAATAACAAAGTATTTGTATAAATACTAATGTATTTTCTTTATCAAGATTGATCATTTTGAGTAATCAATTAATAAGGCAGACTATTAGCTTTGTATCTTGAGGTTTTTTATCTTATCCTTCCCAAATAAATCTACATGCTTAATATCAGTAATGAAATCTCATCTTATGTTTGATCGAAGTTTTTTTTTTTCCTTTTCTTTTCTTTTAATTTTCAATTTCCTTTTAATCCATAAATTTTACAGATAATTTATAACCAACCAACACTACTTTAACTTAATTAACTTTAATTAAGATCTGTAAACCGCTTCAAATTATCGAATATGAAAACAAGTTTTGCCTTTCAATTGAATCGTGTGAAATATGTCTCGTCTTTCATAATGTTGAGTAATTAAGGCTTGGGCAATACAACCGTTTTTCCAATAATGATTAAATGATTAATTATAGTAGCTGAAGCAATTCCTGGTTAGAAAGTGAGTATCCAAAGACCTTGAGCTGGCAAGTTCCGGTCAGATAAGACTTCGCTAGCAGATCCTTTCCAGACTGGTTTTTTATGTTCATTATTGACTTGCGGCTGGGCTCAGTTGAAATCCGCTTGGACTTATACAACATTTTTGTGGTTTAGTTGTTTATCAAAGTGTTAAATACGCAATGGTATACATTTCAACAGCTATGATCAACACAGTAATAGCAGAGTTTGACTACTAATTTTATTAAAAAAAAAAAAAAAATTTTTTAAAAAGGCAAATGGTCTTCAAATGTCAGTAAATTTATATTAAATAGCTGGAGAGAATTTTACAATATATGTAATTCCCATTTCTTTGAACATGTCAAGCAACAAAACCTCGATAATTTCTTCTTTAAATCCTATAACTTTAAAATTTTTTTCAAATACCTTAACATTTGTATATATTTTAAAATTAAAAATGAAAGTTTTGTAATTTAACTGCTATTATTTTTGCCGCAACTGTGTTCGGATCCAAGTGTGTGTGTGTGTGGAGTGCGGTGTTTTTATTGAATGAAAGGCACGAAAAGCAACAACTGTCGATCCCATGGTACTTGCACTGCTTGCTCACCCAATCTCGCCCCTCTATCTCCGTCCCTCTCGCTCTCTCGCTCCCGAGCGGCGTATGTGTGAATGAATGCAGCAGCGTAAATAGCAAAAACAACAACAAAAGCGAGCAGCGTGAATCAAGTGAATGAAATTTTTAGCGCGCGCCTTTTCTCTGTGTGTAATGACATTTTCAAGTGTCCGCGGACGCCCGTTATTCGGGTGAGTGTATATGTATGTATGTATGTGGAATGCAAGTGAGTAAACAACAACAATAATTGTCAGCGGCAATAAGAGAAATAACATTTCATATAAATTCCGATTTGATAAGCTTTCTTCTCTAATCTCGACAGGGGATTTTCCCCTCTCTCTCGTCTTGTTTTTTTCATTGTAGGTTGGCCAACGCTTTATTTGCTCACTTTTATTATTTATGATACGTTCCGCTCCCCACCCCCATTGCCCAATTATTTTGACGGAATGCATTGCACAAGGTATTTCTCTGTGTGCACGAATGTGTGCGAGTTGTTTGGTTTGGCATTTTTAAGTTATCAATGAATTTCACTCACACACATGAATGGCGGGCGTGAGTAGAGTAAATGTGTACGGGTACTTATCGGATTCGATTCCATTCACAGCCAGAGACCCCAATTTCAACCACGCTTGCCGAGAAATCCAAGTAAGTAACAGTAACATCAAACTTGGCTATCGGGAATTTCTTGGAATATAATCTTAAAAATGTATTTTATCGCATTTCTTTTACCGATTCACTATGATTATGCAACCAAAACATAATTCCGTTTGGTTTTTGAAAAGTTTTCAAAAAATATTTGATTTTTAACTTTGAAAATATGTTAGTTTTAACTAAAATAGGTAGAATATCTTTTTTTTAATAAAATCTTCAAATAAAAGTTTGGAATATAGAGGTTTTGCTGTATTTACCTATTGAAATAAGGTAAATACGGGCTATATTTGTCTACCTTATCAGCCAGCTTATCACCCTACGTTTACTCCACACATACATATTACCCATTTTTTTTTTGGTGAATGAATATCCCCCCTTTTGGAAATGGGATCACAATAATACAACCCCCTCCAATTGCCGGCCCATTCATTTATTTCCATCTATGGACAGGGAGAGGTCTTTGCTATATCTTTCGAACTGAATCAGAATTTTGACGGGGCCAGTCACAAGTCAAGCTAATTAATAACAAGCTGTGGTCCGAAAAAAGATTTCCCCGTCCCTCACCGAAAATTGTTGTTCTTACACGTTATCAGCTGAGATTCCCCCTCATCTTTTTAATTTGCATATTTTTTTTCTGCTCGCCGCTTGTCAAATTTGACATTTGCTATTGAACCGTTCATAAAATAGGCGCCAGACTGATTTTCGCTCGAGTTTTCGCCTCTCGTTCACGGTTTTGTTTTGTTTTCTTGTTATGATTTATTAAACATTTATTTGGCTTAATGAATTAATTTGATTTGATTTCGACAGCGTAACGGAAATCCCGGCGAGTGTGTGCGTGTGCGCCTTTGTCTGTGTGTCGGGCGCCAAAAAGGCGCGATGCACGACGCAATTGTCTGAGCTTGGGGGTGAAGTGCATGACAAAACAAAAGGGAAGGAAAACAAACGGAAAACCCAAAACGACAAAGACCAGTGAGTGAAATAGAGCACAGGGGAACTTCAATAAGATACATTTTTCAACTGAGGTACATAAGTGGTACTTAAAGTCGAGACCAAAATGGGAAACCTAAACTTAAATGTAAGTTCGCCAAAATTCCATATTTTTATTAATCCCTTAGTTCTTAGTACTAACCAGTTCTGATAAATTCAAAAAGATTTAAATAGTTTATAACATTTTATAATATTGTTATACCATTTACAGAAGATGTACTGTAATACAAAAACTAGGAAAAATACAGCAGGCCTCCTGAGCATAAAATAGAACGCAATATATTTTTACAAGCGTCTGAAAAAAAAAAACAACTACAACAACAACAACTAAACGACAACAACAGCCAAGTTAAAATAGTTGTTTAGCTATTAAGTTCCGCTTAAATTGTTTTCACATTTACCTTATGCCCGTCGTGCCAATGCTACAAACATAGATACATTTACAATGGCATGCACGCATACACATACACACAAACGAAAGCGCCAGCGGCAACAACAACGATGACGACCAAAACAACAACCACTGGAATGAGGAATGAACAACAAAAGCAAAGTGCGAGGCACAAAAGAACCTAATCAAGAGCAAAACGCCGCAAATAAAGCAATAAACAAGAAACAATTTTTTTTCCTTTCTACTTCTACTTCTTCTCTTCTCTTTTCTTCTCTTTTATGTCTTGCTCATGCTAAAAGAACAACAACAAAACGAATAATAATACAAACAACAATGAAACGAGAGCGGTTTTGAAATGCTCCCCAAACACAGTGCCACCAGGTTCCATATTCAAGTCTCTCGAAGCTCAGCTCAAATCTCGATTCTCGAAGCTTCAGTTCGAAGCAGAAACAAGCAAACTAGAGATACAAGAGCAAACTACTAAAACAACCAGGCAGGCTTCGATTCGAGACGGGGCAGACAGACAGACGCACAGCCTCCCAGAAAAAAAAACAACTATAAAAAAAAAACAACCAAACTCAACAACTAACAACTTAATAAGAATTCAAATTCAAGCTTTCAAATTCTCCGGATTTTTGTTATATTATTTGTTTAAATAAAATATTTCTATTATTTTTTCCTTTATGCTAATAAGCAAGTACAATCTTTCTTAGAAACTAGATGTTTATAGTCGAAAGCAGATTCTAAGAAACAGTGTCAACTGCCTAAAATTTACATTTGACTACGAATTCGTTGGCCAAGCTTTCTAAGAAAACTATAATATAATCAATTTTGCATTTTTCTAAGATTTGAATTATACTTTTGCCATTTTCTGTGAGAGCTAAACTTCTTTAAAGTTTTCTTCAAAGCCGAACTCTCAATTATTCTTCTGGACAAGTGAGATAAATATTCTCTTTCTCTCGGGAGATGTGCACTACATTTGCGATCTCTGTATTATTGCAGAGTAATCTCCCAAGTTTATGCCTATTTTTGCTTTCTGGACGTTACAACAATATTTGTATTGCAATTAATGCATTACAATTACAAAATGAAATTTATGGTAATTTGTTTTTCAATCTGAGGACAACGACGTAGAAATAGAAATAAACACAAAAAAAAAACACCACTAAAGACGCTTTCAATTTTACAATACGTAATAGCAAAAACAACTACAAAAACAGCGATTTCAGTGGAGGAATTGAATAAACGAATAGGAACAAACAAAACAAAAACAGTAGTAAACAAGAGAGAACGCTATAGTCGGGTACCCCGACTATCAGATACCCGTTACTCAGCCAAAGTGAGTGCGAGGGAGATAGAGATATAAAATTTTTAATCTGGCATAACTTTTTAACGAATGGTCCGATTTGAAAAATTTCTTCTACATTTCGATAGGTATTGATAAATACCAATTCCAAAATCTTTAAAGGTGTGGGCGGCAGACACTTTTTAAACTCGTTTATTGTGGGCGTTAGAGGGGGCGTGGCCCCCGACTGAAACAAACTTGCGCTGCGTAGGAAGCCAAAGAATATGTGTGGGTAATCCCAATTCTCTAGCTTTAGTAGTTTCTGAGATCTCAGCGTTCATCCGGACGGACAGACGGACAGACGGACATGGCTAGATCGACTCGGCTAGTGACCCTGATCAAGAATATATACACTTTATAGGGTCGGAAACGCTTCCTTCTACCTGTTACATACTTTTGCACGAATACAATATACCCTTTTACTCTACGAGTAACGGGTATAAAAATATATAAATATAAAATGAGCACGATAGACAAAAAAAGTGTCTAGTAAAAGCAAAGGCATGGAAAAATAACAAATAAATTACAATAAAGGTAATAAAAAGAGCATAAAAGCAGGATTATTAAAATCGAAATGAATAAAAATAAACAACATATCCAAAGGCAAAAGTTGATTATTTTAATTTTGATTACTTCAATAAATCTATTAGAAGTCATTTTTATGCAGTATTCAAAACTTTTGACCGGACATCGAGTTTCTGTAGTTTCCATTTCTGAGCCAAGAGATCGGAAATTTTCAAATATGATTTCAAGTGAATTCTTAGGGGTTGTCCAGCGCACCTATCGATAACAAAGGCAAATCCGTAAAGTAGCTCAGCGCGCCAAAGAGCACGCACAAAAACAAAAAACACACGTACGCACAAATAAGCCAACCGCAAGAAGAAGCCGAACAATCCGGAGAATCCGTGAGGAAGGGGGGAGGTGGAGAAAGGAGAGAGAGAGAGGGAGGGGGTGCCCAAAGCCCGGGTTTACAGTTGTTCGATCCCACAAATCAGATTAGAGTGAGAGGGAGCTAGTGCCCGGCGGGGTGGAGTGTGGTGAACTGAGGTGTAATGTGGTGGGTTCAATGGGGCAGGGAGGCGGGACTCCCCTCTTCCTCTTCTTGTTCTCGCCTATAAAAATAAAACTTTAAGATCAGCAAGGGGAAAAAAGCAAATGCTGGCGACAGCTGAGCCACAAGATTTACATCGATCACACTTTTTATGCCACATCTAGAGTCGGAGACAACAACACAGCGCCACAGCGATTGCAGCGATGGCATTTTGGCGAGACAGTCGGGTGACACACAGACAGAGACGGACACATTGGCGGAGATAGAGACGGAGGCAGCGAACGGACAGACGAACGGACAGACATACGGACGGACAAGGCAAGGCAAGGCAATACGTGGCAGCCGGCTTTAGCTCATCTGATTCTATACACTTGGAAATAAACACTCTCAATCCAAAATCCTATAGATTTCAAAGCACCTATGAATGGTGTCTTAAACTTTAACATCAAGAATAAAGAGCATACTGTCCTCACAACTATGTATATCTGATGGACTCCCGATTTTAAGTGCAACTTTGTCCGGAATAATACTAGCGTCTATTATGATGCATTTAAATATAAAGATTGACATCAGATGTATTGAATGACAATCGTAATCGAAACTAAAAATATAAGAACTCTCTGCGATATCCCAAAGGTAATCTAGCATATTACTTTATTAAAGATGATGTTAAAAAATATATATACTTCGAAATAATTATTTAGTAATAACCATTTATAGAAGAATTTAAGAATGAAATCCTAGAAATCACGTTATTAATCTGATCCCAGACCTGATAAGAAATACCTGTGTAAGAACCATTGATACCACTTAATGAACACATTTTTTCGAGTGTGAAAATTGCAGAGCAGACGATCAGACACCAGCCCATCACACCACGCCACAACACAACAGATCAGCATCCACATCCACATCCACATCAGATCGCCGAGCCCAGTACCGCCCGGCAGAGGTACGAGCGGGATGGGTAGCTTTTGTGTGCGGACGAGGCCATTAGATGATCGCCGCGGCTAAATTTAAATGTCTGTGCGTTTAAGTTGCAAGGCAAAAATAAATCTACATAAAACGTAAACAACACACAGTTTCGTCTCATGCTGTCTCGTTTAGTTTTGCCTCTTTTCGTTTCGTTCGCTTATAATGACAGATCACAAGATCCGTGTAGACGGGTTTTGGTTTTGGTTTTGGGACGGAATAGGATCGAAATGGATCGGGAGGTTGCCAAGGGGTTGTCGTCGAGGTCCAAGGGTTGTCTGCTCGCAACCAAATAAGTAAATGTAAATCGATTCTTCTAACGACTTTTTAAACTTTAAGGCTTTCCCATAAAATGCCATCTTAATCCTGATCATTTGATCACATGTTATACAGATCTCGTTTACTTGGTAACTGTGATCAATCGATGACGACCTAAAGTTATTTTTAATTCAGAATACCTCAATATTTCGATTAGTCATATAGTGATATGTCGCAGAAAAATGCCATGATGAGATTCACTCTGCACTGAGTCACGTCCCAGCAATTAGGAATACCATATTGAGAACAGCCTACGGATCTTGTAAATTTCCATTGAATTCAACACATTTTCTCTTTATCTATACAATGACTTTAAAGTCCTTTCACCTTTGCCCCGCTTTTCACGGTTTTCCTCCCCCTTCACGCAAGGAACTCTCGTTGCTCCCTCCTTAATGGTCGACTCCCCCAAGGATTTTGTTCTCCCCCCAGCAACCCAAAGATAATTTCCATTTTCGTTTATTTTTAAAATGCATTTGCCGGGGGTGTGGAATTGAAAGAGAAAATTAAAAATAGCAAAATGCATTTCTATAAAATAAATAACACGTGACAACAACGACGCAACGCAACATCCCCCGAATGAGGCCCCCAGTGAAATCGTAGTGGAAGGAATTCGGAGGGGTGGACGTGCTCTAAAGGTGCAGTTTGTGGTCGGTCTCTGCACGTCTGCATTTTCTTAATTTAATTTTCGTGTTTCAGTTCACGATCAATTTCATTCTAATGATTGTAATTAAAAACATTTTCCTACGCCACTGAGACAGAAAGTTTCACCGAGGGGATGGGATGGGATGGGGGAGGGGACCGAAGTGGCGGAAGGCGGAGTGGAAAGTGGGCGTTTTTGACGCCCCATTCAAGCGCCGCCGGAAAGCGAAAAAATTAGCGCTCCGTTAATTGAGAAACGAAAAACAACATGAAATGGGGACAAAAAGTAAATAGAAATTTAAATACCCTTACAATGAAACAAAGTTATAGATGCATTTTATAGAACCTATTAAAATTCTTATAAAATTCTAAAATGTAACATTTGTATTTCAGACAACAACAAAAAATCTAAAATCATTTTCTGAAGAAATAGTGAACAAGTTACTAAACTAAGTAGAATATTTTCAATACCCTTGGCTATAGAGTAAATGCAATAGTAGTGGGAACAACAACAGATACGTCGACAATGAGACAATGAGGCAGAATCAGAATAGCTTTGCCATATCTTTGTGTACCTCGTGGGTCGTCGTCATGAGTGGGATGCCACCCCACTCACCGTTACCTCCCCTCACCTAGGCCACTGCCGAATTTCGTCAGATGAAAAATCTCAAGCCACAAAAGATATACCATATATACGTACATATATCTTGAGACGACCCCGTCTCTACGACGGCGTCATCTGTTGTGCATTTCAATTTGTAATTGTAATTGCATTCTATATACATCTTTACACCCATCTGTATAGTGCAGACTCAATGAGTTTCGGTACGAGTGTGTATTTTTGTAATTTTGTTTTTTGGTCATGGGACCATTTGGGCCACGTTTTCTTTGTGTCTGCACATTTGGCAAATGCCTCTTGATTTGCCACCAAAACACCCCAGATACAATTTGACTTGAAGCTTGCTCAAAAAATTTGGCTTACGAACGTATTTACTTCTATTAACTTTCATTATAAGTTCTTAGGAAATTTCTCTCCAAATTAATATTTAATTTATTTTTGAAGAACATTAGAACCTCCTGTAACTTAAAATGATTGCTCGTTAAAAAAAACATATTTTAAAGGAAATTTTACCTAAAACCCATTTAAAACTGTTTAGGTCAGGTCGACATTCCATACATGCCCGTCCATTAGATTCCATGGCACACGCACCTCGGGAAACCAAACCAGACATCATCATTACTGCATATATAGTGTGTAATGGCAATGGTAATCGCCATCACATCATCATCATTACCATCACACAACTATCATCATCGTATCCCGGATGCATGAAAATGCAAAAAGCTGCAATGTCAAATCCAGAAACGGGCACAATGACTCAAAGCAGTCTGCAGATTGTGGGCTATAAAAAGCGGCCAACCGAGAGAGCAGCTAACTTTCCAAATGCCAATAGCAAACACATACTTGCATATGGTACAAAATCACAGTCATTATGCATACTAACTGTGTGTCTGTCTGTGTCTGATATTTTTCAATGGGAGGCGACAACGTCTCAGCGACATTTAGCTGAAAAATGCAATAAACAACATTCCAATCTAAAGTCACAGCCACAAACGCCCTCCCGCTGGTTCAATTTACCCCTTTTTGTCCGTCCGGCAGAGAGGAAAAAGTAAAATAGCAGCCGGGTCATTATGCGCATGTGTCTCCCATTATCGTATAATCACGCCGGCGATCTCCAATTTATCCACCGTACTTGGTAGGAGCTAAGAAACTGCCAAAGTTGAAAAGGAAAATTTTTTTATAATATGAGATTAATAACCACCATAGACTCGATCGTCTTACCAGGATCGTGGACTCTAAAGATCTCATGGCCTTAAGTTAAAAGAGCTAACTATTTGCCCCCAGAGGAAAGAACAACAAAATAAAACAAAAAGAAAAAAAAGAGGGGTAACGAACATGTTTAACTTTCTTTTGCTTTCAAAGCTTTAAAAAAAAATTAAAAGAAACAAGAGAGAACGCTATAGTCGGGTGCCCGACTATCAGATACCCGTTACTCAGCTAAGGGAGTGCGAGGGAGATAGATATATAATATCTTTGATCTGGCATAACTTTTTAACGAATGGTCCGATTTGAAAAATTTCTTCTACATTTCGATAGGTATCGATAAAACTGCATTATTACTTTTCCAAAATCTTTAATGGTGTGGGCGCCAGACACCTTTAAAAAAATGGTGTAGGGCGATTGAGGGCGTTAGAAGGGGCGTGGCACCATTTTGAAATAAACTTGCGCTGCGTAGGAACTCCAAGAATATGCATGCAAAATGCCAATCCTCTAGCTTTTATAGTTTCCGAGATCTCAGCGTTCATACGGACGGACAGACGGACATGGCTAGTTCGACTCGGCTAGTGATCCTGATCAAGAATATATACTTTATAGAGTCGGAAAAGCTTCCTTCTCCCTGTTACATACTTTTGCACGAATACAATATACCCTTTTACTCTACGAGTAACGGGTATAAAAATGTTAAAAAAAATTCTATGATTTGGCACAGAAATCACGGATTAAAGTTAAAGGGTAAGTTAGAACTTTACTTCAAAAAACAAATTTTTGTTCATACCTTTAAGACCCAAAATATTTCAGAGGTTTTACTGTTTTTCCCTGCCCCACTGCCGCTCCCTCCCACAGCATCCCAATGACATTGTCAATGTCAATAGCAAGATCGTTTCTCCGTTTCCTCTGGACAAGCAACACTCGCATGTATGTATGTATGTATAAAAAATCAGAGAGACTTGGAGAATATGCGCATATGTTAAGATCTGAAAAGGCAGACAGTCGGCGGCGATCTTGTTGCATACGCTTAACGGTTTTCTGGCTTTACCTGGTGGCGTTATTTTCCGCAGCCTCCACTCCAAGTGATTAATGGGCCCAAACGGACAAGAGACTTTACCTTGTACGGGTTATGTTTGTGGTATATATATTGATGTAGAGAGGGGAGAAGCACCGGGGAACTTTGCCGACTTTTATGAGCAATTAAAAAACTATTACGGCGGCGGCCAAATGGCAAGCTGCATTGTTCGCCGTCGGGTTTTATGTGCAACGATGACGTTTTTATGGGCGCCACACGAGTGTGGGTCGAGGTCTTTTCCTACCTCCCTCTCTTTCTAACCCCCTCTAGCCGTCTCTGTCTTGGCAACCGTTGCGCATGCGCCCGTCTCTTTTTTTTTGTCGTTTTTGTTTGGCTGACTCCCCATTGTGGAATGCGGAAATGTTTTATACCCATAAGTCTCTCTGTTTCTGTATTTTTCTGTGCTCTTTTATTTTTAGGTGCATAACTCAAAATGCACCCTAATGACACACATAAAGTCTGACACTCGCTCCGTCTCTTTCCCGTCTTTTGTGTGCTCGTTGTAAATTAATTGATGGCCATTAAACTCGGTTTTAATGAAAAAGAGTTGGGACAGCAAAAGGCGGCAACAAATTGTCATTGTAGGGGTTGCCGCCGATCATTTATGTATAAAAAAAAAGTAAATAAATTAAATGACAGATGGAGTACGCTTATTTATGGCATTATCTGTCATTTATAACTCTTGAAGGGGTTCGAATTATTCAATGTTTGCTGTGTTTATTGCACAGAAAGCTATATCCTTCAAATGGTGCTTTAATCGAATACAATTAAACGTCAATCAAATGATTCTTAATGATCCCTCGCTTTTTTTAAAATAATATTGATTTACCTCGCTGTCTAAGACTGGTTGAATAAAGAAGTTAGTAAAGAAAGGGATAAAAACCAGTGGATTATCATTTATACACTTTGAATCTGTATTGTTAAAAATAGAATTTAATGATAAACTTGCTAACTTTTAACTTCGGAGGCCTTGAATTCTAGAATCTGTAAACTTATATGACTGATAAATTAAGAAATACATAAGATCACTCGAAGATAAAATAATTTTACTGCAATAAAGACACTCACATTCCAGGCGAATGGAGTTAATTCTGGTAACGAAAGCTCACATTCCGGGGCAAATCGAGAAAATTCTCTCTTCCTCGCTCTCAACACATTAAGTCTGCATTTTCAGCTCGATCGCAATCGCAGACGCCCGCTCTACCCGTCTCTTTCTTCTGCGAGATGGCCGTCTCTTTTGCTCGCTCGATTCGAACTCTGGACTTCGACTCATTCACGCGCCGTTCACATAACTCGAAACGTGATTTTACATGGAGAGTGTCGATGAGATGATGCCACGATTAATGCTGCTGCGGCTGCTTCATTTGCTCCACCGACTTCAACTTCGTTTTTTTTTTTTGCTTCTTCATCTTCATCTCCATCTCCGGCATTCTTGACAACAAAAAGGAAGAGAAACAGCTACAGACATTGGAATGTGGCAGCGCCACTTTACACCCTTCGCATTTCGATTGTCGTCTGCGGCTGCAGCTGTTGCTACTAGTTTATTGGATACAACAACAACGCAGGGAAAAGAGAGAGAAAATTTAGGGAGGGGGAGGGAAAGTGCCTCGAGGGGAAGTGAAAATGGTACGGCATGTTAACTGTCTCCGGGCATAAGGGCATAAAAGGAAAACAGTGGGTACACATAACAAATCGACACCGAAAAAAGTTGTTCATACATTTTTCTTCATTTGCTAAAAATAAAATAAGAAAAAAGAAATCCCCAAAATAAACTAGTGATTATCACCACGAATCTTGAGTTTGTGGTATCTAATTCATATTAAACCAAATAAATAAATAAAAAATTATCATTTCTCCCAAAAAAACATTTTTTTAATTCGAAGAAATACGATAGGAAAAGCCCTTTGCTTCCCGGTTTCTATCCTTCAGCTTTAAACTACTGAATAAATATTGTGAAGATATTTTAGAAGACCCAACACGGTTTTTATTATTATGAATTTCTTTATTGCCCCAATCTTAATCGCGACATTATTGCCGTCCGCCACATTTCGTCTCGTTTTCATATTCATTTCCGTTTTAATTTCTGGTTACATCATTGCCCAGCAGTCGGCCATCAATCACACGCACAAAACGGAAATAAATATAGAAATAAAGCGACCGGGAATAGAAGGGAAATGCAGCGGAAGTGCGTCTAATTGAGCAACTGACAGAATGTGCGCGTCTGTGGAGGGGCACGCCCCAAAACGAGGAACTCTGAGATTCTTCCGAGACCCTTAGACGCCCCCTCATAGAGACCCTTCTTCTCGTTCTCTTCACGGAACCAGTATGCTATCTCAATCAACGTCTGGGTGACTGACTGACTGACTGACTGGATACACGGGCTGGATGGATGACTGACAGGCAACACGTGCTCACCGCAACCAGTTGGCCATTAAAGTCCCAAAACAAAACAGAACAAAACAAACCGAACCGAACCAAGGAAGAAACTGAAAATGAAAAAACCAACTGCAACAGTGCGAATGCGAATGGATCTGGATGCGCCGGAGGAGGAGATTCTGGTTGCCTCCTTAACTCATTAAAGACTTCCTTGGGGAGCCTGGGAAAATATCAGTTGCCACACATAATTCTCGCTTGAATGGAGAAGGCGGCAAACTCAAGTCGTAAACTGATAATAAAACGGATACCCAAAGGCGTGAGGCTTATGGGAGTGATTTTTCCATATTCACAAAGGTAAACGTAACGCTTTCTTTTAGGCTGGGAAAGCTAAACCTATTTCTTAAAGGCAAAACAAATAGTTAGGGTGTAACTTTTATAAAGTCATTTAAGCATATATATATATTTCAAGTTTTTTTATAGAGATAATGCGATTTTTAAAGAAGTTTTCCTGTAACTTAAATCTACCTTTGCTGACAAATAAAAAGTTGTAATAAATAATTCATAGATGTCTTTATCAAGGATTTTCCAGTTCGATAAAAAGAAGGGTTTTTGTTTTTTTTTGGGAGTAATTGCAATTTTTTATAAATATATATGTATTTAAAACCATTATGCAGTTGTTTAAACTTTAAAGTCTAATGAAAATTCTCTGCATTTTTAATCTATTCCATTCCATCTAACACAAATGAGTTCATTGTAAATTTCCAATCGCATTCGCATGAATGGAGGCCACTTATGGCTTTATCAGTGACCAGAGCAGCAGATCTTTCGGCCAGGTTGCCTTTCCAATTGAAACTATTTCCGGCCCGACTCGATTAGACCGCAAAACAAAACAAAAAAAAACCACAAATACAATGAGACGGCGACAACCGCGAGGCGTGGAGAGATACATTAGAGCAATATAGAAATGTTTGTGCAATTGCAATGGCATACCGCATGCCACATGGTGCCACACACTAATAGATCGACCCACCAAACCCCATCCCCCTCCCCACCACTCTTGAAGGCGTCAAGACCGTCGTCTCAAGAGTGGTTCCCATGTGCACTAGTGAGTGTGTGTCTGCTCCAAAACTGTGAAAATGCCCAGACGGTGAGTGTGCAATTGAGCGACTGCTGCTACTTCTACTTCTTATTCTACTTCTGCTGATGCGGTCGGTTGCCTCCACTACTATACCTCCCCTTTACCACCCCTTGGGGTTCGGGTTCTGGTCGAAACTTCGATCTCGTCTGTTAGAGATTCTACCCTGCTTTTCACATTTCATTGGGAATCTCAAAGAGTCAACCTACTTTGGCAATTTCAGAACTTTTAGTCAGATTAAAATTCAGGAAAAGTAATTTTTAACTATTTTATATTCAAAAATGTAATGTTATATGTAAGTGCAGTTTTAAGTGCACCTTTTTTCTAGCTCTTTCTTCAGCTTTCTGATTCTTTTCCACTGATGCAGTGTTTTTTGCTGGATCTTTTGCTCGCTACCGAGTTATTATTATTGCAGTTGTTGTTGCGACAGACGCGCCATTTGTTACACATTATTTAGAATCAGGGGCCATTTAACACCACCTCCTGCCACCCACCTTCCTTTTTTTTCCACACGATTTTTCCCCTCTTTGGACGGTCTCCGTTTTATTTTTTGCTCCATCCGGAATTTACCCAATATTTATTGTTAGCGAGTTATTTGGAACTGGGCCATGCGGAAATACCAAAGTGAAATATTAGAGCTGGGGATGATATATCCGGAATCGGGGGAACTACTCCCCTTTTTTCTATCTTTTGACCAGAGAAGCACACGCTTCTGGCTTACACATATTTTTAGTGACAATCAAATCAGCATACATTTCTTAGGAAAAATTCCGAATCGTCCCCTTCTTGTTCCACCTCATTGGAATGTGACACAAATTAAGCACAACGAAAGAGATAGATGTGGACGAACGAAAGATACAGTGGAACTTTCCAAAATCTGAAATACGAACTTTTTTTTCTAACCTTAAATTGTTTAAAAATATATATAAGGTTAACAATATCTTGTTCATTACATTCATAGAAAATTTGAGTTCGAGAACATTCATAAGTCACAGTACACTTAAACCAGGTCGCCGTAAAATAGATATGCGCATATAAATTTCTAGTTATGCAATACGCATATCTTTTTAACATTAAATACTCATTTCGAGCATATCGAAGAGTTAAAATTGATATTACACAATGTAAAATCGATCTACGTTTCATATATATTTTTACAATAGTAAAAAATTATAATACAATCTTTAAAGTTGTATTTCCATTATTATTATTAAAAATAAATTCTCTAATAGATCGATCTTAGGCGAGTTTACTGTAATTGAATTCTCCAATAAAAAAGACAGAAATGTAACTTACCTCAGGCGAGAATAATGAAAGACAGAGACAATATACGCCTCCTTCTCTCGCTTTTCTTTATTGTTATAAATTTCAAACACGTTTCGATAATATTTTCTCTACTGCTGCCTTTGCACTTGGTAGGAAAAGGAAACCCGAAAAATTGTAAATTCGGGTTCGGGGAAAACCGTGGAGCAGAGAGTTAGAGATAGGGGGAGAAAATGCACTCGGGATCGGGATCGGAATTCGGATCACTTCTATAACTTAATTTCCCTCCTCTCTCATTCTCTGGCTTCGTTCCCTGGTTTCTGTTGTTTTGTTGTTTTTTCTGACTAGCAATTTGATTTATTTAGGTTATCATTTTCTTGATTTTCTCGTTGTTATTGTTGTTTTGGTTGTTGTTTCTGTTGCTCTCTTGATCATTTGTTTGCAAGTATTTGTGGTCGCTGTCACGTAGCATTCCTCACTATTTCTCACATTTTTCACATGATTTTTACTTTCACACCTTCGCGGCACTCGATGATCATTTCACGTGATCTCAATGATGCATTTAGTCGTCGCCGATCTGAAATGAGAGCAATAGAGAAAGGCGGGTGATGAGAAAGGAATTTCGTTTATTCGAATCTAAATTGAGTTACAATTGTATTGAGTAACAATATTATTGTGTTACCAAAATAAAAAGTGTAAGAAATATGTATGTTTTGTAACTGTAAAATGTTGTAAATCATATGATCTTATCAAAAATAATACTAAGGTACAGTATTTAAGCTAAATAAGTCTTTCTTAAATATTGTAATCCCCCTTTGTAAGTGTTAATAATTATCCTTAAGAAAAAATAAGTATAGTAATGTTACAAAATGTTTTGAGTTATTATTATTATTATTATTATTATAATTACAAAATTATAACAAAAAAAACTTTTGAAAAACGTTCAGCTTCTAAATAAAATCTAGTTTAATTTTACCTCCTTCCAACTCAATCTCCCATACCCATACAACATAGTACACTCAACCCATTAACAGCCAAGTCTAGCGCAACCATTATCCAATTAACAAATTCCATAGAATCACTTAAAACCCAGAAAAAATAGCATTCGTGCAACTTTAATCCACCTGAAAATCCATAATTTTATGCTTGACTCTCACAATTCTTGCAGAAATATCCATTAGGCCCCACCCAGAAACAAAGAGACCAACAGCCTTAAAACGTTCAACTTTCGCGCCAAATTATAAAGAGCACAACAACAAATTCGCCTAGCCAAGCGGAAAAATAATATAACTTATACATATGTATGTATATAAACAATGTAAGGAAAAACTATATCAAACAATAAACAACATTTTATTACAACCTCAACGCCGTAAAAAAAAAAAAAAAAGATAGTAAGATATTGTTTTAGCACTCATGGGCCACGCCTTTTTTTTGTGAGAGCGACAAGAACTAAAGTATCTACATATATGAAATATATAAAGTGCAACCGAAAAATAATAAACCAAATTCAACGTAACCGAAGTAGTTGTTTGTTGTTTTGACTTTTAGATACCTTTTTGCACTTTATAATAGATCATTGAATAAAAATATAAATAATTCTTGTTAAATTATTTTTTTCTTAAACTAGTATACCAATTTATATACATAAGTTTCTAAATTTTAACAAACTTTTAAGTCTATATTTTAATGGTACCAAATGGGAATACATTCATGATTTACAACCTAATGGGTATTGAAAACAGTCTGCGCCAGAAACAACAACAAAGGCAAGAAAAACAAGCGCAGTTGAAGCATCAAAAAGCTGCCGTCACGCCCCTCTTGAGTGCGCTTCCCGCCCACAGCCCCTCCCCCTTCCGCACCAGAAAACGAGGCCAGACAGACCGCGTCTCTCTCGCTCTACCGCTCCACCCCTCTCCCGCTCACACTCCAAAAGTCACGTGGGGTGTTGTGTGCGGCACGCGAAATGCAGAAAAAAATGCAAAACTGCTGAACTAAAGCTAAAATAAATAAATAAATTAGATGGTGTATTTCTGTTTTCCGCATTTCAAAAACAGAACCGAAAATGTTGTTTTTGAATTTCTTAATTTTAACTAATGGAGTTTGTTACAAAATGTAATAGATCAAAGGATTTTATTTTTCCAGAGTGGAATTTGAGTAAAAATATCCTATATCCGACTTAAGTATGTTTTAATTAATTAATTAATACAATTTGTACAAAACTGAGGTTGTCTTCTTAGCTTTTCTATAAACAAATCCAAATCTTACATCACAAATTTTTTAAATGTTCACACGTTTTCCAAGTTACAGAATTAATAAAATTAACAAAGCATTATAATTATGAATAAATATGGATTTTATAGACTGATTTATTTTGCTTACGATTCGCATATTTGGCCAAAAATTCATTTTGGTCAAGACAACAAATCAACCCACACATGCAAGAACCGACACACACACACAAGGAGGCCCGTCGTTAAAAATGTGCTGCAGCAGCAAATGAGAGAGCACAACAACACAGCCGGGAGAGCGCTTGCACACGCGAAAGAGATAAAACACAAAATACGAGACAAGCACAAACAACAAAAACGAAAAACAAAAAGGAAAATGAAAAAAAAACGCAAGGCGTGCAGCGACGCCGGCTGAAGCAGAAGCAGAGCGCCGGCAACCCTCGAGATGACGTTGACCCCGAAAAATGACGCGAAGCGCAATGTGTGAAAACGAATGCGAATGGGGACGAAAACAAACTGAAATCTAATAACGGACCGGCGCGAGTGCAAGCGAGAGGCGAACAGCGTCGGCGTCTGCATGCTTCGCCCTCTCTCGCTCACTCTCTCGCCCCCTCCCCCATCGACCGGCCACTTTTTTTTTTTTGCTTTGCGGATAGACGTGCTAAAGCGCAGTGCGTATAAAAACACGCAGGACGAAAAGCCGAGGAACAACAACAAAGTGCAGGCGCAGTTAGGCGGCGGCCAGAGCCAGACAGAAAGGGACAGAGTCGTGAGAGAGTAAACAGAGCGCATGTCTGCGATAACAAACGGGTGGGGGGAGGAGAGTGGGCGACTAGAAAGAGGGTGGTGGAGAAAGACGAGGAGGAAAGAAAGATGCGTAGGAGGAATGCGTTTATGCGAAGCAAATACATGTTCATTATTAAGGGGCCAATAACAAGATAATTTAATTTGAATAATTTTTTAGCATGAAACCGAAACGGTGAAGACGAACTTAAGGATTGGAGCTTTAAATTAATTAATATTTTTGAGCGTATATTGTCTAAAAGTGCCCTATTTATTTATTACAAATTTGATTTTATTATTATTATGAACTTTTTGGGATAACACGAAATAAAAATGTATTTCTCACTCCAACTTCTTTTAAATTTCAAATAAAAAGTGAATCTTTTGTATTTGCCCATAACTGCTATCCGGTGAAAGCTGAATAATCAATGGTATTAAAAAACACCAAGTAACCGCTTATAAAAGTATTGTGTTTGTTTTGGACATTAATAAATCATGATTAACATGGCATACGTATAAACGGTAAGGAGTAGAAAATCCCGGAGGCTGTCCGTCCGGTTCATATGCATGTGTGTGTGTGTATGTTTGTGTGATAAGGGCGGCAACTCAGCTGCAGTCCCAACAATAAGGAAAAGAGCAACAACTACTTCGAGCACACATAAAATAACAAAAAATTTTTCTCACAGATGGAGACCGCCAAATAATTTTTTTTTACATATTTTTATTTTTTGCCAAGCGCCAGCAGAGGAACAACTACAACAACAACAGCGACGTCAACGACGAAACGCAGTCGGTTATGAATGGAAAAGAAGGCGCACACAACTGTCTCGCTCGCTCCCGCAAGGCGCTTGTGTTTGTGCGAGAGGGAAAAAGAGTTTCGCACATGTATGTGTGCGGAGTGCAGAAAATGTCGGTGTCGTTGGCCCTTGGCTGGTGTTTTTGTTGTTTTGTTGTTGTTGCGGCGCAATGTGGTACAGTGACTACCAAAAAATACTAGCAGGCACCTCGTAAAACGGCCCAAAGAGGAAGCGGCGAGGAAGAGACAGAGGAAGAGAAGGAAGAGGCAGCAAACGGAAGCAGCGACGTCGCCTAAATGGGTTGCAATAAAAAACTACACATGCGGTTGTAAAGTTGTAAAACTGCGGACGTAGTTCCAGTTGTAGTACGTAGTTTCCAGTCGTAGTGGTTGTAATTCGTAATCGAGTGCTTACACTCTCGATGATTTAGGGTTTTTTAAAAACGTATTTTTAATATTATATTATATAGGGCTTAAGATATACCCATATTTACTTAATTTATAAAGGAAAACCCAATATTAAAACTTAAGAAATTTAAATTATTTGAATATACCAATATTCACTTAAAATAAAAGGTAAAACGCAAAATTAAAACTTAAAAAATTAATATTATTTTAATTACTCAAGGAATATAATACTTAATTATTCAAAATATATGAAAAAAAAAAAAAATTTTTTTTTTTAAATAGTCTTTTTAATTTTTTGCAATTTGCAAATTTGATTTCTACAAGTTCCACTGTTTTACGGTAGTGTATTAGTAGCTTAGTATTTAGCTGTTTGCTGGCCATGGGCTGCTAATGAGAAAGAAAGGGGTGTGTTGCAGGGGAGGTTTGAGAAAGGGGGTTCGGGATCATCAAACGGCGCCGCCTAATTAAAAAACCATTAAAATTTAAAGCCCCCGCCTA
Source organism: Drosophila pseudotakahashii (assembly GCA_035046095.1). Classification (NCBI taxonomy): domain Eukaryota; kingdom Metazoa; phylum Arthropoda; class Insecta; order Diptera; family Drosophilidae; genus Drosophila; species Drosophila pseudotakahashii. The sequence goes on along the minus strand of JAWNOE010000159.1, from coordinate 1,553,530 downwards.
TGCATAGGGGCTAATAAATACATAAATTTGCAGCAACGGCAACGAGCCTCCAAAAATACAGAAAACAAAAAAAAAAGCTCTAAAATTAATTACCTCACGAAACAAACAAGCAGGCAGAGCGGTATCCGCGATAAAAAGCCAGAGAAAAGGAGAAACTAAAATGCAGTCAAAGCACATTGGGTTCAGTTTCGGTGAAATTTTATTTTGTCCCAACATTTATGAGCTATCTAATGTAATTTAAGCTTTCTTTAGGATTTTCTGAAAATTATTGCATTCAGTTTCGTGGCATAACTTTTATATCTGGATCATTGTACGTACCAAAAATGTTTATAACACCACTTATTTTTACAAAAAAAAAATTTTTTTACATTTATTTTAATTTAGAAAAATAAAAGAAAATTCTTATAAATCTACATTTTAATAAATTAAAATTTTGTATAGATACAAATTTAACACTCAATAAATATTTATCTATAATTTGCCAACTAAAATGCCATCTGTATTCAAGAGATTTATGAAAAATATACTTTTATGGCTCAATAAAAATGTTTATCAATCCTTGGCGTTGAACCATTTAAAAGCTGTAGCCAAACTGGTTCGAAAACTAATTATAGACATTTTAGAGTCAATTAGAGGCAGTCAATTAGGGGCAAAGATATTCTCAGCGTTCATTTGGCACTGCCTGGGATTTCTTTGGCAACCGCAATACCAAGGACTCCGGATTCAAGCCTGCAAAGCTATCCAACGCCCATTGGCCAATGTGCAGCGTCAGCGTGGCAGGCGGACAAAAAGCGGAACATCATGGAAATGTGTCTAAAAATAAACTTGTGCAACAATGTTGCAAAAGCAAACATCAGCAGACAGTCAGTGACACAAAGTGGGTGCCGCAGGAGGAGGCAACAGGCGGGGAGGGGGGTGCAGACCGGGCCAGACAAGAGTGGAGCTCTCTTGGCCAGACGGCGGCCTTTCTTCTGGCCCTTGTCCCTCGGTCTGTTTGTCTGCTGAGTGCCGCAGTCGCATTGTTTGTGGAGCGGTTAAAGGAGCAGTCGCAGCAACAGCGCCAGAAACAACAAAAAGCGGAATGGATTCAGCTCAAAGCCCCCAAGTTTTGAATACCCTTTGTTCTTAAAAGGTATGGGGGTTTTTAGAAAATACTTTACTACATAGTAGAAACCGAATCCTACGAATCAAAATTCCGGAAGAAATAAGTATAGTATAATAGTATTATAAATTATAGAAACTATTTTTAAAGTAGATATTTAATAAATGTGCTTATCAGGGTAATTTAATTGGAATGGATCCTGAACTTGTGCTCTTTATTAAACCAAATCAAACATATATCGTAAATAAAATAAAACCTTCTCAGATAAAAATAAAGATGAAATAAAAAATATAATTCGAAACTTTCTCTGAGTTCATATTTTTCTACCATTTTCAAGGAACCCCCTATATAGAGTATGAAAACACGATATATAGTATATGGAGTGCCGCGTTGGGCGCGTGAAGCACGCGAAACGAGAGTTGGGCGGATATGAAGAGGGCGCAGGAGGGGAGAAAAAGGTAGCCACAAGAAGGAGGTGGAGGAGGTGTGGAAGTGTCCAAGAGGCACAACAGCAAGAAGAAGAGGAGAGCAGACCGCGTCCACTAATCGCTAAATTTACGAGTACAGTTAAAATAAAATCATAAAAATGTCTTCTCGATGGTTGTTGTTGAGGCAGGCAAACAAAGCGAAAGAGACGGCCATATGGCATGGGATAGGGACAAGGACAGAGACAAAAACAAGGGAGAGAGTTGAAACTTGGGTTTAGTTTACAATTTACATGATGAAGTAGTTCAAGAAGTTGTGGCCTGGAATTTCCACGAAACACTTGGGAAACAACTTCCCGCGCACACGTCACTTTGAAAAAAGAAGTAAGAAAGACGGGAGGGAGCCATGTGCGAGTGAGATACCACTATAAAACAACAAGCAGGCAAGGCAGCCTGCCACAGAGGACGAAGAAGACGAGACCGACACAAAAGAGTCCGAGAAGAGACCGAGGCCGAGTTTATAGTGTAAAATTTAATGAGCAAAACTCTACGCCACGAGATCATTGGCGAAAAAAGGTTTTATTTCAGGTTTCCTGGCCTCACACATTTTTCCACTTCAATGGAAATGCGAAAAACAACAAAACAAACGACAAGAATAAAGGTGACAACGTGCGAGATTAAAGCAAAGTGACGGGCAAGTACATAGTTCATGAATAAAGATTTAAGCAGAACTCTTAATGGGCCCATAGACAAAAGGAAGCCATAGTAGTGTGGATAACCCAAAAGGCTAAATATAATAAGCGAAGTTACTTAGAGATGCTTAAACTGGAACTTAACTCAAAATATTTTCGGACTTTTGTTAACTGAGTGAGAAACAAAGACTTCGTAAATTTTTGAAAGTATTTATTTTGAAATTTAAATAGGTTCACCTCTGGCAAAATCCTAATATTCCTAACATTGAGGTTCCTTTTTTTCAGAATCCTTCTGTAGAAAAACTTTTTCCGAGCACATTTTAAAATGGAGGTTCAGTCGAGGTAACTGTGTAAAAAGGAAATCATTTCATAATCTTTTTCCTTTTTTTTTTACAATTTTTAACTTGTAAACATAGTTTTTCCCGGATCTTTGATCCATTTCCATATGTCTATTATCATTTTCGAATTGTAATCTGTAGATCACTGATCATAGAACTTGCAAAACGAAATAACGGGACAGCCGAAGGTCATTCACGGGCGAAAGAACGCACTGAAGAAAGAGGCAAAAAAAAAAAATAACGGCAACATTGTTGACGCCCCAGCGATTAGAAAAGAAAGCTAAACAAATACTTGCAAAAAGAAGAACAACATATTAACTTGGAATAAAAAAGCAAAACAATAATAGCTCTACGAAATGCCGTCAGCAAATCCGAAGCCAATCAATAGATATGCAACGCGAAATGCCCACGCACAAAAACACAAGAAAAGAAGAAAGGGGGAAAACGAAACGTGAGCGGGCGTTGGGCTTATCTCGTAATGTTTATGAAAATGACTATAAATACAATACAAAAGCGGCGAAAACAAGAAAGAACGGAGGAGTCGAGTGCGCCGACTTTGAGATACCCACTACTCACTGACCATTGAATACAAAGCTTGCCCATTTTGGTTACAACTTACAAATCGAATATTATTTATTTTCCAATATACATGGATCAGATTTTGGTTATCATTATATTTAATATGATAAATATATATATAGAAATAGTTTTATGATTTCTGTATTTCCATTTAATTTAAAAGATTTTCGTTTTTTTTAAGGATAATCTTTATATTTAAATGTGCCTTTTATTCTTAGAAACACTTTCGACCAAAAAAAAATCGTTTTACACGAATGCAATATACCCTTTCAATTCGAACGGCAATGGGTGTAAAACTGAAGCGCAGCCGCCCACCCAGCAGCGACGTCGGCGTCGACGCTATAGCAGAACACAAACAAAATGCTCCAAGCGCCACAACACACACACACAAACACACGAACACTCGCGGAACACACACACACACACACGTACACTCGCGGAACACACACATCACCATAAAAAGACAAACAGCAGCACGCACTTTATCAAAAACAAAATAGAAAATCACCTCACTCTCTCGTTTGCCTTGCAGCGTGTGGGTGTCGGAGGGAGATGGCATGCATAGAAATGCAACCACGTGTGTTGTTTATTACACCAACACACACTCGAAAGCTGCCAACGGAAAATAATAAACGAATGTCAATACGAAAACGGAATCTTTAAAACCAGAAAAACAAATAACTGCGCAAAGCGAAATGCCGAAAAACCAAAAACAAAATGCAGTGCAAGCAGGACGGACAGATCCGAAAGACAGAGACAATATTAAACTGTCAAAAAAGAGAACGGACAATAATAACAAATAAGGGGCAGAATCATTTGTTGCTCATATTGCTAATAACAGGATCACAAAACTAAGGAAAATGCATGTAAAACTTGTCCCTTAGCTCACTAAAATATTTAACTGTTCTTAAAATTTCCAAGTTTTTAATAGTTAAAATATTATCTAAAAACACTTAAAACATTGCCAATTTTAAAAATATAAAAACATAATAAATCCCAAATTGCATGTCCATTAAAGTCATATTTATGAGCCTATAAAATATCATCATCGTTTTTTATAAAATGTATTCCGAATTTTATTTTGCCTTAAACTTAGATTTTTCTAGTTATTTTCTTTTAAGAAAAAAAAAATCAGAGACATAAAAGATAATATCAAAAGATAAATTATTGAAAAAAAAACCACCAAAGCAAATAATAAAAATATATTTCACAAGCTAAATGATTATCATTATTATTTAACATTTTTTTTAATAATGTGCACAAATTAGTTTCATCTGGTTGGATTCTAGTTTAAAGAAGTTCTAAATTAATTATAACGTTTTGCTTTGAGATATTAAAAGAATACATATCTTAAAATATCTATGGACCACTATTTTGGGAAAACTGTGACCAAAAGCTTATGCTTATGTTTATGTTTATTATTAGTCATACAATGTCTTTTTAAATATAGTTTATCAGGTCCATGTTATACGGGTATATCAGGGCTAATCACGGACAACTAGTTTGATAAGCTCTTAATCCTTAGTCACCATCCGCAGAGATTGCCCATAATCTGGAATCAAAACATCAAAACAAACAACTTGCCATTGGCCAATTGTTGATTCTTGTGGGTGTATTCTCATTCGAGTGAGTATGTGTCGCCGAATAAGATACCGAATAAACACTTCCACGAGAAGACGTCGCATACGAAATGATCACAAGATCCAGTAACTATATAAACACCACGTCATCGCCTGCCTACTACCCGTCATTCCCCCTCTTCGACCATTCAAACCCTACATTTCCTGCAGCTTTCGTTTGTTATACTTTACTTTTCCTATAATATTTTTGTTTTTGCTGTTCTTTAAATCATATAGTGAAAACCATAATTGTACACACTCGCACACTGAGAATTGGGTGTGCACAGCTGCGGTAAGAATAATATAATTCTACGGTGAGTCATTGCCCGAATTCGGAAAGTTTTAAGAGGTTAAACCAATTTAAACCAAAATTTCAAGTTAAATTACTAAAAACTAATATAATAAAAACCTATATCTAAATATGATTAAATTACAGGGTATACATATTGAAAGTAATGGATTTGCGACAAAAATGTTTATTTAATATTAATACTTTTTAGTACATTTTTTTATTTAGTCCAAATTTTCAAAGAAATATGTTCTATAAAGAATCATTCAAGTTGCAGATCTATTATCTTGACCGCCTTTGTCCGTGTCTTTGGTGTTCATGCGTAGGCGAATGCAGACATTTCAAGGGGAAATCGGGGGGACTCTCGTCATACGACCGACTGACGAACGTCGACGACCATGTCATGTGTTGTTGGGCCCAAGTGTGCGTGGTGAGCTCCATGCTTTTAACTTTTGTTCTCGCTCTTGTTAGTACTATTTGTTATTGCCATTGCTGTTACGGCTGGGTATTATTTACTTGGACCTTAGACCCTCTTCCCGTGATAAGATTCGGGAGCAGCTGCGTGTAAGGATGGATGGATGGGTGGGTGGGTGCTGATGGTTGAATGAAAGATGCGAGTTCGCATGTGAATCATTGTTGCTGCCCTCGCAACGAGCAGAAACGCGCTTCTTGGAACAATCAATTCCGATTCATTCGATTTTCCGCGGGCCAAATGCAAATAAAAGCACAATTAAATGCGACTGGCTCGACGAAAACAAGTTGACTCACACCGCAAAAACATTGCATTTCGAAATGGCAAAATAAATGGCAGCAACAACGCTTGCGTAATTGATACCAATTTGGGCATGATCCAAAATGCAGAGCTAATGGCAATCAATAATACCAATAAAGAAGAAGAAGGAGAAGGTGATTTCACGGAGTTTCGGATCACCTTGACGATCATATAACATTTTTATGTACATTAAGTGGAAAAAATTCGAAAAATTACGAAATTTAAAATTTTGAACTTAAAAAATCTTTAAAAAAAAAACTGTACCATCAAAAAAAAGTTTGGGGTATTTTCGTGATCTAGGTCTTCAATACTAACAGCACTTCAAGAATATTATTTTGTAAACTAGTGTAATAAACTTTGTTATAAGGCAATTAAGATTATCTGTAACACATATTTTTATGGAGTAAAGTTCTTGGGATAAATCGAAATGTAAATACGAAAAATGTGGTTTTGAAGTTTTAGTAAATAGGTAGTTATTATTAAATAGTATTAAGGATTAACACCAATTTCTGGATCCCATAATAAATACGAATGAATACTAATTCGATACTGCAAAAACAACAGTGCGTGCATGCATGCATGGGCGTGGAAGGGGTGGGGCAACGGGGGGGAGTGCGATGGAGCGATTAGAAGACGCGCGTCTAAGTTCAAGGCCAAGCAGTTCACAGCATAAGCAGCGAAGGCAGCAACAACAAAGGCGAAAAGACAGCAGCAGCAGGGCGAGAGTGTGATAGAACGAGAGACAGGAGGGGGAGGGAAGGGGAAAGGGAACGAAGCAAACGCAGCTGAAAAAAGTGCACACAAAATTGTTTGGCTGTGTGTGTGTTGGTTCGCAGCGAAAAAGGTCAATGACACCTGTCTGTTTGTCTCGCTCGGCTCACACACACACACACACATACACAGGCTTATCACCGGCCACTCTCTTTCGGCAATCGTTCCCTCTCTTTCTAGCCTGTGCGCAGCTACGTTTAGACATGTGGTCAAAACTTTTTGGGTTTTCTTTTTTTATTTTGTTATTGTTTATAGTAGTGGTATTTGTGTTGGTGTCGGTGTGCTGTGTTTTTGTTTTTCCTTTCGCCGCTGTTAATTAGTGTGGCCAAATTATGCGCCAAAATTGCCAACGACTGGACGGTCATACGTCATCAACAATAGCCGGACAAACAATTTCCGGTTCTTAGCCACACCATAAAAAAGCCAATATCAAAAATAACATAAGCGAAAATAAAATAACCCGGGTTCCGTCATTGCCTCATCCTCGATATATCTCGCTTCTGTTTTGCTGCTTTATTTTGGTTCTATTTCAGCAATTTGTTATTGCGGCGACTTATTTTTGTCGCAAAACACACACACACACACTCGCACTTATGCTCGCACACACGCATAGGAAAAGCGGGCAGGCAAACTCGATTTAAAAATAAATAAATTACGCACAAATACAAATACGTTGGCCAACATTCCTCGGGCCTCGTCAAAAATATAGCATGATTAATACAAAAATGCGCAATTCTTGGCTGCTTTTTTGTTGTTTCGGTTTTGCCCGTTGTTTTAACCCCACCTCCCAATTTTTTATGGCAATTCTCTCTTATTATACAATAATAACGCGAATATAATAAGAGCACAGCAAGTGGGCAGGCCAATGGCAACGCAAATAGCAACAACAAGCGCAGCGGCACGCCAATTAGTGCTTATGCTTTTTAATTAGCAGGCGGGCCCATCCCCACCGCCATCGCCATCTCCTTCCCCACATTTCCCCATTTCCCACTTTCCCTTCCCAGTACCAACTAACCGTAATATCTCCCCCATCGCCAGTTATTTGTGTAATGTTTTTCCAATTTTGCACTACGCACGGTTTCATTTCAGTACAATTACAGACCCCCAGATCTATTGTTCCATTCCCATTGTCGACGGAGCTATCTGGCTTTAACTTTAAGTCCAGTGCCTTAAGTATTAAGAATTTATATAAAATATTCATGAAAGTAAAAACTTTATTTAAGCTTAATGGATTTCTTAGAACAAATGTATCTAAAAAGTAGGTCGATAGTCGCAAAATTCATCTGCTATTTTATAAAAGTTTGATTCTAATATTTCCAGCTGGTTTAATTAGGAAAAACACCAATTATTATTTCCAAAAATAAAATATTTGGTCACACTAATTAAAAGCACCAAATTAGTGAACAAAAAGTCAAAACAGGCAAAAATGCACCGTCATGACTTTTTGACAACCAATGAAATTATGTGGGGCTCGACTTTGTTGTTAATTAAACACTTTAAAATTACTGAAAACATTTATATCCAAAAAATACTATAAGAAAAAAAGTTTAAACAAAACCTTGACAAATCAACAGGTGAGTAAGCACAAAATTTATTGATGAAAAGAGTTAAAATACAAGTATGGTTTTAAATTGGAGATGGTCATAAAATGTGGGAAAGCAACAAAGTAATTTCAAGGCGCCTTGGGGGATTTTAATAGTTTTTGATTTACAAAAAAACGGTTTTTTAACCATATTTATTAAATTATTTGTATAAAAGTTTAAGAAATGTTGGGTAACATTTTGTTGCACAGAAAAGTATTGAAAGAAAGTTATGAAATATAAATCTGTAAAAGATAATAATGTATAAACCTGACATTAAAATGAGTATATTATAACAACTTAAGGATATTTTTTTGAACACAGGAATTAAGTTTGGTAAAAAAAAAAAAAAAAACAAAAGCTGTTCCACAATTTTGAAAGACATTTGTGAGGGATTAAATAAAATAGCCAAATCACATTACAACGTGTCAATGACACTTAATGCTGGATTTATTTAATTGGTAACTTATCTGTACCGCTTTTCAAAATGCGTGCAACAATAAAAAAAAAAAAACAGCACAACAACAATAAAAACCGGCAGCAATCGAAATTCTTTCATTCCTTTTCCGCCTCTCTTCGCGCAGCCGCTCTCCGCGCGCAAGAGAGAGAGAGAGCAGGAGAGGGCAACCGGGTGCGACCGGACCGAAAGAGACGGAGCATAATGCTGGCTGCGCTGCTCATTCACAAAACGGAGACGTAAAGCGGTGTGCGAAGAAGAAGAACAACAGATATGGATATGATAGATATGGAACAACAACAATAGAAACAAGAGAAACCGGGCGGAGAGAGGAGAGGGAGAGCAAAAACAACTTGGCATAAATTGCTGCTGCGTAGTAATTTCGTCGAGTATTTTTCTAGTTACGTTTCCACTACTATTTTCTATTTTCCATTTTATTATTATTATTATTTGTTGTTGTTGCTACATACCCCTTTGCAACGTTGTTGTTGTCAGGCATTGTTGTTGTGTCACCTATTTTTGTTGTACTTTATTTTGGTATCGATTTCAAAATAGAACGACGCACTTTCCCAGACGCAGGCGTAATTAATTTTTCTTATGTTTTATTCGCGTGCTTTCCTTTTGCGCCGCAACTTCACAACATGCTGTGTATATATAAGCACTAGGCGTGTGTGTGTGTACACAAATTTTATTTATTTATTCACCGGGGATTTTACACACACACCCGGACACTCCGCACACGAAAATCGCCGCACTTGTATTTCGTGGAATTCTCCTATTCCAACTCCATGTACCTCATGGTATTTTCGCACTTTTCATTCACCAAATTTTCCGCTTTGCATAGCACTAGATATCGACAATCCACTGTGGCCTCTTTTCGCCAGCGACGATTTTCCGCCGAACACAATTCCCGCGACCGCAACAAATTTCTGCCGATTTCATGCGCTCCGCCGTCCGTGTTGCTCCGCCGAAAGTTGTTTTTTGTTTGTTGTTTTGTGTTGTTGTACTGGTCAGGGATGTGTAAACTCAAAAAATATATCGATATTTTCCGCCTTTATTTATATCGATATTGTCAGTTCGCTTTTCGGCCGCAGGGGCGCTCTCAATGTTCGATTTAGCTGTTTTCTAGCTGAAATGTTAAGATACAACGTTTTCTTAAAATTTAAATTAATTAATCGCTAATTTAGTTGCGACAACATTATCCTCCACTAATTTTTAATTTCATTAAATGGCGATAGATGGCGCCTGATAGTCTAGCCTTATATTTAGATATGATCATTTATTAATATGAACATGATTAGTTAAAATGTAAAAACGTTTTTTAAATATTATATTTATTTGTAAATTTTTATTTCCAGTTCCAACGTTGTATCTTAAGTAGAAATGTGAAAAATTTATCAAAATATCAATACAAAAATATTTTCAGCGCTCACTAGTTCTCTTTTTGGCCGCAATGGCGCTCTGAAATGTTAAATTCAGAGATTTTCATACAGAAATGTTAAGATACAACGTTTTATTAACATTTCAATTAACATTAAAGTGTCCTCGCTAACTTAGCCGTGACAATCACTATCCTAACATTTCTGTTAAATTAAGAGGAGAGAGAATGCCGCACGCTCTCTTTTCGGATTTCAGTGAAATCGCTGACTGGTCTCACTTAAACGAAAAACGGCCGCTAAAATTCAAATTCAGCCAAGAAGAACCAGAAGGAGGTCGACTCCGCCCTGTTGAAAAGCCCAACCGGAGGGCAAGTTCTTTGCCAAGTAGTTGCAGAACATTTTCGCCCTGCTCTCCTCCCCCGGCCTTTGATGCCCAACTAAAACAGGAAATGTCTTTGATCTTTTTTACAATTTGAAATTGATTTTCTTTTTATTGTTGTTTAATATTATGTTGATTGGCTTTACAACTATTTTGTTTTCTAATTAAAAATTATGTGTGTGTTGGTATTATTTTTACTAATTTACAGACAGTTCTAGCCCAAACAAGTTGTTTGATAAGAAGGGGGAAGTATTAGCTCTTTGTGTGTGCTACCCATTTCTTTTACATCGTATTCCTGATCCTCCTTCTGCTTCTCCTTGGTTTTCTTTTAAGGCTAAAATTGAAAAAATGTGGCTCTTCTTGCTACAACTTCTCCTTTCCTTTTCTTTCGTGAGGCTGAGTTTTTGTAAAGTAGATTTTGTGTTTTCGTTTTTTGTTTTCACTTAAATTAGTTTGGGTTATAAATTTAAATGTATATATTTTACGCTTAAAACTTTACACACAACTTAGTTTCATTAAGTTTTGCTGATTCGCTTTTTTTGTGTTTTGTTTTTGGATTTTTTGTTTGTTTGTGGTTTTTGCAATCAAATAATTTAATAATTTGTAATTTGCTGGTTTTTGTTTGCTTTTTTTGTTTTTAAATTATAAACACCCCCAGAATCCCAATTTTGTAGATATATGCGTGTGAGTGTGTTCCGTGGACGTCTCCTCCACTTAGGGTCCATAGGCGTCCGAACCAAAGTCGAACAGCCGATCGATGCCCTCGTTCGCGTTCAGCGCATACGGATAGTCATTGTCGTCCGGCGGATTGATGGACACAAAGGCAATGTCGTTGCTGAAGTCTGTAAATAAAAATGCAACATGTTACTCGATATAGGCAATTTCGAAAATGGTATTTCGTAAAGCATTGGGCATGACTGTTGATGGTTTTACATTGGATTATTGTCGATTTCGATTGCCGTGCACAAACATAGAGGAGGATAGAGAGCTGACAGAGCGAGAGATGTTGTGGATGCATGTTTGAAATTCACGCCAGAGCTGAATCTCATGGTGCTACAGAATTTCAATTTCAAAATGAACAATTGGCCCTGGAGCGGTCAGTGTTGTCAGTGCAGACCCACGAGAATTCAGTTCCAAAATGAATTTGACACGAGGACGATTGCTGACGAGGCGGCGGGTTATATGTCGATATATATACATTTATGCACAATTATTATTACATTTTTATTATACATAATTAGTAGATGGTTAGCATGATGATGTGAGGACATTAAAGGAATGAATGTTTTTTGGGTAGACACATGTTAGTTTTTTTGTAGGTTACTGAATTTTCGTTTATTGATTATATAGGTTTTTTTGTGGTTTGAGCACTGAATTTTGATAAAACAAAAATAAAAATAAATTCAAATTGTCAATTTTGAACTGATTCTCGTTGGCCGAAATGGTGCAATAATAAAATAAAATGTGATGGAAAAACATTGGAAAATTTGGAATACGTTTTAGTTTTTTGTGCGATTTCATTGATTACGATTTCGATTTATGTTGCTGTGAGGATCTCACGCTCAGCAAGAACTCAGACTGTGATGCGGCTTTTGGATACACGCAGGTCACAGAGAGAGTTCCTGACAAGTGCGCCCCATTTAGATCTAGATAAAGTCCCCGGCTAAATACTCAATTAGGTGTTAGCTGCGGTTATTTACATAGTGACGACACAGAAAAACTCAGGCGAATGCGAAATGATCATGGATGAATGAGCGGCAGGCGATTGCAAGCATTATCAGATTTAGATTATTCACAATGGTGGTCAAAATAATACATGTCGCAGGATATTACAAAAATTGGACTACATTCGAAAATATAGCCATTATTTTGACCGCTTGAGGGAGGACAGCACAAGGTGACCACGAATACTTACAGTCCGAGCCAATGTCGTTGAAGAGCGCATCGAGGCCCTGAAGCGTTACGTTGCTGCTGTTGCTATTGGCATCGCAGTCGGCCACGCTGGGCGGCAGGCTGTGGCGGCCATGGCTGAACGGCTGATGGGGATCAGCGTTGGCGCCAGCGCCAGCAATGCTGCCATAGCCGCCGTCATCGTTGCTGCTGCTGTTGTTGCTGTCCGCCACGGCAGCGAATTGCATTTGAAGCGAGCTTATCGCCGACGATTGTGTTGCTGCTGCCGCGCGCGATGTTCCTGTTCCTGTTGCTGCAACTGCTGCTGCTACAGATGTTGTGGTTGCGTCTTCCATTGCACAATTATACATGGGCACATCGCTGCGTCGCTGACTGCTGCCGTAGCCTATTGTGGGTGGTTGGGAGTTGCTGTTGCTGTGGTTGCTATGATTGCTGTGGTTGCTGTTGGTGTTATTGGTGTTGTTGTTATGACTATTAAGCGTAGTGGTTGCTGCTGTTGCGCTGCCTGCGGCAATTGCTGCGGCTGCTGCCGCCCGACGACGCTTGGTGGGCGTTGGGGGCGAGGATTCTGTTAAGCTGCTAAACAGCTCCTGGATGGAGGTCTGCTGGTGCTGCTGCTGGAACTGATGGCTGCGGACCACCGGATTCGTCAGTGTCGGCACCAGCTGACTCAGCTCCGTGTCCACATCGTCCTCCTCCGGCTGCTGCAGCAACTGTTGCTGCTGCTGCTGCTGCTGGTTCAGATTATGATGCTGGGCCATCGCAATATCACAAATGTTATTATATTCAGGCTGGGACTGCTTGGCGGCTTCCTCGATCGATTTGCTGAGGTTACGGGCCGAGCGGTAGGGCGTGGGAACTGCAAATAAAAAGGGGAAAATTAATAAATAACTAACTATAACTCAAAAACTATTTTATTTTAGGGTTTCTTTGCTATTAAACATATCAAAAAGATGGTTTAAAAATGTATTAAAAAATTAACAAAAAAAATAAACCATAGCAGAAGAAATCTATCATATCTGTTCCTATATTATAGCCAATATTTACTATACAATGTTGAATTTTCCCCTATAATTTCCCAAAATAGTTGGCATACAACTCACCTAATCCCTTGGTGCTCAGGGCATCGATATTGTTGAAGAGCGGATCGTTCAGGCGCTGGTTGGTCAGCGGATGCAGTCGGGTGGAGGTGGCCGTTCGAACGCATCCGGCTCCTGGTGCTCCAACGTAGCCGGCGCCCGCCGCAATCGGCGAATTCTCCGGCGAGGTGTCATGGCAAAGGAAGACGTTGATCTCCCCGCTGTTCTCCGCCTTCACGTAAATCTCGCGCGGCAATTTTGTGTTGGGCAGCTGGACAATAAAAAAAAAGAACGAAAACGAAACCCGGTTATTAAAAAATAATTCCAAATGTAGGTATATACAATAATTAAATAGAGATAAGAGGCCAACGGGAAACTAACTTTTTAGTTGAAATTTTGAAGCGGTCGCCGACCGCTTGGCAGCTAAAGAGAAACACAAATGAAGCGAGCCAGAGAATGAGCAGCATTTTCTGCCGCTCGCGTATTTTTAGAAATGATATTTTGCTTTTCGCCGTTCCTCGTCCCCCTCTCAGCTTCTTTTATTTTATTTTATTTTATTTTTTATAGCCTCTCTTTTGCGTTGTTGTTATTTCGGCAATCGGTTATTGGCGTTGCCAGAGGGCTTGAAAAACACACATCATTTATTTTATTCTTCAAATCCTGATCAATAATATCTCTCTTGGGCACAAGTTTTCCCTTCTTCCCAAATAATAATTTGCGAGTTCATTTAACAGTTCAAGGCGAGCGGAAACATTAAGCGTTGATATATTTGTTATAAATAGTGTGGCATCTGGGGGAACCGAGCAGCAACAGCGGCGACGATTGGAAAACTTTGTTGGACGAGGCCAGAAATTTACTTGATATCAAACGGAAGGTGGTCAGAGGGGGATTCCATTTCGCCTGTCGTGTCTGCCGCTGCGATGGCCTTCTATAAATAAGCCCCACGTTTAATGGCATGCAGACGCTAAGAAGAAGCAGCGCTGACTAGAAAAAAGCGAGGAAAAGCTAGGAAAAGCTCTGACGTAGTCAAACATATATAGGAACTACACTATATAGCCACAGAGATACGAGCCATTGGTACAGAAATAAAAGACGGGGATATCGACTATTTCCGATTATTAGAATAAGTCAAAAAGTATTTAAAAAAATTAAATTAAGATTGTTACAGTTTAGAAATAAAAAAAAAAACAATTGATATAAGGAAATCTTTCAGTTGACTATTAATCAATTAACCAATGAGAATTCTACGACAATTTGTTAAGACTTTCAGACTTCTTCGTCCACCTCTAGCTGCCCAAAATGTAGTACTCACCACAAGCTTGGCCTCTGGCGGCGCCTTGATAACGATAACGATCTGATCTTTGAAGAGATCCACGTTGAGCAGGTCGTTCTGCGTGACGTAGGCCATGCCGCCGGAGTTCTCCACTTCCTGCGAGATCTCGGCCAGATTGCCGCGCATCTGGACCAGGGCCATGTTCAGCTCGTTCTCGAACTGCTCCAGTCGTTCCGACTCCGCCTCGATGCGCCGCGATCGCTCCTGACTGACCATCGACTGTCCGCAGCGCCACTGGATGTTATTCTTCGACTTCTTCTCCACGATATTGATGCCTTCAAGGACATTGGTGATGTCGTAGATGCGTCGCTTCTGAACATGCAACCGGTTGGAGGCCTCGTTCAGATCCACGACGCCATCCGGTGACTCCTGCAGCAGGTCCACAAACTTTTTGGTCAGTATTCCCAGCGAGGTGTCCGCCCGATTGCGATCCCCGCTCGCAGAACTGCTGGCCACCGAAGCGGCCAACTGTTGCTGGGGCGTCGACAGTGCGAATGGGTGATGCGAAGCCGGCTTGGCCACTCGCTCCACCACATCCTCGTCCAGCTCGGCATTCGTCGCATGGTGAAGCTGCTGAAGGTGGCTGTGTCGCAGCTGTTGGGGCGTGCTGCTGGCCACATGCTTCTGGTACCCAACCGTCTGGTGGTGGGCGCTCTGCTTGGCCTGCTTTTTCGGGTGGATCTCGTCGGTGACGGCGTGTGGCCGGCGTTTGACCTGAGGTAGAAATTAAAAAATAATTAGTAATATAATTCTATGTTGTAAGTCACTGATATTAGGCTGATATTTTGGCAGGGCTACCAAAAAAGCAACATCGTGTTGTTAAACAAACTCAAAACGCGAATTCTTTAGAGCAATGAAACAAGTAGAACATTATAACATTGTCTTTAAATTCTAATATCTTTTGATTGCCTAATAATTAAATTTAGTAATTTATTTTAAACATGACCTATAACTGATTCGCAGCTCACCTTGTAATAATTTGTGATATCGTTGGACTTGCCGGCCGTCTTGCGGTGCTGCTGATTTTGGTGGTGCTGCTGCTGCAGTTGCTGTTGCGAGTGGCCCGCCGTTGCTGTTGCCACTGCCCCCGTCCCCGTCCCGACGTGCCCCTTGTCCAGACTGATATAGACATGATCCCGCAGATGGGCTGCCACGCCGCTGTTGCTGTTGCTATTGCTGTTGCTGTTACTGTCGCTGTTGCTCAGACCGTGTTCGTAGTCTAGATCGAGGGCCTCGTTCTTGATCACAATATTGTTGTTGTTAATGTTGGTGGTGCCGCCGCCGCCGCCGAGCTGATCGTAGTTAAGTCTGCGGGCCACCATCGTGTGGCCAGTTGCCCCGCCCGCGCCATAGTGCTGTTGCTGGTGTCGCTGGGTGTTGCTGGTGGAGTTGTTGCTGCCGCTGCTGTTGTTGTTGTTGTTGTTGATAGGAGCAACATTCACAAAGAACTTGGACATTTCGCTGCCGGTTCTTCGTGATTCTTTGGCGATTCTCCACCTCACACTCTCCTCTCTTCCTCGCTCTCTCTCTCTCTCTCTTTCTCTCTCTCCTGGCTGTCTATATATATTCTATATATAAATGTGGCTGATTCTGTTAAGTTCGCCTCAGTCGGCGATCGCTGGCATTAAATTGTAGCATACTTTTAAGCACTGCCTTCGAAAAGTTGCCACCCAGTCGGAAGTTCCAGCTCTCGTTTCGGTTTACTTATTGTACTGCCTGTTTATCGCTCTCTCCCTCTCTCTCTCTCGTTCTCTCGTTTTTTTTTGCGCTTATCAACTAAATTAGCACCTAAGGATTCTTCACATCTGCAAAAGAACAAACAAAGAATAGATAAGGTTAAATACTGTGTGTGTGATTTTTATTGGGGATTATTTATAGCTAGTTTGACCTGCTTTCTCAATATTTTATGCATTTGGCACATTAAACTTTTGATCTGTCTCCCATTTTTTCCAGTCGGGCGCAACAACAAATTAAAATGCGCAACCGACAAGCGAATGAACGAACGAATGTATGTGGAAATGCAAATAAATACGAAGCGAAAGGCAATGGCGAAAGAAAACAATTTCACGACTATAATAAAAGAGTGCAGAAAAAAAAGAATTGGACGATAGCGAAAAAAACAGGTAAATAACGAGAGACTTTGCGACGACCATGTATTTGCCCGGCTTTTTTTTATAGCCAAACTAGACCAGCCAGAAACGCGTTAGTGCAACAACTGTGATAACAGACAGCAAATTTAGACCTACTAATCGACTGATAAACCTTCAATTCCACAAAAGAGAGGGTATATTAGGGGTCAGGACTTTTTGATCTAATCCATACATTTTATTTTGGAATTATCGATAATGACACAGAAATGTCTCGAAGGAATGATACCTCTTACATCGGTTACAAATCTTTAATTCGCCAGTAGTTTCTCACCAAACTTTGTATAATACTTATATTATATATTTCATGCCTTTTATCTTTTTATGGAAGCTTACAGTATGCAGCCAAACCACATAAAACCAGATGATAGACAGAAACCTCAAATACAGGAACTTAAAATATAAGAAAAATTGCTAAACACAAAAAAATGCCAAGCTCAAAAGAACCGGATTCAAGTGTTGGGAGGAGGGAAAAGGGAAACGGTCCGCTCTGAAGCATGCCGAAACTATTTCTGAACCCAAAAAAGAAGACTCGCTTGGGTTCGCGCACAAAATGTCAATAAACTCGGCATAAAATATTAAACAATCAATATGTGTGCAAGAATCAGAAGGCAAAGGCAACAAACGCAAAAGAGAAGGCAAAAGATAGAAACAAGAAAAACCGTCAGGTAAGGGTAAAGAAGAAAATAACGTTACTGCCGCGCGGTCGACTTAAACCGCTTTTGGCCAAATCTCCACAGTCGAAACACTGAAAATAAATCATACATTTGTCACACATTCAAATGGGGTTTAAATTAATTTTATAACTAAATGTTTGTATAATAATGACCTCCTTTCAAAAGTATTTAAAAATTCTACAAGGAAATTAATGATATAACATATATTGTTAGATATACAAATTCTTCCCAGTGGGTCTACCTGTCACCTCTGCTTCTATAAGCCCGACTTTAAGTTCATTAGAGGAATTCTGGCCCCATTCGCAGCTAAAGTGAGCATGAATGGAAGACGACAACAACAAATTAAAAAGCTCAAATGAGCGTTAAAATAAAAACAACAACAACGGGCAGGTAAAAATGGCAATTAGCGCTGCTCGCCCTGCATGCAATGTTAATTTGCATAACAGAAACTGTTAACTAAACAGCCAAATAGCAGAATAGATAAAAGAACGAAATAGCAAACACAAACAAAAACTCCACTAGCTGATAATTATTGTACAAGTTGCAAGAAAACCCCAAAGAATGATAGCGCGAATGAATGCCGCTAGAGTAAAATGAACCGGAGAACGCTAAAATTTCGCATGGAATTTGCTGAAAGTTGCAAGAAATTGGAATGGCAAACGCGCCAGGTAGACAAACCATTGAAATTGGCATTGCACAGTGGCCTTGGAGCTCTGAAATTCCCTTTAAAATTTCACTTGACTCAATCTGGAAACTAGTCATATCTGTTTAAGATATTGGCTCATTCGCCATGTAATAAAGGTGATAATAGGGTTTTTATTGTATAATAGCTTCGAATTAAATAGGTAAATACATAGATATGTAATGTGTACTTAAGCAATATTTATAAACCTTTTCACAAAGAAAATAAAAAACAAACAAAACAAACAACAAAAAAGCCAAAAATAGTTTATAAATTAATAGAAACTATTATATTGCTATCTCTGTTCCACTAAACTTCAGTTGCGTTGGCGGCATCTCAATTCCCCTGTCTTCGCAAACATTTTCTATATTAGCCCAAAGCTTAGCAGTGATTCTTCAAGCGTGTGTTAATGTGTTGGTGTGTGTTTTGAGCCAAAAAAAAAAACGGTATCTGCTTACAGACGAACGAGCTCAGGTAATTCAACTCCTATACATGGAAATCGTATACTCTCTCTCTCTTTCTTCCCTCTAAAAAGAAATGTTAAAATCATGTGGGCCAGACAAAAGGTGGATGAAGAAAGGGGGAGACAGAGGGTACCGAAAAAAAAACCAGGTAGGTCTCGCCGATTGAAATTTCCAATTTAAATGTCTTTTGATCGGCACGCAAAATGCGAACAAGTAGCTGGAAATATTTTGCATCTAAAATTACAGTGAGACGTATAAAATTACCCAAACAACACAAAAATTAGCAAGAAAACTAATGGGGAAGGGGATTGACAAGCCTTGAGATCATAAAAATTAAATGTAGAAAAAACCAAGACTTCTTTTTAAAGCTTTTTACTTAGTAGGTCTTGAAAATGCTAAATAAATATAATACGATGGCTTTTGAGACCTTCGTATTACACCAGAGTCATTAAATTTAATTGTTATACAAGGGTTATGAAGGGAGCACCACCATCATATATAGCCAGTAACGAAGATGATGACACGAAACGCTTTTTACATAATAGCATAACTTCGGGTGTATTTCTAACTTCAAATATACATATGCTCTTTTTTTCACAAATATTGTTCCACAAATATTTTGTTAAAAACTTTAAATATTTCTCAACCAATAACCCCCATGAAAACACCAAAAAGAGTATATTCAAGATAATGTATCTGTATCTGTATTATAACAACTTCTAAGTGCACTTGTCAGTCATCTCTGCATACATTTATCTAACAGCAGAAGGCGAAGCACAAGGCGAAGCAAACAGAGAGAAATAACATTATGCAAACAGGGAAATGAACATGAAAATACGAAGCGGCGAATGGAAAATCGTGGAAAATGTGGCCTACACGGCAAATAAATAACAAGTTTACTTTTTTATTATTTTTATTTTTTTTTTCCTCCCTCTCTCTCTCTCTGTCTTTCTCTCTTTTCAATCAACATTGGCGCAACAGAGCGGAGCAACAATAAAAACTAGAATAGCTTTTCTTTGGTTTGTTTTTGCTTTTGGTTCTCATTGAGAACCAACCGTACAATTTGTATGACTGATAAAGGAAAAGGCTAGAAAATAAAACGTACACATTATGTAGGGGCCAAGTAAATAATTCCGCTGGGGTTTGTCGGTGGGTGGGGGGGTTTGAAGTGGAGTGGGAGAGAGAGGGTGGGAGCCAGCCAAGCGACTCAAGGCACGCAATGCGAAGCCTCTCCTTCCCATTCCCTCTCTCCCTCTCACGTTCGCCGTGTTAATTTGAAATTAGTAAAGGTAAAAAAATAACTGGTCTTAACTTTTAATAATTCAGATCAATTTTAATTCAGATTCCTCTGATTGAGAACTTAACCATTAAAGTATTATTTATTTTTCCATTATAATAAATAAATCATTCGTCTCCCGTTGATAAAATAATAGCTAAATGGAGAACTGCAAATTGAATTTCCTGCTATAATCCCAAATCGAATGCACTTAATTGCTAGCATTAAATTTGCAAACATAACTGTATTCCTTTGGCACGCTAATTTACCGCTATTAATTATGAAGCCCATGCATTTACATGGTTATTAATTATGCATTTTGATATTTATGCTCACACACACGCAAAGCCAAGAGTACGAAAACATGCACATACACATACACACATACGTACACCCACACTAAAGCTAATAAAAAGTTTCGCTTTCTTTTTGCACATGATTTTGCATGCGCAGTAGAAAAGCAGGGACAAGTGAAATAAATACAAATAAATAATGTGCGAGTGTGCAAGGTGTTAAGCAACAACAATTGCAATTGAGTAAAAAAAAAAGTGAAGCAAAGGCAAAACAAGAGGAAGAACACGAATTTTGTGTATTAAGCGCGGCAGTTGCGAGAGAGAGAGAGAGTCGGCAAGTGTGTGTGAGTGGGATGCTGCTGGACTGGGGAAAAAGAGAGACAGGGAGAGAGAGAGAGAGTAAAAGCCGGCCTGAATCCGAATAACAGCTGTTACTCGCAGACACAATCCACATGGAACATCTCTCTTGTTGTTGTTGTCGGCTGAGAAAAAAAAATACGTCCACATGGTTGATTTTTTTTTTCTAGCCGGTTTTATTTTCTCTATTAACTTAATTTCATTTAGCCAATTATACTTGGATTTTTTTTTGACATCAAAGCTTAAGACAAATTGGCTAATTTGCACAAATACAGAAATAAAATAAAATACTATTACACTGCCACAAAGCCTCGCCTTGGTTTTCTCGTTTTTTTCGCTTGAGAAAGCCAAAAATAATTGCCAACTGGCCGAGAAAAAGAGAATGAGCGAAAGAGAAGGCAGCTTTTTATCCAGGGAGAGGCGCACAAAATGCGTCGCAAAATATTTCGCCCACAGAAAATTGCAAACAAAAAGAAAAACCGGGAAAGGGAAAAGTTTCGCGTGGGAGTGGAAATTCAATGCCGGCAACGGCAAGCAGAATTTCGGGAGAAGTCCCCCGCGCCATAATACATAATGTATAAAACAAACTCCATTTCGCTTGGCCACTCAAACGATGACGCATTTAGAGTCAATCGAATATTGTGTACTCAAAAGCCTGATAACAGGGGCCCCATATATAATGCATGTACAATGTACATACCCTATACATAACATATTGTGCAGTTGTCAAGTACATGCACAGATTAAAGCGGAAAACTGTTGATACAAGTCCGGTTAAATGAACGAAAATGTTAGAGGTAACAGCCAATTATAAAGCTTCATTAAATATTAAATAACCCCAAAACACGTCAAATGATCTGGCGGATATAAAAAGCTTATTAAATAACACTTAAAGCTCATTCGTTATTAAATATCAGTTCAATTTGCGAAATGTTAGCCACAGAGTTATATTATTCAGAACGGCAGATCTCTGAGATATGAGATATTTAGTTAATTTCCATAAAATACATAGGTTTTACCGGGTTTTTAAGTTAAGCGAGGGTGACCAACATTTTCTTGAGGGCCCCCACCGGAACTGAGAACTATTAAAAACATAAATTACCTTGTAAAAATGTTACGATTACAGCTGTAATGTTTAGGTAGTTTAAGTGATAAAATCTATTTAGTAAAGCAATGCAAAAAAAAAAGATCCGAACACTAAAAAAACTTTTCTCAAAGTGAGTAGCCTGGTTTTAGATGACTATTAAACATAAGTTTGATTAGGCACCACATATTAATATTATTATTTAATAACAGCTTATGAGTTACCCCCACGCGTTTTCTTAAAATCTAGTAAAATTGTTAATCTAGGGGCGCCATAAAGAAATCGCTGCCGACTTTGGGCAAACAGAAATTAAAACTCGCTGATGGACAACGAATTTCGGATTCGTTATCTCTGAAAACTGGAGCATGGGGGATTGTATGAGTAAATGAATGACTACTATTCACCATATCAGTTTTGGAGGTTATTAGGGGGCTTTGGGCGAACCTCAAAAATGAATGATTAATTGATCATCGGCAAGGTGGAAATAGAAACTCCCTTGCTTTTTGTTTGAATACGCACCTAAGGATTGGAATTTTTGTTGCTTTCCCTCTACTTGCTTTCTATATATCACACGCAACAACAACTGCTTCTTTTTCTCCTTCTCCACCGCTGCTACTTCTTCTTCTTCTTGCTCTTTGAATATCACACACGTTTCATATTTGCAAATTTTTTCATTTTTTGCGGGTGTTTTGCCTTTTCTTTCGGTTACTTTTTGTATTCCACGTATTATATACTGCTGCTTCTTCCTCTTTTTGACTCAGTCCGTGTGTGTGTTGGTGTGTGTGGGAACTTTTAACTTTACTACGCGACGTTTTCGTTTCTCTTCTATATTCTCCATATATTCTACGATTCTGTGCGTGACGTCAGCAGTTCGAGCATTTGTTGTAGATATCACATAATTGTTACACGCGCGCACTTTTTTGTCGTTGGCAAATTTTGCTTTTGCTCGTTAGCGATTTCTCAGCTTTTACTTGCAGTTGCAGTCTTTAGCGGCTTTTCTTTTCGGCTTGCCCTCAGTTTTCCATTTTCACATTTTTGCGGACTGGCGACGAAAAGCGAACTGAACTTCTTGGGCCACAAAATGAGTGTGTGTGTTGTGCCGTGTCTTTTTTGGAGTCGCCGACGAAACGCAATCCACACGCGGAGAAAGAGAATCGGAGAGAGAGAGCGAGAGCGAGAGGGAGTCGCCTTACGTCAATCTGAGAAAACGTAAGCCCCGACGTAGTGGCACATGTGTGTGTATGTACATAACTATCAACGTGCGTTTATTACCGTGTTAAACTAAAATTAACTATTTATACCTCAGTCTTGTACTATTTTCAGTTGGCTTTTCGGTTATTTTGTCGGATTTTTCGATTTTTCGATTTTTCTTTCGATTGGCGTGTTTTCTGTGCGCACGTGTGTGCGTGGGGGCGGCAGCGGCAACAGCAACAACAGCGACGTCACGTCACGACGCGAACTGGGGGCGATTTGCTCGAAATGTTAAGTTATGTACATCGTCTAACAGTGGAGCGGCAGAGCAAAGAGAGAGCGGCAAAAAGGCCACAGAGCCACAGAGCCACAAAACGACGTTGAGGGCGAAAGAGAGCGAGAGAGTGGAACGTGGGTTTCCAGTAGGGAGAAACTGATCAAACAAAACCGATACGATATTACGATGGGTTATCAAATCAAAAGTTAACGAACATTTTGATTTTATTATATAAAATTATGTTACTGCATTATTTTAATTGAAGTATTTTTTTAGCGATTTTTTAAAACTTGTATATTTTATTAAAATTAATTTCTAACATATATAAAATATAATATTGAAACTCCCATATTTTTTACAAACCCCTTTTTAACAACTTTCCTGTTCCTTTACAAACTGAAACTTGAAAATGAGAAAACCCTGCTAATTGCAGCGAATTAGCGGCATCAGCTGAGAAAGAGACAGGGAGTGTGAGAAAGAGGGGGGCGGAAAGCGAAAGCGCGAGAGTGTGGAACTCGAGTGGCGCCGCTCCTTCCTCTTTCCATGTGGCATGTGGAAGCCAGACTCGTATGGCGGAGAGAGCGGCTTTTGCCTTTGGCCCCATCCCTTTTCTCTCTCTTTCGCTTGCCGGCTACAAATCGGCTAAAAATCGCTCAGACGGAAGTGGTCGAAGTCGCTGTTACCGCACCCACATCGGCAGCGACGCGGGCAGAGGCGGAGGCAGAGGCAGAGGCAGAGGCAGAGACCCCCACTCATCCCCTTCTCCCACCGCCCTCATCTCCTTTATCTTTATCAGTTGTGTGCCAAGTGTTGCATTGCATGGCAGTGACGACATTGTTGTAGTTGCTGCAGCACCCCAACGTTGCCGATTTTCAGACCCCATCGAGAGGGGGTCACTTTTTAAGGCCGGAAATGGTCAATAAATGGGGGTATAACACACTTCGAAATCATCCAATCTCAATTTATTCATTACTATGCAGTACCTTCTATTCACTACTA
Organism: Drosophila pseudotakahashii; assembly: GCA_035046095.1. Lineage (NCBI taxonomy): Eukaryota > Metazoa > Arthropoda > Insecta > Diptera > Drosophilidae > Drosophila > Drosophila pseudotakahashii. Next base: position 1,529,378 of record JAWNOE010000159.1, on the reverse strand, counting down.
TCTGTAAGCATTTTATCATTATTATTAGCAATATCAGTGGAAATATTATATGATCGTGTGTTTACTTAACTACAGCATAAATTCGCACGTTTAACCTATTTATTTTGCTGACCTGATTAAAGAAACCTGTCTAAATATTTAAGTAACCATTATTCTGATATTTCTTACACCCCAAACGAAAATAAACTAAATAAACAAATATTTAAAACTTCTCTTTTGAAATCATGCAAAGTTTGTTCCGATAAATTGGCCAAAATCGTCTGGTTGTTTTTATTTTTACCCGCAATCTGTTTAAATATTTACAACCCATGCTCACTTTCATTCTCATTCCTGTCTTTGTATACACAAATGTACATATCTCGAAAATCTGTTCAACTTGTCAGGCGATCTTCTCAGTCTTTCCCATACCCACAAAATACGAAACATCACCCCACAACAGCCCGAAAATGTAATCTCCTTTCCAGTTTTCAATTTATATTAATTTTTTTTGGCAACTTTTTTGCAATTTATTTTTTTTTTGTGCCTCGAGGACTTCAGGCTGTGTTATCCTTTGGGTTTCTTGGGTGGAAGGGAGAGGCGAGGACACTCACAGATCCGTGAGTGTGATTTTTTCGCATTTCCCATAAACCAGACCACCAGACGACAAGAAGAAGAGGAGGGAGAATCACCCCTCAGACGCAAAAAGAGAGGAACTTTGGCCCCTGTTCCCCCTGCCCCTCCCCCTGCCCCTACACTTTTCTCTGCATATGCAATTAGAGTATCTCTATGCTTCATTTTTTCCAACCATTTTTTTGCAAGATGTTTTTTTTTGCTTGCCATATAGAAGAGAGCAAACGGGAACTTCCCACGATCCTTGGGTGGACTTTTGTACTTTGGAAGACATTTTATGTGCGCAGTGTCATAAATACTTTTAATTAACTGGAAATGCGTGTGCGAGTGCCTGGCTTTTTTTTTTTGTATTTGCTCGTTGTTTGTGAGTATCTGTGTATCCGTTTGCTGCCCATTCCAGAACCCAAAAGAGGGGCGTGAGTTTCCAGAGGCGTATTTACCATAATTTGCTTGATTTTTTCCCGTATGACATATCATAAACACTTACGGGCGGGCGAAGAGAGAGAGAGAGAGGGAGGGAGAGGGTGGAAGACAATGCGGTGGCATAGATATACGCTTAACACAAGCGCTGCGCACATATTTGAGCAGATGTTTTTCCTTTTGGGCTTAGATCAATGAACTCAATGCCCGAAACTCAGCTTAGGCACTTGCGACATTTTCGCAACGGTTTTGTGAGAATAACAAAGATGGTGTTTATGGGGGGTTTTAAATGCCCAGAAGGTGATGTAAACAATTTTATATATTGTTTATGGTTTTAGTATATTATTAATATTACATTATCTGTAAAGTTAATTGAACACTGTTTTCTTTTTTTTCTAAAACGCTACCTCATTTTTATAGCCTACTTTCCCTGAAAAGCATGCTACACTTTTTTTGAAGCCCGAACTTTATAAGAAAATTTGAAGTCTGTGTTTATTAAGTTACTTCGAGGTATCCATAAGGTAAAAAAAACCTATTTTTCATTACTGAAATAATTTGAAATCTTTTTTAATAATAATTCTATTACATTATATATTTTTCTCTGGAGAGCATATAAAAAGTTTTCGACTTGCCCCCTCGACCATTTATCCTATTGGTTAATTTCCAAGCCAGACGCATTTAGCCGGCAGCGTTTCAAGTCTGAGAGCCCGAAGGAACTGCGTCAAGCATTCATCAGGCTCCTCGTCAACCTCGTCATCGTTCCTCTTTCATCCTTTTCTCCCTGCAATTCCTTCCTCATCAACGTCAGCGCAGCCAACCCCTTCAGCCTTTAGTGGGGTGCAAATATGGTATATCCCCCACAGCCAACCCCTTTGCCACCGAGGAACCCAGACATATGGGAAATGAAAGAGAGTTGTCGGCGGGAGCAGAAGAGCAGGGAGAGGAAACCACGACGCCGGCATGGAATGCAATCAGCAAGAAACTACTTGAGAATTTCAAGCCACGACGCGATATTCAAATTTGAAAATAAAAGTGAAACAAAAAGGGGGAGGAGGACGGGGTGGACAGGGTGAACAAGGAGGTAGGTGGAACGGGACGACTGTTGAAGTTGACGTCGACGTCGCCGCCTGTTTGACAGAATGTCAGTCAGAATTTCTGAGCCATGGGGTGGAGTTTTTCATTCAGAGGCAGCAGCTTTTAAAGTGCACTTGGAGAAAGAAAAGTCCCTCCTTTTTAGGCTCAAAATAAAACAACATTTTATGTTATATGGTTCTGATACCAAGATACAAAATGTTTCTTGTTTAAATATTTGAATAAAATAAAGGATTTTTCCAATATTTTTTATTTTATTTTAGATATTTTTTAATATTGTAATATTAATATTTTTTTAAGTATTGCAGTGTATTTTTTTTCCCCTCCCGTTTGACTGCAAGGAACATTTATTGAACATCTTGCGGCACATCCTGGATTTTCCACGAAATTGATTGTGTCTTTGTGGATAAGTTCCGTCACTTTTCGAATTTTCCTAGACTTTCGAGCCTTACCCTTATTTTTCCTTCCCGGTTTTGCTGGCTTCAATTTTTCACTTGCAACGTTTCCATTTCCTATTTTACACAAATTGCAAATTAATTTGATTTGAATGTTAATTATGCTTACAGACATTACGTTCGGGCAATGAACACCATTTAAGTGGAAAAGTCTCGATTAATGCGATGAGTCAGTAGAAATGTCTAGTTCATTTACAGTGGTAACTCATAAAGGAAATATCAAGAAAACTTTGAATACTATAAAAATCTAAAGGGTCGAATATGGAACTGCATACTTGTATTATGATTATAAAGTCATCACTTAATCTAGTCAGTTTAATCGCTTAAACAACCGTATGAACAATACATAACCTTCAATTACCCGGCAAATAAAGAAACGACTTACAAGTTTTCTTTTCCTTAAATACCCGCTCTCTGTAGTCTCTAGTCATACATATGTCCACTAATGTTTAACGTTGGGCGGTTAGGAAAGCTACAAAAAGCTAAAACAATGACTACGAATTACGAATCACATTGCTCACCGATCGACATTGAGACGTGCGACCCAACCAGATCCCCACCGTTTCCACCTCACCCCCACTCTCTATCGCAACTGAAGCCCCATGTGTGGGAAAGAGAGAAATACCTAATGTGGACTACCTGTCCGCCCTAACTGTGAGTACGATTGCTCAACAAACTCACAGATACTCTGCAAACGCACACACCGACTTACCGACTTATATGGTTAGACATTCTCGGTTTCGGTTTTGGGTTTTGAGTTTGGTTTCGGCTTTAGCTGCTTTCGATTCTACCGAACCACGTTCAATGAACTTCCCTCTCTCTTGATGTCTATCTATTTTTTGTTCTCTAGGCCACAAGACTGCTACCAACAGAATGGAATTCCTATTTATGTTTAATTAAACATTTACATGTAAGTGGAAACACCAACAAAATGTGTAAAGAAATAAAATAAACTTGGGCGGAAAAGAAAAATACTGAACTTAAGTTCCGGACCGTATTAAAAGCATACAAAATGTAATTAGATTTTAAAGAATACTAACTAATTATATTATTTTTTACAATTTATAAGCATACTTACACATTTGAAGCCTTGATGGAGCAATTTTGAAATGTAATCCAAAGAAAATCTTTTTGGCAGCAGCAATTTTGAATTGACGTTTATAATATCGTTTATAAAAAGTAATACGAAAAACTTAATTCAAATGTAATAGTAGTATATAATAAATAAATAAGCGTTACTTTGCTTTAAAAGAATTTGGCTTTTGTTAAGATAATATAAAAAAGTACAGTAGAAATAACTTTAAGAACGTATTTAATAAGAACAATTTTGAAATAACTTTAAGAATAGAAACACTTAAATAGTAATGAGATTTTAAAGAAAAACTTGTTGATTAACACGTGAAATTTTTAATAATAATTAACAAATAGAAAACTTGAAAGAATTTTGAGTATTGCATAGATTGAAACAAAATTTGGTGTTTGATTTTTTTGTGTTTTATAATATTTTTATGGTGTTATATGTTTGTCATGATTTATTGATTTTGAATAATATCCTCGGAGTCCGAAACATTGGCAGTGATGTTTCTTTGTGGGTTACAACATAACAGAACACTTTGTAAGCGTGTGTTTATTTTCCATATCTTGCAGATACGTTTAATAAAACATTAGGAATTCGTAAAATTTTCCATTTTATATTTTTTGGGTTCACTTGGGTGGTGTGATATCTTTTTGAAATAATGTTGTAAACGATAACAAGGTAAAAACAGTCAACACGCGAATAACGATGAGCGATCTGAAGATCCGGGAGATCCGCTGATCACTTCCACTTTCTGCTGCGTTCGATTCGTAAATGTTGCGTACTTCTTTCTTGCCACAACAAATTCCGAAAAACCGGGCAAAAAGGAAGAAGAAGAAAGAGAGGAGAGAGCACAGCAACAGAAACAGGAATGCAATTGCAGGGGATCGGATCATGAGTGCTTAGGGAAACATCAGAGAGAGGATTCGTAACGGGGCGTATGAAAAGGAATGCAGTAGGGTAACAAAAACCATAAGGGAGGATAATGCATTCAGATCGGAGAGACTTATCGAGGAGGCGAGAGAGAGTGAGAGGGAGCAACAAAGGAAAGGGAGCAATAATACGGAGAGCTTTTCACCGAGGTGGCATGGATATCAAACAATAGACGTCTGGACAGGGATTTCTAGAGCCTTTTGTTCCACAATCCTTGATTGACTAAATGACCCAACTACCGAATCCAGCCAAAAAGCAGGAAACATGGATGGAGGTACTTGAAGAAATACAAATTTTCAAAAAGTCCCCTCAGGAAATACACCCAGAAAAAGTGCAATGCAATGTTATTATTGAAAAGATACCTAAAAATTACGTTTACAAAATAATCTTTAAACAAATATTTTTAAGTTAAAACCTCAAAAAGTCGGAGATTTCGAAATACCATCTAGAATCAAATCATATTTTACACTTAAAAGAAATTTTATTTTTGGTTTTAATATATGAGTCACATAAGCCACACAAGATACTTAATTTATGGATACAGATCAGTTCATTGTGCTATTCGGAACATCATATTTAGTTAAATTCTTTACGCCTTTTTTCTCTGTGCAAGAAAGGGAAAAGAGACTGTGTAAAAGGCAGAGAAGCAGCAAGGGAATTTCCAGTGAGAGTCACTACTTATCGTACTTACTACCAGGAAAAGTTGTCTGACCTGAAAAGGTCTCTGCTGGACGTTCACTACTGCCGCGATCATCATGACGATGTTGACAGGTGCTAATTGCTTGCCTAGGTCTAGGTCCAATGAACCCCAGCCCCAGAACACAAGATCTTAACAGCAACTACAAGTCGGCTGAATAAGAAGAAGGAATAACGCTTTAATGGTCATGCAAATCAACAAAAGAAGTTCAAATCAACCGGAAATCAGAGGCGCAGAATCGGAGAACAAAAATCGCACAAAATCGCATGATCGGTACTGACTTAATAACAGGGAGAGAACAGGACACGTCCCCTTTTTTGATTGCCCACAAAAAATAAATTATACAGAGTCCCTACTTCAACATTCTTAAAAATCTGCGATTAGCAATCAAAATCCTGTGATTTTGTGGTTCGGATTATATGGCTTTCATTTCTTTTAACAATTTGTGAAGAAAAGGTACAAATCCCAGCATAAAAATGTAAAATAAAAGGAAAAGTTTCATTTAAAAATATTAGCGGAATTAAGAATTTATGTTCTTTATGCCCTTTCAACAGATGTGTTAAAAAATTAGAAAGGGAAAAGTTCTTAAAAGGAAATCTGTAATACCATAAAATATTTCTTTAAAATTTTGTATTCAAAGATTATGTGAAAAGGGTGAGCATGCAATTTTAAATATAATCACTTTATGGCTGATTTTGCAGAAAAAGGAAGGCGGGAGAAAGTCACGGCAGACGCCGTCGGATATGAGGATATTAGACAGGAGATTGACTTGTCGCTGTCTGGCAACATCCACTTTTCACCCAATTCCTTTTGGGGGAGCGAGGGCCGTGTAAAAGCCACTAAAAATAAAAGTTACAACTCTGCGATGCCTCTACTGTACATCCCATAGCTGTCAGGTCCTGCAGGATATGGATGGGTAGTACAGGCTGCCCAGGACATTGCACCGCCGAGAGGTGAGCAGAGCGCAGGACCAGGGAACTGAACTGAACTGAACTGAGAGAGACGAGCTCGTGTTGCACTCGGGGGGTTCGATGAGGTTTGACAGAGGGTCTGACTGACGTATTGCTGCGATGTATATGCATGAACCATCAAGGTAGGACGAGGAAAATAGTTTGCAGCTGTCGCTTTATGGCTTTGACTGCCGCTGACACACACAAACACCAGTGCAAACAAACCTTCTTAGCGCATGCCACAAACAAGAAAAGGGGAGTTGGCATAGTAGGAAAAAAAAAATAAACGCAACGACGGATCTTACAGACATTCCTACAGATGGCAGAGGTCTCTCAGGGGTCAGGCCGATCCTTACAGGACGGGGTCGGTCCTCGAACGAAGATCGTATAAGAACTGTAATGGTTAAGGGATCTCGAGGATCTGAGAGGGTTCCGAGTTGGAAAAACAATGGCAACTACTGAAATATACCATCGATCAATTGGTGTCACTTGTGGATCCAGCAAAACCCAGATAAATTTGAACTATCTCCAAATCTTTTTGACTTCTCAAACATCTGTTGAATAGCTGAAGTAATCGATATTCCAATATATTTCAAGGAACTATAAACAACTAATATAATAATATTAAGAGAGATGGTTCAGAAAATATTTTTTTCTATTAATACTCTATTAATACAAATTTGGTCACATTTCTAGGGCAACACGAATTCATAGATGATAATATTTCTTCTTTGCTTATGATGACAGATCTTTATCTTAAATGCTTATTCTGTTCTATTACTATGATTATATGATTTCGAACCATTTGAACTCAGGATACCTCTCGCTTTTTATTAATAAGAACCGATTGGAGTTGGGATCATTAAACATAGAGACCAGAGAAAGGACGAGGCGTGTGAGAGAGAGAGGTGGCTACCTGGACTACCTTTGGCCGATCTGATCTGAAAAGATCTGGTCTGGGCCGGGACTTGGACCTGAACCTAAACCTGAGGCTGCGACTGCGGCTGAGGTTGTGGCTCAGGCTACACCGGTTTTCAAATTTGGGATATGCTCGCCTCACGTTTTCTTCTTTCGTTCATTTCAGCTATTTTAAGTAACAATAACGAGAGGAGCCGGCCGACAAGGAGTGCGACCGGGACGGAGATACGCGGAGCGGTACGGCAACAAAAGCTGCCGTTGCCCTGTTCCGAAACCTTCGGGCCAAGTACCAAGTACATTCATAAGAGTAGCGGCGGCCTCAAATGTCCCAGGTTGAGATTCAGGTTCAGGTTGAGCGCACTGACAGAAAAAGTCCTTTGAAACGAAGAAATCATTATAATTTATTTCACAATAAATATTCATAAAAATAAATCAAATATTTAACCAAGCCCTTCAGTCAATGACATTTTTTATAAATTCACTTTGCACTTGGATCACTTCCTGTTATAGAAAACTTGGGATATATTTCTGCCAGTGGAAGTATCACATATGTAGGTAGAGGATCTCATACCTCTCTCTATCTCCCTTTTTCTCGCTGTGTGCGCTGCGCTTTTGTTTTTCCCATTCACGGAATTCCTGGAAATTTGCCGATCAGTAAATCTCTTGCGCCTTTTGTTGTTGCGTTTCCTACGAAGCAAGAACGGAAAACAGGACAAGATCAGGAAAGGACACTGCCCGAAGGAGGGAGAAGGAGATGGCAATTAGCTTGGAAGGGATTGGGGGGTTCGGACTCGGGCTCCAAGTGGATCCCAGGCGTGGGAGCTTCCTTCTTCCAAAAAGAAATTAAAAAAAAGGAAACTCCGAACGGAAGTGAGCCAAATCCAAATGAAATCAAATGGTGTGGCAGATGTCCCACAAGAAAACAATAAAAGAAAAATATCCAGAAGTGGAAAAGAAAGAAGAATGAGTGGAAGCAGAAGGAGAGAAGCAAAAGGTAGCACACACGCACTTTTACACCTGGTTCGCTTTTCTTGCGCAAAAGGAGGTGTAGAGCCAGAGCAAGAGAGATGGCCTGAAGAAGCACCCTTAAAAGGGAAAACCAAAAATAAAAAAAAAGTAGTAAGTAGCAGTAGTTCGAGCACCCCTTCATAGCGACCAACATCTTCCAGTCCTCACCTCACCTCGCTTTCCACCATCCAGCCACTTCAGACAGTCGCTGCTGTTGGAATGTAGGAAAGTGGAACGAACAGGGGTGGAACTTGGGCGAGGGGGTGCGACGAGGGGTGCATTCTGCAAATGTCGCGCTTTTTGCCTTCTTGATAGGGTCTTGTAGGGCTCTTGTGTATGTCCCGGTTCCATAAAGGGTATGTTAAGCTTAGTGGTAATAAAGACCTACTTTCTTAACACTATATGTTATAGTTTTATCAAAACCGGACAAAAATGATTTAAGAATAGTTTACAGCATCTTTCCATTTTAGGGTTAGACCTAAGTTCAATTTGTAGAAACATTTTTGAAAAGCAGATACAATGTCAATTGTACGGTGTTGTAATAAATATTAACAAATCAGCAAGAATTTAAAATAAAATCACAGCAATATAATTTTTTTTTAACCTGCCTAGATAAATCATTACATTTTAAGGGTATTTAAACTGATTTGTCTAAGAAAATAATATGGCGTTTGCAATTTTGTATTGGTGAAAGTAAATCGGAATGCGAAGTAAGATTTATAAGAATATTTTTCTTGTGCCATTTAATAATTCCCTTTAAGAGTATTTAAGTCTTCGATCCTGTCTTTCTTTCGTGTTCTCTGGTAAATTTCGCTTGCTGGGGTTATTATATTCCATTCCATTTGCTGGCATGGCATTCTGTAATTGTTGCTGCCGAAATGCAACAGAAGTTCTCTTTCGAGGCGAGGCCTTAAGGATCTAGTATTAGAATTGGTCGACTGTTTTCGGCTCCGTCTGTTCTGGGTTGTGTTTGTTGTTCTTCCAGGGTTTCCTGCAATTCCAACAGGAAGCGGAAAGTGGTTGCTGCTGCAATTGCAGACGTACAATGGGGAACACATCACAGAAAGCATCAGCGTTGCACAGTGGGATATGTGTGAAGAATTGTTTGGTATAAAGGCTCCAAATTTAAAGAGTTTTGTGGCAGAAGAAAAAGTAATATCTTATTTTTGTTTTTGAATTAAAATTACTCATTAAGTAAATAATCAGCTGACTTAAAATTAATAGGAATATACATATATTTAACATCCACCATGTGAACTTAATATATTCCTCCTTAATAATTCCAGTTGGGAGAATAATACGAATAATTTAAGAAACCAAGCCGATGAAAGCTTGAATAACTCTTTTCTCCAATTTAATTGCTTACCAGAAGAGGATTACCACCAACCCCTATTCCTTATTTAAGTTTAGCCGGGACAGCCACCACTTTTGCACCAGTGTGCTGCAAGGGAGCGAATTTTGAAGGGAGCTGGTTAGAGCCCGAAGTCCACTGCAGGCATTGACATGTGCCGGGCCACAGAGCCACGCAAAGTCGATGGCCCCTTCTCGCCGAGAAGGGTGACCACCAGCAGCACCACTGGCAAATCGAGGGCTGCTCCGCTCCCGGCACTGAGCCAATAATTAAACTAAACTAAAGCAGCCAGCACGAGAGGGGGAGATGCAACCCCTAGCCGGGGAATCGCCTGGCAGCACTGAAAATAGGGTGAACAATTTTTCATTCCACTTTTCGGTGTGCAAAAAAAAAGAGTGAAATATAAACAAAAGGCAAATAAGGGCAGCTAACAAACCGAATGGGCAAACACTCTCACAGGCAGAGGATTAAAAACCTCAAAATTAATTTCTTGTTTAATGTCATAAAAATGGTATAGTTTTTAGCTTATAGTTGAAAACTAGAATACATTTTGAAAAAAGGTTTATAATTGATCTGTAATTTGAACTTTTCTGATAGGTTATATCCTTTCTATAGGGTATCATATAAAATTGCATGTAACTAAATTTAATTTTAAAAAATTATTCTTTACGTCACATTTTTTTTAACGATAAGTTTTGGAAAACTAGCACATATACCCCCTTAAAAGCATCCTAAAATGCATTTTAAAATAGCTGCCGAATTATTTTACGAGATGGATCTGTGAGTAATGAAAACAAGGATCCTTTTGATGCTGTTGATCAAAGGTAGGATGATTCCCCAGGAACGTGTTAAACTTTTGGGCAAAGCTGACATGCCCTCGTCTAGGGTGCTGGGGGCAATAAAAATAAAAAGGTATTGTAAATTAGACCAAAGCCAGTTGATGGGAGGGGGTGCCATCGAGAGCCGAGGGTTGCTCGGTTACAACTAATCAGTTGGTCCCCTTGTGAAGGAATGTTGCGCAGACGCAGTAACAGCTGTCACTATTATTTTTATTTTTCCATATTATTCCTGCTCTTGTTTTCTTTTGAGGTCGGGCTAGAGTTGCCAGGGTCTTTTGAGGAAGCGTCGCGCGTGTCAAGAAAATCATGAAAAATCTTGGTAAACATCCTGGCCCCGAAAGCGTGGAAACTGTGCGAAATCAATATAGATTATGTACGAGACCGGGATAAGGCGACATTTAGCCGCCTACCTACCAAAAAATTGGGAGGGATGTCTGATGCAATGTGCAATTACATGCATGGGATAGGAAAATCGGAATTCAGAGCGGGTTAATGGCGAGGATCAGGACCAGGTAGCAAACAGGACGGCCCGTGTGTGAAAATCATCGAAGCGGAATTAAATCCCTCCCCGAAAAGCCGTGGGATTAATTAGCATTTGGTTTCGGGACAACATTTTTGCCCCGACCCGCTTGTCCCTTCACTAAAATTTTAATTTATGCATTTGGCGGACAGCAACGTGTCAAGTGAATGTCAAACAGATCTGTGAAAACAGTTTTGTGGAATGATCATCCCAGTAGGGAAAATTCAAATTGATTTGTAAGCTTCAAATGGAGCGAGGAGAAAGGGCAGATAACCAGTTCCTGCGAACCGTGTGACATTTGACGGGGTACAGAAAAAATCATCCGCCGATCCTTGTCCACTGGCGGACTTACAAGTTTGTCTTTTGATGTTTGTCCGCGAGTCTGTCCGCCAGTTTGTTTCGCCTTATTTCGTAGCGGGCTAACTTGTTCCCTCGCTTTGTTTGCCCGGTTGTTTGTGGTCCTTCAAAGTTGTTGGCTGTCGACTTGTCCACGGTTCAGTGGACTTGGGTTCCTTGGGTCGGGTGAACCCTTTAAGGGTTCAGTTCACCATGGGTTAAGTGCGGATCGAAGTGAGGAAATTTTATTTGCATACAATTTAGCTTAAATAATTTGTTTACTCATACGATTTGTCCGGGGAATTACAAATGGGAATTTGAGATTATCTCTATTCTTAATAGCTGATATATAGAAATTGGTTTCTCATTGCTAGTTTTTATAAATGGGAACCAGAAAAAATACTAATCGATCTTATGCCATTGTTCCAATTTTCCAAAGGGATAGTATTGTATTTAATTATCATTTATCTTTTTTACAGTCTTGTCAGAGAACTCACCAACAATTTAATAAGTAAAAGCAGCAATCTGTAAAAAAAAGAATGTATGATTAGTTAACTGCAAAAATTAAAGTAAAAAAAAACTGAAAAAAATCCAAACTTTCTTAGAAAATGAATTTGGTCAGATATTTTCAACCGGTCGTCCCCGCTCCCTTCACATAAATTAAGTTCAACTCATTTCTAGCAACTTGTTGGGGCTTCTTAAACATCCTCTAATGATATGTTTGTGGATGCATTGTCAGGCGTATTCTTCATCAATCTACGAGAATCTGAGGCTGTGAAAACAGGGCCCACCTTTGGCCAGGGGCCCTAGCCTAAATCAACAAATCGGCCTAAAGCTGTCTGCTCCGATTTAGAGCAGAAAAGTTGGAAAGGTTCGAAGGCAAACACAAATGAACAAACAACGCACAGGGAATGCCAACAAAGTTGTCAAATCAAACAGAGAGCTTGAGGAGCAGAAACGAGATCCATCCCATGGCAAAACCCGCTTCGGATCGCTTTGGTTTTGGTGTTAAAAATATGAGAAACATTTATAACTTTTTGCTGGAGAGTTTTTCTCCGAGCTGGCTGGCATTTTAAGAACTTTAGCGATTTATGCGTCTGTCAGTGGAGGCAGGCGAAACCTGATTTGCTGCTGACGACCAAGAACGAGGACTAAGGGCCAGGAGGCCCAGCCAAAGTCGCAAGAGTTTAAAGGGCCCCAGTGTAGGTAGGAAATAAAACCAGACCCCGGTCGAAAAAGGAGAAGGAGGAGTGACTACGCAATAGACGGCAGGAATCGAAGCGGGAGACTGCGGCCCGAACACTCAGACTCCAAGCACTGCCTCTGCTGCATTCCGCTGGCGACTTTGACTCCCAACTTCCAGCGATCCATTCGGCCACATGTTGCACACACTGTGAGAATGAATTTAATTAAAGCAAATCCATCCCACAGTAAAAGCCAAGGGACCAATGGAGCGCCACACAACCCGACCAGACAGCCGCCAGACCCCGATCCGGATCTTCATCGGAGGAGCCAGCTGAGTGCAACTAGTCCAAAGTCTAGTCTTGGCCAACCGTGGGACAAATTTGCGGCCAGATCGATGAAGAAGGTGCGCGGATTTTTCAACTCCACAACGAAAAAGAAAAGGAATTAGTTATCAGTATAATATTATATACTTATAATTTTAGAGGTAGTTTATAAAGTAATAAAACTTTTTTATTTAAAAGCTTTTAAAAGAAATATAACTACATAGTTAAATAATTATAGAATAAATATTAACGTACCCAAACTAAATTTAACAACATTACTTAATATTTTTATGTTATTGATATCCAAGTTGGAATTTAAAACAGCTGTGATAAGAATTTGGGTTTAATTCACAGTTAAATTATGATAAACATATAATTTTTAACAGAACTTCATAGCTCATGCCATAGCCTTACTCACCGAAAATTCAGCAAGATTATGAAATTCATAAAATACCACTATTGAATTCAGTAAATTGTTAAGGGCTAGACCTTCAATACAGAGGACGCCTGAGAAAAGCAGATTGTGCAACAGTTCTAATTCGGTTTATCAACAGAACCCATAAATGCGGTTAGCTGAGCAAGTCGAGTTCTTGATTCCACGGGCTCCACACGTGAACACAAATTGGAATCAATGTGCAGCCGTAGTTTCCACGATGTGCACCGCAACAATGCCAATTAAATCCCATTTCAGTGGCACATTAAAATGCAATAAAATATATTTTGTGTGACTGTGTGAGCGCAAGAGGCTTTTGCCATTGGAGCGTTAAAAATATTTCATGCCCAATACACAGCCTCAATTTTGTGCCACGGCATTCACGGCTCTCGACTCTGGCTCCTTGCTGCACATGCACCGAAAAAATAAGACAGGCAAACCAGGCAAAAGCAAAGAAACTACGCGTAGAGATGCTGAAATTGGCTGGGCGATAAGCTCACAATGGGTCTGGAGTTTTTAGAGTTGAACGAATTATGTAGCCTCGAAAACGAAATTCGCCGCCGCATATTTAGCTCGCATTTCAGCATAATTTGATGTAATTTCAGTGGCCTCCTGCAACATTTTGTGTGTGTATGCTGGCGATGCTCAAGAGCTTCGATTGCCGAGAGCCACGATCGTGGCTGCCCACTGACCACGAAATTATATTGCGGAATATTGATCAGTTTCAGTCCCGATACCAAGGTTATTCCACTCCCTTTGGTTCAAACGTGGCCCATACTCCTAAACTTTCGAAACTGCTTAAACGCCCCATTGAATTTTGTTTTTTATTCTGATTCAAGGAATGTAATTTTCGGAAACTTAAAATATAATACCTATCTGTTACAAAGAACACTAAATAATTATGTTTTTGAAAATAGCTACATATGACTTTATTCAATACTAAATTGAATACAGTTCTAATCTTATAAATTTATCTTTAAAAACACAAATAAATTAAATTTATTCCTACTAATTATTTACACCATTTATAATAAAATTTAAATTTTTAAGTTTTCAAATTTGATTTTATAAAAGATTTCTACACACAAAAAAAAAACTTGGTAAAATCAACTGTTATAATTGTCAAACAGTCCCCAACCACAAAAATTGTCAATTCTACCAATTAAATAGTTACTTACAATTAGCAAAGACACACACCCAAATCAAAAACAAAATACACATAACTATTATTATAGTGACGTAACTATCTTCATTAGTCAATTTTACCAATCAAATTTTTTTGTGTGTACTACCAAATTTATTGACTTAATAATTCCTCTAAAATAATGTTATAAACACTATTGTTAAACATCCAATGCTTATACTCCTAATAACTAAGGATCTGCTTTAGCATTAATACCTTTTTGGTTGCATTGCAGCCAAGAATTGCCAAGAATTGTCAAGAATCCGTATATATGTAAGCAATGTAAGGAATCTTCATAAGCAGTGGAACTTCGGCCCCCACTTTCCCCTGCAAAGGGTGTCAGTTTGTCAGGCTTAGCTGGTCAAGAAGCTCAGGCGATTAACTGTGGCTCGCGACTTGGACAAAAGGGTGCTACCCCGTCGCTTCTCGAATCCCCCATGACAAACCGCAAAAGTGAAAAATTTCGCCAGTTTTTGTTATCTTAACCCGTTTGTCGTGGTCCCAACCCCATGTAGACTGCATTGCAATGAAATAAATGAAGTTAAGCCAATTTGAGGTTAAAACCCAAAGAAGGAATTCATTATTTTTGTTGATGCTTTTTTTTTTGTGGTTACCACTCGAAACGTGTGTCCTGCTTGGGAAAAAGGAATTCGCAAAAGAGTTGAGAAAAGTAACCAGCACCTGTGGATCGTCGAATATTTAAATACCCTGTTAGCATACTAACAATTGTAACAAAAAACACGTATACGCAGTGATGTACAATTTTTTTTTATATTTATTATTTTTGAATAAGTCATTTATTTTTACAGTTAATAAACACAAGAGTATTCAAGATCCAACTTTTTTATCAACCAAAAAACCACAAAAATGCGACAAATGCAACAATAGCTGTAAAAATAAAGAAAAAACAGAAAAAAGAGACAGTGCAAAGGCAGAAACCGCAATAAACTTGAGTAGAACCCAAAAGATGAGACGCAGGATAAGTCAGAAAAAGAAGCCAAGCCCAAAACGGGCAGCAAATGTTAGGTTAGGACGACGAGGATATCCTTATCTAAGACCCAAACTGTATGGTTCGCATATATTGCACACACAGAACCGATAAATTGCTACATAATGAAAGGTAACCAATCGCGCAACCAGTTTGTCCGATAGCATTCACCAACTTTTGAATGCTGTTGCTGTTGTTTTTGTTGATGTTTTCTTGCAGTTGGGCGGCCAACTCCAAAAGGGCATCACAAAAACGTAAACAACATCCCACAACAACAAAAGACCACAATAACAACCAGCATTCGAGGCATGAGGGCCGAGATTCAGGGGGGCGATGATTTAAACAAGGAATGGAAAAGGGGGGACTACCGCCAACGGCGGCTGCATTCAAAACAACAGCAAAACAAAACAGTAAAAAAAATATATGTGTATATGTATAATTCAGGGGAAGGAGAAATTATATTAATGGAAACGGAGGTTCGATACATTGATACCTTTTTTAGTTAACATAATATTTGAAAGACCGTAAAATTGGTCGACAACACCTATAGACAATTTCTAAATCAAAGATAATATGTATTACATTTTGTCTACTTATTGGCAACACATTTCGTGAATAAGAAATTCAAGAATTTAATAATGTAGTTACGATATTATCTTTTTTTCCTCAAAAATTTAAAAGATTCGAATTCATTTATTTGTATTAAGAAGCTCCCTAGTAATAAAACCCTTCTATAAATCTATATATCCAAAAAAAAAGGATTTAGCAAAATGTATACTTATAATTTACAAGTAAAAAAGTTTAAAAAAGCTGGAAAATATTATCCATTTTGTAGAATTGAGAGTCTCATTATTCATGCTAACAAAATCTCCCCCAAGTGTTCTCCATTAAGATTGGTTTGCTTGAATACTGAGCCTTAAAAGGTATATACTATAGTATAGTAAAAGTATCCCACCTAATTTATTAACAATTTAATAATTGGCCTACTGTTTTTTGTTCTGTGTACGGATGCAAGGACCAGACGAAGATGCGTGTCTGGTTCTTTAGACATTCATCTCCCTGCCCCTTTCGACAGCCCTTCTCCATTTCTCACTATCCTTTTGCTCCTTCGTTTGCACACACATTGGGAATTCCATTGAAATCGTTTGAAAATTGAGCCCAACGCAGGAGTAACTTGGGGTTTCAAGGGGATGGTGGGGCTTCGAGGGGCAGACACGTCTGCCGCCTCTCTTGTAATAAATAAACGCCGGCCGAGCAGCGACAACAACAATATCATCAAGAAATAAAGCGACTGATGATGACGTAGCAACAACTTCTGCACAGCGAAAAAAAAAGTCATATAATTTAATTTAATTAATAGAAATATGAAAAAATTGCACAACTTTTCGAATATTTAAACAAAAAGTTTTTTTAAAACCATTTTTTTGTATCATTAAAAACTTAGTGAACCCTTTATTATAGTTCTTGAAGTTAAAAATGGTAATTTCTTTTTTAGAGCGCTTTCGTGGAAAATGAAAAATCCTCTAAAATTCGTTAGTATCTTTTCTGTGTGGACTGCTGCTCCTGCTCCTCTTCATCTTGTACATACAAATGTAGCCATAAAATGTGTAAAAATAACAAAGCATATGAGTTGCATTTTCAACGGGCCAAAGGAAACGGATAAACATTACGAGCAGCGGCAAAAAAAAGGAGGAAAAAGGAGTTACGAAAAGTTGGGAGCGCGCTGCATCACCCGCATAATAAACCAGAGCGCATAAAAATGTGTGTAA
This sequence comes from Drosophila pseudotakahashii, assembly GCA_035046095.1. NCBI lineage: Eukaryota > Metazoa > Arthropoda > Insecta > Diptera > Drosophilidae > Drosophila > Drosophila pseudotakahashii. The sequence continues at coordinate 1,512,294 of JAWNOE010000159.1, read as the reverse complement.
AATTGCAACCGCAACGTATTTCGCCTGTAATTGCCCAGACAGACGACAAAAAGGAGGTTAAGGAGGGGGCGGGACGGGTCGGGGCGGTGCGGTGCGGAAAAGTGGGGAGTGGCAGGAGGTGGCGACAACAAAGTTGCACTCACGCAGCCCAGAGCTACAGACCCAGAATCGGAATGAAGAATCAGAGAATCAGACGCAGTCTTCTTCTTTGGACCCCACCAGACGAACTGAAGTGCAAGAGGGATAGAGGGGCTGGAATGGGATGTGGGAGCAGCGCAGCAAGAAGTAAGCCGGCAGATGAAACGGTCAGAGACTAAGCCCGCCGGCCAACAAAAACAAGAGCCCCCATCAGCTGCAACAACAAAACATCCGGCGAGAGCGAAAAATAGCAAAAACAACGAATTGGAATGCAACTCAATGGTGGCGTTACTAATCCAGAGGATACTCTTAAAAAACATTCCAGAAAAAAACATTCAAAATAATTTTATGCTTTGCCATATATGTAAGTTTCTTGATTTCAGAATCATTATATTAACATTTTAAATAAAATACCATTTCAAACCCGTATCCTTTAAGCGTATATTGAAAAAGCCCATAAAACTACCAAATGTAGACTACATATTTTCTCAAATTTGATATACTGGATATATCTAAAAAAAAAACTGATTATTATTGCAAAAAGAGTGCATAATAAAATATACTGATTTACTTAGGTGAATATATACATTTTATACAAGCAAGTACAAAAAATGTGATACCCCGAAAATAAAGGGTATTCGAATTGGCAAAGCCGGCAAGCAACACCAATACAAGTGCCAGTGCAGAGCGAGCGCCACACGCAGACAAATGCACCCGCGCCCTCACACGAACACAAAAGGAAATGAGACGCAGAGAAGCGGGCAGAGAGGGGTTCAGAGCAGGACAACGAGATGGAGCCCGGTGGAGAAGAAGCAGACTCTGCATCTTCAGCCTCTCGCGTTCTCTCTCTCTCTCTCTCTCTTTCTCAATATGTATGTTTGTGTGTGTCTGTGTGAAGTGGAGCTTGGCGTTGACGTCGACGCAGCAAAATTTCATGAATGGAATTTGTAAATTTTATTTTCATTTGCAACGATTCGTTTTTCCTCTTCCTCTCGTATTTTTTGTTGTTGTAGCGCTAATCATGTGCAGAGGAAAAAGAGAGAGATGGAAAGAGACCCCAAGTGGGGCAAACAACAACAATGATGTGGCATGTTGTTCAACCTCTTGTGTACTTCCCCTCTCGCTCCCTCCCTCCCCCTACCCATCTCTTTCCCTTGCGAAACGAGTTTTGTGGTCGTTGAAAATTTTTGCATACATACTTGTGGCAAGCTGTGCTCCTCTTCTTCAAACTCTAATACACCAAATGCCGCAAATAATGTTTTTCTTAGCTCTAATCAGCAAACGAAACAGCATAAACAACGTGGCAGAAAAAGAGATACGGAGAAAGAGGAGTTGTGGGAGAGAAACTAATGCGATTTTAATTGTTGTTGCTGCACGCTACGGGTTAATGACGTTACCAAACCCCACCTCCAATCCTTGTATACCCCACTCTATTTTTTTGGTATCGCACTAATTACCTTACCTAAAGTGATTTAGAACGAAAGTTAGAAAGAGGGAAAGTGAAATGAGATAGGAAAATAGACTAAATTAAGACTTGTACTACTTTGATACAGTGCACTCTAAAATTAACATACATATGTAGTTCATACAAAATTATTAAATATTATAAATGATTAGTAAAAAAAAAATATTTTATTCTACTAGTGATACAATTTTATACAGCTATTATAATTTTATGTATATGTACATCTAATACGACCCCAAATTTCAAAATTCTGCGGTTCAACAGAACACTTTGATAAGCCGGATATCTTTAGGGACATTTTTAACTTTATGTTGTTGTTCCTTTAAAAATTGTTGAATTGATGGATTCGATTCAGTTCGAAAGACACAATTGTAGCCATATTTTTACTTTGGGTCGTGTTTTCAAATGCTGACTGTAGGTTTAGTTTTATGTTTGCGTTCCCAGGAATACAAATTCTTAATTGTATTACAGCGTAAACAGAGTAAATAAACCTGGAAGGGAGTCGGGGTCGGATGGGGAGTACGAGTATCGGACGAAATTCCATTATACAAAAATGCGGCGAGACCGCAATTACAGAGCAAAGTAGATAAACGACAAACGGCGACAACGAGTGGAGCAAGTAGATGAGTAGCTGAACAAGAAGAAGCCGCAGCGAAAAAAGAGAGCCAACGGCTCTCTGGCAAATTAAATACATAAAGCGCAGCAAATGGACGGAGGAGCATTGGAGAGTGCAAAAAAAATATACAAAAACTAAAACGGGAATTCGAGAAGACCGCCCCGAACTTTTGACACACTCTACATAGAGTCTAATTCGGGATAAGTAAGTTAAGAATCGGTGGGTTGATATGTTCCACAAATTTATTGAGACTGATTTCAGTTTTTATCATTTATAATTTACTAATAGATTGAAGTTGAGATATTTCATTCATCATTACGGATTTTAAAATTACCCAGTCTTCTTCAAATTAAAATTTTTATTTCAAATGTATTGAAGGGTTTTTACTTAATTTGAGAATAAATATTCCTTTTTATTCATGCCATCTTTAAACACCTTATTTATCCCACTTAAAGATGGTACTGGGTAGGAAAGAGTATCAAACGAGATCCTCAGAGCCAGAAGAACGGAACCGGCAAAAAGAACACTAAAATAACGAAGAATAAAAACAACAGCGCAGCAGTAAAAATAGCCATTTGACTTTGAACTTTGCGACTTCTGCGTCGGAGGTGAGGGAAAGGATATGGCCGGTGATGTGCATATGGATGAGGATGGGGGCCATGTATATATGTAGCTATAGCCGGCCGATGCCGCTGACTGTGCGTGCGATCGCACATGGATTGGCATTCCTCTGCGTGGTTGTGGAGTATACTGTACAATATGGGTGTGGATAATACGGCCCATATAATCTAATCGGGCAATGCGAAACGTGTGTCGATTTAAGCCCGAGGCCATAAACAACCAGAAACAAGGCAATATAAATTAGAGTAAGACAAAAACGAGAGGAAAACTGGAATGGGATAGGTAAAGGCCCATATGCCAATGTGATAGTCTCGGAAAATCAAAGCAGGTGCATACAAATTAATCGACTTTAAACTTTCCCTTGAAGTAATTGTTATTATTTTATTAAGGACTAGCAAATTCATTTTAAAATTTCTTGTTAGATCAGTTAATACCGTTTTGAATAATTATTTTATTAAAATTACAGGTATACTATGCTGTCAGAATTTCCTTGAATATTATAAAGAACCCTTTTTGGTACAGCCGTTTGAGATCAAAAATCTCAAGGCCGTTTTCCTATAGCTAAACTGTACACCAAACCACCTGTTAAGAAGCCACACAAAGGGAACAAATTAACAGAAGGCCTAGAATAAGGAGAGACCTAACAGTTTGAAGACGGCGCTTAATTATAAAACAACAAATCGAACAAAATCAAGCAGCGCAGCTGTCCTAGAAGAGGAAAAGATACAGGAGGGCCGGGCAGGTGTGTATCTGTATCTGAGTGCCATTGAGGCTGATGCCCGAGCATAAATTATGAGCACGTACACGGAGATCTCGGGATGCCGGGGATTATAAAAGATCATCCCACAGGCAAACGGAAAAGTAGGAGGAGGAGGAGGCTGAGAAGGAGGAACGAGGACCAAAGATGCATGTCCGCTTCCCTATTCATTCAGGAGATGATGCAAAATGTCCTCGGAATTGCCTTGCCATTGTCTTCGGCAGCTGCCATTCTAGCATTCCCGTTCGACAGAAGAAAGTGAACCACTACTACTGTCAGCGACTTTTGCAATTGTCTCAATGGTCGAGGTCCTTCACTCACACTTCCTTTGTCCTGGGTGATGCAGCTGTATCTCGAGAATCGCCCCGTGTCCCATAAATTGCATTCGTTATCGATTTTCCCAAAGTTTTTCTTTCACTCTGCCTTGTTTTTTTTCGAACGTGATTTCCTTGGATCTTGGGGTGAAATGCTTTTACCTTTCGCATAATTCCATATGCATTAGGCAATTAGAGCAGGAAATTTCCAGGGGCAGCTGCACGATCGCTCTCCTTTATGGCATAATCAAATCAAATCAATTTCGTGTAATTATCTAGGGTTGCATTTTTTCATGTCATATAAATATTGGACAGGAATTATGATTAGGGTGAGCCTTTTTTTTAAGTCTAGGGTGGCAAGGCTTGAGGGTCGCAGCATGGGAATATTTCAGTCTTGGGTGATCAACCATAAATCATTGGCTGAAGCTGTTATCTATACAAATGATTGAATAAATGAACGAAGTCTTTAGTTGTTCGTCCTTACAAATCAGCAGATGATTCTTATCATAAATACAATTTTAATTATTGGTTAATTAAAATGACAGTTTAATATAATATTAGAACTGAATACATATTAATTGTGATTGGTGATTTATAATATTTTATGATATGTTCTTTTTTCTCTCATTTAATCTTATTCAAATTCGTCGTGCACACATTTTTGTGCTTCTTTATTTATTCTTTCCCACATAATTCCAAACATTTTGCAACAATAAAACTTTGACCACATTTTCAGACCCGAAAGCGACCTCGGATGAACCCAAAATTCGTTATCAAATCCGCATTAGACCCCAAAAGGGAATGTGGTGTCTGCTTATAAATCGTTTAAACATCCGCTTTTACGCTTCACCGTCTAGGTGACACACATAAAACTCGGAACGAAGCATGTTGCAGAGGAAAAAAATTAGTTTGCAATGTTTAATGTTTCGATTTATTTTTTTAATTTCAAAAACAAGGTCGCTTGGACTTTTAGTTTTTTATGAAGCCTCATTATTAATTATATCATAAAAGGTTATTTTTTAGAATAACAGCTTGTTTATAAATTTTTTGAGTGTATTTATGTTTATTCTCTCTTTTACACCCCCGCACATTAATCATAACGATTAATCATTTTATCAATGAAGTGCAAAGTTGCTTTGTGACATAAAAAAAAACGAAATTGAAGAGACAGAGGCAAGCGAATGAAATATTTTGCAAAAAGGGAGAGAAAAAGCGAATTAGTGGAGAATGAAGAAGCTGCCACGACGCCAATGTGACCTAATTGGTTCCGGAGTTGAGAATGGAAATGGATTATTCCTGTTGCCGTTTTTGTAGCTGTCATCGAGTGACGACGTCACCCACAAGCCAGCCATTGGACAACAACAAATGAGTTGTCATACGCGAGCACCCAACCTCCCGTCCGTCTGGATGGGGCACCATTCGTGCTCAAAATGCAGCAGGAAATCGATGACGCTGAAGCGGACGGAGGCGGACAGAATCACGCAGTCAACGTAAAAACTGGGCAGACTTTTATTTTTATTCCCTAGCAAGAAGAAATTTGAATTAATCTTTAAATCGGTTTCAAAGTGTATAAAAAATTTTTTCAAAAATTTATTTTCCGATTTTGTAGTACTCTTATATCTGAATAGTTGAAAAAAAAACAATTTGGTGGAATTATTATTTAAAACATTTTATGTAAATTAATTGTAGTTTTAAAAAAAGTTTTCCTGTTTTTTTTTATTTACAACTTAGGTTTATCATATCATATAAGCGTTCTTTTAGAATCCTTTTTAAGAGACTTAAATTATATCAAGCATTTTTTCCAATTAAATCGAATACTTAGGAACAAATATATCTTTGAAAAATTCTGTGAAGCCTTTTCCAATTTCGTTAAATAATTTTTTTAAAAATATATTAGCCAAGTTTATTTATGCATTCGATAAGAATAACATTTCGGAATATTTATCAAATATTATTACATATTTATCCAAATAACATTTATAGAGCTGCAAAAGAGTATCTGAATCTTTGTTATACACAATCCACACCTCCCCTTCTCTCTCTCTCTCTCTCTTTACCCCTTTCTCTTTTCTCCCCTTTTTGCTCCAATTTGCACGCACAAAAAGCCACAAAAGTCGCGACTCGGATTGCGTATCTGTGTGTGATTCTTGTGCGTCCGTGTGGGTAAATGTGGGGCCTCGCAGAGAAATTCCATATTCCACATTTTTTATGCGGCCAACGCAGCAGCAGCAGAAACAGCAACAGCCACAGCAACAGCAACATCAACAGTAACAGCAGCAACAACAATTGCTGATGCCACTGCGCCGACTTCGCGTTGCCTCGTCTTTTCTTTTCTTTGCGCTTCGTTCTTTAATTTTACTTTTTTGTTGCTTTCGCGCAAAATTTTTAAAAATAGCCAGGCAAACCAAAAGCCCAACAGAAACCAGCCAACAGCACTGACAAAAAATCAACAACAAAATAAGAAAGAATACAAAATTAAGCAGCTAGTCAGAGTCAGCAATAACGAATCTTAATACACTTTTTTTTTGGATAAGATTATCTTTCAGATAAAGGTTTCTATCAACGAGATACGAAACTATATAAATAACCTTATAAAGTATATTTAAATTAATGATTAAAAAAGCTTTGGAAATTCGTATGGTATCTTAGAGATTTCACTGCTACTTAGTACTTCATATCATCTTAACTTTTGGAACATTTGAATTATCGCACTAGTCACAAAGTTCGACTACCAATAAACTAATTATTATCGCTTAAAGGTATAGGTCTGATTATTATGCACTAAACCATTGACAATTTTAATGACTCGCTGTGATCCCATGCGCAACCAAAGACCACAAAATACCTTCTACCACTTCTCTGTCTAATTAAAGCAAAGGGTATCAGAAGGCAAGGGCAGAGATTAAAAAATAATAAAATAAAAAAAACACCAGCCACAGCAGCGGCCAGCACACTAACAACACGACAAGCGGAGGAAATCAGCAACAAAAACATATTAATGAAATCGCTTTTAACTCGTTTCGCTTAAGTATTTTATGCCAGCGAGTGTGCGAGCGTGTGTTTCTGGCATGGAGACATGCCTCCTCATGTGGCCCCCCTTTTGGTCTGTTATAAAAGTGCAACAACAACTTAATACACACACAAAGTCACTCGAAAATATAAAAAAAAGGCAGCACATGATAAAAACAAACACGATACGATCGGCGGGCAAGCGATGACCCAAAGTGGCCAGTCCACAATAAAAAATGGAATTCAAGTGTTTAATATATTATGAAAAGTATTAGCCTGTCCAAAAATCTGTGTATATATGGCTTGGAGCAAGTGCGCCAATTTTATTTGATGTCGAAGCGAGTGTGCGTGATATTTTTTATTTTTTTGGAGGCTATTGTATAAGCCACTTGATGAGCTTTGCGTTTTATAAATAGATTTTTTGGTCTTTGAGCTTATCAATGCTTTAAGGGAACTGCTTTAAAATATTTATAGCTTTTCTACGATTTTTTAGACAAATAAGCCTTTTAAAAGGTTATTTATGCTCTTTAAATTGATTGCATTTTGATTACATCTTAAGAATTATATCAATCATACATCAGAAATGATCATAAAATATAGATCATATTCTCTGTATTCGACTAAGTAAAAAATCCAAAATAAATTATAAGTAATGTCGTAAACGTGAACATAAGCATTTAAAGCCAATGCTCTAATAAAAATCATTAAAATCATTATAATAAAACCTATCTAAGAATGACCTCAATTTCCCCATTTTTGAAGGCCTTATCGCCGAAGCAACAGATAAACGAACGAACTCGAATCAAAGCTGTCAGTGCGACAATTGCATTTATGGAAAAGATTGGAATTTTCTTTGGCGACAGGGGGAAAACAAAACGGAATGTACAAATCACTGCTTCCGTAATGATATATCGAATTTGGTACAAACTATGGGCAGCACAAAACGATGTGTATACCAAACAGGGGCGAACAGGTAACAGAGGCGCTTAGAGCAACTGGTTCACAAAAGACCCGACCAAGAGACCAAGACTGCGCCCGAAGGCCAAGCAAAATCAAAGTAACCAAATACAAAAAATAAAAAATAAAAAACGAAAAAAAATAAAATGAAAAAGAGAAAAATAAAAAAAAAAACTGCAGACTCGAGAAATAACGTCGCCCAATACATGGAGATGGAGAAAAAAGCCATGAGACAGCGTCGTCTTCGATGGCCGCCATTGCCTCTTTTGGAGCATGTGCACACGGACGTGCATAATTGCCCGAGTATTGGTGGGCATTTGGGTGTGTGAACGTCTGGAGGTCATCAAACTATGACGTCGCCAAAAGCTGACCCAAGACGATTGCAATTCTTCCCGAGAATTCCTGCCGTTGCGGCGAAAGTTAGGAAGCACAGTCTTATCACCCGCAAATCAAGTTCCGTGTTCCCATATCTGGGTTAATTGATACGCCGATAACGGCGTATGTAGCCATCATGCGAGTTTTAGATGGTAGTGTTTCTATAACAATTGCTGCAATACAAAAACCACACCCTCTGCAACAGTCACCGCTCCATTCTGAGCCGATCACGTGCAAAGTCACAGCTTCCCTTATGGGCAATCTGGCAACGTTAGACTCGAGCTTTTTTGCTCCAAATTAAAATCTAATCAAAGATTTCGATTCCCCTGGGCTAAAATCAATTCTCGGCGCATGCAACACTCTAACATATAAATATTAAAACCACAGTGGTCTTTCAAAAATGAGCACTTAAATGAGTACAGCAATTTTTTAAAAAACTGTTGTGAGATTGTTACTATGTTTTGATTTTAAAAAATAATCAAACATAAGTCCAACACATTTTGCGGTTTTAAAGCCACAAAAGAAAAAACTGTAAAACATTATGGAGAAAATAAATGGATCACACAAGAAATATGTATTTTATATTTGATTAGACTGACAAATTAGGCAATTACGATTACAATTATATGTTTCATCTTCTAGGAAATAATTCAAATTTTTCATTTCATATAAAGTTTTTACTATACAAAGAGAGCAAAGAGAGGATAAAGAAGAACAATGTTAAATACAATACATATCAATTACAGATCCTTATGATTTTTTTTTTAAATGTATTTAATAAAATAAAATAATAAATAAATAAAATAAATTTAGATTTGTGCCTAGGGTCTACTGTGGCAGCACGAGTTACTGAGCCTCAAGCTTGACTTTACACTTCAGATAAATCAAATTGGAGTGATTGCAAATGAAATGCGAGTGACGTCAGCGCAGAAATCCCATGAATTGAAATCTGCCAGGAATTCGTTACCCGTTAGCCGCCCACCCACACAGACGGAGATAGAAACACACACCATTAGAGAGGGCTCACAGGTAGCTGCAATTATATAAAGTGCGCATTATCAGAGGCCTCCACCCCCTTTTCTTCCCAAGATGCTCCACCACCCCCTCCTATCAGTCTTTCTCTTGGTGCAGCTGCTGTGTCAGCTGGACCGGCATGCAATATTTGTGTTATATATTTTTTAGCCGGCAGTTGGAGGCGCACGCCCAAAAAACAGTTGGTCTTTTTCTTATTCGTGGGCTCCCCTTTATAAAGAAAATGCCCAGCGCAGCACCCTGCACACACACTCAACCGTACACACACTCTGGCACACACACATGTCACATTCTCTACTTCTAGTACTGCCTACATACCACATTTTTTCCATTCCGTCTTCGTATGGATTTTTCCGCCACGTTTTTCACTCGGTTCCCTTTGGGTTAGCTTTAAGTTTTTGATCGCAAATTACAGGTAGTAACGTCACCTGTCGATTGGTAGGGCTTTCAGGGCGATATCGGCCCGATTTCTGGGTGTAAATCGGCAAAAACTAGCGCACAATGTGCTCACGGGCTGCTGCTTCCTCTTCTCTTGACACCATGAAAAGAAAAAGCGAGACGGCGAGAGCGAGCGAGTGAGATGGAGAGAGACGGGGCGAATTGAAAAGCAACAGCAAACACAACAACAAACAGGACGGAGGTGGCGAAGTGCGGCGTTCGATGACGTTTGTGTCACCCACTTATTGTCCGAAATCACCATAAAATATACGTTATTTGTCCAAAGGTATATACGCTTTCCAGGTTTTCAGCCACTTTAATTTCGACGCACTTCAAAAGCCAAAGGCGAAATGAACAGCTGGTCGCTTGTGTGAGTGAGATATTTGCCTTTCAAACTTTGTTTGTTCCTTTACACGCTCTTTCGTCGCAGCGTTGCTTTTTCAATATCAATCAGCTGTAAAAACATCTATTTTCCAATTCGCCTTTCGGCGAAATCTCACTCACACAGACAGGCAGACTGACTGGCACGCACACACACACCCGCACATTCCCATATGTTCGCCGACGGTGCCCGGCAAATGTTTTTTTTGTTGTTTACTTTTTACGTTTTGACGGCGCGGTCAGCTGTTTCAAAACAAATCGTTCAGTGTGGCCAGCTGCCGTCGCGTAGCATCCACTGAATTTTCGTGGACTATACAAAGGTCATACTAAAAATACCAATTAGCGCTTAATTCAAAAAATATTTATAACGCTTAAGTCCCGAATCCTTTAGTAGAAAATAAAATTATAAATAAATATTATAATTATAGCAGTGGCAAAACAATTATAACAATATCCTTTTCTATTATTAGGTATTCAGAGTAACAAAAATAAACAAAATATTTGAGACCAAATGAACAAATTAATCAAATCAAAAAATCGCGCTATAACAATTTAAAAATAACGCCCAACTAACTAATTGTGTGGTTATGTAACTTTACTTCCTAAATATAAAAAAAAAATATATAATTTTAGCAAATCATTTAAAGCTGAAATTTCACCTTACATTTTTAATTACTTCACTGCAAAAGCCTCGCAATGAAATTATCAGTTCCTATCTTAACCTCCTTAATTAATCACAATGCTCTAGCAAATCCTGAAGGTTGTCCAAATGAAAAGTGCATTGAACTGCGGTCTGGGAAAGGACAACAAATTTGGCATTTGTCTGGGAATTCAACACGTTGCCAATTCACAAAGCCGCGCGCAAAAAAGAGAACACTACACAAAAAATCCAGAGGCAAAAGGGTAAATCTTGATTCTGGAATCATACCGGTGAGAAGGGAGCCAGTCCTAATTGCATTTGCAGCCGCACAATCGAGTGGTTTCTTGATAAGTCATCCTCATCGACAAGGGATGCAGTCGCAGCACGATTGCAAATTTTCGGGCTTATGCAGCGGTTTTTATATCGTTTTTTTTCGGCATTTCACTTATGATTAATGGAGACAGGCAAAGGGGTTGAAACAGAACAGTCACATTTAATTCCCGGCGACCGTTGCTGGATCAAATGTCAATTATCACAAACACCTCGTAGTTGCTGGCCTCCGCGTCCTGAACGATTTGCATGGCCGAGTACGTGATTGCCTTCACCTCGGTGCCCTGCGGATGTTTTCCCAGCTCGAAGGGTTCCCCGTAACAACGGCAGGAGATCTCAAAGGTTTCCAGATCGAACTTGGTTATCTCCAGCTTTTTGCATATCAGATACGGTTCGGCGGAGAACAGGAAGAGCAGCTCGTCGAGAAAGTGAAAGAGTAGTCCCTCCAGATCATCGCCCTGTGCTTCTATTTCGAAGCACTGCTCCACTGACACGTAATCCAGTTCGGTCATATATCCAAACATGGCCACTCCGCACTGTTCGAACGCCTCCTTCAGACTCGTTCCCCAGCTGTGAAGTCTGATAAATTGTAGAAAATATATTAATTAATAAGTTAAAATAAATATTAAAAAAATTAAATCTGTAAAACATTTAAGTTAGTAATGATTTATGGAATAAATGCATGATTTTTCATAAACTGGTAATATCTTTTTTTTCTTTCATTCATTTACAGAATTTTTGGTTTACAACTTTAGAAACTGTTAACACTGTATGACAAACATATTAATTTTGTTGTTGATTCATTCATTAATTCATTAATTTAAAAACTGAATAAATTAAAAGGAATTGAAAAATCTCTAGTTATTGTCAAAATGGTAAGAAAATTTTGTGTTGAGTTTAGTTTTAAGACGTAATTTAAAAAATATATACATTTTCTTATGTAAAAAGATTAATATTGGACTTATGCGACAAATTTCTATTAATAAATTTTTGTAAGGACTTTCAGTTATTTAAAGTAAAAATTAGTATTATTCCTGTTCGCCCAAATATTTATAATTTAATTTTCTAAGAACTAAAGAACTCTTAAAACTGAATATCAAAGAAATATAAAATATTTATTCTTATCGTTAAGAACACTCAAGCATTATTTCGAAAGCAGAAATTCTAATAAGACTTCTGATTTTATTTCTGTACTTATAGATATCGAACCACCCTACTCCACATGGTCACCGAACGCCGTTGTTGTTGGCTTACTCACTGCACATCCGCCGTGTGGTCCAAGTCTGCAAAACAATATGATGAAATACTTAGCAACAGGTGGCTCCCATTACAAAACGCAGATCTACTTACACTCGTACTTCACCTCCGGCAGCAGAAAGTTCTCCTTGCTGAACTCCACCTCCATTATTGTTAGTTATAACTTAAATTTACGAACAATAAGCCGCTAAATAACTATAAACAAACCAGCAACCGCACAGTATGACCCTCGTCATGCGAGTGAAAAATACCAATTCGCGCCTTGCCAAGAAAATACTGCATTTCCAATAAGAAAAGTATAATCTAATTTTAATTTTAATATGTAAATTTATAATTCAAAAAAAAAAAATGCTATAAAATATAATTTTCTTATTTATTTAAGAGTACTAACTATTTTTCTATAAAATAAACATTTAATTAAGTATTTTCAAAAATCAAGAATAGAACTTATTAAGTACATTTCACATGTTATTTAAAATGTATTTTTGGAATGATTTTTAAAAAAACATAATTGTTTCAACTGATTACATTTGAATGGGATATAGTCAAAAAATGTGCGCAAAGAGCATTAAATAGTTTTTAAAATTCAAAAGGCTTTGAACATAATATTAAAGTTATCTTTAAGGGTATAACTGCAATAAAATAAGGTAATTAAAGCAGAATTTCCAGTTTATGAACATCATTTGTTATCGCAATTAAACTACTACAAAGTGCTCGAGTATTTTTTCAGCCCCGTTTTAAATATCTGAAAGAGCGACCTTGTCCTTTCATTAATTTGCAATCAGCCATAACAACTGAAGCTGCAACCTTGTAGATCCATTTGGCAAAAAGCCGTCCACATAATCTTCTTCACGCTTTTCTGTCAATCGTTACATTTTAAACACGCGCGATTGTCAATCACGAAGCTCAATTTAATCAATTCCATGAACTTGAGAGCTGGTTGTGAGTACTTGATTTGGTACTTAAAAATATTACCTTAGGCGGATATGGGCTTGCCTAATTAAATTCAGATCACTTTTCAGTCAGCGATGATAGGTTATCGTTCGAAATAAAGGTATAAATGGGAATATTCAATTTTTGGAACGTTTAACCATTCGATGTGTAAAATAAAAAAGATTATCAATTTTAAATAGCCAATAAATAAATAGGAAATTCCCAATTTTTTTAGGATGAAAAAGGGTAAACATAAAATTATTTCTGATCCATTATTTTTGACGAAAAGATTTTAAATTGACTTATTTATTCATATTTTTATTTTTAGATTTTTTATGTTCTGGTATATTTGAAAATAAATAGACTATATATTTAGGTAGACAGAAAACAAATTAGAAATATTTGTTTAGATGTAGATCAAAGTGTATTGCTAAGTCGTAGCCCCCCCAGTCCAAAACTTCTACGCGCTTCTAAATGTATTTATGAATGACTTTTGGTAGTGATTTACGACAGTTTGGTTTGTTTTTGTTTTGGATTTTTAAGTTGGGTATGAGGAAACGCGACCAGAGGGTGTCAAACTCAAAACCGAGTTGACAAAGCTCAAGTTTGTGGCCGGCCATTTCATGGATTTCAAACATTTTCCTGCTATTTGTGTGGTTTTTTTTTATTATGGCTCATTTGGCTGCTGTTGCCACTTTTGGTGGAAGCTCTGTTTCTCTCGATTCCCCCAGACTTGGCGTGGTTCAGTTGGCTACGGCAGCTTGACTGATTCACGTCGCGTATTCGGCTCAAGTAACTGTATAATTATTATTATTATTCTCGAATTTTTGCGCGCCTTTGCGTACGAGTCCCAGAATTTCATATTTGGTCATAGCATATTCGGAATAACCAAAAAAATAAATAGCATTGAAGTGACTGAGGGGCTCTGGAGTTTCCCGAACTTAGCTAAACTAAATATCTAGGTAACTTGTTTTGTTGGATAACTGACCGTTGGTCAACTGCAATTGCAAGCGCTAAACTGAAGAATTGCCAAATATTATCGTATGTTGTTGCTTTCGTGTTGCATGAGTGGCTGCCCCAAAGTGGAAATAAAAGTTGTTGGCACCCCCAAGTTTGTGTCTTGTACAAGTCTTTCGTTTACCACTGTTACTATGTTTCTACTCTAACGTACATTTTTGGCCCATTCGTAGTTTTCTTTTCGTGCTATGTATTTTGCTGCAGCACTGAGACCAGTAATAATCTGTACGCTTAAGTTAAAGGGGTCAAGTGCAGGCCGCAAACAAAAAGATTACCAAACAAATTACATGAAGATGAGGGTTGTTTGAAAAGTACATGTATCTGCCATGAAAAGATACATTTTTGGTCAGTGCTGCGAGATAAGATTTAATTTTTGTGCAAATATGACTTTCAGCTGGACTAGTTTATTATTTTCTTGTCATTAATATTGTCATTAACATATTCAATAAAAAACCGTGGCATTCAACTGAAAAAATATTTTTTAAAATATCTTTACACTTAAAACAAAAGAATAAATTAGTGATAAATAAGAAGTTAAGTTCAATGAATAAATGTGGCTTTCTGCGGTAGAAAAATAAAAAACAATTACTAATTTATTGTTTAATATACACTCACATTTAACAATTAGTTTGAATTTAAAATGTTGTCTAATTTGAAAATTAAACATTTCACAAAAACAAGTTTTAAAGAGGAAGTAAAATGCAACAAGTCCTTATAAAACTGTAATTTTCAATAACAGTGTAATGATTACAATATTTTCTTATTTTTCTTTAAATAAAAGTAAAAATTGACTGAGTGAGAATCCAAAACTGTAAAAGCAATTAATATGTATGTGCATCAATAGACTATCCGCAAACTGTATGCAAAACCAAGGACACTTTGAACAACAAATACCAGTGGCTCTTCACGCCCACAAAAACGGTCATTTACTTAAAACTGAATATAAACAAATCGCGAGCAAAGTCACATAAACAATAAAAACTTTACCTACATTTACCTTAGCAATTAACAGTCGCCAAACAGTTGCTACCAAACTTAGACCGTTAACATGTCGCAACAGTGGCCCTCAAACTGTGCCAGGCATTTGATTTACCTGGCGGGGATCTTGCTCTTTGCCACTCACCTGGCAACTGCCTCCAGCCAGATCGATGTGGATGCGGATCTTGGGCACATGCTGGGCCGTTGCCGAAAGACGGACGAGGATTTCAACGAGTGCATGCGGCAGGTGTTTAACGACCTGAGGGCCTACTTCACCACAGGTGAGTGAGATTTGGATTACAGGCGCGCAATCATGGGGTAACTCTTTCAGGTGTGCCCGACTACAACATCAAGCCCTTTGACCCGCACCACTGTACCTATGTGGAGTTGCGACGAGGTGACTCACACGGCCTGGGCAGTTTTCGGCTGATCTTGCGCAATGTCTCAGAGTTCGGATGGGCGCGCTCCGAGGTGACCAAGTTCCACGCCGACCCCGAGGACAGCCGCATCGTCTACACCCAGTATTTCCCGGAGAAGAGTCTGGAGGGCGAGTACGAGTTCGCAGCCAAGATGCTGGGCACGGAGATGAGCCGAAAAGGCCACTGGAACCTCACTCTCTACGACTACAGGTGATCATGCAAAATATTTCCCAAGCCATGTTGCCAACATCGTTATTGTTTTGTTAGCACATTGACTCTACTGCTCTTCCACTCATTTTATAATTTTCCTCCTCAGTCAAACTACGAGCGTGCGACGCATTGGGGACCCGGGTTCGCTGATCAAGGTTCACGTCGAGGTGGATAAGATCGGCGGAATGGAGCTGCACATTGAGAATCTGCTGCAGGGACAACCACTGAACCAACTGGCTGATGGAGTTATCAACAGTATGTGGCAGCTGGGACTGCCGTTCATTAAGCCGATGATTAACGAGTTGGTCAGCACAGCGTTTACGGACATTTTCAACGAATCCTTTCGACACTTTCCCCTCGAGAAGTTCCTCGCCACGTGACCTCATCTAGTTTATCGTACTTGTTTTGTAGTATTTTTAATGGATCTTCTAACAAAGGCTAGTTAATTAAACACTTAGACGACATCTGCCAAAGTACTGGCGATCAATTCGTTGTGGGGCCTGGGTCTGGGCGGTTGCAGGGACATCAGAGCCAGGGTGCGGCCAAACAGTTTGCTTAGCGAGATGATCACGTAAGAGGAGCTCTGCAGCTGTTGATCCACAGTCTCGTAAAGAAGCTGGTAGGCCTGCTCCAGTTCCGGCGTGAGTGTGGCTAGAATAATAAAATATACATAATTATTCTACAGTTTCAGTTGATTGCTTATTTGATAAGTGGATTTCTGGATAATGTTTCTGAATAGATTCCCTGTGTTTCACTTACGTTTTTGCTGCAGCTGTTGCTTGCCAAGGTCGAACATGAATCGCAGGTAGCAGAGCTGATTGTACAGGTCCCGCTCCGTATACTGACGCAGCAGGCTGCCGCTCCGGCACTTCTGGCAAAGCGGTCGGCGCATCTCCTTCCTCATAGTGTGAGTGCGGGTGTTGTAGTTGCAATCCGGATGATCGCAGACCAGCCAATTTTTGTAGAATCGCTGCACATAGCGGCGAATGGAAAGTTGCAACTGATTTCGGACGCTGGCCAGATACTGAACTGGTGCCGTTTGGCACTCTGAATTCGCACATTGTTGCAGCACGGAGATGTGTGAACTGCTGGGTCCCGGGCGGTAGGCACTGGCCATCAGCTGCTCCGTTTTGCAGGCTATGCACTGGAAGCGGAACGGTTCGCAAAGGCGGTACAGCTGGAGGGTCGTCTTGAGTAGCGATTCGCCGTCAGACTGCTCCGTATTCTCACGCTGGACTCTATATAATATAAAATGTAAAGTATTTTAAATGAAGATTACTAATTTTCCTTTGGCTTTATAAAATACATACCTCTGAGCATTTTGTCGGAACTTGGTGGGATCCATGCCGAGACACTCGGCTATGCGACTTGCGTCGGTTCCTTCCAGCACCTCAACCATGCGCGTGACCACCGGGTGTACCTGATGTCCCAGGTAGTAATTTGTGTCCAGCTGGAGCTTCTTTTCCTCGCTAGTCTTGAGCTCATCCAAGTGGTAGGCGCGCTGCATGGCAGCATTTGTGGTGCCATCCAAACAGATCACATAGTCCACCATGTCGCCCTTCTTGTACCGCCTGTTGCGCTCCCGATTCATGCGAAGAGCCACCTGGACGTGGGGCAATGAGGCGCTATTGGCATACTCCTGGGGAGCCCGCGTTAACTGTTTGGTGATGACAAACAGGGGTAGAGGTACGGCACCCTCTGCTATTTGATTTTTGATCTTTTCCAGTTGCGCATGTACTGCCTCTAGTTTTTCTTCCAAGGGCTTCTCGGCCAGCACTTCATCGAGAACAGCTTTGCCCACCATCACAGCCAGCTGTGACCAATCGCGCCGAACTATATCCAGGCCCTTGTGTTCCTGTTCCCGCTTCAGGATGCCCTTGGAATCTTTGCTCAACTTAACAGCAGCATATTTCTTTTTCTTCAGCAACAGCAGACAGCCAAAAACACCATCGATATCCAACTCCAGCTGTTTGTACAGTTTATTTACACTCTGCTTGATGCTGTGACCAATTTTGTAGACCTGATCGTAGTCCGTGATATTGGTATTAATCATTAGGGAATCTGTGTCGCCATAAACCACGTCGTAGTTCAACTTTTGCACGAGCTGTTGGGTATTTGTAAGGATTTCCCTGCCCTTGTGGGTAACCAAAGCAGCCAAGTGTTGGGCAAAGAAACGGGAATGGGCAAAACCCAAGCAACCGTACATGGAGTTGGCAGTCAGTTTCAGAGCCATCTGTCGAATGTGGTACTGCATCTGGAGTTCAGGCGAAAGGTCTGGCGCTGCCATTAGCTTTTTCACCTCCTTTCGCGATTCCACCAAACGCTTTAACTGAAGGGGTAATATACCAGCTTCTGTTTTGGAATCCGGAAGAGTGGGCAACTCGTCTGCATCCACGGGCTGTTGGACAGTGGTGAAGCATATGTTGTACTCCTGGATGATGCTCGGATACAGCGAGTTGAAGTCCATCAGCAGGACAAACTTTTCGTAGAGACCCCGCATCGGCTCCAGGACCAAACCACCAGCGTAGGCTGCCTTCTTTTTGGCTGGCAAAGTAGCATCTGCGCCAGAAAGGGTGGCCTCGGGATCGCCAGCTCCACCACCTCGTTTGGATGTCGGCTTTTTATCCGGCACTATGTAGTTCTTCTCATGGAAAGCATGCAGCAACAAGAACTCATTCCGTTCAGAGCGACCTCCTTGAAGGGTCCTGGTCATCGTGTTGCCACAAATATTGGTGATTTGCAAGGCCAACGGCATTATATTGAGCTCACACATCAGCCGCAGTAGGTAGGAGTTATCCTGCATGGTGAGGGATATGAGCTTGGTGATGCTCTCTCCTTTTTCATACATCTCCAGAAGATCATCGGCATTCACTTCCATTCGCTCCGACTCCTTGAGCTTCAGAACTTGCTTGCATAGGGTTTGAAGATCATAGGATCTGGCTCTTATACACTCCTCCGCCGAACGCTTTACATCACAAACCATTCTGCCCACAAAGTGATCAAGTAAACGCTTGCCAAACGATTGGGTCATCCTGAGACGACCCATTCGTGACCACTGAGGAATCTTCAAGGCCACAATTTGATCGGTAATAACATTCAGTTGACAATCCATGGAGTCAAATGTTACAATGAGATCGGCATCTATTTGTTGGTACTGGGCTAAGAACCAACTCAATAGGGCTCTCTCTGAATCGTGCTTATATATTTTGGTGGATTTATACTTGGCTATCTCGAAGTTCAAGTCCAGGGGCCAACTAACCACCGCTGGCCGGGTCAAGGCGCACATATGACGATTGAATGCGGGCTGCGGGGCAGGACGATCGATGTGGAAACGATTGTGGGTCAGCATCGAAATCATGCATATCTCATTTCTTGAAGTTTTCGGATTCATCGAGGTGCGGACATTGAGTGCCAGTAGAGTGAGTGGGGGTGGTGGCGCTGGTTTGCCCTTGTCTTGCACCAATTCCACATTCTTCGGCTCAGCCAAGGTGACCTCGGTTTTACACCAACTCATGGGAGCCGGGCTTACCTTGAATCCACTCACCTGCAACCAGCAGGGTCCCTTGATTTTCCTTTCCAGAAGAAAACGTTCCAAGGCATTGGTGGTGGCACCGAAAATATGCGCTATGGAATTGTATTTCTTGCCAGCCGATAAATTGGGAAGCGGTTTCTTGCCATCGTAGTGAACTTCCAGGTAATCGCAAGTTTGGGGAACTTCAATTCCGATGGCGTGGTGGGCGAAACTCTTGGTGACCTTGCGGGATCGGAAGGTGTCCAGTTTTAGCTCGCTGGCCACCTCGCTGTCGAACTCCTTGTAGATATCAGCCACGGTCACCTTTTGCTTGGTGGGCTCCTTCGAAATGGAATCCAAGAGCTATAAAATTTATTTGTATTATTATTATTATTCTTATTAAAATATGAAATAAAGCAATATAAATGAAAAATACTTTTAAATATATCACAAATGAATAAAATACTCACAAATTGCCGGGGAAGCAGATACAGCACTCGGTTGATGTTCTGCACTCGCACACAGACGGACTTTCCATCGGCGGTGCGTCCGAAGAGGAAGACCTCGCCGGGCAGCTTTATTGGATCCTCCCAGGCCTCCCAGTACCAGAATCGCAGCTGCTCTTCGGACGAGATTGGCGATTCCTGGTCCGTGGTGGTCACGGATTTTTCAAAGTCATCGTCCATTTGGCAGATGGACTCCCAATTATTCAGCAGCTTGCTCATGTCCTCCGGCTCAGTTTCTTTTGGGGAACCAGTTGGCTCTATTTTGGGAGATACTTTTTCGGCGGCCTTAGCTTGAGTAGTTTTCTCTGCTGCTGACTTAGTTTGGGAAACAGAGGGCTCAAGCTGCTTCTTCTCCACATCGAATTGGTTTTCATCATCATCCAGACAGCTGAAATCCATATCGTTGTCGGAGAAGGGATCTTCCGTTGCCTCTTTCACAGGCTTTTTTTCCGGCAAAGGTTCCTTTTTAATCGTTGGAGAGGAAAAGAAGGCCACCTTTGTATTTGGAACTGCTGCCTTGGGCTTGAGGATGCGCTCCAGCATCTCGTGATCACTACTGGCCTCCGCTTTCTTTCGTTCCTGCTCCTGAACTTTGATATTGTTGAGGAAACTATTCATATACTCCTTGGCAGCGGCGGCGTCGGATTTTCGCGAGGCAACAGCTATTTTTGCCGGTGCTATGACCTTTTCCACTTTTTCAGACGTCTCTGCAGGCTCCTCCTTAATTTCTCCCAATATATCAGCCAGAATATCATCATCCTTCACGCTGTTCTTGATGTCCGCCTTCTTGGGCACCGCATTGCTGAAGAGATTCTTAATGGAGGCCTTTCCTTTGGCTGGCTTCTCGGCTTCCCGGGGTCTTTTTTTGCTGTTGGGTGCAACGCCCTTCTTTTTCTTGGAGTCTTTACGATCCTCTTCGCCCTCAGAGTACTCATCTTCATCCTCAAAGAAATCCCGCAGATCTTCTGCGTAACCAGTGCCATCTGAAAGACGATATATGTTAATATGATGATTGCGTGATGCAGTCAGGTAAGTATCCTATATCCTTTGTATTTTCTGTTTATTTATTTCGTACCGATCTTAAAAAGGGAGCCCTATGCTTGGACAACATGTGTGTTATAGGTGGCCCACATCGTCACTCACCCTCTTCGATCCAATCGTCGCCGTACTTCTCCTGCGCCCGCTTGGCGTATTCCCGCTCATCCACCACATCGTACACATCGTCCACCTGGTCTTCCACCTGGCATTTGTTCTTGGTTCCCTTCAGCTGACGCAGCCGCTCCATGGCGGCGAACCTCCCATTTTTGTCTATTCGCTGGCGCTTGACGCGCGGACCAGCTGGAAATAGATAATCCAGTTAAGTATCATGTTTGTAGATGCTATTTAAGCCACTTACAAGGTGATTCGGACATCGCAATTGGCTGATTTTGGTAATTTTCCTGTGTTGTGCTGCAGATTTAATTTATTTTATGACCAGGGCTGGGAGGGATTTAAGCGGGAAAAAATCAGTGTGGCCGTATTGCGGTAATGGTATTATCCCAAAAAGATATTGTATAGCTAGCTCCTAAAGTTGTAGATGGCGCGATAGTAAGTGCTGGTATTTAACAGGGCTGTTATAGATGGCGTCTTAAATTGGTTTTAAAATAGATAGCAAACACTGCTTGTAAAAATCGAAAATAGCGAAAAACTGCTTTAAAAAGAAGAAAATATCGAAAATATTAAGTTCTATCGATAAAAACCCGTTAAAACAACGAAAGTTCAAACAAATAGAAAACAAAATAAGCGTATTCTGATAGATTAAAATGAGATTAATTTAGATAAATTTAGACATCCACAAAGCAAGGAAATGTCGGTAAGAGTTGCCATTAATAACATTTTTTAGTTTTTGAGTGCGGGAGTGCAAGTTCAAGTTTCTTTATAGGTACACTACTAAACTCGTGCTGTTTGTGTTTTCAAATCAACTTAACACTGGCTTTTTTTTAAAAATGTTTCTCCGTTTGCAAACTTTTGTGACACTTTGGCTGAAAGTTGAATATGAAACAGCGTCGAACCTAACATTTCGTTCAATACGGTAACACTAATCTTAACAGACCATGTTAAGAAGAAGTTCTAAGAGGTCGTTACTTTATTTAGGCGGAAAGTCAATTAGAAAACACAATCTAACCAAAAGGTTTAGTTTCCTGCTAACCCTCTTGTTTTATAATTCCCAGAAAAGATATTCTATACCTACTAATATTGCTCACATTTAAGAAAACAAGTTAAAAGAAGCGTGGAGCGTTAGCTGTTTTTACTCTTACACATTTCTCTCACTAATATTTTAGTTTAATGAGATGCAATTTTGTTGTAGAACATTAGTTTCAAGTTGACACTAGAAAACCCCAATTAAAAGACAAACGCTGATTGGTTTAATCATATTTTATTTATTATTATCATGCATAATATTAGGCTTAAATAATACATTTAATTATACTTTAAATACAATATACAGCAGTTTTGCTTAAAATTTGTGTGGATTCGAAAGGTGTTTTTCATTCCCTATAAAATAATCAATGCAAAATCATGGTTTATATATATATACACACATACACAAAACAGACTTACATATTTTATGGATACATATATTTATGACTATATTTGCTGTTTTTATTGTTATAAGCAAAAATTCATACATATTTACAATTTAATAGAAAATATTTAGAACTTCTGTGTTTATAGTCTTTTTATTTTACAATGTTTTCGGGTGTGTTTGTGAGGAAAGTGATTGAAAGATGGAGAAAGATGGAAAATACTGTTTTAGTAGAGGGTGATCGAAAGGAACTATAAGGAAGTTGTTGAAAAATCAGTCTACCAAAGGAAAATGTATAGAGATAGCATAGATAAGGTAAAGGTAGATGAAGATTTTAGGTCCTTGAGGTAATTTCTTCAGCTATGGGGTGTGTTTTTCTTTTCTATATGGTTTTCATTTTTATTTCAAGCCACAGACATGGCACAACAATCTATATATTTTTTTAAGATTTTCAGGAAGTTTTCTCCGCTTATGGTTCCCATAGTTTTGGCTAAACATTTAACAACAGCAACAAATATAAAAACAACAACAAATAATGGTTAACAAGTGCAAGATGAAACTGCAATGAAAAGAAAAGAAGAGAAACGTATTATTATCCATATAAAAATTACTATTTTTAATATTAAGAAATTAAAAAAGAAATGCTTTAAATTATACAAACAATCACAAGAGTCTGAACCTTTTATGCTCGTAGAGTTTAAGCATGAATATGTATTATTTGCAGCTAGTGATCCTGATTTGTTAGGTTAAATTTATGTTGTTTGACCAACCATATTCAGTATTTAACCCTCCTTTTATAAATTGTGTTTTAAAAATGTAAAAGCTAAAGTTATTTAGTATAAATACATTTAAATACTCAACCCACCTTGCTCTGTGCCTGCACAGATGCCACAGATGCTAGACCCACTGTTGGCGCCCACTCACACCACCTGGACGGTGGCGAAGGCACTAAAGGTGACCTTCTTGGGGAATTCCGGTCCGGGAGAGCCGCGCGTTTTGATCACCGGCTTCAGGGGCTGGCGGGGCTTCAGGGAGAGCAGTCCGGCGGAGGCGGCCAGTTCCCTGAGGCGCTGGGAGAAGCCGCTGCCGGAGTGTCCGGAAGTGGTGGCCGCGTTGTGGTGCTCCAGCCCAGCGCAGTCCAGAACATCCAGGCCGTTGTTGGAGCGATATACTTGGGCGGTGGCCGTGGGATAAACCGCCAGATTGGTGCCACCGACTCCTCCAGCCGATGAGGTTGATGAGGTTGCCGTTGCCGTAGCCGCTGCTGCCGGTGTAATGTATCTGGAAAAAGGGAAAACCGTTAAAAATTAGAAATCTGAGAGGTAAATATTCTTATAATCTTAGCTTATTCTTTAAACCTGTATTGTGTATCAATTATACTATTATAAAACCAGTGGCGGATCTAGGATTTTGTTGTGGGGGGTGATATCAGAACAATTTTTTTGTTGCATACTTTTTGAATACCAAAGAGTTCTTTCATTTTTCCCCCGAGTGGGGGGTGATATATCACCCCCCGTGGATCCGCGCATGTTTAAAACTATGGAAAATATTAAGTACAAAATACACATTTTTACTTAAACTTAAACAAAGCTTTTGTCAAATAAACAGTGAATGAAAAAGATGATGAAATATTGTAAAAAAATAAAATACAAGAAAAAAATGTTAAACGTACTAAAGAAATATATTCCCATATCGTTATCACCATCTGGATGAATGAGGAGGATTGGCAAGGGCTGACGTTACTCAGCCTGCTAATTGATTTATTTTTTATTTGAGCAGAAACTAACTCAACACGTGCCGGGTGTGAAGAGATCACCCCATCTACAGAGGTGTGTCCCAGCAGGTCGCACACAACTGCGAACTCTTTGGAAGGATGATGCCCAGACTTTTGGATCCCCGTGCTTGGCAACAGCCCGGTTCCGCTATCAAATCGCAGCAATTTATTCATGATCCATCAGCGATTATTTGTGTGCCGAGTGGCCTTTTTTTTGAGGCTGCTCTTGCTGCAACGCTAAAGACGCTAATCAATTTGTTTATGAGCTGAGCTCGCTTTGGGCTACTTTAGTTTATATATATAGTATATCTATATATTTATAAGGCTTTATTTTATTTGTGCTGTTGTGCAAAAATATATATGCAAATGAGTTCACAAACAGCAGCCTCGTTTTTTGTCGAGATAATTGTTTTGCGGCGAACTGAAATTGTTGGGTAAATAAAGTGTGATGAAAAATGAATGCCAGATGAGACATCAATACGCCAGTAAGGAGATCCGAGTGCTCAATCACTCAAGGGGTATATTCACTGTAAGTCGAAAGTGAAGCACAAAAATGGGTAACTTCCACTTGGGAATCGTTGATATTCAAGGGCCGTGGTTCATCTGGTTTTCAAGGGATCTCTGTAATTGGGTTCATGAGAAGCAAATATTTACACAATTGTATAACAAATTTATTTGTTATTTTTCCAAAAACTGATCGAGCACGATCGATCCCATGAATCATTGGCGAAAGTTATTTGTATAATTTATTATTTATATCTCTGTAGTTTATGAATAAATATATATTTTTATTACTAAATAAATCAATTGGAATAAGCAGATAGAAAATCGATCACCACATTTGGGTTCTAATTAGTTTGTTTGTTTACACAATCAATTTTTTTGTTTTCTCTGTTGCCAGAATAATATTATTTCACTATATATTTGTTTTTGTTTGTGTAACTAATTTGATGTAGATTTATTTTTTTGAGACCAGTAAATATTATATGTATATATATATAACTAATTAACAAACTTAAACATATTAATAGAAAAATATAATTTTTTTAAAATTTATAGTTAATAATTTTTTTAACTTGCAAGACACCTATTTTACAGTGAGGGTATTTCAAAGGCATAAACATTTAATTGCTGCTTGCTCTTTTCGGCTTAATGACTGTTGCTTTTTTGATTTTTTTGTGCGCTTTTTACGATAGATTCGGCATTCGGCATTGTTGGGTTAATTGTGGCAATTATTTTGGCAATATAATTTGCTTGTTTGATGTCAATCTCAGCCACGCTCGCCCTTAGAGGGCATTACTAGTGCAATTGTGGCACTTAGATCGTAACCAGCTCGAATTAGCATGATATTGACTCGTGTCTGAACTTCCTAATGAATGCCTGTAATATAACTCCATTTGGAATACAAATTGAATGCGATTTTTGCTATCAACGATTTTGTTTATCGCTGTAATAGACTATATCTATCGACTATCGACTGTCCAAGAAACTATCTATGTGGGTCACAGTCGCAGTGGGGTCTAAAAATCTTAATCACCTTCATTAAATTTGTTTGCAAAGCTTTCAATGGAGTTTATTGGTTTCATTGCTCGCCTTTTCATGCCCTTTGCTCAAGTGCTCGAACCGTGTGAATTATCTTCGGGTTTCGTTTTACAATTTTGTTCATCTTTTCTGCGGCCATTGTTCTGGTTTTTCGTTGTTTGGCTGAAGCTGCGCTTTATGTGTATATAATTAAGCATTATCAGCTGGGAGTTGCATTCAAAATGGGCTTTTTGGTCGTCGGCTTTTGTTTTGGTCTGTGTTTGTTTTCGCTTTGGCATTGAACTTTGCTTTGACTTTGAGGCTTTGAAGCATTCAGAAAATCATAATTAATTATAATATTATAAACATCTTCATATTGTCTGGCCCATCAACATATGACTGACTGTACATATCTGCAAGTGTGTGAGAAAATGGCTTGCCATTTTTCACACAATTTACAGTTGCCGGGGAATTTTTCGTTGTGTTTTTGTTTTCGAGGTATTTAATTTATTTTTTTCGGTATTTGTAGCAATGTCAGGGGAAAGTACAAAAGGCAGTCTCCAAATTGTTGCAGTGGGAATGCTCCCAAGTGCCATTTGAAGTTGGAGAATTTTAATTAATTTGTGGCAGTGCCGTAATTAAAATTATCATAAATATTTTATGAAACTTTATACTGATATTTTCGCTGAAAAAATGTTAAATTTTTCTATAATAACACCAAGATATGAACTTCTCTTCAATATTATTCCTAGGATTTCAATTTCATTTAGTTAATTTACCCATTTCTATGCAGATCATATCTTTTGTCTATTTTTTCCACTATAATGCATTCTTGTAGAGATCTCGGAGCCCGCCAGCACTTGTCCAATCCCATAACTTAGTTCCCATGCATCACCCGCACTTCCCCCGCCATTAAAACGCATCCAAATTGGCTTAAAGAGTTGCTAATTCTGACCCAATTTTCATCGCCTGTCACTCTTTGGCGGGGCGGTGGGGGAGGAAGCTGCTTGATGGGGATCAGACCGGTTAACTTAATAAATCATAGCTGATTTCGGCTTGCCCAAGATGTTTGTTTGCTTCCCCATTTAGTTTTTATGCAGCTCCGTTGACTCTGTTCAAGTTCAGCGAGCGCATAAATTTAAAGCCAATCGAAAGGGAAGCGCAAGTTGGCCAAAATAAATTGAGTGATTTTCGGCTAAGGCGATTAAATCGGCAGATCAATGAAATTGATACCAGACTGGCAGTTAATTTGATGTGGCAATCTTCCAGCCCCATTGCATCCGCACACATATTTCAATTTCGATGTCACGAAGTTGTCAAACTTTTGACAAACGGCCAAACAAGTTTCGTCGGCCAAGTACCCACAAGTTGGCCAACAGCACGCGGCGGCGATGCTAAACATTAGGCAAATGTCTGGCATTATAATTTGTCAAATGCTCTCGACATAAATCCATCGAACGGAATCAATAGAAGAGCAAAAACCAAACAAATTTCATAATAAAACCGAGTAATAAGCAAGGCTTAGCCATAAATATGCCAAGAGTTTGGGGAAGAGGGGAAAGGCAGGTGTGCTAATGGAGGGGAGAAGCTTATAGAGTTGGCGGAAAATTCACAGGGAATAACATAAGTAGAACAATTAAAGATTTTCAGAATTATTACAGAAATGTGTAATGTATACCCAAAAAAATCGAAATGAAACGTAGATCGATTTTACATTATGTAATATATATTTTAACTTGATGTGGGGCCAGGTACATTTTATGTGGTCGAAATGGGTATTTGATGTAAAAACGGTATGGGTTTTGCATAACCAGAAATTTACATGCACATGTGTTGATTCTCAAGTTTCTCAAGTTTTTAAAAATACTTAATTAAAGTAAAATATTATTATTTTCTCCGTATTTCTTTTAATCCGAACTTGATTTAAAGAACATTTATACTTTTCAAGACCAAAAAACTCCTAAGTAAAAACCGATACTATCGATGTTACTACTACAGAGCATAAATATGGCATAGAAACAGTTGGGGGAACTAAGGCAGCTGCCGGCTGTCTTCTAACATAATTACATATTTTTACTGTTGCAGTTGCATCTTCTTTATGCGGCCTGTCTGGGACTTCCCCCTGCTTCTTTCACCTGCTGCTCGCTGCTTGTGTGGCATGTTAAGCAGCTGCCCAGAAAGTGGCAAAAGAAAATATATAATAACGAAAGAAAAGAAAACAAAAGAAGCGCCGCACATGCGCAGTTTCACATCCGCATGGCTTTCCTCCCCCTCCCCCCCTCCCCTTTCTCGCCCGGGCCTCCGACAATTGCTTTATTTTGAGGCAAATGAAAAGCAATTTTTATGCCACAATTATCCGCCAGAACGCGAAGTGAGGCAAGTGCCAGCCTCCAGTTCGTTGCCTGAGTCTTTTGTTTAGCATATGACACAAAAATATTCTAGAAAAGCCTGAGGATGGCGAATGTCTGGGCATGGAAAGTGTCGCAAGTTGCGCAGATTTCAGGGAGAAAATGCTGGAGGCACAGGTGCTTTACAGTTTGACAGCCACTGAGCTATAAGACAGATGAGCCGATGTAAACTAATATTAATTGTTGCACTCTTTGGTGGTTTCCTACTTAATATTTTTTTCATTTTGTAACCATAAAAAATCTAATAAATTCCATACTGTGTAGGTTAACTTAAAACCAAATCAAGCTTTCAGAGGAAGCAAAACAAATTTCGCCTCACTTCGATTTCGTTTTGGCCTGCTTATTTGGTAATATAATTTATTTGGCATACTTTAGCCGACTTGTTATTAGCATTGACTGGTTCTAACAGCCCGCTGACTGTTGTTCTGTTGTTCTGCCGCCCGGGCTTAAGTAATGTCTATATAAAAATGTGTATCGCATCATTTGGCTCGACTTTTGACATTTTCAACCGATTAGCGCAGCGAGTCGCATCGAATCGAAACTCGTTTTGATCGTTTCTGAAAATATTCTAATATTCAGCATGGGCGTTCTCCCTTTTTTTTGTTGTTGCGAAAAACGATCACTTGGGGCGCCCCGAAATGTCAAGGTTGCATGTGCCACAAGACTTTCATGCTGACTCGTCAAATATCGATTTGTGATTTCGCAACTATGTATGTAAGCGGCGAGAATTTCCAATTACAGTGGTCGAAGGAATAGAAGATGGCCAGCATAAAGCCCAAATGGATCTCTGATTGTTTAGCCAGTCATCGCCCCGAAGAAGTGGAGACTGAGGAGTGGCACGAAGTGAGGCAAATCTTTCACACGTTCAAAGCTCTTTCGAGGGGAGTACGAGCCATCCCCACCTTGCCTCGTCTATTGTGCGTCTCTCTGGCCCGGCCATTGAAATTGTTTATTGAAATCGATGATGAATGATTGAAAGTAACTATTAGTTGCCAGCAGTTGCCGCAGTTGCTGCCGCTGCTGTTGTTATTATTGAATTTGCTGTCGGAAGCAATTTACAAATTGTTTTGCCAGACAGCAGTTTCTGTTTGACTTTTTTCCACTTTTTTCTTGCTTCGATTTGACTGATAGTACACATTTCGTCTAGATTTTTACTTTTATTTTACTTTTTAAGTGTTATAGAATTAAAAGAAATGCTTAGAAAGAAAACACAAATTTCGAGTTCGTTACTTAAGTCTTTGGTTTAAAAAATATAAAAAAATCAAAATATTTCAAAGTTTTTACTTTTTAGTTAAATAAAATCAAAAGAAACGCTTAGAAAGAAAACATCAATTTCGAGTTCGTTGCTTAAGTCTTTTGTTTAGAAAATATAAAAAATTCAAAATATTTCAAAGTTTTAACTTATTTTTAAAAACTAAAATATTAAGTAATTTCAAATTTATTTTAAAAATTTGCGTGTTTAAATGTGTCCGCATTTCAAACGGAAAAAGTAAAGAAGCCAACAACCAAAGTAAATATATGAACAATAAACTACATGTGGCCAGAGAAAGCTACAAGACAGAGCTCAATCTCAATAAATTGTAACTTATTAAGAGTCCAGCCTCTCGAAGGCGTTGTTGCTGCAGAGTGATAAGTGAGTGATTAACACTGGCGAATTAATGAAATGCTCGTAGTGCTGGGGAACTGAAGCGTGGCCAGCGCCTAATCTCGTTTTACACTCCAATTGCTGGACCACAGAAATAAACTCACTCCGCTTTTCACTCTCTTTGCTACTCAACAAAAAAGTTGATCGAACCTTGAAAAACAAGCACTTAAAGCATTGTGATTGCCCACAAAATTGTGAATCAAAGAATAGTCTGGCGAGCAAAACAAAAAGCCAGAAAACGCTTTAAAAACCTTAAGGTTAG
Organism: Drosophila pseudotakahashii; assembly: GCA_035046095.1. Classification (NCBI taxonomy): domain Eukaryota; kingdom Metazoa; phylum Arthropoda; class Insecta; order Diptera; family Drosophilidae; genus Drosophila; species Drosophila pseudotakahashii. The sequence goes on along the minus strand of JAWNOE010000159.1, from coordinate 1,482,214 downwards.
CATTACAGAAGACCAAGAAAAAAGCAAAAACTAACTACCTCTGCAACAACAAGGGGCGGCGATCAAAGCGCAATAAAAAGAAAATACAAAAGGCGCGCAAAAATTCAAAGAGCGACGTCTGTAAGCAAGGGAGAACAGTTAGTTTGTACACTGCCAGAAAAAGGAGAGTTAATTCATGTTATACTGAATTTTGTAAAATATAATAAGTAATAGGTATAGGTATACATCTAAAATATTTATTAATTAAGCTTAATTATTTACTAATTATTTTTGTTATTTTTCATTTTAAACACTTTTTTAGTGTATTTTTTCCACACGAACTATTTTTCCTTGTGTAATTGTATGCTTTAAAGCTAAGGGCACCCGGCAACCAGCGGACGTCTAAGTCGAAGACAGCAACGTGGCTCTTTTATGAAGTAATTAAAGCGCATGAATTGGCCAATTGTCCAAAAGTCGGGATCTGAGGCGTCGTACAGCAGGTTGATGTGAATTAATTACTGACCCCAAAGCGCTGGCAATTTTCCAGGTGCTAGATGCCGTTAAAAGGCTTCGGCGGCCAAAGAGTCTTGACTTCATATAGCCTTAGCCTCAGCAGTTGGGCAGCTACTGTTCGGTGCCTGAAGATGCATAGATAAGCGGCCCAAGATGGAGCAGGATTTTTTTGTCGACGAAAAAGTTGATTAGGTAAGCGTCGGGCGAGTGGAAATGGCCATTCAGGCTGTTATGAACGGTTCTTTTGGGGCATAGATTAACCCAAATTGAAGATAAGTGCGACAGAAGCCTTTTAAAGCAGATTACTGATAGCTAATGGAGCGGTCATCAGATAGATGGAAATACCTTTATGCTAAAGTACAGAGAAAAACAAATATTTTGTTGTATACTATATAAAATTTGAAATCCCTAAAAGATTGGCAAACGATACCTAATCGTACTTAAACTACAATTTATAGTTACCTAAGTTTTAATAACTATCCAAAAAATCGCAAAAAACATAAAATCCCAAAAAATTCAAAAACAAATAACCATAAGATCTAAAAACCAAGTAAAACACCCAACGATTTCAACATGACAAGTCTTCAAGGTGGAAAAAAATTCAAATTGAAGCATCTGAGCCAAGGCCTTTGTGCAGCACTTAATTTCCAGAGCAGTTATAAAAAGCCTTTCCTGTGGCAGTGATTGACCAACGTGGAGTAGTTAAAAATACTTTTCTTTATGTCAGTTGACTGCTATCAAAAAAGCATCGAAGAGTGCATCAAAACAACTTCCGCCAGTGGTTAACACCTTTTTAAAATAAAGACTCACACCCAAAAAAAAAAACAAAACACACGTACGTTCAAAGCCATTTTGTGTTGCAGTCGAGTTGATCGCACCATTCTCAAGTGTTTCCAGTTTTGCACTGAATATCTGGATATCTGAACAGTTGCATCTCGAACGTCAAACGTAAGCGGAAGAAGTAAAAGTTTTTGAAGTACTTTGTTCATAATTATAAGTATGAACAGGAAAGAAAAAGGAAAATAAAATAAAAAAAATACGACAGTGAAATTGAAAGTACAACAAAGGTGCTGCTGACAAAACGCATTCAATCACTTAGATATGGATGGGGAGGTAAATAGAGTTATAGCCATGCGGAAGTCGAAACATAAGGAAGCTCCCGCGATCTCAAATGAAAAATAATGATGTAAAATCAAAGGTCCATAAAAATCAATTAACATTTATGCCTGATGACAATTTTTGATTTGTTTACGAGCGAACCCCATTCCCCAATCCCCCATTTCCATTTCTCGGATATTTTCCGCTTTGCGATGACTGTTTGGCTTGCCATTTCGCGTGGGTGTGTGTTTTTTATTGGCCACTTGGCATTTTATAAGCAATTATCAAGCTTTTTAATGTCGACTCTATTGCGTTCGGCAATGTGAAAGGTGTCAACCGGCAGCGCAAGGTTCTCATCTAGAGTTATGACCAATTAAGGCAGGAATTAATGTTTGCCTGCTGCGGCAATGGTTGATATTTGCATCACGTCGCTATAGCGAAGCCATCAGCAAGGTTATGAATTATTAATAAATAATTCAGGCTTCCAGATGCATCATCAAATGACCTAACCCCTGCTGTGAAAATGGTTTCAGATGTGGAAATAAAAATACTTATCATTGAAATTGATTTTAAGAATATTTCACTACTTTATGTTTTAGCATTTGAATGTAATGATCTGATGAAGTATTTCATTAATTAATTTTTTTATTATTTTATAACATCTTCTTTTTGCACTTTAAGACACAAGTGATTGTAATTAGTTTAATAAATTGGAACTGTCATGTAGACAAATATATTTGAAAATCTCCCGCTGCCAATTATAATTTGTAAACTTTTGTTTGCATTTCCCAACTGCGGCAACGCCTTTATTTATTAACTCCCGTCTCTTTTGGCTTCTTTCTGTGACTGAACCGAACTAGATCCCGGCCGCAGCACAAGCCAAATCACGACACTATCAATTAGAGACACCCAACAAGACAATTGTTTAAATGTTTCACAAAGAAATAGCAAAACTAACTCCGTCCCGCCGCTTGTAACTCGTTAGCGGGGCGTGTCCCTCTCGTTTATCATTTCAAGTTGGAGTTTCGCAATGGAAAAGACAAAAAACAAAAAATAAAAAAAATATTTCTGTTTTTGTGCCTTGGGAGCGTGTATTACAAGCAGAAATAGAAACCGAAATTGCTCCAATTTGTTTGGGAACTTTTGTCGAAACTTTTAATTATGCAAGTGGACAGCACCCACAAAAGCGTTTCCCCATGCAGATGGATAATTTGCATGAAATTAGCTTCGACGGGGAGTAATAAAAGTGTGCCCCACTTGGAAGGTTAGTTGGCAACTTTTATGGGGCTTCCCAGCCGAATAAGGGAATTATTGTTTGTCACACTGACTCAATTCTGCTGCCCACTTGACCAACTGAGATCCCGGCTGGGAGAAAAGGCTATGAAAACAAACGGCAAACGAATGGGAGAGACCCAGACTGTGACCAGTGTGTGTTGGGATGCCCTCAAAACATTTCTGCAGAGGCAGTCAAGTGCACAGGTCTACCCTTGGATTCTCCCCCTCTACACAGGAAGAAATCTCTAAGGGTTTGGTTTGTAAAAAAAAAATGATATAAATTTATTCATTACTTGAAGAAATAATTGTGTATTAATCTTACTCTAATATGTCGTTCAACAATAATCATTTCCTGTATAAAATTCCACTTTTTATCTATCTATCTATCTATATATCTATCTATCTATCTAGCTATCTATCTATCTATCTATCTATCTATCTATCTATCTATCTATATCTATCTATCTATCTATCTATCTATCTATCTATCTATCTATCTATCTATCTATCTATCTATCTATCTATCTATCTATCTATCAATATTATAGTCAAAGATTGTGATAAAATAAACTGGTAAAAATGTAAGTATTCCCTTGACTTTTCTTCGAGTGTAGCTTATAGATTGCACATGTTGGTGCACCTATAGGTGCAACCTGTGGCACAAACGACGACGCGACAGAGGAGACACAATGCCACTTGCCGTTGGTTGGCTTCCTGCTCAGAAAGTCCAAACATGTCATGGACTGACTCCGAGTCTCCGATTCTCCAAGTCTCCGAGTCTCCGACTGACTGCCTTTCCCAAAGACACTTTGCGGTTTTTAGCTCTGCGTAAAGACGGAAAGTGTTTTTTCTTGCTCCTCGCCTTCCTCCTACCAAGCGCCTTTTGCAAAAACATGTCAGGGCGACACTTTGACCAAGTTGCAGGTTTCTTCTTTTTTATATAGACAACAACTTGCAACTCGTCGTCGACGGCAGCAGCAATAACAACAAATACAACAGCAGTCGGAGCAGCAACAACTCAATGCCAAAAGTGCAATGAAGAGTAAAGTCAGGGTTAGGCAGGTACAGACAGACTTTGCATAGTTGTCAATGCGCTTGTGCAGGTCTTCGTTGGGAAGCTCCAAAAAAACACACAAGCCAAGTGGGGCTAAGAGAGTTGGCCAAACATAAATAACCACAAATTGGAGGTGTGGAAACCCCACAATAAAGAAGTTAAGCTTATAGTTTGCTTCGAAAATATTTGCACTGTTTATAGCCTTGTTCCACTTACTTTCGGATTTACGGACATTTCATCTAATAATTTTCAGTTCAAACTAAAGAGTTCTTTCTAGGTGGATTCTCAATGAAATTGATAAGAAATTTGAGAAACATTATATTTTAAGAACATATATTTGGATTTAAAGGATAGTTTCTTTGAACTTTTATTAGAATTGCATGCTTATAAGGAAATGATTTACACTCCTCAAGTGATCTTAAGTATTAAATCCGAAAACGATTGAATCACTCCGAATGCTGACTCTTTTTTACACCATATTCACTAAAGTGATTCGATTTGAAAGCCTGCTCACCTTTTTTGCAATTTATTTCAAAATGACAGACCGCAAGGCGTCGTATTGTTTTTGAGAATAGAGAGAGATTTAATATAGCGAGGTGTGTGCAAAAAATAATGTATGTGCATTTAAAAGTTTCGACTTCAAACCCATATAATTTGATAACATTTTCTATGAAATGCCAAAATACTAATATTAAATCTAAGAATGAAACCCTCAGAGGATCGTTTAATTAAGTGTACGCCTAAGCGGCTGTCAATCTGAAAACCCTTTCATTTAGTCACAAAAACACATTTGCATATCTAACCAAGCCAATCGAAGAGCCAAGAGGATGAAATGTGTGCCACAGTGGAGACCAAGATTCTGGGGACAGAACTCGTGGCGTGACTATTAGGCAATCTGAATACACATTCGGATATTCGCATAGATCCCCATCATTACCCACACGCAACGCCTCTAAAACTGTAAATGTTACTTGCTTAAAGACCCAGCCAACAACCGCCAGCAAGAAATAAACAAAAATAATTACAAACAAACAAAACGGTGGCCGCTTGCCGGTTGCCAACTGTGATGGCAGTGGAAAAGCGGGTCAAAAAGCAGTTGCAAATGTTAAAGTGATTAGCACAAAGTTCCTAGGCCCGCGGGGCGAGGGCCAAGCGGGGCAATTAGCCAAACACAGAGGCTCAAGCTCTCAGCTGCCAAAAAAGATGAACATCATCAATGCGAATGGATGAGAATCAAACGACGCTGGGATTGGATGGCCAGATGGAAGCTGAATGCTTTCTAGGCTAATAGCGCACGAGAGCCCAGGGCATATAGCATAAAAGTACCTGATTCTGCTGAATAGGTTTATGCAAATCACCTGGGCCCATCTTCTTCCTCCTGCTTCCAGCTGATGATTTGACAAATTCCGATTGGACCCAATAAAATAGTAATAGAAAAAATTACAACTTATTCCCCCGGTAGCTGACCATGACAATGCGATGCTATCGAAATGGGAAAAACGGCCGAGGGAACTGAGAAAAGACCCGGACAGCAGAAAAAGCATCACGAATGGAGCGGAAATTCCAGGGAAAAGCTGAAAACTAAATCTTTTGATCCAGCCCAACCTCTTCCCGGCTAAATCAAGTCTAATCGAATGAGCCAAATCTATTGTTGCTGGCAAAAAAAAAAAAACAAGCAGCAAAATGTTGCCTTTTTTCTTTTTGGTATTCGGAGGCAGCCTTTAATGGTTAAGCAGTTTCGGTTTCCTGTAAAAAATTTGTACAAGAGAAATATTTTGTTGTTAAGCAAAAATAGATCTGGCCAAACTCTCAGCCGAAGCACGGCCAATGCCAAAAGGAATGTAAAGTGAGAGGGGGCTGAAACCGTAGCTGGACATGAACCTGAATCCGAGCTCCAACTCTCCAGCTTCAGCTCCAACTCCAAGTCGAACCCGAATCCGAACCCGAACCGTTAAAAGCGTAACAACAAGTGCTGGCCACAATTTATTGGCCAAGCGTGTTGAAAAGCCAAAGCACAAGCCACGGTTTCAGTCGCAGACGAGACGACAACATCGTCAATGAGCCCCTCCGCCTCCATCTCAGCCTCCTCCTCCACCTCCTCCTCCACTTCCTCCTCCGCCTCCATGTCTTTCTCTTTCTCCAATGGCCAATGAATGGAATTTCGCTGCATCGCCGCTGAACTTTGCTAACCTTTTCAGCTAGCCAGGAAGCCAATTGCCCATTTCACCGGGATACCCTAACTTTTGAAGGTTCTGGTCAAGGCGGTTAATTATAGTAGATAATAATATATACAGTAATAATATCTAAATAGAAAATACAGATTATTAAAGGTTTTTAACTTACGTTAAATATTTGTTAAATCTAATTACAAAAAAACAATAAAATCGAAAAAAAAGTTGTATAAAATATTCTTCTTCTGAAAACTAATAGGAAGACATATAAAATATATTTAAAGAATTACTAGTATTATTAAATAAAATGAAAGTGCTAACTTAATTATATTATTAGAATTTTATTTTAGAAACTTTTTATGAAAATGCAAAAATAGCATTTTAAAAGTCAAAATAAGTGAATTAAAAATATTGCACATCTAAAAATATTTACTAATTTATTATTAAGCACAAGTCTTTTACCTTTAAGGCAACCATTTTTAGAGTATCCAAATTTCTTGAATCGTAAAGTTCTATCCCCAGATAGCATTTTTTGCCTTACTTGCTATCAACATTAACATTTATCAACTGCTACAGTTTTTCGCCAGCCCCTCCCTTTTGCCCCGCTGCTCGCCGACCAACCATTTTACTTGGGCGCAAACTTGTGCTAATGATAATGATGATACTGGACACGGCATGGAGAGGGAGAGGGGGAGAGGGAGGGGGAGAGGGCAGAGGGATGCTCTCTCCTGGAAGTTGTTTACCAAGTTGCCAAATGGCCAATTCGCTTAGCTAATTCATATTGGCAGGCCGTTTGTCTTTATCGCCGCCTGCCATCGCAGACGGAAATTTATTGATAGCCAGTGAAAGGCTTGGGAAAACTGAACTGGAGTTGAGACAAAGTGAGCCCAAGCCTGCAATTGAAGCATTATAATTCACTTCATTAATAATTTATTCTGACCCACATTCGCCACAAAATCAAGCCAGTCAGATCAGGCCACAAAATAAACGTTAAATGAGATTTTTCTCAGGAATGTTTTGAAATGTTTTCTTGAGAGTACCCTTTACCCTTCAGATTTTGATTTTTAGTATTTCTCTTAATGATCAATTCAAGCTATATTAATAAAATAATAATAATTATGAATAAAATATTATAATATAATATAATTAATACTCAAGTACTATTATTATATAATCAAGTATGTGATATTTTTTAAAACAATCAAATTTTTTTTAAATATTATGTCATTTTTTATGCCAGAATTATTTATCCCATTTTATTTACTCCCATTTCCCAGGGCATTTGTTCGTCGAGCGATCTCAGTTCTTCTATGTTTCTGTGGTTTTTGCAATAATTAAAGCTCATCTTCGGAAACCGTTTTGTGACTAATTTAAGCAATAATGAAGCGTGTTCTGTGGTGATTAGAAGTTGCCCAAAAAACCAAAAAAGAGCCCCAACGAAAAATCAGTAAAAAACAACTGGGGGAAGGCGGCCGATGGAAAGCGGGCCACAAATTTAACGCTCATTACGCGCACGGCTTGACGTGACCATCGGCGGTGACGCGAGATTCGTGGGCAGCAGTTTCTATTTGGGTTCTGTTTTGGGAGCCCCAGGCTCACCGTCTCACCTGCCCCGAAAACGAGGGAAATTAAGATCCATTTTATGAGTGGAAACTCAACAATGTTTTGGCTATTAGTTAGAATGTTTCTAATATACCTGTACTCATACCTGCGAGCATGTGTGTGGCTGCTGCGGGGGAAGCTCAACAAATTGAGGCTACTGTTGCACACGACGTCGCCATCGAGGGAACTTTGCCACTTCACTCCTCAAAACGATCTGTCTGCGGTTCAGTGGAGTTCTCTGAGTTCTTGGCTCTTGCCATTACTATTTTTTCTATTTCGGGGGCCCTAATGAGGCCCGGCTATTGAGTTATGATCGTACAATTTGCCGGAGATACTTAAGATACTTGGCGGACCACCCGGGCTAAGACATTTGCCACTCATCAGGCCGCCCAACTGTAAATCTCCGTGGGGAATGCGGTGGAGGAGTGCTCTTTGGCAGCGTTCTTGTCAAGGCGGTGGATTGGAAAATTGCCGGCTAAGAGTTGGGGGCCATTTGGCTTTTCCCGGGGACTCAGGAACTCTTTTGTTCTCATTAAGGTCTTGGCTAAGATTGGAGGCTGCAGGTACTTGAGCTTTAATGTTTCTCGAAATTGCTAAGTTTCTGGAAATAGAAATTCATCGTTTCATGCCTAACAGCCTGCGAAAAATATCCAATACCAATTTGGGAAAACATTTACTTACAATTACCGTGAAACTAAATTTCAATGTTATTAAGCTTTAAAATTGATAAAGGTAATGACATTTATTTGGAATTTTAATAACAAAATGATTTTAAATCTAAATATTTAGAAAATAAAAATCAGTTTTTAACCAATTTAGATTTTGTGATATGAAAAATAAATATATATCTTACCAAGGAATTACATTTTTTAAGTTATATGTCGTTCTTTCGACCCTCTTTATAAAGAACCCCCGATAGTCAACCTTACTTTATTTGGCTGCACTACCCACTCCACATGCTCACACACTGCTGACACACTTTACATTGATTTACCTTCGTTGGGAGCCTAGAGAAATGCCTTCGAGAGGTTTCCACGAAAACGGACTGGGCCTCGTTTGGGCCACGTTCACTTTGGCCCGAAGCGTGCCACTTGCCGGAGGCTCAAAGGCTGCACGAATTTTGGCGACTGTAACAGTTGCAACCTGCAACTGAAGCGAACGGGAACGCCCCATTGTCCATCGATTGTTGTAAAGAATAAAGCAAAAAACCTACGAAAAAAACCAACTTACTCACGCGCTTTTAGTGCCTATGCTTTTGGCCAAACCACCTGTTATCTTGCACAGCGAAAAATAATTTTGTCTGGGGATATTGTAAGGCAAAGGAAAGCTTTGGTTATGTACCCAAAGTATCCAGTTATTATCCAGTTTAAATGAATTCTTTTTTCTGTGTACGCAGCAGCAATATCAGCTAACAGCAACAGTTGCAACTGAATATATGTGTCACACATCGAGTGCCGTTGCCCCGGGAGTTTTCATCCACCTCTCGAATTGCCCAACGCACCAAATGTGGAGCAAGCGACACAAAAACGTATTTAGTGGCTCCGCCTAATCTTTTCTGGCCACGAATCTCGCCGTCGTGTCTATATAACTATATATACATATATTTATGGATGTCTGTGGGGTCTTTATGCAAAATGTCTGACACTAGAGCTGCACTTGTCTTCATGTGTGAGCCAATAGGCATAAATTTGGCTTAGTTGAGGGGAAGGAGAAGTGACGATTTGAGGTGCGTTGATGATGTCTTGCCAGTGGGAACAGTGGTATTTCATTTATTTCTCCGTAAAATTCAGTTATTTTTATAGAACTCACTTCTGATAAGGATAATACGTTTAATATTTAAAGATAAACTATACATAACTATTAGATAAACAACGAAATATTAAAACAGATTTTAGTAATTTCAAAAATATAGATCTCTTATTGAGGAATTTAACCCACTGTATTTGGTCAGCCAAAGTTGCGTGTGTTGTTGTTGACTTTGTGTTGCGTGTTGCAAAATCTTTTGGGCAAATGAGTCAGTCGCCAGTCAGTTTTGTTGGCTTTGCTGTTATTCCCCGACTACCATTACCGATCGCCCCGCAGTTCCCTCTCCGCAGATCGGCGCCTTCTTTTGCATAAGTGGCGCATGCGCAATATTGACAGCTAATTGTACACAGATGGCATCAAATTTGCTCATGCAAGCGGATCTCTCTCCTCTTCACCTTCTATTTTCATTTTTCTTTTTTTCATGGTGAAAAACTCACACGCACCGAGGAGTTGGAAATTAGAATTGCCCGGCCGGAGTAAGAGATGGATGCGAGCGTAAAAAGATTTCCATGCTGGAAGACTTATATCCATTTACCGCCCCTCCGACCGCTTTCTGTGCGGCACAACGCCCACTGTCGGCTTGGTCAAATCAAGCAGCCAGTTTTTCCGCAGTCTCAGATTTTTTTGGATTACTCTATCTTAGGGTTATATAGCTGGAGAGTGGTTTTGCAACAACCTCCATTTATTGTAAAATTTTGACTTAACAAAAAATTGGTTAAATTTAAATTTAAAATGAACGATAAAAAAATATATATATTTATTGAATGATATTTGTACAGAAATCTGCAAAAAAAATCTACTTTTTATCGAAGATGATTTTTAACCACATTATTTTGTATAAAAAAAATCAGGGAATAAAACCATAACCGGAACCGAAACCGATAACCGAAATAAACCGATTCCTCATAGAGAACCGGAACTGATACCGAGACCAAAATAAAAATTTAATTTCGAACCGATTACCGTATTGCTGGTACCGGTACGGTTTTGGTACTAATTTACTAAACTCGTTAAAAATCCTGAATAAAATAATACCCATATGTATGTATCAGCTCCCACTTTCTGCTATATCGACTTCTTCCCGTCGCTTTTTAGCACATGTACTGCTTATGTAAGAAAATGTCGCTGTAGCAGTAACACTCTTTGTCTAAAGAAGCTGTAAATCTGGCATTTTTAGCGCCATTCTACGCATTTTTTTTAAGAAGCTAATGAATATATTTCTTATTAGAAGTAAAAAAGTTAAAAATCTAATTTAAATCTTTTTTTTTATATTTTTATAAAAAAAAGCTGATTAATTTTAATGATTTTACATTCAAGTTTTTTTTTCCAAATAAAACACACATAAATCATTTCAAAGTATTAATAGAATTTTTTAACTGTACCGGTACGTACCGGTACAAGAACCGGAACCAAAACATCAATACCAAAATATAACCCTTTACCGAATAAGCAGATTCGGTATGGGATCAGTACCGGAACCGGAACCGAAATAAGATTCGGTTTGATTCCCTGAAAAAAATACATTTTTTTCAAATCTTATTTTGAAGGTGGGTTCTGTTTTCTCGCTGCTTTAAAGTTAAGATCGTCCCCAAATAGTTAAGAATTAATAATATTTTGTATTAATAAATCAAGGGTATATCAGCTTCTGCCTATCAAAGTTGCTCCTTTTTTCCATTGCTAATTTTCCGCTTGAGTAAATTGCTCTGATCGTTTCCTTTCGCACCACTCCCCTCTTTACCCCCTTTTGGCTGCGCACCCTTCCACCCCCGCTGCAGCCTACTCCCCTGCTGATTAGATTTAGTGAAAGGCGCTGCCGCTCTGCTTCTGCTGCCACTGCACCAAATTTGCCAAAAAAGGGAGCGCACCACATGCTGGGCGGCGGGAAAATCGAGGAGGTGGAAAATCCAAGCCGATCCGTGGGAGAGTGGAAATGCATGATGCGATGGGATGGGATGGGATGGGATGGAATGGGTTGGGATGCTACTGCACTGGCACTGGGACCCCCCAGGGAGGGGTTTGCCATACGTGTGCGCTCGCCGTGGCTGGCTCAAGCCCCCACTTTTTACCCACCATTTCCCCACCCCATTTTCCACCCCTTCGCCAACCGATTCTCCTTGGCATGCTAACGGTAAGCGTGACGCATTTTTTTCCTCTCGTTTGCTCTGGTTGCCTGTGTGTTTCGTTGGCTAACATGTCGCATCATTAACCCATGCCGGCCGTTATTATTCCGCTGGCTTATTTAGCCCGAATTGCGCACACAAAACTTATGCAAGCACTAGCATTGCTATGCAGCGGTCCACTAAAACGAAAATCGTTTACATTTCGAATCGAAATTGGCTGCAACGGTCAATGCCCCATTGTTACGATTTTCGCTATACTTTTTTTTATTTTCCACTTTTTCGGCTATCGACTGAGGTCTACGGCTAGGGCGTTGGTCCGCTCCGATCTGTCCAATTATTTGCATTAGTTTAACTTAGTTGTGTAGTTGGCCCAGCTTACATAACCCGAAACAGCGTGCAGGGAGATTTCAAAAGCTTACCTGGAAAGAGAAGAAAAGGGAGTTACGATTTAGTTATGGTTGTTTGGGAAAAACAATTTTCATTGGATTGATTTCAGAATTGATTTAAAATAGTCATTCCTTGAAGTACGGTTAACGCATAGTAAATTTAACAAAAATAATTAAATTCTAATGAAATTAACTTGATCATTTATTCATAAAAATACAAGTATTTATAAATTACATTTTAAACTTTGATCTGTAAATTTATTTCAAAATTATTCAAAATTTTATTGGTTTCAAATATGTTATAGGTTTACTGCTATTGCATTTTACGAGCTTTGCATTTTCAAGACTTTTAACTAGTTTAAGACAACTTTTGTGTGGGATTTTATTTGATTCAACTACTTAACTACTCTTATAAGTAGGTATTATTTATGTGCCTATTGCTTTTAAGAAAAGCCTTATAAATCACATATGCTTTTTTTCTTTTTTTCCAAAGAAAAGTCAGCCATCCCTAAGAGCCAAATTATAATGTGTTAACCTCCGTTACGTTCACCCACCGATGCCCTAAAGCCGTTTGCCACACCGTCACCGTCGGACCGCCTCCTGCGCCCACATAGGAACTCACATCCTAGCGATATCGGTGATCTAATCCACCCCCTCTCATCTCCCATCTCCAATCACCCTACTTCCAACACCCAGAAACAATCCAAGCCACCCAACACGCCCCATTTTCATGCCTCGAACATTGTGACAGTTATGATCGGCGAGAAACATGTGAGCAGTGGGTGGTGGGGGTAGAGCTTCAGATATGCCTTGTGATGGGGTGATGGAAGGGGGCGGGGAAGGTCAGGCGGTCAGCGCATAAACTGACGAACTTTACGAGTATGTGAGGAGTTCGCTACGGCGACGGGCATAAATTTTTCGGTGGTCCCGGTTGGAGAGATAAGTAACGCCCACAAGGAGATCTCTCTCACCTCCACCGCAACCGCCACCGCCTCCGCCCAATTTTCAACCTCCCACCCGATCCTGTGTTCTGTTCTGGGCTGCCTGTGAATTTTCCGTGCTAGATTGTTAATAAACAAGCGCCTAACAAGCAACAGTTAGGAGAACTGCGAACAACAGTTTACAATTAGACTTTCAACTATTGCCGCCATCTGTGGCGCAGATCGCCGGCTATCTTTTTCTCCATGTGTGTGCGTGGGGGCGGGTTGGCTGGTTTAGACAACACCCCCCAATGCCACCCCCGCCCACTATCACCCCACTCTCACCCAACTGACAAGTGGGCGTGGGCAACGCTTCCGCTTCCCCGAAACTGCAACTAAAAAGTAATACCACCATAACAGCAACAATAGCTGCAAAAACACAGTAAGGTCTGGAGCATTAATTGCAAGTCAAGAGATCCAAAGTCAGAGCAAAGTTAACAGTTAAAGTTAAAGTTAAGGCCGAAGCCGAAGCAGAGGAGCGCGATTCTCAGGCGCTTCAGCTAAAGATTCACTCAGATAAACATCCGTCGCCGTTGGTGGTGGTCACGTGTGGAGAGCATTAGAATAATACTACTGTATTAGCAAATTAGAATAGTAAGTACCTCAATGCATCCTGTAATTCGCAGTAATACTAGCCTAGTGTAATTAAAATAGTAGGTTTTTCAATAAAGTTTAATTAGGTTGGAATTAAGAAGAACCCGATTTGGGTCTATCTTGTTTTTTAAGTGTTTTGAGGAATTTTAAAAAATATTATTTACTTTACTATGATTCAACTTTCAAATATTTAATAATATCATTTTTCTTTAATTTTTAAAACTAATAAATAATATTTTGACCCTTAACGTTGACCTCTTTTTAGAGATAAGGATATCCTTTAAAGATTTCGATTCTTGTAGCTTGAAAAATTTAGTTAAGCAAGGTTTAAACTCTACTCTGCATTATTATAAAACATTATAATATATTATAATTTTAATTACAATTGTATTAACTCTATTCCAGTCATATCATCTTAATATTTAAAGTCGTGTCACGAACCCATCTCTAGCTCACCGGCAGTTGCTGCCAGCAGTGTGTCAATCCCAAAGTCGAGGCGAATGTGGAATTAGAATGTGTGTTTGGAATGCTCGGCTCTTTGGCTCTTCTGCTCCCCTGCTCACTGCAACTTACACGTTACAATTTTCATGTTCCATGCTGCCTGCTGCCTGCTGCCTGATGCCTGTTGGTGTCCCAGCTCCGACTGCAACTGCACTCCCCATGCGAAATCCAAATCCCAATCCCAGCCTCTGCATCCGACTTGGACGGCAGCAGGAGCTCGGATCTGGCCGGAGCCAGGCCTGACTGGGCTCTGTTGGTTCTGCTGGCAATTGTACAATAATTATAGACTTCGAATTGTGTTTAACACGCAACGTCGACGTTTTGCTAGCCAGCCAGCCAGCATTCAGCATTCTGCATCCAACGGATACCGGCCAGCCGGCAATGCGCTTTCACGTTCTCAACTCAACTCGGCTCAGCTCAGCTCAACCAAAGGCTGCCAAACTCCGGCCAACTGGATTCGATTCCTTGGCCTGGCCTGCGATTGCATTGGGAATTTATTTGCGGCAGAGGTCAAATATTTGATTATCGCGAACACTCGCAGCGCCAAAAACCAAAAACGAGTGTGAAAAATTTGATGGGAAATTATGGTGCAACAATTGTGGCAATGCCTTCCAAAGTCGTTTAATGGCAATTTATTAGCGCAAAGTAAAAGGTTTTCTTTCGGGACTCTCTTCTTTGGGTTCCGACTTTTGGGCAAGTCAGCCAAATTATTGCCACTTGGCAGCAGCAGGAGCAGCATTCGAGGCTGTCGGAGCAGTCAAAGCATCCATCCAGCTGGGGATCGAAGTCAATTTGCCTGGGATGGGTGACTGTCATTGGGCGGAGAAAAGCCGAAACGAATGCTGGAGACCCTGCTTGAAATTTATTTACTTAATTTTATTAATTATTACTTAATTTAAGGTACTGAGTTTACAAGTTAGAAGTTATTTGATAGATGTGTCATGAAATACAACACCTAAACTGTTTTAGAATTTAATAAAAAAATTGGATATTATTTACAATGGTAATTTAAATTATTTTAAGCGTTTATTTAAAAATAACCTTCTTGATAAATATGGATGAAGTACCTACCTAGACACAAAAAAAAACATGTGGCCGTAAAATCGATGCGCATGGAAATTTCTGGTTATGCAATACGCATATCGTTTTAACATGAAATACTCATTTCGAGCATATCGAATTTACGGGGCCGCATATTAAGTTAAAATTGATATTACATAATGTAAAATCTATCTACGTTTCATATCGATTTTTTTTGGGTGTACAACTACAATTTAATGTAATTAACTTCATGGTACTTTAGCATTTTTTAGTTAACAATTTACAAGTTGTGCTTTTTATAATAAAGAAACCCAGAAAATAATAAAGACACTGCCAAAATATTGAGGTAAACAAATCAGGGTTCTACATCAGCTGGTGAGAGTATGGAAAGCCAAGGGAAAACTTTTTCTGTCTGCCTGTCAATAAAATAAATAATAATGCTGCATAAATAATCCTAGCACTTTGGGAATGGGATTTTCCTATTTTTTCCTTTTGGTGGGATAGGCTAGGGTGAAAAGGGAGTGCGGTGGTAAATTCGGGATAATAATGTTATTCCATGACTCTGTCTAGAATGAAAGGGTGCAACTGACGGTGCCACAGACACAAAACAAAGCCTGGAAAAAATGTTGAAAAAAAGAGAAATAAATGAGACACCGTTTGTTGAATGCTGCAGTCATTGCGGCAGGCATCTGTTGTAGCTGTCGTTGTTGTTGTTGCAACGTTTTGGCACTATTAACCTACTCCGAGAAATAACACCACGAACGATGAGGAGAGGATGACGCTGATGCAGATGTTGGATGCCGAATGCTGAATGCTGACAATGGCCATGAGGTTGGGTGAGGAAACGAAAGGAAAGGAGACAGTCACAAATCAGTCGGCACATAACTGTAAATGGCCCCTAATAATATAAATTAAACGCTAGCTCAGCGGCTAATTGCAAGTGATACCCGAAAAAACCGTAAAAAATTCCCACTACACTACTCCCAATGATTTATGATCGCAGCAGCACTTGGCACGCAATTAAAATTGTCAACCTGGCCAGCAACCTAGGCAGGCACTTTGATTCCATTTTATTCCACTTGACTTTACTTTATTTCTCCGGCCCCATCTTGTCTATAGAGGATGGACCCCAGACTCGGGGAGAGGCGCTAAACGAGCTGACCTTCACAGATCTGGTTCCAGCCCAGCCAACTAAACCCAACTCGTTTTTGTCCGCAATAGTAAATGGATTTCTTTTGCATATGAAAGGCGAGTTTTTGTGTGATTTTTTTCAGTTTTTATTTGTCCAGCTCGGCGACGTTCCCCCACTTCTTGTTCATCTTACACCATTCGAATATTTAATGATCTCTTAACACGCAAAAACACGCAAAAGTAAACATTCTACAATCAATTCTGATTGTTTCTTCTTTTATTCGTGGGGTGTTGTCTGCTCTTCCAAATGAATGGAATTCAGTTTCCTCATTCTGAATGTCATAATATTTGAATATCTTTGGTTGGGTCAGTTGACCTGTTGGCTTTCAATGTGATTTTTTCAAGGTTATGGGGTGGCAATCATTTATGTACACAATGAATGGTGTTCGTTTTCGCTTTTATTTATGGGCTATGGCAGTCATAGTTTGAAAAGCAGAGGTGACAGTATGTCAAGCGAAGCAGAAAGTATGGTTTGTTTATAATAATGTTCATCAAACTCATGTCGAAAAACTTAAGAGATTTTAAAAAATTTTTTTTTAATGTTATTGTAATGTCATATACAAAAATTCAGAATTTGACTTTAAATTAAATCTATTATTTTAAATTCCCATAATTTAATAGACCGCAATCTCAACCATCAAGTACTTAATTAATAATTTCTAGCCAAGCATTAAATGACAATCAACTATCTCTCATCCATCTGTACCCCCAAAATATTTTTGGCTAACCTTCGTTAACTCAAATTGTCGCCCTACCCAAAACAATAAACACTGAAATACCAAGTAATAAACAGAGGGGGAAACAGCTCGCAGTCTTTGGCTAACGGCATATTACGGCAACTTCGTGGCTCAGACAGACGGGCACACACAATTGCACTCAGTCGGTTAGTCACTCAACAAAAGTCACATATTTACTTATGATTATTAAAACAACAACGGCAGGATTTCATAAGCGGCAAGAGAGCAAACGAAAATAATATAAAATAAAACTGACTTCGTATGGGCAATAAAAATCGCGCGCAAAACGAAAGACTTAGGCAACGAACTTGCAGCAGGGGCAGCGGAAAGTTTAACAGTTAAACGCAATTTAACGCGCCAACAACAACAGCTGAGAAATAAAAACAGCACAACAACAAAGCCAGAGAAAAAAAAGAGCGACAAAAAGCCAACAAAAATATGTGCAAAAGTTAACAACCATTTGTTCTCACAACATTTTTACGCCAATTCACAAAAAACAAAAAAAGGAAAAAAAAAATAAAAAAGATACTAAAAAACGAGCCCCAACCACTGGAGGCAGGAAAATGAGTTAGAAGCTGCGACGACTTCCCATTCATGAGCTGCTGGCGCTCGAGGAGCGGATTGGAATGGAGCGGAGTGGAGTGGAGCGATCCAAACGATTCGAGCCATCCAAACGAGCCAGGGGGTTCGGGGCAGCTGCAGCCCACACACAGAAATGGCAATAGCAAATCCACCACTGAAGCTGAGGCTGGGCCAAAAGCCCCACAGCCAGGCTCTTTGGCGAATGGCAACCGCAGCCAACAACAAAGTAAATGAAATAAAATTGAATTGTGTGTTTGACTGTGCAGCAGTTGCAGTTGTTTTTCTTTAGTTGTTGTTGTTGCTTTTAGTTGTTGCTGTTTTTAGTTGTTGCTGTTATTGTGTACTGGCTTCACGACGTTGCCGCCGCCGCTGCCGCTGACGTTTGAGGCCAAGTTTAAGGTCTTCCTGTTGCCAGTCGGCAGCTCGCAGTTGTTGCAGTTGTTGCTGTTGTCTTAACTGTTTTCACTCGATCCGCCAGTATATGTGTGCTATGTGTACTATGTGTGTGTGGGATAGTGTGGTGCATGTGGGCTGGCTCTTTCAGCTTCCTGCTGCAACAAGTGGCTACCTTTTGGCATACCCTAACTCAGAAAAGGAGATGACAGCGAATCGAATCGGGCATCGCAGATATCTCGAAAGCTGGTTGGCAAATAAGCCTCAACTGGTGAAGTGAAATAGTTAAATGAAAAGAAAAGATTTCAAAAGAAAACAGATTAAACTTTTCTTTACATTTGTGAAATTATAAAATTTAAATAGAATTAATATTTTAAATATTAGTGCATGTAAATTTTCTGGTTATGCAAAACCCATATCGGTTTTACGTGAAATACTCCTTTCGACCTAATCAAATTTACCTGGTCCCTTATCCAGTCAAAATTAATATTACATAATGTAAAAACGATAATGTAAAAACGATCGATTTCGTATCGATTTTTATTGGTTGTACGTTTTCTGTCTTTAATTCTGTTAAAAATAGGTAATTTCTAAACTTCCAAATAGAATTTTTATTTTAATTAAACCTTGAGTATTTAAAGGCTTTTAGCAAGACAAGAGTATTTAATCAGCGGCTGCCTTTAATCCCGAAAGACCGCCTCATTCTCGTTATCTATTGTTGTTAGTACCGCGATCTGCTATCGCCGAAAAAAGCCGAGATGGGGGGATACAAACGATTCCAGTTCATTCCGATGTTCCTCTGCACATTTCCTGCAGCGATCGCTTACTCTTCAGTTGGCCCCCGCCCACTGCCCCTCCCCCTTTCCCCCTCGGAACGACGCCACTGTCGGTGGATCCCCCGCAATGCGGATGCCGCCCATGTGTAGCAGATTTAGTCAAATGTGCTTAACGGTTAAAATGGGTTTGGTTTTTCGGTTAGCTTGGCTATCTGCTCCGAGCGCTTCTTTTCCTCCTGTTGATTTCTTTTGTTGTTTGAAAAATATTGTTATTATTTATTTTTATTTGGGCTTTGTATTTTTTTTGGCTCAGCTACAGCAAAGGGGGGGAGTTGACCCAGGGCCCAAGCAGATTGTAGCTGCAATTTTTCTCCGCTTTGTTGCTGTTGTAGGTGGCGTATGCTTAATATTATTATAACTGCCGGGGCAGCGTTGTGTTCTGGCAGGGATCGCGGATTAGGCTTCACGTTTGCGGTCAGGGACCAACCCAAAACCCAAGTCGATCGACCAGGCCCAAAAACGGACTGGGGTGGGGGGAGAAAACCTGACCAATTGTTAGTCGGTTAGTTAGTGAAATGTGGGTGGGTGTGGACCACTGGCCAGGAAAGGAGAAGAAAATATTGGAGGTATGACCATGATGACCGTGCCGGGGCGTTCACTTTAATTAATTTTTCAATTTGGGTCACGGGGTAATCTGCCCCGGCTCAATTGACATTTCCCCTGGCTTTCCCCGCAGCTTACATAATTTAATTAAGAAATCATCAGAAATTATTGTATGAACTGAACAGTGAACAGTTTTTAATTACGGCGCAAGGGAAAATCGAAAATCTTAATTAAAGTTCAGGTAGCGCTACTGCACAAATTTGAAACGCTCTTCAATGTCCGTAAAATATATATGTTGAAGTCAAGTCGAGGAGATTTTAAGAGCTTTTTTTCTTCAGGCCTGTCCCGTCACAGTTCGTTAAACTGCAACTTAAGATAGTTTTAGTTAGCTCTTTTGTTGTAGCGTTTTTTGTCATTTGCGATTACGTGAGTGGCCGCGTGGTAAATAACATTAAACAGCAATTTAGTGAGCGACAAATTTATGACTTTAGCCGACAACAAAAATGGGGAAAAAAACGTAAAAATTCATCGAAACATTTTAGTGCATTTAATGAGATTTTGCTGCCTGCTGTGTTAAATTATATAAATTTATAATGGCATTTTTTGTTGAGGGTATTTATATTTTGACAGCTCGTCATAGGAAGACGGATGCAGTGACAGTGAGTAATGTAAAGAAATCAGTTATGGGCTAAATTTAGATGTATGGAGGAGAAAGTCAACAAGTTTCGTTAAATAATTTCAATACTAACAGTTTTCAGTTAATTAAGAGAAGTGTTAACTATCCCTAAGATCACAAACTTGATTAATTTCCCCACTTCACTTTTATTTACCAGACTATTATTTCAATTTTTCACCTCCTACAAACTTGAAATAATATGTTTATCACCTAGAAAAATCCACTTAAATATAGCTGCTCACAAATCATTTGATTTAGCCATTAAACAAGTCTCCAAATGTTGAGTGGACAAAAAATGAACCATAAAATCTATTTCATAAATATTTAAAGGCAGATCGATATCGACGGACAGCTTGAAATAAAAGATCTGCTTAAACTTGTGCATAAAACCCCGAACTGGCTGTAATAAATTGCCTGAGGTTAAGCTGAGTTGCCCAAAAAGCCTAAAGCAGATTGTACTGAAACTAGTTTTCATTCGCTTCGATCTGGAAACGTGTTTGCTTTTCGAAAAATAACGTAAAATAAAGATCAGCGGCGGCGAAAAAATAAAAAATGATGTAAATTAAGGCTCTCGATATAAATACGTAAATTAAAAATTAGTAAAAACGGCAAATCAGCCAAAAATTGCCATAGCTCGTTGCTGGCTTTAACCTTCACATTTTGCATAAGATTGGTGTTTTTTCGGATGATTGTTTGACACGGCTGAAGATGATGATGATGTTTGTTTTAAACCGAAATTATCCTACTTTTGTGTAGTTACGACATGTGCGTAAAAAAGATATAGCTAAAGTGGGGCAACTCTTTGGTATTTGAATGGACGTATAAACTATGATTTAGGAGGTTTTTTTTTTAAATAGAAAAACTGTGCAAGCTCAAATTACAATTTAATGATGCTAATCGGGGTTGCCATAAATTAACAATGCAAATATTATGCATTTTATTGGATGTCATGTCTAATTTGTTTTATAATCACGCTTATTAAAATTTATTAGGTCTTCCGAAAATAAATCCACTTAAGACAGAGATAAACAAACCAAGCGACTTAATAACCGGTTGCAAATAACAGTTAACATTTTGCCCCTGGCAGAAGGCTGGGGAAAAAGAGTTCACATGTGAGTGCGCGGTCTGGCTCATTACATTTGACCTCTAACCTTTACATGACGTGCACGAAGATTGGGCAAAGGTTAGCCCCAGGTCTGCCTTATCGATTGGGGCCCTCTGTGATTTGCGGTTCGTGAGCTTCGCTGGCATTATCTTTGTCGTTGCCTAATTAAAGCGACATTGAGATGTGCGTTTTGTGCGATTTCTAGTTTCCATTGCCTTCGAGTATTTGGCCCTTTTCAGCACTCAGCACTCGGCACTTTCCAAACTGTCAGGCGCCTTGGCACTGCTCGTAAATTCCCTTGCCCAAACGAAAATTAGCAAATCTTCTCTTTTTGGAAAGTCTGCTCTGGCCGAGCAAAGAAGCCAAAGAAACTTTCTTGGATCTCAACATTCGCTATTTGCCATTTGCCATTTGCCATGCGTCGAGCATTCCGAATCTATTTGGATGCGCGCGCGAATTTCAACTGCAGGCCGCGTTCAGAATATCTAAGCAGCCGCAGACACATCTAGGTAGTTCCCAAGTTGCAGGGCTCCCAGAATGTGGTTCATTTGGTCACTGGGTTAGTTTGGTCTTGGTCTCAGAGCAGCACCCATCTCCCAACTCCCCACCAACTGCCACCTGTCCCCTGCGAAAATTGAAATGGCAGAGAACGCGAGCCGCAAAAGGCAAATAACAAATTGTTTCGCCCCCCGCCCTCCTCGAGCTCTTCGCTTGGCTGCTGTTGGCATGCAAATTGAGCGCCAGACGCCAACGCAACTTCAGCAGAAACTTCAGCAACATCGCCAACAACAACTCCGCCTCCATCCCATTGTTGTGGTGCACAGAGAGAAATCTGGAGGACTCATTGAAAAACGAACAAATGGAAAATAATTTCAAACTATTAATAACTTTAGGTTCCAATATTTAGTACTTTATTTTAACGTTAGTAACTGTTGCCTAAATGTAAACTGTTCTTTAGTATTAGCATTTATGGTTATACCTTTAAATTATTTTATTACTTTATTATTACAAAGTATACCACACAAAAAAAATATATATGAAACATAGATTGGTTATATGTACATTATGTAATATCAATTTTAACTTGATATGCGGCCATGTAAATTTGATATGCTCGAAAAGAGTATTTCATGTAAAAACGATATGCGTATTGCATAGCCAAAAATGTACATGCGCATTTCCTCTTAAAGTAAACCAGAACTAATGTACTTCGAAACTTAAGCAAAAGTCTACCGATTCTGTGGCATATTTTTACATATTAATATCCATTTTTAGACCTATTGACAAGGCTTTAGATCAATTGTTTTCTCTCTGTGTAGGCCAACGCAATTACAAACAAACTCTGCTGTCCGCTTTTGGCGTACACCTCCTCCTTCAACAACAACAACAAAAAAAGAGAAGAAAAAACTGGAGATTTTTGCCCGGAATTGTCGTTGAGTGGCTGCTGACGTTGTTGTGCTGAGGTTCCCCTTGAAAAAGGTGAAAGCAAAAGTTATGTTCTATTTGTTTCACTTGAAAGGCAACAATAACGAAACGAAAACCGAAGAAAAAACTAGAGGAAAAACTATGTAATTTTCCAGCAGAGAGTCCCAGTCCATTGCCGGCAGTCTGTCAGTCTTTCAGTCAGTCAGTCATTCAGTTATTCAGGGGGATAAAACGGTTCACGGTTTCGCGCACGACTCGAGTAAAAGCAAAAGCTGCTAAAAAACCTTAAATTGTTTATGGCTTGCTGGCGAGCGAAGAAAAAGGGCTCTGAAAGGAAAGTGCCAGCAGATGGTGGCCGTGAATTGGAGGAGGAATTTTTGGCGGGACTGTAAAATATGAGGATTACAAAGAAGAGCCCAAACAAAATGTTTCAATGGCGTCATAAAAATTCTAGGCGACCTCTTAAGATCTTCTATGATTTTATGGAAATTCAATATAATGGATATATAATCTATAGAGTATACTTGCATCCAAATATATTCTTCTTTCCTGAAACTAGACACTGAAATGGCTTAAAGTCCTCACTTACTTCCCTACAATTATCCGAGCTTTCCTCATTCGACCCAACGAGTCCGATCGTTGATAAAGATCTCGTCATCTAGGATAAAATCGGACAACAAAGAGAAAACAATAAAGAGCAGTGCCCAGGAAATCCGCATCCTAATTTATTTAACCTGCGCAAAATCTCTAGTCAACTTCACTTTTATCTGATCATTGACTGAAAACAAAAGCCTCAGCCAATTATTAAACTTAAATAAAGTATTATGATTACCACAAAGCCACAAAGAGATCCGTCCACAATCCAATTAAGCGGCAAAAATGTTGTCGACAAATCACCAAAAGAGCCAGAGAGACCGGGACAAACAGACAGACCGAGATCAGCATCAATTTTCGAATCGCCAATGCAAGAAAACGAGGCATGCAAATCCAATACAATTGCCACACAATTACGCTTACAAGTTAGCGTTTCCTGGCTGCACCCGCGCCATAAATATATGGATACCCCCCGGAATTATTGTGAGTTTTGAAAGTGAAATTTCTTCGTGTTTTTGTCTTCTGTTTATTATTTTGGATACTCTGGAACTCTGACGCTGATGATGACGTTGATGAACAAACAAACGAGGCAGCAACAAGTTTTCGGCCCACTCCCCCCTTACATTTACATTAGTGTCTCCACTTGACCACTTGACGACTTCTGTCAACGGCAAATGAAAGTGTTTGCCACAAGACGATGATCATAATGACGATCGTGCAGATGATGAAGCCGATGAAAAGGGGGCGAGACGCGGCTGGAGGTGGATTGCGGGTGCCACTCATCACTTTTTATTACCACACACTCACATCAAAAAGCCTCTATGAAAGAAAGAAAGAAGAAAGTGAACCCTCTCGAGTGGCTGACCGAACCTCGAAGTCACTTCATCCACACCATACACCACACACCCACCGATCTCAGCAGGGAGTCCCACGCTTCAGGTTGGAGATTTCGAGCACAAGCTCGGCCAAAAATTAATTGCCAATTAAGTGCTTTTGATAATCGCATTCGATTTGCCCAAAAACGATAAAATCGAAATGTTCATGAAAAGCATTTACTTAGGTGTAGAAAAATTGCAAAAAGTATTTCATGGCTAAATGGTTTTTATTTTGGGAAAGTTTTGCATAAACAATTAACCGGGAAAAACGGCAATTGGAGATTATGAATATGGTTTTGTTGAAGACTTTATAATATTAGAGTAACTTCGGTACATAGATTTCTTTATCTAATATTTCAACTTACATTTTCTAATTGTGTATAACCAGTAGAAAGAATGAATTTCTTCAATAATGTCCTATTCCCTCATAATTATAAGTATGTAATCTCTGAAGTATGTATAATGACAAGTTGTAAGAATTTGAAAAAGTATCTGAAGCATTACGAAACCTCCCTGCTAACAGATCTATTACCAAAGCTCGCGAGAGTCCCTTCCTCAGATGTCAGTCTTCGCACATGACTGCATGATTGGGCAAAGTAATTGATCGACTGATCCGTGCGAGTGATTTTTGATTACATGACACACCAGCCCAAACACTCAGCCAACTCATCCGCCATGCTGCAAAAAAAAGAGCTCGCGGATTACACGAAAAAAATCAATCATCATCGATGGCAGAGTCTTCAATTGAATGGAAGGAAGGTTGGACCTCGCAAACAAAAAAATACGTTGACAGTTTGACTTTTACTTTCCAAATTGTTAGTGCGACATCGAGTGGCAAAGTGTGGCAGGGAGTTCAGCGAGAAATGGAGGGCGGGGAGGGGAGGCGGGTATCTATCTTGCGGTCGACTCTGTAATTATTTCATTGAATCGTTTTGCTCGCCGAAGCGTTTCAATTGATCGACTGCCGGCACTTGAGAAAGTTTTATTTTTTATGGTATTTCTCTTCCTAGCTTCTTGCCTGAATATTTTAGGTGTACTTATAAAGACGTCGTCTCGTAATTGATCAATGCGATGGCTCAGTACATCCGTATCAAAGACTTTCAATGAGGAGGCGCACAAAAAACTCTTGATTTCTATAAACCGCAGTTGCCAATTTTAATTATATATCTCTCCCTTTCACTCTCTCTCTCCCGAAAGCAGTAATTAAAAGGTTTTTCTTGGGTCCCAAAATTTTTCAAGACCTCGACAGAATCGACAGTAAAAGTTAAACAAAGCAATGTCTGAAAACAAAAGTGAATGTCAAAAAAATTGTACAAATGAAGTCATGAACTTTGTCTATCTTGTAGATACAATTGTGTCTACAAATTGCTTGTAATTAAAAACTGTCATTTTTTTGAGGGGCTTGGCTCTATAGAGTAAGTTTCTTTTGTTTTTTAACTTTCAGAAGCTTGAGATTGGGTCTTCATTTATGAGATATTTTGAGGTAATGATCGGAGAAATGAAAATCTGTATATCGATTATTATTTAACTTACCTATTGTAGGTTTTAAAAAGAAATGGTTAGAGCTTAGAATTTACATACCTGAAAAATAAAAGAATAAAATATTTAGTTTATATTATATAAAATAAATTATAAATAAATAAATTAATCAATTTAAATACTTAGATTTTAAAAACAACTGCTACCGTCAACAAAAAATCTATTTTTAAAACAGGTTTTTAACTGTGAATTTCAGTGCTCTATTTCTAGTTTTCGTATTATTCTCTATTCTAAGCTATAATCCCGTTGATCTCCATTGTAATCCCCTCATTTGGGCCAGTTAGTACGGTAATCCAGTTAGCAGACCCCGAACAGTCACACGTTATTACTCTTAACTGGAGCGCTGTCATAGAGGCCCATTAAATCGGAGAAAAAATATAATTCAAGGCACCTGTCAATTGCCTTAAAAAAATTAGCCAAACGTTAGCGAGGTCTCAAGGCAATCGAGCTAAATGTTCCATTTCCAGCTACATAGACTTGAAAAAGTTTCTGCCGCTCTTCATCCCAACTAGGGTCAATGTGAAGTCCTCTCCCCGCCACATTACCTCTCAATTAGGCGCCAAACGGTGTGTTTTGACCCAGTTTAGAGCTCGCTCGAAAGCGCCTTGACAAACAATTAAGGCTGGCAAAAAAGGTGAATAACCACCCACGACACGGTATGTCGGCATGTGACGGAAGTGACCTTGTCAATGGATTTTTGGACTGGTTTCTAATGGGGCTCTGCTACCATTTTATGCTACGTACATATGTACTCCCCCACGTTTCTCTAGTTTCTCGTGTCGCTCACTCGAAGCTCAACCTTAACTGAGGTCGATAAACTCCAAGGAAATTTTCATAATTTTACGCCAGTAGCTTTTCTTTTCCTCGAGAAGCTACAGAAAATAAACGGAGGGGGAGTAGAAATTCAGTAGAAAATTTGCATTCGCTGTTAGGTAATAAATATCCAGCTGGTCAGCTGGCTAACTTGGGCCATCGATCGTTGATCCCCCATTTCTCCTTCGATTCAGGTGCATTCACATTTGAATTTCAATTTCAAATTGAACGAAACGAATAGGGGAAAAACATAAAAATCGCATGCGAGAAAAATGAAATCAAGTCAAAATTATGCGCATAAGTTGCAGGTTGAGGAGGTAAAGTGGGGGTAGCTACACAGACAACAATAACTTGAAATTTACGATTGATAGCCTTTTAACTTAATGCTGTTTTAATAATACCTAAGCACCTAAAACCGAATAAATATTAAATTAATACCGAAATCCTGTTTAATTCTTTTGTGAGAATTTTAAAGTCATTTGAATATTTATTTAAATAGTTAAATAGTTGTTTAAGGAGAAGAATCTTTGAGCATATCGGTAGTTATAATTCCCCATATCTGATATAGTTCGGAATTGTATAATTATTAAATATAAATTATATAAAAATTAATTTTCAATTTCCAATTTTTTTCCAACTGTACTCTATCGCATATATAGCGGCACATACTCGACTGTGGCCGTTATGGTTGCAGAAATTTATCATCGCCCGGCTCGTATCGAATTGCGGGGCCAGAGCAAAGGAGAAAGGTGCAACAAGTGGCAGCTACAAAGTGGTCGAAACGGCGAATGCTTCGGCATCAGCAAAATCAGCAGCAACATCACCAGCTGCTGCCGCAAATGCTTCGAATACTTTATTGATTTCATAGCACATTTGCGAGGAATTTCAGTAACAGTTGTATGGAAGTTTAACCAACGAAAGGGGGGGAAGATCTGGATCTGTTAGAGTTTATGAAAATTTATAAAATTTACATACTGAACGGAAGTTCATCGTTTGGGCTGGGAAAATTGCTTGCACACTTTAGATCCGTTTTATTACAGGGCGGAAATTGTTAGTGCAATTAGTTTAATAAGGGTTCGTTTTACAGCTACAGGTTATGATTAAATATTCAAAAAATTATTGAATTAAATAAGATTATTTGGTACATCAGAAATATTTAGTAAATATGATCAACTATTAAGATATTATTAAGATATTTATTTACCTACAATAGTTATTAATAAGTTTTATTTTGGAACTAGGAATTCACGGAACGTTAAACTGAATTAATTATAAATACATCCTTCCTAAAATATCTTTTGATTTTCTCCCTACTCGCCTCACGCAGTTTGCTCTCATAATTGCTAACTTTTCATCTCCAGCTCATCGTTCACCGAAACGAAACCCAAAACTTCAGTCACTTGCCCAAAAAAAGAGAAGGAAGAGATGAGAAATATTTCTTTTCAGCCTTTTTGCCGGCTTCGGCTGCTTTCTTTGCAACATTTCAACGTTTTGCGGCAGCTTCGTTAAAGTTTACTTTCTCCTTCGATGTGTACTTTTTCCTGCTATTTTTTTTTCGGTACGGGTATTTTTTCTTTTTTCCCTGGCGTTTTTTATTCATCTTTTCCGTTTTTTGGCTGGCAACCAGTTGGGTGCACAGGTTCAGGTTCAGGTCCGTTTGCTTGTGGACTTTGCTTATCGCGGCTTGAATTTTTTATGTCTGGTGCCTTTTCTCATTTTTTTATTTCATTTTTTCTCATTTTGGGAAAGCCAAACAGCATCTTCGGCGTGCAGTTAAGTTAAGGCGGTGGCAAGTGGCAAGTGGCGTTGCACGCGGCAGAAAGAGAGGGGCGAAACGTTTCTGCGATTGTTATCAACTAAATGGTGTTAAAGTGCGTGAGAAAAACAATATGAAGTCTCGAGTCTTTGCCCGTAGGATGCACTGGCCCCCGGAAAAGTCTTGTTTTGTGAGAGGGGCAGGTGGTAACGGGGCTGAAGTTTCCAGGTGGGGGGCACTGCAACTTTTACCCTGTTATACAACACATGGTAAAGGGCAATGGCAATGCCTGTGTACTATCATCATCATCGCCAGCGTGATGGTCATCATGATCGTAAAACTTTTCTTCAAGTGCCCTCAACCTCAACACGTAACGTGAAGGAAATGCAATCTCCACACTCACGAAAAAATGTAACGAAGCTTCAGTGAAACAATAAAGAAAGGGTCAGACGAGGAGTATCGGTATAAATTATACCCTGGTTTATGCACAACAAAGTATTTTTTTGTATTTATATATATGGAAATAATCTGTACCACTTAAAAAAAATATGTTAAAACCTTTGGAATTAGGTTAGGATATTAAATGATATTTTATTTCAAACTTAAAAATTTCTAATATAGATCTGTACAACTTTAAAAATAATGTGTTAAAAGCTTTGGAGATAGTTATATTAAATTTATTGTAAAATTTATATTAAATGTTGTATACCCTACAATATTTTCTTAGATAATCCTATTATTAAAGTATTATTTGAATTACTCTGGCGTTAAATATATTACTTTTTAAAACTTCCTTTAATCCGACTTCCTAGGTAGCTTCTAGCTAAGAAAATACCAATAACAATACCTACTAAATAAATCAAAACAAGACTTGAGCTTGAGCAAACAATAACCCAAAAACATAAAAATGCTGGCTGTTGCTTTTGGACCTTAGCGCGTGCCAATTGCATAACAACAACGCTAACAACAAAAGCAGCAGCAGAAATGTTGATAAACATTTCAGCAGCTTAATGAGCAACAAATTGAATTCGTAATTGAAGTGTTTGACGAGCGTTGAAGCGTCGCGTTCGTTTGCTGGCTTTTGGTTTTGGCTTTGGCTTCGTTTTGTGCCCGCTGTTGTTGGCCCGCTGCTTTTCATGCAACAATTTCCCGCTAAACTTGCTGCTGTGCCACTAACGAAAATAACGAAAATACGAAAAATCTGGTGTAATCAGACTGCGTGCATTCGAGTGGCGCCCCCTCAAGTGGAGCCCACTACTGGGTGGGTAAATAACTCACAACCCGCAAAGCCACCGAAATTGTGTTTCGACGAGTTGGGGATTTGTGCAAGATCGTTAAACGGTTAGTTAAATTGGGGCTATCATCATATAGCTAGCATACTTGCTGGATGCTTAGGTAAGCTATAATGATGCACGGCTAAATGGGTGAGTTAGCCGAGGCAAGCTGTAACATTTCGCTAAGTGATATGGCCATTTGACTAAGTTGGTAATTGTGGTCTAGCTTTGGTAGCATTTTATTGCGCCACATTGGGTGACCTTTAAATGATAGCAGTTTGATTGTGTAATGTTCTTCTACTATTGGTATATATTTAATGAGCTAAACAGCGACTTGGCTCCCACAGCCATAAGTTTAATGATGGCTCTAAAGTGGCTTAAAAAGAACATTCAACTACAAGGAACCTCACTAATAAAGCTTATCTGCTATCTCCTAATAACACTAGATCACTTCTAACAACAGTTTCTTAAGGAATTTGTGTACAAATTACTAACAAGTGAGAATTTATGTTAATTTCATCTAAATATAAGCGCACCCAACCATAAAATCAGTACGTAATTAAGCAAATATTTTATTTAAACTTAAGTTACTTATTCAACCATTTATTTCGGCTATTTTTTTGCAAGTTTTTAGCACTTGAATGGCACTTGGTCCACAGACAAACATCGTGCGTCATCCGCGGATAAAGAAACAGATCGCGATCGAGATCGTGGCCAGCGGCTGGCGAAATACAAAATGTTCGAGTCGAGAAAAGTAAAAAAGTCGGGTCCGAAACGGGTGTTAATTCAATTACGACGGGGCTAATAACTAATATGCATAGGAAGATCGGATTGAGTGCTAAACGAGTTGGGTGTAAATGTATCTGGCAGCGAGCATCTTGTAGCTCGCATCTCGCATCTCGTATCTGCTGGTCGCGATTGATGCTTTCATTTCAATTCCAGGGCTCCGGGTAACTATGTGCTTGCGTAATTAGCGACCTGGTCGAGAGCATGCGGAGAAAAAGTCCAGTGCGGTGTGTGCGGAGAAAAAGATGGAAATGAAAAGAAAGCCAAGAGTAGCTGATAGTACGTGCCCAGCACTTGACAATCTTCGGAGCTAAAGATAGATGCCTGAAAAAAAGACGGCGTCGCAGACCGAAATTGAAACACAAAAGAAATAACAAATTATTGTGATTATTATTAGGAGACACAATTGATTTGGCATGCGGTCTGAATCGGAGTTGAAGACCCTAGCCGATCCGAGCGCTGTGGAAAATTGAATTTCTTGGGTTGGAATAGGTATTGGAATCGGAATCGGAATTCGAATTGGAATTGGAGAAACACAGCCCAGACGGAGATTTCACTTTGCAGCAGTGAGATGAAAAAAGACAAAACAAAACAAATCAGAAATATCCCAAACAAAACAAAGCAACTGAAATGAAATGAAGAAAACTTTCCAACAAAGAGAAAAATTAATCAAATGATGACGACGTAGCCACGAGTCACAATCTCAGCCGAGCTTCAAGTTCATCTGGCAAATCCCAAATCATTTGCCACAAAGGCGCACTACAAACACACTTAGATCGCAACAAACTACAAGATACTTCTACAACTTCCGCTACAAGCCGACATTGTTGCAAATCTGCAGTGCGATGGATGAACCGAGGGTAACAATTTGGTTTTACTTTTATCTTGCCTTTGTCTGATTCCCGGCACTGCACATTGGATCTCGGAACTTTGGAATCGCAGTTGACGGGTGAAATTTATTTGCGGCTTGCAAGTAAATTTCGATTGTGTCTGAAATCTAGCAGAAAGATACATTCTAACTGGGTTGCTGGGCCAGCTAAAAGGGGAAATTTAATTAATATAAAAACGGATAGCAATTATTCCGAAAAATATCAAAAAGCGAATATAATTATATTTTTAAAAATAAAATAGATCTCTAAAACTAAAAGGAAAAATCTTAAATAGTAATATATTAAAAAACCAACCATTCAAAGATATTTAATTTTTCCCCAAAAATCATAAAACGAATTGTTTTTTTTTTAACGAAATTAAATTGTTACGATAGAGTTTTAAATTGAATATCATAATAAACTTTACGAAGATCCATGAATAAACGATAATTTACCATGGATCAGTAGTGGAGACCGCATGAATGGAATCTTCAGGTCAGACTTCAGCTGTGGTCCATATCATCTTCCCCGTATGTTACACTGACATCTCAAGCCAATGAATTCAATTCACCCATTCGCATTTCGCCCAGCGGTAATCAATTCATTTGCCATGGAAAACAACCAGTCCAAGACCAATGTGGAGTAATTCCAAGGGACCACCAGGAGGGCATCCTCATCGGGGGCCGAGGGCAAAAAGGGAGCGGGACCAGCTTCTACTACTACTTCTGCTCGCTTTTCTGTACCTCTACGTTCTGTTTATTTACGATCATTGGGAAACGCGGTGGAAACGCAGGGTGCCATTAAATCGTTTAAATGGCTTCCTTGGCACTTCATAATTTGCCGATCAGAGCGCCCCAAACTCCAAATTGCCCTCGAAGAATCGTTGCGTGTGGGCGTTGCCCATCGCCCATCGTCCCTCCGGAGGGTTCGATCTGCCAGCTAAAGACAGCGGGGAGCTGAGCTGGTTGGCGGATCATGGGATACCATGGGATAGCAGTGCAATATTGGCTCCGCCGGCCACTGCATCTGAATCTGAATCTGACCGCCAACTTGAATCCGAGCTGCAACTTCAAGTCCGAGCTGGAATAGCAATTAATTGTATATTATTTTCGCGTCGTTTATTTACAGCAAATTAGCAGAGTTGCAATTTTTCTCCAACAGGAAATTATCGTTATTGCCGCGGCGATTGCCAAGATCGCCAGTGAAAGAGAGAGTATCAAGCGGATATATTATGAGGCAGTTTCTTTTCGCATTACATCAAATGAAAGTAAAACAAGTGTCTTTGAAATTAAAAGTGTTCGTGGAAGAATGGTTACTATATTTTAAATAATAGTTGTTTTTTTTTAGATAAAAAGATAAAACGTAGAACGTCTCACGATTATTTATAAAAAAAATACCAATATTTAATTTGGTCATCTTTTTAAATTAGTAAGTACGTCCATATTTATATGCTTACAAAAGAAAGCAAGGAAACGCTATTTTAATTAAATTTTTTATCTGTGAATCCAAATATTGATATAAATTAAGATATTTGGAACAAACAAAAATGCAGACATAAGTTAAATCATTACTTTTAAGACTCGCACAATACTTGTGAACATGAATGATGAATGAATGAATGCCGCTGTTAAATTAAAATGATCTCTTAAATTAAATCGAGAGATCATTTCAGTTGACTTCATTTCGGTTTCATTTTCAGCACTCTACTTGTTAATTGAACGTGGTCAACACTCCGACACAAAATCAGTCTCGGCATTTCCATTCGAAAGAGTTTCCCTTCACCTCGGCGGCGCTCCAGTGAACAGGGAAAAATCGGACGGAAAAACGGACTGAGCGACGATGCGGAAATCAAGAGTGTGTTCGGGCCGAAGAAAACATGAAGGAAAAGAGCCAAGAGCAAAGAGTCGGGGAAAAGGTCTTTCATTGTTGTCATTCGATTATCGATGGCTGTCGAAGGTATTTTCATTTCACGTAGTTTTCCCCCATTTGCACTTTTCTATTTTCCGGCTACCTATTTGCGCTTTCGTTTTCAATTAGGTGGCTGGCAAGTGATCGAAAACCTGATTCAAAATTTATTATTAGGCCCAGTTGCAGTCCCCACTCCCTCCCACTTTTAATTTGGCTCTGCCTTCTGGGCAATTTCCGTCGTTTTATGTCGAAAGGAAGCCAACGAATAGCGCCCCGAGCCAAGTAAAAGTTTCTGTTTACGCATTCAGGTCGTTTACTTCCTTGTTTACATAATCATTTTGGCTCTGAGCCCAATTAGAAGTGGGGAGTGTCCAAAGAAGAACTAAAACTGCAAATTAGCTTAAATTTTGCGTGACTTAATTAGGGCCAGGCCCAATTAACATCAAGTCTGGATTCGTGGATAGGAAAGTGAACTCTCATACTATTTTCTTCTACCCGATCATCTTGTTCAGGGGCTGGAACGGAGCTCAGGGATTGAGTGTGGTCAGTGCTTGCTTAACCATTATGATTGCCATCGGGTTATATAACCCTATAACGAGCTGGGGCAAACATAAAAGCCGGATCATAACTTTGTAAGAACTTTTCCGGGTACTCTCATGTTTTGTGTTGGTTATTATTATAAATGTTATTCAATTACAATGGAATATACACTGGAATATTCAGTTAAAAATGTTAATAAAATATCCAATTAAATTTGATTAGCATGATAATATTTCTGGCATTCCATTCCCTAATTTCGGTTTTTTCCCAGAGCTATTTATTTCTGTAAATTTCATACACATGTTTAACATAACTTCACAACTATTTGCAATTAATTTAATTTGATAAATAAGCTAAGCGTAAAACCTTCTCTAGACAAACAAATATTTATACTCTGCGACAAATTAAATTCAACGAAAGGAAAAAATATTTGTCTTTAATTGCATTAGCGGCAATTAAGTCAACCGGCGAAAAAGTACAAATAAATCTTGTTGGGCAACTTGGTGGTTTCTTTGCGTTTTTTGGGCCATTTTTAAATGCATTTGGAGTTATGATAGAAAAACTCCGAATGGAAACCCCGGTAAACAAGTCCAACCAGTTGGGCTCTAGGTATTTGTAATCATAATAAGACTGCAACTCCGACTTGGATCCGATCTCTCTCGCCCTCCCTGCCTCCTCGAAGGGGGTGGGAAGCTGGGGGGGGATTTTCGCCGGGCCAAGTCATCTTGTGTGGCTCGACAATAACGAGACATCAAGTTGAAGTTCGCACGGCACTTGAAAATGCAAACTGAACGAAAAAAAAACTGTATATTGTATGGATGATAATAGAAAGACCAAAAAATGTCTAATGATAATTTATAAATACACTTTCATCGTCTTAACTATTTTTTTTTTAATTTTATTAAATTGAATAGTATTTTATGATAACCAAATAATATAAAAAGAAAGTTTAAATTTCAGTATTCGAACATTTTTTGATTACGGAATTAAATATGTCCTTGTTAATATTATAAATTAAAATAAAATATAGAAAAACATATTTATTATGGTCATAAAAATGTTTTGGATTTATTGTATTAGTTACCTACATTTAATAATTTCAAAAACCTCCTCCCTAAGAAAGTGTATAACTACTATATATATGTATACATATCTAGGCAGTATATAGGGTAGAAAATAGTCAGCGGCAACAACAACGGGCCAACAAACAACAGCTGCCTGACTGAAAGTACTTTCTTTCTTAATAAGATGCGCAGTTCGCATATTTGCAGTCACAACAAGGGGTGACAGGGGGTTTCAAGGGGTGGCACGGCTCCCGGGAACTGAAAAGCCAGTGATGCGTCTACCTTTGCCTGGCGGCTTCTCCTTCGCCAAGTTAATTTGTTGACTGCCTGCAACTTGCTCTAATGCATGCAGACAGACTTCCCTTTCCCCGACTTCCCCTTGCCAGACCTTCCCGCCGACCTCTTCCGAGGCCCCAAGACCATTTCTCCGGCAGCTGAGGCAACGACAACATTTGCTGGCAAATAGTTTTTGCGCTTATCTCCCAGAGGAACAACAACAGCAGCAGCAGCAGCATCAGCAACTGCTGCAATGACACAAAAGTGAGTTTTGGGAACTGGCAAAGTGGCACAAAGGTTGACGGGCAAAGTCGAGGCAAGGCAGGTGTTGAAAATATGCCGTCGCCATTGTCAGTGCATTTTTGTGAGGGTGTATGCAACATCACTAGGAGCAACATCTCCAACTCCAAGAACAACAACAGCTTCCAAGACAAATGAGGCAAATGGGTTACTTGGCTGGAATTGCCTTATCGCCGACTGCGACTCTATATAAGGTTTTAATGGTATCTAAACATTGATGAAGAGTACTTGATAGGCAGGAATATTTTAAGAGTACTTTCAAAGTCTGTAAGAGATAAGCAAAGCTATTTTAAATATTAGCTAACAAATAATAACAGTTTACTTTACTATTAT
Source organism: Drosophila pseudotakahashii (assembly GCA_035046095.1). Classification (NCBI taxonomy): domain Eukaryota; kingdom Metazoa; phylum Arthropoda; class Insecta; order Diptera; family Drosophilidae; genus Drosophila; species Drosophila pseudotakahashii. The sequence goes on along the minus strand of JAWNOE010000159.1, from coordinate 1,446,679 downwards.
TATACTTTTAATTTTGTAAAAATAAATAAAACCTACTTAAATTCCCTATTAATCATCAGAAAACAGCTTTTGCTAAAACGTGTATCCAATTTAAATTGCCAAATCAATTAGGCAACAGACCACCAAGTCAAAACGAAATGAAAACAGAACGCTAACTGCTGTCTGAACATTACACCCACTCGAAAGCAAACAGACTCATTTGGCCTGTCACTTGGCTCATTTGCATTTTGACAACAACAAAAAACCGCGACAAGCTTACTTACTGGCCAAAAGACCCAAAAATGTATCCATCAAAAGCCAAGTAAACAAAGAGCGGGCCAAAGAAATGGAATTAGAATTGTTTAAATTAATTTTAGGCAAACAACTTCATAAAGAACTTCTTGAGAAGCGCAAGCGTGTGAAAAAAAACAAAAGAGAACAAAAACGAATTGGAGTTTTGAGTTAAACAATTAAGCCGATCAGGGAGTCAAGGAACTTGCTTCTACTTTCAAATCCCAGATTCTGCTTTGATATTTCCGTTTACATAAATTAGTTGTAAGATGAAATTTCCCATCTTTCATTCTCTCCACTAATTCCCATTGCGTAATCCGGCACCAACCATGAAATAGTGTCCAGAACTGGGAGATTGTTTCCTCTCTAATTTATCATTTTCAACTCTTATATCTCTTTTGTTCGCCTCTGCCTGCTTTTGTATTTCTATTTTTGTCACGCACTCAAAACCAATAAAATATAAAGCTAAATTTGTATAGCAATTTAATTTAATTTGTTGCTCGTTCGTTCTTTTACAATTATTTTTCTTTCTGTCCATTTCGCTTAGCTTTTTCTTTGTTCTTTTGCTTTGTTAATTTACTTTGTTCAATGAAGAGGCCCGTTGCCTGTAATTATTTCTACTGAAATTGCTAGGCTCTCAAATAGTTGCGATTGCCATAAAAAGAACCCTAAATCGTTTTCGATCCTATCTAAAAGTTTTATGGGCTGTTTAGCTAAGTGGATGAGACCTACGTTGATAAATAAACTCACCATCTTAATTGACTTCCCATATATTCCAAACAATTTGCGTAATCCCAATGTATTTTTCTGATCTGTGTGCTTTTACTTTTTACTGCCCACATAAAATGCTAAATAAAAAACTAAAAATTTCTTTCGACCAAACATAAATTTGTTTGCTGCTCGCTAGCCTCTAATTAACATATTTCGTGAATTTTACTAATTAACTACCAAGCTTGAAAAATACGTATAAGAATTTCGCCAAGCCAACGACAAAACATAAATCACGCAGAAATTTGGGGAAACGAAAGTTTTCGTTAATTTCTTAAAATTATTTACACAAAACAGCTTTATGCTTTAAAACATGAATGCTTTTCATTTTTAAAATTTTCCAGTTTTAAAAAACTTGTTTCCAAATAACCAATTTTATTCTTGATAATAACATCGAAATTTTATTCGCTAATTTTATAGATTTTATGAGTTATTGCCCAATAGCAGCTTGCATAATTTTATTGTTTCAAAAGTTTTATACAAACCGCTTAATTCTTCTTCACTGAAAGCGAAAATGTTCGGTGCGCAAGAATCGCTGACCATAATTTTCTAAATATATAATTTTATAGCCAAATGTTTTTTGTGTGTTGATCAAGTCTTTGTCATGCTAATTATGAAATTCGAAAATGCAAATTTCCTATGGAGATTCTTTGCTTAAAACGCCGAAAGCCAGAAACCGGAATCGATGGTCATTATTTATGAGACGTTTATTGATTTCACATACGAATTTTTTGGGGCGTGTGCTCCACGAGCTTCGCGGCAATTTGTAAGGCTTCGTTTCTGGTTTCCATTTGGAGCGGAGCGTAGCGTTCCGGGGGATCTCTGGATCAATTGCCAATTATTGAGCAAACAAAATATTTCTCTAATTTGCTGACACGAAGCCGTGGAGTGGAGCTCGCATGTCACGGCCACGGGGAGTTCCAATCAAAACTCTGGACCAAATAACTCTCCGCCGGGCTGCAACTGGCAGCTCCCAGTGGTCTGAATCTGATGCCTCTGCTCCGATAACTCCAGTCAGGCGATGTTTGGACCTGGACCTGGACTTGGGCTGGTCTGGGCTGGGTTCTGGTACGGTTGTATGGCCTGGGATTCGGCGATGGCTTGGCAGCAAAATATTTTTCTAATTAATAATAATAACAATTGATGCCCGAGCCGGCTAACGGAACTGGCCGAGTGGAATGTGGAGCAAAAGGTGTTAAAATTGTATTTATTTGCCAAGTTCTCTAGTTCTCTAGCCCCGATCTCGACGCTGTGGCTTTTCTTCGGGCCCAACATCTAAGCGGTTCATCAAAATCGTTCGCCTCGCTTAAATTGCATTTTGCTTCTCAAATTAAAAGTGAGGTTTCTGCGGTTTTCCTGGGCTGGCTTTAGTTGATCGCTGTGACTTTGTATATCTAGAGAGCATCTTTCTTTTAAATTTACTTGCTTCGAACGTGTAACAAAATATACGATTAAATGGGGTAGCTTATTATAAATATTTGTAATAATTGATTTAAAAATTTTAACAAATATTTAATCTTTTGTATTTTTTTTTTGGGGAAACTAAAATTAGTTTTATAGCTTTACGATTTATTGGGAGATTTTATTATTATACTAAAACCACAGCTTTTTTGTAATAATTGATTTAAAACTTTAAAATATTTTTTTAGAAGTAATCTATGCGTAAAACTTAGTAATATATATCGCTATATCAGCTCTCGGAAATTATAATGATTCACCGACTAATTAGATTACATTTCCAAATTCCCATGAATCCGCCACAACCCCCGAGTCACAGTTGGCCAATCCGATGGGCCACTAAGCCCCTAAAATATTGCAACTAAAACTATTTAGTTTTGCATAGCATAGCATAGACACCTGCCTGCGGGACAGTAGACAAATTCATTTGTCCATATGCCAGGGATAATTACCATGACTCGCACTCGAACAAAAGCCGCTGCCATAAAGCACACGAATTTTATTGCATTTTACAATTTGGCTCGCCAGCGACCCTGCCGAACGTCTGAACCGAACCCGACTCTCGCCGACTCTTCACATGTGGGTTCACATGGTTGGCCCGTGACCCAAAGCGGTCGCAGGTGTCGACAACTGGCGCTGGCGGTGACTCACCGGGTCGTATTGTTTTCATTTTCGCATAATTACAAAAGTGGCAAATGCTAAATGGCAAAAATGTAACAGAAGTTGAGCGGGAAACCCTACAGAGGCTACGAGCTTGGGAAGTTTTTTGCACTGCATTTCCGGCTGCTTTAGTTTCAGTTTTTGTTTCAGTTATTCATTTTCAGCAGTGTCTGATGTCATTGACAGCGAACAGCGGGGGTTAGAGAAGCGGGCACTCGAGCTAAAGTTTCCACAGAATTGTGATCTCCATTTAATAGTTCTTTTGTCTTGATGACTCGACCAAAAATGGTGCTAAAACAGACGTCAAAGCTTCGAAATTGAAAGTGTTTCAGCGCCGTCAAGTGTGGGTGCCCAAAAAAAAAAATGTGTATTTAAAAAAAGCAATTACCCAAAACAATTTGACATTGAAAATGCTTGAAAAGTCTTTAAGATTTGAGTCAAGAAAATGAATCACTCTGAATTATCCTATTGCATAAATGACAAGTTCGTAGCTAAAGTCATTCGTGTTTGTATGACAACGTTTGGCTTAAAGTCAACACAACAATTTAGCAGACGGCTTTACAATCCCCGTTTTAGCGTTATGTAAAAGTAAAAACAGTTTGCTTGCCTCATTTGCCTGCCCCTCGAGCCTCTTCCTACTATACTTGATCTATTTTTAGGCTCCGAGCTCACTGAGACCTCCGATCTGCGCCACAAATATTGACAGACGAATTTCGTGTTTGTATTTACTTTGCCAAAAAAATCACCAAGCGAAAAGAAGAAGCGGCCAGCTCATAAGTCAAATACGGAAGATCGCCTTTGGTTCTATTTAAGCTTTTATTTCTTTTAATTAGGCACCATATTTGCCGATGATGAGCTCAATGATGAGCAATCAAAGTGAATGCCGAGCAACAAGTTTATCATCTAGCAGCGAGACAAAGTGATTGGCAAACAGCAATCAGAAGGAAACTTTAGCCCTCACCTCCGGCACGGCAAATAGTCAGCAATTATGTTTGGATCTCTCCCGATTGGCTGATGAGGAGCAATTAGCGGCATTTGTTTATCGAATCAAGTCGCAAGTGGCAAACATTGGTGGTTAAGTGACAAATTTATGGGCTTCTTAATGGCGTCATTGGAGTTTGCCATGCAAAACGCAGCCTTGCTAAGGGCTTTTATATCATTGGTTGTGGCCGTGATATTGATGGGTTTGCATTAGTTGGGAATAAGAAACGAGGTTTAAGGGGAAAATTGAATTAGAAATATGATCATAAGAAAATGATCCTAAGTTAATAAAAATATTTGTGAAATCTTTATATGTAAGTAGGTTTTCTAAAGCTAAAAAATAGTTAAATGGATATATTATCAAATAAAAATAACCAATAATCTTTTATTCAATTTCCCTATTTTCCAAGGCGATTTCCCATCAAAACTGCAGCTCAATTTGTAACCTCCTCCACGCATGCAAAACCCATTTGTTTGGCCAACTGCTAAATTTCAAATTAAATAGCGAATATATTTTGGCAAATTCCCATAATATGCATAAAGCGGAAGTTTGGCACTATCGGGCAGACATCAAACAACGCTTCTCCATGTTCATCAGGCCAAAAAAAAACTTTCGCACGCCAAAAGCAAAAAATCATCTCTCCAGCAACACCCCATCCAAGAGTAAAAACAGCAAAAACAAAAAACATCATATACATAAAAAACACTTTCAAGCGCTCGCATCTCGGACACCTACACATCGTCCAGCCTCACACAGCATCTCTCATCGAGAAAGAGGAAAAAAAACAGGCACCAACTAATGTCTCATGAAAAGCAAAAGTGTGCAAAGGTATGACACATTGTAAAAAAGTCCAAGAGGTGAGCAAAAAACTTTACCCAAAACTATGTAAATATATTTGCCAAAGCGAAATAAAAAACTTTTACTTTTTATGGTTGCTTGTGGTGTTAAAGTCGCTGTCGAAGCAAATAATATCTGCGCATCATGCAATTTGATTTGCAACAGAGTTGTGAGTTGGGTTTTCGAGTGCGATATCAATCGAACCTTAAGAGCCGTCGTAATAGAGAAAATTCCGAAAGCATTACATTGGCAAACACAAAAATCGCATCCCAGTGCGTTGAACTAATCAAGTTCGTTGCCTAAGTCTTTTGATTGATTGTACACATTTCCGTTGAATGCCCCTTTGGTGGAGCCTTATCAACATTTCTGCTGCAGTCCGCTGCCACTTTTTCTTTTGCTTTTGATTCACTTTGCATGTCTGTTCCTGCTGATTGAAATGTTTGCCATTTTTTGCGGCCCCCCGCTCCACCACCACCACCCACTGGGGCAGATAGTTGCGGCACTGGAGTGGGCGGTGTTTAGTCAAAGTAAAAGGCTTTTAATAAACATATTTGCGTGTGCTTATGCAATAAAAACTCCTAATGAAACTGAGACCGATATTTGTACATCAAAAGTCATTTAAGCATTACACGAAATTTGAAAGTAAAATTCGAAATATTTCCCATTTGCATAATATTTATATTACAAGTATTTTTATCCAAGTTATATTTTCGATATCACAAGTCATTTCTTATTCATAGGTAAATAAATTCAGTGAAACTTTGAGCATATGAGCATGTTAGAATAGACCTTTTTGGGAATGCCTTAATGCGTTCCTTATTTGGTTTGTATTTATTAATCAAGTTTTATAACTAAAAATCCAGTCCAGTTTGTAAAAGCTTTTAAAAAGAGTAAACAATTTAATTTCCTAAATTAGTTAGTGCTTGATTTCGATTTCTGAATAATTTATTAAATACCCAAATATGTAGTTTTCCAATTAAATAATTAATAACTTTAATTTTATTTGGATTATTTAAAAAATATTATTAAATGAAATAGTCCAAAATAAATTTTAATCTCTATCTTTCTTTTGGAATGCAGCCAAAAATTGGGATATTCAAATGATATATTTATTTAATCGGGATTACCGCATTTTATTTCCCCTTTTAAATAAGCTCATAAATGTGGGCACTTTTACTTAACTTTTGCTTTTCCCGGCCGTTGGTAAGATTCAACATTTTTCTTTGGCCATTTCTAGCCAATGACACGCCCCTTCACCCCGTCGTTTCTACATCTGTGCAAAGTCATAAAAGTTAAACGATTGCCAGAGCTATTAAATATTTCAGACACATTTCGCAGACAAAAATTGTAACAGTCTTCGAGTGAACAAAATAAACCCAAAACCCAACCCAAATTTGGGCAAAAACTTAAAATGTCTTTTGGAAATTTGGTTGAGCGCGAAATTGGCAAACTTTATGTGCCTGAATTTCGGTGTGCAATTTGCGTTTAATTTGGGGTCACACACATTTCGGGCGAACCCCGGGCAATGTTAAGTTATGTAAAGCCGAATTTAAGGGACGGCGCTGAGGGTAATCAATGTGAAGCAGTTTCCGAAGGCATTTTAATTGCCACAGCGCAACTTGCAACAGTGCAACCTGCCCCGCGGCCAAGTTAAATGACACATGTGCCTGCCCCGACCCTCTTTCTCTATCTCTGTCTCTTTCCCGCCAACATTTTCTCTCTCTATCTCACTCTCTCTGTATCTTGGCCCGCTTGTTGTTGCTGCTGCCGATGCTGTTAAAAAGACTTTCACTCTGGCCGAGCGCTAAAGATGAAATGGCTATTGACTTCGTTTTTGGCCAAAATAAAACTGAACCATTAACTAATTAGCTTACATTTTGAGCGATTTATTGAGCTCTACATTTAAGCGTAGCGCGTCTAGCTAAAAATACTACTCAAATGGTCGTCTTTAAATTAGAGAACATGAAAAGACTGAGCAGTCGTTTTCTTAAAAGCAGGGCACAAAAATATTTTAGTTTCTATCAGTCGCTTTTCACGAAAGTCATCCAATGCATCATAAATCATTATTTAATATATATTTATATTAAGAACAATATTTATAAATGTTATTTATGGATTTATAAAAAATATTTTATTGTGAATGAACTTTTATATTATGGTTCAATCAAAGATTACATGATCAATGGTTAACTTTTCATTATAACCTTTGTATAATTCTGTTATACCATCAATACAATTTACATTTTGTATGGCTAGTAAATTTTTGAATGGCTGATTAATAAATATATAAATCTTGCTGGGCAAGTTTCAAAACAAGAATTCAGAGAATTATGTATTTCCCCCAGAACGGTTGAGATTTTTTAGCTAATTGGTATAGAGACCTTACTAGATTATATTTGAACCACACTTAATAATTTCCTGGTATGTTCTAGATGATATTTAAGAAAACAAATAATACATGTAAATAAAAGATTTTAGAAGTATTCACTTTCATTAATTTGAAAAATAACTTTAGGTATAAGGAATTATTGATTTTATTATATTAATTGAAAATAAAATGTATCTGTCAGATTCAACCCCTTTAAGAACCAAGAGGGGCTTAGTATTTTAGTTTTCCCCCAATTTTTTTGTAAAAATTCATCAAATTCCCATCACTCACCTTCTGGCCTGCCTGGGAATGGACTGCGTCCAGCACACGGGCGCCTTGTGGAGTTGATGCATATTCCGGGACGACTTGTAGGTGAGGTCGCCGCACTCCGTCTGCCACACCTGGAGATTCCCCTCCGCCGGATAGAAGGTGTACAGGCTGTGGGTGGCCGAGGCGATCACCGGCGAGGAGCCACCGCCCTCGACCACATCGACCACGCCGGCGGCCACCAGCGGCGATAGGGTGGCACTGGAAATCGGCTGGACGAGCAGAGCCTGTCCGGCTGCCGGTGCTCCGGCTGCACTGCCTCCGCCCGTGGTCTTGTAGTTCAGCATGCGGGTGGTGGGCCCGCCGGCACTGCTGCTGCTGCTTATGTTACCGTTGCCGTCGTGCTTCAGGATCAGGCTGCTGGGATCGTAGCCATGGCGATTGTGCCGCGAAATGGCGTCCACCGAATGGGAGCGAATGCCGTTGCGGGGGGGATTCATGTGGAGTCGGCGTCCGCGTCGATAGTTGGCCGTTCCGGTTCCGGTCCCCAGATTCCCCAGATTATTTCCCGATGCCGAGGAGCCCTGCTGAATGGAAGCAGTCAAGCGATGATTGTGGACACTCGAGGCGGCGCTGGGCACCAGGGGTTGTCGTTGTTTTTGGTACTGGAGGCGTGGCTGTTGCGGGGCCGGAGCCGGATGCCTCAGCTTCGATGCCTGATCCTTGGCGAAGAACTCCCGCCTCTGCAGCTGGGGGGCGGCCAGAATGAGTGCACCCCTGACGTTTCCGGTGCTCACCATTGGACCACCGTTGGATGCAGTGGCTCCAGCCGTCGTCTTGGAGGCGCCTCCAGTGGCCGCCGAACTAAGCTGGGCCAACTTGCTGGCATTGTTATTGCTGTTGACTGTACTGGTGCTAGTGGTTCCACTTGTCTGATGCTCCGAATCGGTGGAAACCCGATCCGGATCACTTTCGAAACCTTCGTCCAGGGATCGAGTTGGACTCAGAATGGGCTTCGAGTGCTGCTGCTCCAGTTTCGTAGACATGGCTGCTGGCCACTAAGGGGTATTATTTGTTTTTGTTTTTTCTGTTTTTATTTTATTTTATTTTTATTCTTCGGCTTTAGCCCGGGTATTGGGTATCGTTACACTTGCTGCACATATGCACCTTATTTCTCTCTTTCTCCACTGCCTGCCATGCACACTCGTTTTTCACATCTAATTTCGCTTGGCTTTCAGCTCGTTCACTTCGCGAAAAGTCGCGCCAAAGTTGCAGTTAGCAGTTGGTTTTGATTTTGATTTTGGCTCGAATAAAAAATCGCAGGTCCGTCACACACGTCTGTCTCGCACGAACTTTTTTTTTCAACTGTGGAGTGGAGTGCGAGTCGGAAACTACACAGACTTGATTCGCTTTACCTGTCTGTTATGGCCATGTTAGGTGGCTTAACATAGCAGTTGCTAACAGTTCGAGAGCGCAAGAGCGCAAAGAGGAAGAGCTGCGATCAGCACTTGTTGCGCTGCACCTGCTGTTACATTCAGAGAGTGCCAGAGAGACCGCTCAGCTGTTTGCCAAAAGTTATTCGCGAAATTTCCAGAGAGAATGACCATCAGAGAGAGAGAGAGGGAGAGTAAAGGTGAAACGAAACAGGAACAGATCAAGCAAGAAAAGCCTTGACATCTGCTTAATATCTTTGTTCCTGTTTTTTTCTGGTGACATTATATCTGCATTGAAATGTAAACAATAAGCTGATGTCCTATACTTTGGAAATTTTGAACTTTCAGAAGTTTAACTGGTTAACAGCTGTTTTTAATGATTTCATAAAATTCCTTTCACCTAACTCAAACCGAAACCCAATATTTGAAGTGCTACAAATAGTTCCTGTATAACCAATAACGTTATAAAGCCAATGTAAGCATTGCAGTTACACTGTAGATAACTTGGCGTATACATTATATTAGCAGCCACCATGGCGGATGATAAATACTTTGTAAAATTCTGGTAATCAACTTGATGTTCCAAAAATGGTATTTCTCCTTTTGATTTATTACCTATTTGTATCAGAAATTAGAAATAATGCTCCTTAACAATAAAAGTTAAAAACCATATTTTTGTGCACCATGCCAACTTTTTTTTACAGCGACTGTAATTTGATTTTGACTCTGACGGCTTGCTCTTTTAAACCTCTCTCTCTCTGTAATGCTCTCCTACACCTCACTCGTGGGATTTTCATCAATGAAAATACCAACTCCAAAGCAACAGCAACAACAATAACCGGCACAAAACCCGCTACCTTAAGCAGAAAGAGCGGAGTGATAACAAAACAACGGTTCGAAAAGCTCGATGAGAGCAAAAGAGCGAGGAGCTTTCGACACCTGCTGCACAACTGCAACAAAAGGTGAGTGAGCCAGAGGGGCTGGGAGGTGGCTTTTGACGCTTCGGATTCTTTTAATAATTTAATTAATACTTGAAAAATTAAATTTTTTTTGGCTTAATTATGGGCGAATTGTAAACGATGAGAGCAATTTTACTTATAATTATTTTTACCAAATTCTAATAAATTTATATTTTAAACAATTTTTAAAGCTTACAAAATGTTCAATAAACCACAAGATTCAATTATAAAATGTTGCGGGTAACAACTAATTTAAATTTACATAAAGTCACGATCTTCCTTATTAAAGAAGACCAAAAAAGGATTTACAACTATAAGGTATACGCTCTTAATATCCAGTTAGATAAATACCGTTGCTAAAATTCATCTTACCCTTTTTACCTAATAGTTAACGGTGCAAAATGATAAGAAAAATCTATTTTTTAGGAATCTTTATACTTTTTCTAAAGGAACTAATTTAATTAGTTCTAAAAATCAAGTGCATCGTAAATTCACAAAACTAAAGATACCAGGGTGCCACAGAATCTTCCGCAATGGCTAACTAATTTATAGACACCCGATTTAGCTACTTCGTGATCTTGCTCTTGCTTTTCTTTGAAAATTTCGATAATGCTCAACGATCGTAATTTTTGTTGTTCTTCTCGGCGTCGTTCCATTGATTTTCGCTTTTCACTTTATGCTCTCATTTAGAAAATTATTCACTCTCGGCAAAGATATGATCCAAGCTATATGATAGTTTCGCTAGATGTTGGTGTTGCATGTTGCTGCTGCTCTGTCGCTGGTGTTGCTGCTGTTGGTGTTGCTGGTGCGGCTTTTGTTGCCGCTGTTATAGTTATAACTGCAATTTAATTATATGAATTTTATAGTTTGAACACCATAAAAATGTCGGTCTTAATTGCGTTTTGGCAGCAACTCCGATTCCTCCACAGACGCCGGGTCTTGGGCCTTGTTATCGGTTTACGTGACGGTATTTTGATTTTTATTATTAGAGATCCCCGACTGCCACGCGGAGGTGACCCAAAGTTTTGGGCCGCTCCGGTTGTTGGTCCACCATTACCGTTATGGTTAGGCAACGAGCCCCGATTCCCAAACACTCCATAATGTTCAGCTTACGCTCATATAATACGGTGGGTGGAGCGGGAGGATTTGGCGGTAGTGTTTGCGGTTGGCTTGTGTTGGGTTCATTTGGGTTCAAGACTCAAGCGCAGCCATAAACACGCTGTAAAGTCAACAACTCCCCGGTCTTGGGGGCAATCAATCAATCAAAGTGCAGTTAGAGTTGTTCTCGGGCATAAAGCAACAACCAAAGTAGTAACCATAACAATTTAAAATAGTTTTATTATCACACGGAAGTTAGCTCACACTGAATTTGGTCAAGAAGTTGTTGACTTTTAATGCTCCTTTACACAAACTTTATTTTTAGTGAGTTAACTATGGATGACTAAATACATTAATTTATTTTTTATGATATATAAAATTATGCTTATTTTAATTATTTTGCTAATTGGTATTAATTATTATTATTAATTAATAATAGGATTTAAAGAAAAAATCATATCATCATATTCTGTTACGAAAATTCACTTTTGTGGAGACCCTTAGTTTTTTAATTTGTGGGCCCATCTAATTTCTAGCTGCTCAAATTCAATTTTCCACTAAGCCAAATCGAAGCCCACCCATTGTAGACCCCATATCGATCAAGTGCCCCATTCGATTGACTCCTCTATCATCTGCTCACATTTCTGCGACCGTACTATCGACCATCCAAGATCCATCCACCCATACATCAATTGGCGGCAATAAACAACCGTAAAATGTTTACAACCAGCCCGAGAAAAACCCACAAAAACACTGTCTCCCCATTCCAGACAATTTCATCTGATGGGCGGCCACGAACGCGACGCAAGAAGAGTTTCCCGCTGGAGGTGGGGGGCTACGGAGGGGCCGTGAGGGGGTGGTGGGCTCAGCACCAGTTTAATTACAACTTTACCAGTTATGACAGACGTCGGATCCCCAGTCTTTCCGATCCTCACAGAAGCAACAACAACAACAACAACATATGTCACATAATTTCCACAATTAAAACATAAATTGAAGCCGTGCCGCAGTCAGCTGTTGCTGTTGCTGTTTGTTGTTGCTGGCTGATCAGGGGGCGGGGCAGGGGGCTGAGCAGGTGCAACAGGCCCAGTAGCCACACGCATGCGTAAAACGGTTGTTGTTGTTATTGTTGTTGTTGCTGCTGCAGCTTCTGCACCAACAACGGCAGCAACATGCATGACATTTTTCTGGAACCCACGAAGAAATGGTGAATAGTATAAGATTTAGACTGCAAAATACCCAGTTCATAATAAATATTATATCAATGCGAATGTCTTGTAATATATATGATAGGGAATTATATTAACTTAAAAATAAAGCAAAAAATGAATAGTAAATAAAGATAATTCTATATCAAGTTAAATCATATAACACTGGAACATAGACAAAATAACTGATATTATAAAAATAATATTACTAAGTTGAAAAAACCTATACTTTTTTGAAAGACATGAATAAAAGGGTTTCTTAAAGCTTTAAATAATTTTTGTATCAATAAATTTATTATTATTATTATTAAGTGTTCGACTATAATGTAAAATTTACAGGCGAACTTAAGTTTAGCTATAGCTACGGGGCCTTAAGCTATTGTATCAATAAATAAAATAACATAATCAGATGTTTTTTCCAGTGTATCTCTACCAAACAACTGCACCGAAGTTGTAGAGTCCGCCATGACCAGCCGGTTCAGCGACAACGATAACAGCTATACAACTGCAGAACAACAGGCGGTGAGGTTGCGGATGAGGATGAGGATGAGGACGAGGCGGTGAATGAGGATGAGGCTCGCTACAACAAGGCGTGAATGCCGCAAGCAAAGCTTATTGGGGAGCACAAGCCACAAGTGACTGCAACAGGGGTACCAGCGAGCAGTAAACCCGGCTGAAACGCAACTCGGAGGCTGACTACATCATTACCGTTTTGGCCATGGGCCGCTTGCCATTGTAATTGATGTTGTATTAGAACATCATTTACGCAATTGCCACAGTTTGTGGTTGTTGCTACTAGTAGCTGATGTTGTTGCTTGGCTTTGCAGTAGATCTTTTGCTGCTGTTGTTGTTGATGGTGCGTAAAGGCCTAAAATTCAGTCATCTAACCCATACAACTTCAAATGTAAAATGTTGCTTTGGTCTAAGCTTTAGCTTCTGATTAACTTCTTCATTTTAATAGTGTTCTTTTTTACTAAGCTTTAAATCACTTCGGCCTTGATTACTCATAAACCTTTTTTAAGATTAAACATTTCATCGTTTTTGTACATAGTTTATAAAATGCAATACAAATAAATACAAAAATATTTCTAAATTTTGTGATTGTTTCTAGTAACTTATCTTTGTATATAAACAGCTATTATGATATTCATGCTGCGATATACAAGGAAATCAACTTAGTAACAGAGAATTACTAAAAACCCAGAGAATCAACCGGCCTGACAAGTTGTGATTGGCTTGGCATTGAGGCAAAATCCTGGATTACCTTGCCATTGGCCATGAACAAGTGATGAACGATCACGATGTGGCTGTCATAAGTGGATGGCCTTCATTAAAAAAGATATTAAAAAGGAGAATCCTTTAATTCGAGCCTACGAAGAGACCCAAAAAAAAATCCAATTAACTGTGTGCTCGAGTGAAAGTAAATTAAAGACCCGAATGACTTCCTCTTCTGTCCATTTGACAAACCACTGCGGACCCAAAGAATTTCCCAATCAAAGTCTTGACTAATCCACATAGATGCCGTCCAACCTGTCTGCCCCCCTGTCCAACTCCTTTTAGCCAACTCTCAAATGTGTTTTGCCCGAAAAAGGTTCAACTAACGCAATGCCGCCGCCCAAAAAAACCAAAAAAAAAAGGCTTGAATCCGAAAAGCAAACGCAGAATGCAGAATGGAGAACGCAGCGCCATCGGTCCATGATTGCCAAATCAAATAGCCCGAAAAAAAACTAAGTCCAAGCTAGAGCCGCAGAAACAAAAAGAGAACCAAAAGGAAAAACTTTGCGGCACGAAACGAGGCAACATTTTTTACGCTTAAATGGCAGATTGTTAAAATAACAGAGGCGGCAACGGCACGCAAAATTGAACAACGGCATCGTCATTGCTGCCAGTGAAAAGTGCGGGGTAACGGAGGGTGAGGGGATTCCCCAGGCGGAGGACGAGGAAGAGGGTCCATCCCACCGAGGAGCGGACGCAAGAGCCGACCATCCAACAGGTGCAAGCCAAGATTAACGCAAAATCAAAGCGGAAAAGTCTGACGCGCGTCGAGGATGCAAGGGGCAGCTAAAAAGGGGAAGGAGCATTAGAACATTTTAGTTAACCCAATAGTTGATACAGGGGTATAGAAATCTATTATTAAATAAATAAATACCTAATAGTAGCATTGCCTCAGTTTTAAAACATGAATAAATTTTAAAGCGCTGTCCTGGATCTAATTATAAATGTATTTATAATTTATTTTAAAAGTAAAAAAATGTATTTATAATTTATTTTAAAAGTTTAAAGCCTAAAAATATTTAAAGGGAGAACTGGGTAATTTTTATTAGCTTATTATTGCCTATAAACTTAAAGATCTTTTTTTTATAAAATACTTTATTTAATTAAGTATATTTGTATGCTGAAATAAAATATTTTTTCGATAAAATTAATTATTAGAATTCTGAAAACATTTTTGATACTCCGATTAAATAATAAAATAGTGTTATACACAATTATTAAAAGGTTTCCTCATAAAACCATTTCATTTTATTTTGAAACATTTTTGCGAAACCCTCTTGCAATCCCAAAATACAATCTAGATGGCCAAAGTTCCCGTTAATCCTTGCACTCTTCAGACGGTGAAAAACTCGCCATGTGGAGCCCAAGGGTTAAAGGCGGACTTCGGTTCCCCCAAATGGCTAACCGAATGCAATTGCTACCGATTCCGTGCCCCTCGCCGGTGGAAGCGCCATGAACAGAGAATCAGACGCGAAGTTGCAACCTGCAACTGCTGCAAGTCGCGCTTCGCTTTTGACTATATCATTAGAAGCATCATTAGAATCACTTGGCAGCGACTTGGCTGCGGGCAACGCCTCGAGTAGATTTTTGCTGCTGCATAATAATTGTTGAGCTCGCCTCATCGCGCGATGCCTGAATGTTGCAGGTTGAATGTAGCAGACTGCCAGTTGCCGGTTGCAAGTTGCCGGTTGCAAGTTGCCGGTTGCAAGTTGCCGTTTGCCGTTTGCTGTTTGCCTTTTGGTTTGCAGATTCCTATTTTTCGGTTTGCTGCCTGTCGATTTTCAGTCGTTGTTTGCCTTTTAGCTTCGTTCCCTTCGCTGGGCATTACACTTTTGATTAGCGCTTTCCAGGAAAAGCTGAAAATTAGCTAGAGAGCAAGAGTGAGATTCCCCACCTCCCATCTCTAAGGTTTAAATTAAGAATAGAATTTACCTTGGTCTTATGATTGCCTAACCGTACAGGGTATTTATAGGGAATGTAAATATTTATCAAGAACCATACATTTTAATATATTTACTTGGTTTTCTTACTGTTAAAAATTCAAGTTCTATAATTTAAATATTTTCCCAATATAATGTAGATTTGAGTAAAACATTTGCATATTTCAAGAAATATAATTTTACAAAGCAAATAATCAGTTAATTATTATTTATCTTCTTTAAATCTAAGGCAGCATGTTCAAGGCATGATAGTACCGGGTATCTTCAAGTCGGAAAACTCTCATATGGCGTGTTAACAATGTTTCTTTTTTAGTTACTTCCATTGTTTAGCCCTGGCTTCCGGGGCCATTCGCAGTATCATTTTAACACGTTCGAAATGAGTCTAAGACTTGCATTTATTGCTTATTATGCTGCGCTTTTCTTTTCTAATCTACATCGGCGTCTGCTCTGTTTTAAACCTCGCCGGAGACTCTGTCTGAATTTCTGTTTTTCTGTGTTGTTTTTTGTTCAGCATCAGCTATAATCTCCGCTATGGGAACAGGCAGTTCTCAAAGCCACACACATGCCACAAATTGCGGCACGTAGCTGCCATTTAGTTGAATGATCTAAGGCAATTGACAATTGCTATAAAAATGATCAGATCATTTTAAAAACTGCGAAATTCTCATCAGACATGTGATTCACGGGATGTAAAATGAATATGTAGTTAATAGAATTAAGAATTAAACACCTAAAATATTATTTAAATATTTTCCTATAAGTTATTGAATTGTAAATTTATATTTTTGTAAATTTTGTGAGTCAAAACCTTGCTCTTAATTTAAAGATGACTTTTTTAAGGTAATTTGAGTATTAATGTCCTTTACTGATGCATTATTATCATGCTATAAAATACGTTGATCTTCGGGAAAATACACGTAAACTTACATTACTGATAGCTTTCATTTTCATGTGCTAATAAATTGTATTGAAAGAACTGGTGGTTTTATGGTGAGAGCCAGCAGCATGCCTTGACATTAAACCCCATCAGTCTTGGGGCTTGAACTTCATTAAATGACGGTGATGAGGTGACTCTGGGAAGCGCATTTAAGATCGAGTGCCGAGTGCAATGACTTCCTGCACCGCACAGCTGCAGTTTAGCCTTCTGCGGCTGCGACTGAGGCTTCGCTTATCGAGCGCCCAACCGCCAACGCATTTGACAACATTTGTTTCCTCATTACTCGTATAGCTCGTATACCTGGGGATTTCACCAGCCGAGTTGAATGTTAATTGCGCGAGGCTGCGAGGAAGCATCTCTGCGGCATCTCTCGTCGTGCAAAAGAAAGTGAAATGGAAATGGGAAGCGTGGAAAGTCGACAAGAGGTGAAGATGTCTGCCCAACAACCACAGGGTTCACAATCGGTCAGCTGGTGCTGTTTTTCAGTTTTTCAGTTGTACCGCGTTTGTGCAGGAGGTGCCTGGTGCTCGGTGCTTGGTGCCTTGGGGTCAACCGAATAATTTGAACGGTCAACGAGTGTGGAAGAGTTGGTAACGATAGTTATGTGACGCTAATGCTGATGACGCTGATGAGCAGGAAGAGGCGACAAATGTTTGAGAAAACCAGCGATGCCATTTGTCCACGAATACTTCCTCGAATCGAAAGTTGATGAATGAATTAGGATTTATGTTTCTTAAAGAGTCATTTTTAGAATTTATAACATTTTTAAGATAATTAAATATTGGTAAAGTTTTAATAAATTGTTGAAAGATTTTAAAAATTGAAAAATATATTACAAATTATGAATTCTTTATTGGTAGCTAATATTAAAATTACATTTTCGCATCTTTCGCGCCACAAGTTCATTATAAATTCAACCTCAAAACGAGAGGTGAAAAATCTGGCTAGTGTGCTTCTGTGAATTTGTGTGTTTTTGAATTTAGTGCTAATGCGTACAAGAAAGAGGCGTAACAACCGAAAAAATAATAAAGTGCTAATAATTTCTGAGCAAAATTATGTGGCCCCGACATAAACGTTCCCCTGGGCATAGCTAAGTTCGCTAGCCGAAAGCAGAGCCAAAGCATAAACAAACAAGAAAAGCAATCTGATCTTAGGTATATAAAACCGTTTTCTACTCTTTAAGAATTTTTGTATATTTTTAAAGAATTTTTAAAGTAAAAATAAGGTTATTTGATATAATAGTGTTAGTTTGTCTGCTTAAATTTTTTTTTATTTCGAAATGGAAAAAACATTAAATGGTAATGATACGAAATCTCCTAAAGAATACCCTGAAAAAGTTGTTGGGGCTTAAATTGAAGCAATTTGCATTTATTTCTTTTTCTCCGGCCAAACGCAAATTGCTTGCCATATTTACTCGAAATTTTGGTTTATCTGTTATGGTTTTCTTTTTTGTGGCCCAAAGCTTTTACCATTGTAAAGAGATTGGTTTGGGCATCTGACAGATACACGCGCGTAATTAAGTTGGAATACATAAACAATAAAAAAACCTACTGCCAAATTGCCTCCCACCCTCCGTTCATTCGTGGGACGAAGGTTGGCCAAAATAAATCAGCTAACAAGACCGAACAGCAATTAAACCAAAGTAAAATCATATTTTTTGTTTTTTGATTTTTTTTAAATATTTGTGGGCTGCTTGATTCGTCGGAGGGGATATGTCCATTTAGCTGCCTATGATAATTACGCATAAATATTTTATGTGATTTCTTTCGCGGTATCTATTTTGTGTCAAGGATAAGCGGAACCACTGCCATATAATGGGGTTTTTGGTGGATGCGCTTTGATTGATTGATTGATCCGTCTTCACGGGCCAAAAAAAAAAGACAAGGTACGAAAGAAATATGATGTCTTAATGGGCGTTTAATTTGTCTTTTGATTCGTGTGCATCTCTTTGATCAAATGGAGGGCCACCAACCGAGATTGGTCTTTGAAAGCGAAGAGAACGAGCAGATATATTTCCTATCCCAAAAAGTATTTATAATGAATCAAAGATTAAGTTAATGGGAAGCTAATTATATCATACAAAAGTGAGGAATACCACAAATTAAAATATTAATAGTTGTTGAAGGAAAGCTTGTATTGATTTAAGAAATAAATTAGATTTACCAAAAAAATTTGGAATATTTTAATTAAGATCAAAAAGATAATTAAATAAGTTTAAAAATATTTTAGTTATCATGTTAGTTTTGTTGATCATATATTTTTGTAGAATTGGTTTTAATTTTTCCATATTAAAAAAATGATGTAAATAGAAACTGGGAAATAGATCCCCAGTTTAGGACTCATTGGAGACTGCGGCAAACCAGGCATGGAAGCAATTACCACGTGGAACCTTTCGCTTACCCCAACCCCATCACCTGTCCTTCCCTTCTCCGGTATTGGCTAGTGGAATTGCGGGGTAATTTGCAAACGCACCACAGTCCAAGCCCAAGACGCTGGTCAGCAATGACGACCTTAATTAGCGGGCAGAAGACAGCCGAAGAGGAATCAAAGCCAAGAACAACAGACCAAGTAATAGGCAAAACGCACATAGGAGTTTGGCAAGGGAGGGGGGCAGGTGTGCGGTGGGGTAAGTGAAGCGTTCATCGAGTAGAAGGGCGCACCGCGAATTCTAGGAAACCAATTAATGCGCCACTCGAAGTCACACTGGTTTGAGATCAACGGTAAACGTTAAAATAAAAAATAGAATCGAAAATACTGTTTAAGATAAATTTTTGTAAGTTGCGAAAACATTTTTATTCAACGAAAAATAAAACTTTGTGAATAAAATACAAAGAATACTTAGAATTGCTGACAGAGAATGAAGAGTTGCAAATAAACATTTCGTTTTAATGTATTAATAGTGAAAATATTGATTCTTTGAAATTTTATAAATTGGTTTTAGTAGGCAATCATTCATGAAAATATATGCTCATTGTTGTTTGGCAGTTACTTTTATAAAATAAACTCCACATTTTATTAATTCTTTCACTGAAACCCGTAGAAATTTCGATATTTATATAAACCATCCCGATGTGGAAAAGCCTTGAACTTCTTAATTTTTTGGTCTGATCTTTAAGTCTATGATATCATATTTTGAGACCCCAACAGTTGGTCTGCCATCATTTTTCCCTCCGCCATATGGACCGCCAACGTAGGGATCGCCGCCATTATTACCATTATCGCTTTGCTTTCCATGAAGCTTTATTCCTTCGTTGACGACATTACCAATAAATCCGAATAGTCTGTCCAGGTTTACCCCTTGAGATCCATTAAAAAAGGTTGGAAGTGTATTGCATAGTTGGATTCCCCAGAGTACAAATATTAAACCTTTCTACAAAAGAAAAATATTTTCCCTGCAATCTTTTGAATTCCACTCACCAACAACTTCATCGTAAACGTGATTTTAAAATGACTTTACTTTCAAGTATAAGACTGATTTATAGGTTCAGCAATGCAACTTAAATAAATAAGTGCATTGCTATCAGCAACAGAAGAGTGTATATGGGGGTATTACATTTTAATTAATATATTGTTTCAAATACGAATAGTTTCTACTTCATAATTAAAATAAATGTATTTTAACAATTTTAATTTAACATAAAGTCCAAATTAATTTATAAATAACCTTAAATGTAGATTTGAAATATTCCATACGCCCCTGAATTCGATGCTATCAGTAATCATTCTTTTATAAGCAATGGATTTTTTTTTCACCCCACTTCGACCGAACTCAAATTAAAGACAAAAGATTTCCCTGTCAGCAAAAATATTCTAGACGACTTTTTGTTGTGATTGCTTGAGTTATTTTTATTCCCCTGTTGATATTAAAAATATACGCATATTTTCTTAATCAAAATCAGTTTTATATGTGGTCACTTTTGCCGAGGCAGTAAGAACAATATTTCATAAGTATATACTTTATTTAACAAAGTTTTTAGTAAGCTGTTCTATTTTTTTTATTAATTTTTCTTCTTTGATTTTTCGCAGTCCTTAGTTACCCACTGTGCAAAGGGAACTTGATGGACCCCGCACATCAATTGAGATATTATGAAATCCACTGCACTCCCCGTTTTCCACCTGCGAGTGCGTGCGGTCCGCGTTCGCTAATAGAGACGCATCCATACACACATATGTATATTGCACATCCTTCTGGACCTCGCGCTGAGCTCAACGGACCCGAGCTGGGGGAAGTGAACTGAACTGAACTGATCTGAGCATCGCATAGCATTTGCCTTGTTAATGATGTGCCGTGCGCGCATTTAAATAAAGTGCCGCCCATTATAATGAGCGGAGTGCACAGCGTCCCAGTCCGCGTCTTTAGCTTCTTCACTGCCTGCCGGATACACTGGAATAAATATGTTTCGGATAAAGAAAGTTGTTCCAACGGAATATACAAAATTCGTGAAAATGTGAGAAGGAATCATTTTGTTTTAAAGTAATTTATAGAAATCATAGTGAATTTTGTTTAAAGAATTATCCCAAATTCTTAACAAATTTATCTTTAAGAAATCTGTATCAAGCGTCAAAGCAAATAACTCATTTCTTGCAAAACAACTTACCATTTGTGAATATTTTTAAATTTTTAGATGATGAACCATTCTATTAGATTATTATCCATTTTAGATTCAGTGGCGGATCTAGGATTTTGTTGTGGGGGGTGATATCAAAACAATGTTTTTGTTGCATACTTTTTGAATACCAAAATTCCTTTCATTTTTCACCCGAATGGGGGGTGATATATCACCCATATCACCCCCCGTGGATCCGCGCATGTTTTGATTATAATATAAAATATCGCAGTGTATTCGCCTACCATCCTCATGCAGCCATCGTTGTCGACATCTCAATCTCAACGTCATAAAGGAGCGGCAAGCCCCCCTTCTTCCAATTCCTGGCCTACGCATTTGTATCCGTTTGTTGGCCCTGTTCGGGATCTAATGAGCGGCTCATAAAACGCGCTAAAGTTTGCACATAAAAAGGGTCGTCGTTGAGCATTGCCGAGGTCCCATATGAAACGCATAATTAAGGCTGCGAAACTCGCTCAACTGCAGACAGCCATTAAACAAGGGGATCACTCTAACGATGGTTAAAAATGCATTTTTAATAGCCAAATTATTAACAAAGAATCGGTTTCACTGGGCATAAGAAAATACCTATCCTTTTAGAATATCCTTAAGGTATAATTCGGATTATTTTTATGAAGTGCACATTTTTCAAATTGATTGGTATTTACTTCTTGCACGAATAATACTTCATATATTAGAATCTAAATATACAACGCTTGTGGAACTTATTTTTTTGGTATTATAATCTAGGTATACATATTACAATTGAACGATCTAACAACGATTTAACACTCGAGTTAGTTGCTTCCCCATGTGAATATTAATAAAGCTGGCAGCTATGACACATCAAAATTTCAAAATTGAAATCAGGCGGAAGAGAAATATTATTTTTGCCTGCCGTACTCTCTAGTCGCATCTTCAGTAAAAAGCAAACATTTATCGCGCGGCATTTTTCCAGTTCACAAAAAAAGGAAAATTAAACAATTTTTCCCTGTGAAAATGTGCAAATAGAAAGTTTTCCTCTGTAGCCCGCCGAATGCAGTAAAACAATTAAGGCAAGGTGAGAGGACAGTGGGGCGGATGGGTGGGAAAGTGAGGCAAAACTGCAAGCTCAGCGATAGAAAGCAACCTTAATGACAGTGGGCAGTGGCAGTGCACAGTTTGGCGGGCACTGGGCCCCCGCCATCCCCCATCGGGGGGAGCTTCAGGTCCCAGCCCCATTTCTTGTGTGGTCGTCAATTGACATAACATAAACATTTGCACTCGGGCATTTGCCCACGAGCACACGCAATCGCAAATCGCCTAATTATGGCCCTTTGCGGCTCTTCTTCTTCCAGCTCCGTTGGCCCATTCAATCGATTCAAATGCCCGACAATCTTTTCAATTATTTCTTATCACCTACGGGAGACCAAGGCACATGTAAGTACACTGCTTAAATAATCGTGCTAGACTTTGGAAAAAGTTTGATTAAATTAAAATATAATTAATGTATTATTTTTGTTATTTTAAGATTGGGTAAGTGATTGAAGATCTTAATATTGGGATGATTATAATTTTAAATTGAATATACTTTTAGCTGTTATTATTTTGTAATTTTTACTTTTCATGTCTGTATTCATTATTATAATAAAATTTATATTGCAATTATTCAATTATTATTAATCTCGGTAAGTAATATTACCACATGTTTCTTTAATGCAAAATTTAGTTGTCTATTCGGTCTCACACATTTAACAAATAAAAAACATTTTCTTCTAGTGTAATTGCATGGCTCTCCGACAACTTTGTTGCAAGTTTCCGACCAAGTTGCTAATGGCATCTGTTGATTTTGTTTGTTTCGCTTTTATTCTTCCTCTGGAGATGCATATTTAGCTATTGGAGGACGTCGATCGAGCGAGTATCTTAACTGTCCCGACCAACGACACTCGATTGATATAAATTTCAGCAAAATTTCTGACTATCACAATTTCCCCTGGCCGTTTTAACTGGCCGGTTGTGTTGCCGCCTGTTTCAAGCGGAGTCCATTGCATATTTTCGGCTTATGGCGAATTTTTCGCGTTTATCCCACGTTTCCAACGTTTTTCGGCGGATGGCAGTTGTTTGATTAATTACCATGGCCAATGCAAAGGAAAATCGCTGTACGAGTTTCGTTCATCGGGGCTTTTGGCAAATTGTCCACAAGTTCCGTCCAAAAGGAAAAACTATTGACAAATGTCTGGCTGGGGAAAGGGGATGGAAAAAGGCTCGACTAATTTGCTGTCCGTTAAAATCCAAAGCTTTAAATTGGGAAAGTTTACCGGTTGTGGGGCAGGCATTTTAAAATTTGTCAGGACTTGCTGGCTTTGATTAACCCTTGTATGCCTGTCGGATTTTAATTTAATTTTTTATTAAATTTCTTACCTCTTGTACATACAAAGTTCAGCTCCTAATTAATTTTCTTCTTTCCATGAATATTTTACAAAATCTCACAATTTACTTTACACCTTGATCTTACCACACAATTTAGCATTTCTGAACCGTGAAAACTTCCACTCTTCGTTCTTCAAGCTTGGTACATATGTACTAGGTCCGGTCCTAGAAAAGTGAAACCACTCTTGCAACCTGAGTTGACACCTGCATACAGTCCGATGTCTCCATAACCGTAACCGTCTTACATCGATTCGATCGATCCGCCGAGCCACTTGCACTTTCAGCATCGTCATTCTACTCGCGGACAACTTTCTTCTTTCATCCCGTATCTTTTTCTGCTGCACTTTCGTTCAATCGGTCAACGCAACTCGGCTGCCGGTGTATCTGAATCTGTGTTTTTGTGCCTCTGCATCTGTACACTCAAAAAAAAGGCTACTAAATGCTAAGCTTTGAT
Source organism: Drosophila pseudotakahashii (assembly GCA_035046095.1). Classification (NCBI taxonomy): domain Eukaryota; kingdom Metazoa; phylum Arthropoda; class Insecta; order Diptera; family Drosophilidae; genus Drosophila; species Drosophila pseudotakahashii. Next base: position 1,422,752 of record JAWNOE010000159.1, on the reverse strand, counting down.
TAAAAAAGGTACGAAATTGAAAGCGAATTCTATGACATAAACATTATTATGTACTGGTTATTAACTTTTGGGAAATTCCAGAATATTTAAACTTATAACTTAACATATTTCTTTCGGTGTACATTTGTTGCGTTGCATCGCCTTGGGGGCCACCTTATGATGCCCGTCGATGGTAATTTGCATATTTTCCGCATGCGCAGACGACTCGAGTCGGCCAGTTTATTAAACAAAAATATTGACATGAAAATCGGCTTTCGATTTCCACGGGACAAATTGTGCGGCACAGTTGCACCACACTGAACCACACCGCACCGCCGAAACGAGATTAAATGGAAAGTGAAGTTGCACATGCGTCGCCAATCAAGCCGATGAAGCTCTGAGCCCCAGTCTACCACAGTCTTAGCCAACTCTTAGCCGCTCGGCCTGTCGTCTGTGTAATTAGGACAAAATGTCTAATGTTGACCAATGCCGAAAAAGTAAATACAACTCGGTCCAGTTTGGTTTCGTTTCACGCACCTAATGATCATTTAGCGGTCGGTGTTTGTTGGCCATTTAGTCGAAGTGGCTCTAAGCCGATCAATCTGGGAGCCACTTTTACCCCGACTGGGAAAGTTCTTCCATCACCTCGACCGAAGATGTCGCTCTTCGGAATGTAAACAAAGATGGGATGAGGGTTTTTGGATTTTTCTTTGGGAAATTCAGTTTCACTTGAACCGAAACTGAAAGTTTCCGCTTCTTGGGGATTAACTTGGAATTAATTTTCGAATTCGATTTCTCTCTTAGCATATATACGATGAACTGCAACTAAAAATAGCACTTAAAAATATTTAAAAATTCTATTCTATATCTCAAAAACAAAGGTTGTTAAATTTTGAAAGAAAATAATAAGAAAGAAAAGAATGACAAAGGTATAAAGAACGAAAGTATATAATATACATTAAAAAAAATTAAAAACGGAAATTTGTAATTAAATTACGAGGTAAGAATGTCAAATGTCTAGAACCCAAAAGTTGGGATGGATTACAGAAAAATGCCGTTAAGAGCATGGCGGCTCCATTAGCAACCAACCCTCGGCCATTTCTCATTGCACCGAGCAAAACTGAATTAAAGCAACAATTATTTATTTAATCATATTTCATTGAGATTGAGCAATCAGCTGGAAGAGAAGCTCGGCTCAGAATTCTCGGCTACCTGACACTGCACATCAGAAGCATCTTCTGCAATTATTTGTGCATTAGAGGAAGCCAGCTACCTCGAGCTGTCGGCTAATGTCAGTTTAAGTGTGGCAATGAATAGAAAACATACCGAGGAAGTGCACCGGGGAAAAGCCAGTCGGTGGGAAAATACTCGAGCAGTTGCATCTGGTTGCAACCTGCAACCTGCGGACGACAACCTGGTTGTTGGGCCTGAAATAATATTCGCATTAAGAATGCCTGAAATGTGCGCCAAGTCCTTAAATGCATCCGCTATACGAATTGCGCTGCCAAATCGAATTAATTCAGTTGATTGCCCCAAAAATGGCAGCCCACGCAGTAGCTTTGCACTTGCTCAGTGACCATAAGTGCATTCGGCGGAAAACGGAACGCTTTTGGCAATCCATAATAAATTCACATTTAAACGCAGCTATGAAGTTTTATTAATAAACTGGAGTCTGACCCACATAGCCATCAATTAGTATTTCCTCTGACTGTGCATCGCCAATAAAAACTAAAGTAGTTAAAGTAGAGGAACAATAAAAAGAAGATTTAAAAAAAAGAGATAAAATAGTTTTAATCCCCAAATAGAACGGTGTATTAATAAAATTGAATAATTTAATAATTTGATTCTAACGCAATATAATACTTTAAAACAACTTTTTTTTATGAATTATTTTTTATTTTATTAAAAAAATATATATTATTCAAGAAAAAGTTCAATTATTATTTCTAGAAGGAATTTATTTTTATATATTTTATTTCTTTTTTGTTAAAATCAAGGAATCAATCAACCCCATTAGTTATTTCTTTAGAAAAGAATAAAACAAATTATGCCAACCACTGAGAAGTAAAACTAATTTTTTTCAAAAACGAAACAGTATCTAGTGAATTTAATAATAAATTCGTACAATATTTATAAAACAATTTGAGTACACTTGATATTTTGCTGAAAATAAATTAAGTTTCGGGATGACACGGTGAGCATAGCAAAGAATATGAAATGAGGGAGGAACAAAAGGCACAAAAGGGTCAGACTGCTAACGAAATTCGTTCAATCATCGATAATCTCGGTTATCTTGGCACTCTCGGCGAATACGTCGGGGATCTCCGCCTCGTCGGACCGCTCAATGATCTGATACCGCTCCGCCGCCGCCAGGCACTGGATGGCCACCTCTCGGGCTTTGGCACGCGTGTCATCCGGCAATTGTCCCAAGCCGCTAAGCAACTCCATGATGTCCGTCTCAAACAACTTCTTGGCGATCTCCTCGCCAGCGTTGATCATATTTAGGATAACCACAATGCCGCGGTGCTGGACTGACGGACTAGGATTGGCGATAAGCGTGTGCAAGATGTCCAAGCAGCTGGCGATGTCCAAGATCTTTTCGCAGCACTTGGCGGACACCGAGGTTAGCATGGCCAGAGCTCCGGCACAGGCTGTGGCCGTCTCCTCGTCCTCATCCTCACAGAGCAGCGCCAAAAACTTCACTCGGTCGTTATTGCCCTCGAACATTTTCACTACATCCTCGCTCATTACCAGATTACACAGGCATTGAGCAGCCGCGCGGGTGAGGTAAAGATGATCTTCCATCAGATAAAACTCAATCTTTGACAGGCCCTGCTCCTTAATGATCCTCTGGCGCACGCTTTCGTTCATGCTGGCCAGATTGGTAAGCGCCATTAGGGATTCGAAGTTCTCCAGCGCCGTGCAGTCCTGCAGCAGAAGGTTCAACAGGGGACGGATTACATCAAGCGATCGCTGACCGCTGAAAGCCACTTCGGGGTTGATGGTTATGCCAATCCTGGCCAACGCCTGAGTGGCATGCCGTTTTCCCTTATCAGTGCCTTCAAGAGCCATGCGAAGCAGTGCCTTAACGCCCCCTTCTTGAACTACTTTTCCACGCAACTCTTTCAATCCACAGACTGAATTCAAGACCCTGGCAATTAGCTCCTGCGAATTGTGGCTCTCCGTTTTAGACAGGGCACATAGAGCAGTTGTAATGCCCTCGTTGGCCAGCACGGTAATACGCTTGTTGATGAAATCTACATCGTCCAGCTCGTGCTCCTCGGGTATGTGTTGCTTGGCAAACTTGGCCAGTTCCACCATCTCGGGCAACAGCTCCTGTTTCTCATAAGCGTTGCACAGATTTACAAATGTGGTGACCACACCATAAAGGCAGGACTGATTTCCAGCGCGGGCCAAATCCATGAGAGCGTGTATAGAAGCCTTATCCTCGATTAGCTTTTCCTTGCACTCAGCGTCGAGGGTTAGATAGGCCAGACCATCGGCCGCCCATCGGCGGATATCCCTATCCTTGCCTGGCTTGATCAGGAACCGACGGCATGCCTCCGCCAATTTGAGAGCGGCTCCATCGCCAAATGGACGGATGGCCGCGTCCTGACCACCATAGCTGCCCAGCTTGCAAAGCCCTACGAGAGCGCGCACTCGAACCCCATCGTTCTTGGAGTGGTAGAGCCGCTTCAGAATGTCCACACCCTGCTCGACAAGAGCCTTGGCCTTGTCCTTTTTAGAGGAAGCGGCGATCAGGCACTCGCAGGCCACTCGCTGCTGCAACTCATCGTCGGTGGTGGCCATGGCTAAAATCATCTGTAGGATGCCTGTGAGAATAGGAAAGTATTATTTATATTTATATATCCTTTTCTCGCCCTGATCATACTAAAAAAAAATAAGACTCACCATCTCTGGCCACGACCTGATTGCCCACATCCAATGGACCATTGAGCAAAGCTGTAATCGCAACTGTGACCCGCACTTTGGACTCCATGTCGGGCGCCAAAAGCTTGTCCTTAATGTACTCATCGATCTGTTCCACGAATTTCAGCTTGGCCGCATCGTAGTACATGTTTTCATAGATGCGGGCCAGACAAACGGAAGCAATTGTGGCCGACGACCCGGTGATGTTCATGGCACTCTCGTACTTGTAGTCCTCAAGTTCGGAACAAACGTCCAACAGGCGGCACAGACCCCTGATTTCCACCAGCCTCTCGGCCCACTCAAGAGCGGTGTAGTGAACATTCCTGGTGATCAGCTCCATGACGGCATCCCTAGCCGCTCCCGAAATCGTGCGATCCGTGATACTATAAACCAGGCAGGTAAGCAGCGTGTCTATCTCGCGGTTGTTCCTGGAGCACAGTTCCTTGTCCGGCTTGGAATCCATTTTGTTCTTCAGCCCAGACAAAGCGTTAATGATTGTTTGCAAGCAAAACTGGGCGGTGGCCACACAGTCCTCGTGTTTCTGGTCGAGAACTCTCATGAACCAGGGCACTCCCAGTTCGGTGAGTACGCCTTTGGTACGATCCACGCTATTTTCACAGAGAGCTGCCACCACTCGCACCATGTTCACATAGATGTCCTGGTCCTTTTCCACCTTAGTGAGCGATGCCACCTTGGTGATGCAGTGCTCCTTGTAGAGGAGTTCGGCGCCAGTCTGCTCCTTGGCTAGAACTACTAGGTTATTGGCGGCGGCGCGACGCTTGTCGATGGGAGTGGCCAAATCAAAGGTGAGGTCCATCATCTGCTGTACCTTCGAGGAGGTCTTAGAATTGCGGGCCTTCCGCTCCTCCACGATGACATGCAGCCTCTGGAGCATGGGCTGCACGGTTTTGTTGCTGGGATCCGCCTTGAACAAGGCGGTGGCATCTTTGTAGGCCTCCTCGAACTTCTCCAGAGCCTCGTACGCCTGGGCCCTGCGGAACAGAGCCTTGGGGTCTGCCGGACCCACTTTCAAGGATTCCGTGCAGTCCTCCAAGGCGCTTTCATACTTCTCCAGCTTCAGATAGGCAGCAGCACGATTCTTGTAGAAAACCGGCAGCTCCTTGTGCTTGGAGCCCAATTTAATGGCGGTGCCGTAGTGCTGCACTGCCTCCTCCCAGCGGGAGGCCTTGAAGGCCTCGTTGCCCTTATCTTTGTAGCTCCCCGCATCGGAGACTTCGTCACTGCTGATGGTATTCGTCATGGTTACACAATTTTCTGTATGAAAATACACAAACTTTAGATGCAACTTCCTATTGATCGCAGATGACTCACTATTCGGATCGGATGTGTGCCTTCTGGCCTAAATTTCGACTGCCAGAAACTTCTCGATCGCTCTCGAATGCGCACAGATACAGATACAGATGGATAGCGGGAAAATCAAGCACGTTGTGTGAGAAAATTCAACCGGCTGCTGCGCTGTTCTATATATAAATAAGATCGGAGAAGAAAACCAAAATAGTTGCAACAGTTGCCATTCGCAGCGAAGCGGGCTCACAGCTGTTTAGAGCAGTGGTGAAGCTTATGGCCAGTTGAAAGCCAGAAAAGACTGTAGCCTATTATTTTGAAGAAAGCTAAAAGTTAGTACTCAGATACCTCAAACTGTTTTATATGCTTTATTATAAAAAAAAAACAAAGAAAATGCCCGAACAACATTACAACATTTTGTAATATGGTCTTATTGTAAATCAGCTTTGTTCACAAACAGCAAACAAATCAACTGGCGCCAATTTTAAAATATTACAAAATGTTGAGCCGACCTGGGTCGAAAGCTTTAAATTTGCTGTTGGCATGGCGATATGTATTGCCGCAACTCCTACAGGCAGTTTTCCATTGGTTTTTGGGGTTTTTTCCTATGCTTAGCTAGCAGTTTTCGTCGTACTGAGTACTAGGCTTTAGCTTTTAATTCCCAGCGCCACTGGTTCCGACTTCCATTGGTCTATCGATAACAACGCAGGCGAGGGTGAACAAGTTCAAGTTCAAACAGCTGATCCGATTTGTTTTGGGTTTTCATGTGATATAACGAAGCGAAAACAATTGAAAGGAGCCAAAGGACTCATCCAGGATGTTCCAGCACGGCCCAATGCTGTGGCGACCACTGCTCGTCCTGCGCAACCTGCACCTGGGTCAGTGCCAGCAGATGAGTCACTACGATGCCCTGGGAATCGGACGACGATGCACGCAGAACGAAATCAAGGCAGCCTACTACAAACTCTCGATGCTCTACCATCCGGACAGGAATCAGGGCAGCGAAACCGCCGCCAAGAAGTTCCGGGAGATCAACCAGGCGTACGAGATCCTTGGAAACTACCGCCTACGACGTCTCTACGACAAGGGCATCGTGCACACAGCGGGCGCCCAATATGCACAGGATGTCCACGATGTGGCGGAGCCCGTGGTGGAGGACGATCCGGAAACGAAATTCTACAAATCGCGTTTCCAGAAATCCCGTGTCGCCGACGCGGAGGGGCGTCAACCCATCTACGACTTTGACGAATGGTCGCGGAATCACTACGGCAAATCCTTTGACCGGAGACAGGCCGCCCAGGTCAAATACGACAGAATTAGGGTGCAAAAGGAAACAAATAAGATGTCTGGTCAAACGGACATGGTCCTGCTGGCCTTCCTGTTCTTCGGAGTGGCCATATACCTCATGTTCCTCGCCGAGAGCTCCTATGATACGCCCAAGCAGAGGGCGGAGGAGCGGCACAGACGGGATCGGGAAGAGCGAGAGCAACAAGTGACCGGGAAGAAGTCTTAGAGTTCACTAGTCCACAGTGTAAATAGAGTTAAGTTTAATCAATTAAATCGAAAGGCTATTTTTGTGATTAAGAAATCTGGTCGGTTTTGTTATTGATAAATAGTTATGGAAGTTATATTTGAGTTTTCAGTTCGGAAACCTTTCCTTAAATTATATTTGTAGGGATAAGACTTAAAGTAGGGATAAAACCTTGAAAACGTGTGGGAATTCCCAGCTTCACATTTAACATGTGAAAGAATAAACCGGCCCTTGAATTATAAACAAAAATTAACATAGTTTTGTGAGATTAACTAGGTAAACTTTAATCAAAATTTAGCGGGGCGCTTGCGCGCAGTGTACTTCGTATCAGGACGCGTTTCCAATCCCTGCCGGCGTCGGCGTTCCTTCTTGGCCAGAATCCAATCTCGGGATTTCTTCGGAGCCTTTCCACGTGCTTCACGACAGGCATCACGTTTCTTGATATAATTAACACGACGCTCCTCCTCAGGAGAGCCTGAAAAAAGGGGGGTAAAGGTTGATAATGGAATAGTCACTTTAGGAATTAATTAGACACCCACCCAAGGCCTTTGGCAGCTCTGCCGATCCTCCAGTCATCAGCACCAGATAGTACTTCTTTGCCTTGGCGGAGTTAGGATAGTCAACGACCAATCCTCCATAGAAACCCGCCTTCATGGCCTGCGAGGTGACCATCTCAATCTGATCCGAGTTCTCCGGATAAAATTGAAAGACGGCGCGGGCGGTACGCGTTAGACAGGAAAACAAGGTGGTGAAGAACTTTAGCAGGCGCTTGTGGGGATTGTGATACGACTTGTCCGCGTTGCAAAGCCACTGGAGAGCAGAGATCGAGATGGCGCCATCGAAGGTGCCCGGCTTGAAGGGCATACCCTCGCCCATGTCACCCAGGATCACGTCCCCGGCCACTTCCCGTTCCACCGCAATGTCCAGCATAGACTTGGATATGTCTATGCCGATCCACATATGTTCGCTGTCCTCGAGGACGCTTCCCGAGAGGCCAGAGCCACAGCCAATGTCCAAAATCAAGCGGGATTCATCGTCATCCGGGAAGGCCAGCAGTTCCAATGCTCGTTCGGCCATTTCCACTTGGATCTCAATGATGCGGGTGCTAAAATTCCATACTAGTATTGAGTGCTTCTTTTTGTTAAACCAATTACTCACTTTGTGGAATATTTCTTAGCCTCATCATCGTTGTAAAACTGAAAGAGTACAGATTTAGAAAGAGCCTTATTTTTACCAAACCACATATTTACAATTTCTGGAGGTGCTGCATGCTCTGGTCTTCTAGCCATATTCCCTGTATTTCTTGGAAAATTACAAAGCTATAAAAAATCAGCAACGTTTTTATATAAACAAAATAAAAACTCGGCTACACGTGCAATCAGCGCACAGCTGTTTGCCATTCGGAGCGCAACGCCTAGTTATCGACTCGACTATCGCTATCGACCAAGTCATCGAGCTAGCCTACACCAACACATATCGCAGCGCAGTAAAAATCCGTGAAAAATGCAATTTTTCATTTAAAATTAAAGAAATAATCATGTGAAGAGTGCGATTTAAAGTGTAAACTTGTCCGTGCACCAAGTGAAACGGTGAGTTGAGCCTGAAAACTCGCACGGATTGATTAAAAAGCTAGCATTTGCATGGGGCCGTTTTTGGGTGTGGGAGTGCGCCACTGAAAATTGTTACCTGTGTATGAGTGTGTAATGGTTCTCTGACGCGTCAACAAATGCAAATGACAGTGTTAAGTGCTAATTGGCAACCGCTGTTTGTTGTTGTTGTCCAGGCGGAAATGTAAATGCAAAAGTTCAGGTGTGCGTGTGTGACACCGTTATGTCTGTGCTAAAAAACTAGTGGCACAATTTGCGTAGGAAACCCGTTACGCTGACCCGTTTACCTTGCTCCAATTTGCTCGAAAAAAGCGAAAACTCATCTAGCCAGTAAACACAATAACAACAACAACAACAGGTTAATGCTTCTCACGCAGGTAGAACAAATTAATTGAGTACATCTTTATGAACAGCTGTTTTTCGGAGTAAAAGAGAGGATTTTCTCTCGCTCCGTTTCGATCATCAGTAGCTTTAAAAATGTTTCGCAGTCAAGTGCATTTCAAACTGCATCAAAACTTGCATTTCATTTGATGTAAAGTTCCTTTGTTTTCTGGCCAAATAAATAAAGCAATCGAATTCAGGTTTATTTGCGGCTCGTCGGTTTACTGCCTGTGCTGTGGTACTCTTTGCATATTTATGAGCAAACTGGTTATTCTTTTTGGCAACGGAACATCTTTCACTCTTTCCAAGAACAACATTCTCTCCTCCGATCGCCGATGGTTACAAAATTTACGCAACAAGCCGCGATCGCGGTCGCTGGCCTCTTCACTCAACAAGTTTGCCAAAACCCCCAGAAAAAACAGAAGGTGAAAGAAGAAATCGAACCCCGAAGCTTTTAATACTCTTGAAGTTATTGATTTTGACTTTGTATACATACAATATATACAATGATCAAAGAAAAAGGTATTTAGCTAAGAACAGCTTATAATCTATGTTCTTATATCTATCATGTTATGTTCAATCGTTGAAATATAGGCCGTATACAAAGTTAGTCAAGTTAGGAACTAATTTTAATAAGAAATACATTCGAAACTTCCTCAATTGGCAATACCCACGGATAGTGTATAAACTACAACCGAACCCGCTGTCATCCATTTTGGAAACCAGATACAGATACGGGAACAAAGACAGATACAGAGCCAACTACAGATGCTCGCTGGCTGCTGGGAAGAGTAGCTTCAGTTGCGTGCCTCCATTCCCCCAGAGCAAACCGTTCCCGCCGGAAGAAAGTAAGAAAAGCAAGAAATGCGCAGTGGGTTACCGCTTTGTCCACTGCTGGTGGTGCTCCTAGTGGGTCACCTAGTGGCTCCCGTGGCACCGGCTAACCTACTGACCAGCTATCTGCCTGCCTCCATGCAGGCCTTGGCCTACTATATAGACCTGCTGCAGTACGAACCACTCTCCAGCACGACTGTGGAACCACCATTCAGTGCGGATGACGACGTGGTGTCCACAACAGCCAGTGCACGACCATCCACTCCGTTGCCCACGAGGATGAGGACCACCACCACCACGAGGAGACCGAGTGGAGTTGGAGGTTTGGGGTCGGTCTGGTGGCAACCGCCAAGCTGGTGGGAGACGCCCCAGAGGACCTCCACTACCGAGAGACCCACATCACCACCCACTTTGTCGCATCCCCCAGGGATTTTCGCGCCGGCTTCGCAAACGGAAAAAGCACTCGAAGGCTATACTCTATTCGAAGAAATTGAAGATGGTGTGGACTTTGATAAGTTGCCTCTGTCTTTAATCCGTGACATTCAGAGCGAACGCGATGACTTTACCAATGATGTGGAATCGCTAGATAACTTTTTGCGTCTGTACGACGATAATTACGGAAGAGCGGCCTTTGACTTTGAGTCCGCCATGGATCGGTGGAGTAGCGCTTCGATAGCAGGCAAAAAGAGGGTTCCGCCCACCAAGCCCTATGTGGATTTCCTGCTGGTCTACGATCTCCTGAAGCGCGATGCTAAGGCGGCAAATCTCAGCAAGTACGAGGGATACTCCGAGGACCTGCTGCAACAGCTGCATGAGTTGTCCCAGGCCTCTTCGGCCAGGCAATTGCATACTCTCTTCCAAAGGATGCTGGACCGCGGCGATGTCCAACGGAGTGACGTGGTGGCCCGCGTGCAGGGGATCGTCAAGGATCTGGGGAATCCCAAAAGCGCCACATCCAAGGCATTGGCCTTCATTCCCAGCATGCAGTTTCTACCTTAAGCTCCTAGATAAGTCGCAATAAAGTCGAGGGACCATTTGACCTTGTAAAAACCTACTGAACGAAGTAAAGAAAAGTTTTTTTGGCCCAAGTCCTATACATATCAAATAAGCTATAAGTTCACATGAACCACATTTTATAGATTATGGAACCAATGAGCAAAGTGTGAGTCATTTGTTGATATATCAACTTACTTATAAGTATGTATCATATGGATATTTGCTCAACTATTGGTTACTTCTTCGTAGGTTTTTATGTTGTTAATAATTAAATAATGCTCTACTAATATTGGACCAAAAGAACATCTACTCGCGCTATTTAATTTATGTGAATTTAAGACCGATATATGGATTCCATTTTTGGATTCTCTGAATCAACCGCTTGGCAATCGCTTTGCTGCCGGAAGTGTCACGGGAAATGGCCTCATAGGACAAAGGAAGCAGGACATTGGACACAGAACACTCCCCTAGGGCCATTCCTCCCGCTTAACCCCATGTTGGCCAAGTGAGTTAACTGACACATTGACATCGTTCACAAAGTTGCGGGTGTGAGTGCATCGGTGTTAATGTGTTATCTATAACAGGTCAGCCGGCTGCAAATTGTTGCTGCTTCTGCCACAGTTTTTTTTGTTGCTGCATCAGCTGCGATGCGACGTCATCGACCACTCTCTCATTCACAAGGTTCTCTCTTTTCGCCAGTGCTTGCCACCCACTTTTGCTCTTTGTCCGCGCCTCCCTCTTAGTTGCGCTCTCGCTGTCGCTTACTCTCTTTGTACACAGTGGGTTGCTTTTCTTTTACTTCCCTCAACGCTCTTTGATTTTATTATGTTTTTGCGCTCTCTCACTCGGAAATTAATTTCGCTATAATACCCTAAAGTCAAATACACTTCGATTTGCCTTTTAAAGAGTCAATTGATATTAGCTTGTGATTCATGAATCATGGTATTCAAAAAGTGCTTTTAAAAATAAATCCAAAAAGTTAAAGTACACATTTTTTACAAATAGGTTTCTCTTCTGAATTCGTTATAATGGGCATTCAATTTAAATTTGTTAAAAAAAATATTTTCCTATTAGGTCGGTATTCAGGTATACAAATTCCGTAAATTCACTAGTATTTTGTGGTACTATAACTTACAACATGTATGTAAAAGAACTTTTAAAAAATGTTAAAGTACATAAAACTAATTTATACCAATTTCGTTTATATAAACGGATATATGGTTTACATGGTCGCTTGGTAATGTTGATTAATATTAGAAAATCTTAATAGAGTCTGTGAAGTCCCTTGCACTACGTTCCGAACTCCTAATCGAAAGTATAGTACTCTCTGGAAAGAGTATGAAAAGAGCGCGCTCTGCTATCCGGTGGATTGCTGTTCGCCAGCGCTCTTTGATTTCATTTTGTTTTTGTACTCGGTGCGCGTAGCAAGTGCAAGCGGCTCTGGCTCTGCTTCTTATAAGAGTTCCGCCTGTAATCTCCTCTAAATCGGTTTAATTTTTTCGCAATTTACGCTACATCAAGTGACAAGCTATTGAAAAATTAATTGCCCAATTGAAATTGAAAGGCATACAAAAAACATTCATATCGAAGTGCTTAAAACTGGGCCTCAAAAGTGCTGTTGTGGAAAAGTTATCGATTTGTGTGAAAGTTGCAGGCTGCTGCAGATTGGCGAAAGAAAAGGCGAAGAAAGTTTTCTGGAAATGTGAAGACACAACAAATCACAACAATGGAAAACTTAAACTTTGCACGCACGCCGCAATTTCTGCGCAAAGTTATCTTCGAGGCGCGCAGGTAAATGCAGGAAAAATAACAAAAACAATGGAGGAAGGGTGACGAAGAGGGGTGGGTTGGGGGAAGTCAACCCACCACCGAAAGAAAACACCACCCACCGGCGAACGGGTCACCCTAATATTCCGTATTCCACGGGACAAGTCTAGCCGGGATTTGAAATTGTGGCTGGTTCTTGGATTCTCGTTTCTAGTTTGTTGCACCTTACAGGTTTTACTTGTTTTCCTTTTGTGGGCTGCGTATGTGGGCGGAAGGGGGTGGTGCAGCAGCCCGATACCGTCTTATGTAACTCGAGCCTGCAGACGTCAATGGTTCGGTGTCCTCACGCCAGAGGATTATTTCTCCTTGTACATGTGTACCTACAGCTACGGTCACAATATTAGCAGCCAAATAGGTTATCCCGGAAAGTGAAGTAAATTAAATAAGGCCTCATTAATTTTATAGTAACTTTACCGTTTTTGTGTAATTTAGTAGCCCACAAAAGGATATTTTTAGTAAAGCATAATTTTATTAGTCATCAGTAATAATAAACGGTTTTATATACGTGTAAATATTTTTAGAATTTAAATAAAATATTATAACAAAGCAACTTGAATATGACTATATATTTAATATAAAAAAAATCCATATTTTGATTAACCTTCACAGTATAATTATAAATTTTAAAAATCAGAAAAATTATAAAACCGTTACATACATTTATTAAAACCTAATATTCAATTGCCATTGCTAAAGCTTTGACTGATATTGTATGCAGTATGAAAATATGTACCTTTGTGCAACATGCCACACACGCCACTCGAGGCACAAACCGCAAACAAAGCCAAAAGACAACAAAGAAGCAGAAGAAAGGAGCTGCAACGAACCGAAACCCCTTGGCGTCTAGAACCCCTAAGCCAGGATACCCTTAAAAAGTCCGACAATTAGTCATAGGAAATTGCACATACTCTAGAAAAAAGTGTTTCCACAAGTATGAAATCATCTTGCACAAGCTTACGAGTCCACAACATTCACATACTCTTCACTCATATTTTTATATTTTTACTAATTAAAGTACTAATAAAAAAGAAAGAGAATCTAAATGTGTCATTAGACTAAAAATTGCGAACTTAGCGGCCTCAGCCATAACTTATTATTCAGCCCAAAAGAGAAAAAAAAGTTATTTTTTTAAATCTTATGAGAATTATCTAAATCTATTATCCATTATGTACTCATATACTGTTAAAAATCTTGCTAATGAAGTGGACTCATAGTACGAACTGTAAGATCTTGATATTATTTCAAACTCGGTGTACGTTAACGTTAAATGGGGCTTTAAGTTCCAAATTATATAATGGAACTTAAGAGTAATAAATACTGCAAGCGGTATTCCCAAGCCCCGAGGTGCAACAACGCCCCAAGCCATTAAAATTCTAGCCCACCCTCCCACATGCCAAACCCATTGTCTTGGACTCGGCAACCCCATTACCCATTGCTGGCGGCCATCATTTCGCACATCGCACACGAATGACGAGGACATGAGCTTCTAGCCCTCAGGCCCCTTCGATTTTCCCTACGAAATGTCTTTGTTTCGGATTAATAATTTGGCTCCTCTTGACTTTGCCGCCATCTGTGTCAATGGGCGCTGCTATCGAGCCCAAGGCGACATCTCTTTCCCGCACTTATCAAAGCTGCATGTGAGTGGGTGTGTGGATAAAACAAGAAAGTAGGACGGGTGTGGGTGGGTGGATTTCCTAGTTGTAATGGTGCAGCTTCCGCTTGAAGCGTGCCAGCGTATCGATACATTTGAATATGTTTTTGGCATGACTTCGGTATAATCATCACCGTCATCATAGTCGTATATATAGATCGAGTGATGCATACTTTTCCTCACAATGCCGCGGCAGTCCCTTCTCGATACCCCCTCTTTCGTAGTATATATTCCGTAAAGTGATTGTTATACATATTTCCGCGGTCTTCTGGAGCATATTTGCTATATTTGAGTAAATATTTTGACCCAAAGGCCTATTTAGTAACAGTTAACTTGGCGTTGCCTTAGGGATTATGCCGCAAATGAATATATTAAATGTTTAATTTATATTAATAGAGCTCCCCCAGTCGTTTGATTGATGGGTGACCTATTTAAGATATTATCGGGAATATTTTAGATAAAGCTTTATTTTCATAAAGAAGGAAATATATAACTAAATAAAAGTACTTTAATACAATTTTCTTTAGTATTTCTTTAATCTATCATGGGGAACCATTCGACCCCGCTTATTTCTACTTACATACCTCTTGTTTAGATGACCTAATATAGCACTATTACAAGATTTTGTACTTAAGATCTAAAACAAAGACTGATCAGGAAATTGTAATGGATAATGCAGCTGTCGGTATCAGTAGAATCAAATGGCAAGGTCAAAGTCTCTCCACGAACCGTCCCAAACACACTCTTCAACCATATGTTGAGTTTAATTAATGACACATTCCGCAATTTATTTTGTTATTTTTTCTCGCTCGCTTTGCAGATCGTTTATAAACAGCGACCCATTTGCTGCCTCAGCCGCAAGGGGACGTTCGGAAACTGAGGAGGAGGCATCATCCGAGATGGAGCTCGCCCACACTCTGACCCTTAATGAGGAGGCTCTAAAGCAGTTGCCCGAGCACAAGCGACCGGTATTCGAGCTGGAATGGCTGCGCTACTTGGAGAAGGCGCTGCCACTGGCGTCCAAGCCGGAGATCAAGGCCAGCCAGAAGAAGCTGGTGCAGCAGCTCTCGGATCGAATCCAGGGTGCTCCGGGTCCGCCCATTCGCAAGCTCATCGCCAGCGCATTGGCCACGCTGTTCTCCGTCGGCGACACCTTCATGCTCTTCGACACCGTCAATGCCTGCAATGACATCCTGAAGAACAAGGATGACTCGCCCAGCTACCTGCCCACAAAGCTGTGAATATATACATCGTGTTTGAAATATCCATAAATCTAAATCCAATCTCCTTTAACTATCTATCTAGTGCCGCCATTTGCGTCCTGGGATCGATGTACGAAAAGCTGGGTCGAATGATGGGCCGCACCTACGAGGACACGGTTCAGATCCTCATTCGCACCCTGCGCAACGCGGAGTCGCAGGCGCGGATCGAGATAATGCACACGCTGGAGAAGGTGAGCGCTGGCATGGGCACCGCCATTGCCAACGTGCACAAGGACATATACAAGGCGGCCAAGCACTGTCTGTTGGATCGTGTGATGGCCGTTCGAGTGGCCGCCGCCCGCTGCATCCTCAAGATGATCTACAGTGCACCGTTCCTTTACCAGACCGAGCTGGAGAGTCTGGGAACACTGTGCTTCCGTGCCTTCGACGGGAGCAACTACGAAGTTCGCTGTGCGGTGGCTCAGCTGCTGGGCACGCTTCTGGCCTACACCCAACAACTGGCGGAGGCGGCGACAGGCAAAAAGAAGCAGGGCCAAGCGATCGCCATACAGGCGGCCAAGGGAGCTACTCAGCGTCTGGTTTCCCTGGACGAAGCACTGGGCATCCTGATGTCGGGTTTCCTGCGCGGAGGCGCCTCATTTCTCAAGGGTACCGGAGAGATCATCAAAGGCAGCTCAGGAGTCAACAGAGAAGTGCGAGTGGGTGTGACCCATGCCTATGTGGTTTTCGTGCAATTCATGGGCAGCGTTTGGTTGGAGCGACAGTTGAGCACTTTTCTGGCACATGTTTTAGACCTGGTGGCCAATCCCAAGGCCGCCTGTTCCCACGTGGACGCGGTGTACTCGCGCAAGTGCATCAACTTTATACTCCGATCGACGATTGGCAAGATGCTGGGTGAGAAGGCGCAGAGTGCTGCTTGCAAGGAGCTAGTCCACCTGGTGGCCAAACAAATGAATTCCATTGACTTTAATCCCGAAAACGCCAAGGATTCCAATCAGGAAACACTGTTCAGTCAGCATTTGTTGGTGTGCGCCCTGCAGGAACTGAGTTCCCTGTTCATCGGACTGGGAACGACGGCCCAGAACTTGTTGGGAGATCAATCCCTGCAAGCCATCGATGCCACCTGTGCCGTTTTGGTTCATCCCTGTGCTGCCGCTCGCTTAGCTGCTGCTTGGTGTTTGCGCTGCGCTTGTGTGGCGGTTCCAGGACAGATCACGCCACTGATTGATCGCTTTGTGGAGGCCATCGAGCAGATGCGATCCTCGCCGGAAGCAATCGCTGGATATAGCTGCGCTCTGGCGGCCATTTTGGGAAGCGTTCGGTACTCGCCGTTGGGCATACCCCACACAAAGGGCAAAGTCGTGTTCAACTGCGCGGAGGAACTGCTGCGATCTGCTTCCCAGAATAGCCGCATGTCGCTGCATCGCACCCAGGCCGGATGGCTGTTGATCGGAGCCATTATGACTTTGGGATCGCCGGTGGTCAAGGGCTTGCTGCCGCGAATGCTGTTACTGTGGCGGAACTCGTTTCCGCGGTCCAACAAAGAGCTGGAGTCGGAGAAGGCGCGAGGTGATGCCTTCACCTGGCAGGTGACCCTGGAGGGCAGAGCTGGAGCTCTTTCCGTGATGCACAGCTTCCTGCTTAACTGCCCGGACCTGCTCAATGAGGACATAACCAAACGGCTGCTCACGCCCATCGAGAGCGCCCTGGCAATGCTGGTCAAGTGAGTAATATAATCTTTTGAATAAATTCGATTTACTTATTTTATATATTAACACCTATGCATTTTTTATTCTTTCTCCAGTTTGGCTTCTGTCTTGAAAAGCTATGGCACCCAGCTAAAGGCTCCGGCAGCCATGGTGAGACTACGTCTGTTCGAGACCCTGACCCTGCTGCCGGCGAATGCCCTGGAAGCCTCCTATACTCATCTCCTTCGGATGCTTGTCTCGGAATTCACCCTCTCCGATAACGCAGCCAACACCACTAACTCACTGCTGCGAACGCTCTGTCATGGCGATGATTCCATCATTCTAGGAACCTGGCTGCAGGAAACTAACCATCGCACCATCGAGGATCAGGTAGGTTATGTTTGGGAGTACCATCTTCCCATATACGTATGTGACCTCTCTACCAACTGTCTATGTGTGAAACCCTTTTCACTGTTTTCTCCACCCTTCTCTGTTTAATTGTGCATTCCCAAAGATGGAGCCCAATCGCAAAGTCGATGGCGAGCATGTAAGTGGTGTGCCATAATTGCTGGCAGTGTTTGTTTCCTGTTCCTGGAAAGTTTATTTTTACTTGCATGACTATTGAGCTTGTAAACGAGGAACCGTTATTACCTTATTTTAATATTATTGTTTTTGTTTTTGATTTCTGTTGTTGCATTAAACAAAACTCCACAAAATGTAGTTACTAATTCCATCTCCATTTTCTCTTTAGCTTCAACCCAATAGCGCCGCTGGATCTGGCGCCCTAGAGCATGATCCATGCTGCCTGTACCGCCCCAGTTGGTCCGCCCAGGGCACTGGAGGCGCAGCTACATCCTCTGGGAGCAACGGAACCAACAACATCCAGCTGATCAGCAAGGCGCAACAGTGTCCAGGACCTCTGCCACTCGGTGTGGCGGTAATCGATATGGCAGTGACACTCTATGGAACCATCTTCCCCAAGGTGGCCAACAAGCATAGGCTGCAAATGCTGGAGCACTTTGCAGAGTGCATCCGCCAGGCGAAGAGCAGTCGCCAAGAAGCCGTCCAGATGAACATATTTACGGCTCTGCTTTGTGCTCTGAAAAATCTGACCGATAGCAAGACTAGTTTGGGCCAGGAAGATGTTAGAAAGAGTGCAACGGCTTTAGTAGTGGCTTCGTTGACAAGTGCCAATTCCACCATACGATGTGCGGCTGGAGAGGCTCTGGGAAGATTAGCCCAGGTGGTTGGAGATTCTCATTTCACCGCGGAGTTGGCTCAAAATAGTTTTGATAAACTCAAATCTGCCAGAGATGTCGTCACAAGAACGGGACACTCGCACGCCCTGGGATGCCTCCATCGCTATGTGGGTGGCATGGGCTCGTCACAGCATCTGAGTACCAGTGTATCCATCCTTCTGGCCTTAGGCCAGGATAGTGCATCGCCAGTGGTGCAGGCTTGGTCGCTGTACGCCTTAGGACAGATTGCAGACTCTGGAGGACCAATGTTCCGTGGCTACGTGGAGGCTACTCTGACGTTGTGCTTAAAACTTCTCCTTACCGTTCCCCATGCTCATGTCGATGTGCATCAATGTGTAGGACGCGTAGTAAATGCTTTGATCACCACCGTTGGACCGGAGTTACAAGGAGGAGGTGGAACCGTGGCCAGTATGAGGGGATCATTCCTCTGCTCAGCGGCTCTTCTTCAAGCACACGCGGATCCCCTAGTGCAAGCTGAGGCCATCGGTTGCCTGCAACAGCTGCATCTCTTTGCCAGTAAATCACTGCAATTGGAGGAGCTGGTGCCCACGTTGGTTGGAATGCTGGCCTGTAACTATTTTATACTTCGCAAGGCTTCCGTTTCCTGTCTCCGGCAGTTGGCCCATCGGGAAGCTAAGGAAGTGTGTGACCTAGCACTAACCATCAACGCCGAACAACTTCCAGATTTGGTAATTACGGAGTACGGACTTCCAGGATTGCTCTTCTCTCTACTGGACACCGAAACGGATGCCGAGATGCTGAGAAACATTCACGATACACTAACTTCAATGCTGCAAATGCTGGCTGCAGATAATCTCAGCTCCTGGTTGAGTCTCTGCAAGAACGTGTTAACTGTAGCTGTGGAAGGAGGACTCAACGATGATCCAGCTGGCGCAGAGCAAAGCAAAAGCAAAGATGCTGCAGGAGAAGATGAGGAAGAGGACGAGGAGGAGGAGTATGCTGATGATGTAACAGAATACCGAGCGGAGGAGAACACTTCCACCCACCCGGCAGTGCAGCCGAGGTGGCCGACTCGTGTTTTTGCCGCCCATTGCGTCCGGCGGATCATCGCCAGCTGTGAGGCTGCCAGCTCAGTGCACTTTGATCTTCTGCAGGCCAAGGAACAGCAACTCATTCGCTCCCGCGGAGACTATCTCATCCTACATTTGGCAGAGCTTATTCGAATGTCCTTCATGGCCGCCACATCAGATTCGGATCAACTGAGACTAGAAGGCTTACGCACTCTGCAGGAGATCATTGATCGATTTGCTAACGTTCCAGAACCAGAGTTCCCAGGCCATCTTCTGTTGGAGCAGTTCCAGGCTCAGGTGGGAGCCGCATTGCGTCCAGCTTTTGCGCAGGATACGCCCTCCCATGTGACCGCTGCAGCTTGTGAAGTTTGCTCAGCGTGGATTGGCTCTGGAGTGGCTCGGGATATTGGGGATCTAAGAAGAGTTCACCAGCTGCTAGTAAGCTCCCTTAGTAAGCTCTCCTCAAAAACCAACAGCACTCAGTTGTATAACGAATCCATGGCCACGTTGGAGAAGTTGAGCATCCTAAAGGCCTGGGCAGAAGTTTACATTGTGGCCATGTTAGGCAATGGAAAAGCTCCAGCTTCCCTCCTGAATCTCCAGTCCCAACAGTCCGGTTTACAATCCCTGACCAATTTGGAAACGGATCAGGATGTCCCTGACAGCAGAGGAGAGAGTCTGTTGGGATTAGTGCAACCAGAGCTAAACAATCTATCCACTCACTGGCTGAGCGCGATGAAGGATCATGCCTTGCTGCTTCTTCCGGCGGAATTCCAATCCCAACTCCCCCACGACGGAGGCGCCTTTTACACTACGGATACAATTAACTCGTCAAAACCACATTATATGACCAGTTGGCCCCCAATCCTGTACGCCTCTGCCCTCTGGTTAAGGGATGAGGGTTTTGCCCGCCATCAAGACACAAGTGAATCGGCTGCTGAATCAAACAATAACCAGATCACCCACGGTTCTCTGTCAGCGGATCGCTTCCACATGATTTTTGGCATCTGCATGGAGGCACTTTGCAGCATGAGAAGTTCTGAGAGACCAAGAAACATTGTGAGTTGTCTACGGTCGCTGCACAGCATCTTTGATTCGGATTGGGCAAGGAGGCAATTGGTCAAAGATCGAGCCCTAACCATTGAACTCTGTCACGTACTACACCGTCAGATCCTGACGAGAGATGAGTTGCTGGTGCAACTGCTGTGCGTCGAAATTTTGAAGCAAACTATCCGCGCGGCAAGGGAAGATTTGGACAGGAAGCGTGACGATAATGCCAATTCTGAGGACGGAAAGGGTGGAGAGCGGCTTGGTGAAGATGACTCTATGCAGCCTGGAAATTCCCATGTCTACGCCGTTCTGGAGGTTTGTCTTTGCCTATTTGTCCGCCAAATACCTACAATGAACCCCACGAGGCAGGGAGCTAATGGCTCCGGGTTGCAGCTGGACTTTGCCTATGCCAAAATGGCCACCGGCTCCTCCTTCTTCTCGGTGCTGGGTGATGACAACGGCCTGCTGGTGGCCAGCGGACTGCAGTGCGTCGAGCAGTTGTTGGATCTGTGTACTCCTAAAGGCGCCCTAGCAATCCTGCCCACCGTCCTGTACATGACTACCAGTATAGTTAAGGAAATCGCCAACAAGTCGGCCATAGATAGTACCATTTTGGCAAATACAAGTGCTGTGAAGTCTGCTCTGCAGTGCTTGCGATCCGTTTGCGTCCATAAGTGGGCCAAAGTGGAGGAAACATCCGAGGAATGGCAGCAGTTGCTGCAGAGTGCCCTGGCTACTATTGTGGATCTTACCAAAACGGCTGGAGATAACGAGGAGAGGAGAGTTGACGAGGTCACTATGCTTCTGGCCATCACTGTTTTCATCCTACACACGCCAGCCTCCGTGGTGGCCACGCCATCGCTTCAATATCCCTGCATCAATCACTTCCGGCAGTGCCTGCAGTCGGAGCACCTGTCCGTAAAGCTGCGCTGCATCGAAACCACGCGATCCATCTTCGCGCGGGCGGAACTTAAGACAGCTACTCCCTACATCCACGCCCTTGCGCCCAGGATGATCGAGTCGTTGTATGCGGAGTCCAGCAAGGTGCCCACAAGTGAGCTGGAGCTGCAAGTCACCCTTGAGAGCATTGTCACCGTGGAGCAGCTCATAGACTTGTCGGAGCCACAGCATCGTAAGTAAACCGAATATTACGGAAACCTAACGTTTAGTCTTCGCTTAAAATTCGGGGTACTCCTGTTGGTAAGATAATAGGATACATTCGGATAACTTTGGGGGTATATTAAACATTATGTGGTCTTTTTGTACTTTACTATTATTGCTATTAATTTTAAAAGGCTTTGGGTAAAGTTTGAAGTCCGTAATAGACCTATGACTAATTTGTTTGATTTAGATTGAGAAGTACAAATGGATCAATCTTAATATTTTGGTTCTCTAAGGAACGGAAAGCCGCATATGATGTTAGAAGGAGTCTTACCATTATTGCTGTATAAACAACCATTTTTTCAGGAGTACCCCTTTTTAGAAGATAGATTTTAGCGATAACCCTCTTCCCGCCTTTCTAGTTGACACAATTCGTTTTCAACCTAACATTTGCATAACCTTTGCATTTGCCATTAGGCTGCTCTGTCATCCCAATCAATTTTCTTTAAATGTCTTTTCGAATGCAGCCAAAGTATTGATTAAGTAACATACATATTTAAGAAGCTGCACACTCTTGAGACAAGAAAAAGAAATACGTTATTATATATTTGCTCTTTTCTCTGTCTTCTCTTCTAATCAATTCACAAATCATTAATAAAACACTATTTACAAATAATCCGTTAGGAAACATGAACTTGCTACAAGGTAAATAGAAGAGCTCGATCAAAAATTCACATCTTTTATTGTCGACAAAGCGTTTCAGATATATAAGACAGTAAAACTGTAAATAAATATTTTGAACAGTAGTTGACGAAAACCAATCGAACGATTTTTTAATAATACTATAAACTATTACAAATGATTTAATTTCAAAATAACTTATGCCACCTTAAATACAAAATTACAATCAGTGCCTTAATAAGTTACATCTGAATTTTATTTTCATTAAATTCATTATTAAAGGTTCTTATACTCTGAAAACATTTATTTATGTTGTGTCTACTGTCTTGTAATCTTGAAATGCGTCTTATATTGCACTCTTGATGTTTTTCAACGCACCAATCCATAGAATAGCTAATTCATTAGTTCTAGTTGCCGAACAGAAAATCACGCTTTAAATGTTGCATGTATGAAGTATGATGTCGGATGGCGTGTCATGTCTCTGTGAATGAATTTTTAGTTTCCCAATCATAAAACAGACTTAAGTATTAATCCTTACCACGCCTCCTTTCCACAGACATTCAAATGCTGACTCTGTTGGTTCCTGTGCTCATTGGATTCCTTGCCGAGCCCAGTCGACTTCGGACGCTGCCCAAGTACCAAAGGCAACTACACGACCAGGCGCTGCAGTGGCTACTGAAGATCGGTCCCAAATATCCTCAGGAGTTCAAGGCCCTGATGGGCCAAACACCAGAGCTGCGACAAAAACTAGAAGCAGCCATTCGCAGTCAACAACAGTCGATTAATACAGCGCAAAAGGCCACCGAGGCGCAGAGGAACCTGCTGGCCAAGCCACAGAAGCCCACGATCAAGCTAAAGACAGATTTCAGTAACTTCCAATGAGTTGCTCCACTGGGAAATCAAACAAAAATAGTCCACAACCTGCTAGTGCTATCGTAAAAATGCTTTGCAATGAATTGTTACCGCATGTACAATAGGATGGATCGGTTCTTTTGACATTGAATGTGAGAGGTTTGACATCTGATGTAAAGGTTTAATTTTAAAACGGCTCTTATATGGCAAAAAGCGATTAGAAAATCAGTCAAGGGAGTTCTGTTTTTAATTATTTCTAACATTTTGTTTAATAAAATACACCGACAAACTTTTTTCTTTCGACTGATTATGCTTTAAACTTTGTAATTTCTTAGCCCAGTAGGACCGTTTGCAAGAAATTTACTTGTATTTAATGGGAAGCAAGATTAAAAGTAAGATATGACCTTTACTAACAGAAGCAATAATTGTTTTAAATTTCATTTAGAAACTCGAGCCACCCTAATGCACATCGCTAGGGTACTCCTGCGGTCCGGCATTTGATTTTGCTATATGTGAACATCAATGAAAGTACCTACAAGTTTATAAATTATTTGTTAGCTATTGTAATGAATTATTATACAACGCGATATAAAGTAAAATAAAAACTTATAAAGCTTAACTATAAACTTATGTCCATATTTACTTAAAATTCTTATGGAACTATATATTCCATTTCCACCTCCTGCTTGACTGTATTCATAGTCATCATCTCGTCTTCGCTGAGAGGCTCTGATTTTAGATTCTTATTTTGTTCCTTTTCGGGACTGCTCAACACAACATTGATACCCATGCTTGCATAATCTGGAGTGGGTCGTGGCATAGACACTAAGGCTGCGGGTAAGTCCGAAAACAGCTGCGACTCCAGGCGACTGAGAAGGGTCGTGCGGTAGAAGAGAGCTCGCAACCGCTGGCGGAAAAGCTGAATAGGCGGCGCAGATTCATTATAGTCCAAATTATTGGCTTCCTTCCCCTGTTTGCGGCAATCACCGGAGAGGATGCACAAGGCCCGGAAGCCCATCATTGTGGACCAGTTGGGCGGTAGAAGTGGACTTTTTGAATCACATTTCTCATCGGGCAGGTTTCTTATCATGCTATTGTAGCACCTAAGTAGTTCATTTGGCATGTAAATGTTCTGTAATAGGGAGGGTCGGATTGGAGGCTTATATGCAAGAGCTCTGACCACACACGTAAGATTGTGGGCGTCTTTCGGAAGTGGGAAGATTGTCGGGATTGTGAGTGGCAAATTATAGCTGTACTTGAAAAACTCGCCGAGTTCTATGTCGACTTTCGAAAGCCTAGTCATAGAGTCTGCATTTCGCTCGATCCTAGCCCTTTTAGATTTTGGTTTTCGTGAACGTGACCCTTTAATCTGTTCGGCTGTTACTAAAGACTCAGGGTCCTCTTGCCACTCTTGCAAGCGCTGCGCCCAGTTATCGGAAGTGACGACCGGCACCTTTTTTGATCGACGACGAGGCAAGTCTTCTACTTTCGCATTGGGATTTTGTTCCAGGAACTTCTTGATGACCAGAAAGCGCGTTCTACAGCTGGTCCGCGAGTGATTGCCCAAGAACGTAGCGCAGTTCAGCCACTGAGAAGCCCCGTGCTGGGTGACGAAGCTCATCAGCCGAGTGTCGTCCTGCACCGACCAGGAGTCGGTCTTGTTGCGCTGTGCCAGAACATTGTGGTAGCGAGTCCGTAGTTGGGTCAATGATCGGTTTGGGAAGAGGGAGCGCGGGAAGCAATGGAACTTCCCATTGTACTCCTCCACGGCGGCGAATAGCATCATGTCCTCTTTCGTACTAAAGGCCTCTGCAGTATTTCAAAAGTAATGAGTGGTATGAGTGTTTTAAAAAGAGCCAATATAATAAAGAGAATATTAAGGTAACCCACCGTGACTGATGCTGGGATGCAGCACATAGTAGTAACGGCCAATCAGTGTCGATTTAGACTTGTCTGGGAAGTACTCCGCTACCTTCCTCCAGTTAATTACGCCGTTTGCCGTATTCCTCTCAGCCAGCTCTCGTAATCGTTCGTTATCCTCGTCGCTCCAGCGGTTGCTGCCCTTTGGCTCCAGCAGATGACGCAGGGCGGTGGTAAAGCGGACGAAGCATTGGTAATCGGAACGCATGTTTAGCGAAGCGGCGATCAGCTCCCAGTTTTGCATCCGGTTGGCAGAGGCCACTGCCAGCAGGGTCTCATCCTCTTCTACCGACCAATCGTCGCGCTTCAGATCTGGACTCAAGTAGACCCGCCACATGGCCTCACAGCTATACGGAGAGTGCCGATACTCCAAGTCCAGGGTGCTGATCTGGTTCCAGTCAATCCTGAAGCTGCTATCCGCCGTCGCTAGCAGACTGGCCAGTGTTTGTAGGTGCCGTTCGGTTGGCTTCCGCTTTAGGCTGCCGCTGGGCATTCCGTTCATCCTGTGGGTGCTGTGGTCAAGTAACTGCAGAAATGAATATGAAACGAATTTTCGTTCTGTCTATGGCAACCGCCTTTTGTATTTGCCTGCTTACCTGTTGCTTGATCCCCATGATGACGTTCTTTTTGTCCAGCAATGTCCATACGTGGCGGGAGTGCATGTCAAAGTCGGTGGGAAACATCTCCGTGTGGCAGCGCACCTCGTAGTCCTCGTTGTTGGGACAGCTCCGGCCGTCGATGTCCCGGAAGAACAGGTTGCCCTTAAAGCGGAACGTGCCCTTCCGCAGTATTGCCCCGCTCAGGTTAAGGTTAAGGGAATCCGGTCCGAATTGGGAGCGTGGCCTTAGCCGGCGCACCAGGATTTCCTCGTTCCGGGCGAAGCGTTCTCGAACTGTTTGCAGCATGGTCAGAATGCTGGACCGGACTTGAAGAAGGCGTCGCTGGAGCTCCTGGTTCAGCAGCAGTGCGTTGGTGTCACTTGGTTCCGCCGTGGTCTGCAGGAGGGCCGAAATCTCGCCCAGCAGCTGCTGCTGGCTCAGCCGCAGATCCTCCACATCCATCTCGTACGACTTGTTTTGTTTTTGTTAAATTAAACAATTTTTGTTTTTGTAAATAAAATATGGTCATACTGGAAAAATCAGACCGCGAACCGATATCGATTGTTGGCTAATAATTTAAAACTGTTAGTTAGGGGATTCCCCAAAGTGTTGAAATGTTGAAGTTCGGTCAAGAAAGTAAACTTTCTGAAATCTCTTTCTGAAACCAAAGTTGTCATCTTACTTTATTAAAAGTCATTAATTTTATTTATTTATTTAATTTAAATGCTTTCCACTTTTAGGTGAATGCCATTCTCGGTAGCCAAAGTAAACGAGCGGTTTCCGAGGATTAAAGGAATTTCTGTACGTTTCGATACACCAAACTGAAATCGCCGTAGAATAACCGCTAGTCCAATCTTGGACTGAATCTTTCCAAATCGAAGTCCAATGCAATTGCGCGGGCCATCGCCAAAGTGCAAATAAGCCATAGATTGGCGGGCATTGACTGCCTCCGGATCGAAGCGACTGGGATCGAACTTTTCCGGTTGCGGATATATTTCAGGGTCTTGATGAATATTGTGAACCGGAATCGTGACTCTCTTGTCAAGAACAAAAGATGAATTGGGAACTTTATAATCTCGATTTGTCTCTCTATTGAGTTGAGGAACAAAAGGGTATTTTCTCAGGGTGTCTAAAAAACAAAAAATTCACTTTTTTAATTTGTTCAAATTATCGAATATCCGTATGTAACTTACCAGCCAGCACCTGATCCAAATAAGTCATTTCGGCTAGGGCATCATAAGTTATTTCCCCCCCTTCCGTGTTACTAAGCACCCTTTCGACCTCCTCCCTCACCCGATGCTGAATATCCTGATTCAAAGCCAGTTCGTAAAAGCAG
Source organism: Drosophila pseudotakahashii (assembly GCA_035046095.1). Taxonomy (NCBI): domain Eukaryota; kingdom Metazoa; phylum Arthropoda; class Insecta; order Diptera; family Drosophilidae; genus Drosophila; species Drosophila pseudotakahashii. The sequence continues at coordinate 1,395,971 of JAWNOE010000159.1, read as the reverse complement.
AAGGACATCGAACTGGAGGAGGTCTCGAATCCGGCTACGAAGAACACAAATGCCTGAGCAGCCATATCATACGACCCTTTGCTCGGAACTCGGCATTGGGATCCAGGAGACTGTTGCACTCCAGTCCAAAGGCACACGAACCAATAACATCGGTTGTAAATCGCGCACAAATGTCCTTAATCTCCATCTCCGTGATCAACTTTCGCAGCCTTTACTGTCTTATCCATAGCATCGACCAGTGGACATCTACTAGTTCCGTAAAGTTTAACTGTTTTGACAAATTAGGTAGTATTATTATCTAAGACATCCTACGGGCATATAAAACAAATAATGTATACGTCATCACATAAGGAATTCCTTTTTTATAATGTACCTATATGTGTTTATGTTCTTATCACCACCAAAGAGCTTGTTAGGACTATCTTTCTTTCGTCACTGCGAGTTTGCCCATAAAAAGATAATGCCGATATTGCCTCGCTTTCTCCACCAAGCATTTTCCCTCATCGGAATGAAGTGAATGCATGGTGCTTTATCTAAGACCACTAAAAATATCGAAATACAACTCGCAGTACATTACTTAAAACAAAAAAAAAGTTTTTTGCCTAGAATATCTGATGAAACACATAATTAAAAATTTGAAAAATTCTGCGTTTAAGCCATGCTAAGATACTGAAGGGTACAAAAAAATTGTTTTAAATGTATAATTGTGAATTACACAAACCAGTTTTTAGAACGTGATTTCAATTCCAAGAACAATTTTTCAATTTTGTTGTTTAGCTCTATTTAACTCCCTAATAAAACGAGCACCCCTAATGAAAAACGATGACCAGCAAAAATGAGCGAATCAGCAGTGACCGATGACACTGCCTATCGCCTATCGCTGCTGCTCGGGAAAACAACAAAAGAGAACAGAACAGAGAGGAAAAACGCGTAGTAGCAGATAATTAACAAAATTCGTGGTGAATGCGCTAGCATAACATGGACGATGTCCCGGTCAAGATAGTTGAGCGCTACAAACCCCCGCCTGCCGTCTTCCACCTGCCGCAGGCGACCCAGAACCGCCTGTCGCAGTACCGAGAGGACTTCTACACGGATCACCCAGATTACCAGTACGACTTCCATCTGGAGCGGGCGGTGGTGAGTCAGGCCCAACGCTGGAGCCAAATGCGTCGTCAGCAGCGGGCGGAGCTCGCCAGCCGCCAGGAGCGCCGCAAAGAGGAACGCCAACGGGCACTGGAGGCCAGGCAGAAGGAGATGCTTGGAGCCGTGGACTACCCCAGCACGGACGACTTGTCATCGGACGAAGAGGAGGAGGAGCAGCCAGAGAAGAAGGACCCTGAACGGAAGGAGGAGGACCAGCCACCTCCAACCTCCACTGAGTCACGCGACTCCCCGCACGAACCAAAGTCAATGGGCGTGTGCAATTTCCATACCATCTTGCAGCCCACCATTCTGAGCACCACCCCAGTGGCTGTTCCGCAGACGCTGCACAAGCGGAACAGCTCCCTGAACTACGCGGACTTTGAGTACAGCATGAACTCCACGCCCTTCGATAACATCGAACTCAAGACCATCAACGATCTGGACATACTCGCCCAAGTGCTGCACCAGACGCAGCTGGAGGAGCGTAGGGATCAACAGCAACAGCAGGGGGATCAGACGCAGCAAGAAGATCATCCAAAGGAGGAGCAGCCCCAAGAGGCAGTGCCAGCTCCTGTGGAGCTAACGATGACCACGCTGGCGGAGACCAAAGCGACGCTTGACAGCGTAAATTTCCATGTTCACTGTGATGACGATGAGGGCAGGAGGGAGCCCAGCCACATTCCACCCACGCCTCTTTACTCAACGCCCATGTACAGTGCTTCCGCCCAGCAGCAGCTTCATAAACCGGAGCACTTCCAGGTGGGACACTATTGAGTAGTTAGTTAAAACAAGTGGTCTTAGTCTGTTAACTGGGTTCTAAGAAAAATATCATCAGTTTGGATGAAACCATATTACTATTCATAATTTAATTAAGCATATAATGGTTATAGTTTCTGTTTGTTTTTTTAAATGTTGTACCAGAGTTAAAAATCTAAATAAAATTTGTAAGCATTGTAACATAAGTTACTACATTTTGTTTGACCAGTTTGTATTAGTTTAATTGATTTTATGAAACCCAAAGTATTTTTTAAATAAATATTAAACTTGTATGTATGTATATCCTTCGATTTTTTATGTTTTTGATCATTAACTATATTCAACCTATCCTATTCTAGGCTAAATGTCGTCCTTACAGAGATGTTACCTAATAAATTGTTTTTATTGCAGGTGTACCACATGCAGGGCTATAGCCATCAGCCGTTCTACTCTCCGCAGCACCATTTCCAACAGCAAAACAACTACAATGTCAATGGATTTGGCACGCCCAGCCATTTGATGGTGCCTCCAACGCCTTCCTCCGTGCTGGCCCTTAGTCAGTCGGAGGATGAGGTGGCCACCAAGTCGAGGAGTGTGCCCGACATCCTGCGTGAACTGAAGACAGAGCTGCAGCAGGCGGAGAAGCGTCGCACCCGCCTGCACAGCCACAACGAGGAGCAGCAGTCAAAGATGTCGGTGGTGGCGGACAGAAACTCCTTTAGGGAGCTGGCTGGTCCGGCACAGAAGTTGGCTCAACGAATCAGTACAATGGGTTTCCCTTTGGAGCGGGTAGCAAAGGTGGTTAGCCTGTGCGGCATCGATGATAAAAAGGTCAGTATTTTAAAAAAACATTTGTAAAGAACATTCCCTAAGAATCTTTCTACCCCCAGATAATCGAACACCTCATCCCACTCGGCGAGCTCTTGGACCTGGGCTTTGACGAATCGAAAATCTCGGCTGCGCTCCTCAAGTTTAACAATAACAAGGACAAGGCGCTGGACTATCTAATCAACTAGATCAATTTAGGAGAAACCCTTTTGATACGGCCAGCTTTTACCCCGTGCCCTCCCCCCGCATCCTTCCCCAAGCAGCTTACCACGTTTACTCCTCTAAATGTATTTTTAATTATTACAAGTTCTCGTGAGATATTCCTTGCTTAAGTTGGGAGTTGAATGCTTCAGAATCCTCAGCAGCAGAATAAATATAAGTCCGTAAAGTAAGCACAGTTAGTTGGCTAATTAGTCAATCCCGATCCCTCTCAGTTCATGCCCAGCATCAGTAGGTTAATGGCGTGTTCCACATTTCCATCGGAAATTTCCAAATAGCTGACGTTTTGGGTGTGATTGATGAAGCCCATGGCGGCCATGGTGCGCAGTTGTTCGGTGAATCGATGTCGGCGATAGCAGCGGGGCAGCACATCGCTGTCATCTCCACCGTCGTCCTCGTCATCCACATCGTCGGCAGGAGCTGGGGCTACTGGCTCTGGAACTGGTGCTCCACCGGACTCCACCTCCATGTTCTCCACAGGCGGTGGTTGCTGCTGAGCCAGGGATTGAAAAGCGCGGGCCAGCTCATTGCGGAATAGATCTGAGGAGATATAACCGCTGCTACTGGCTCCGCTGCTGCTTGCTGCTCCTGTTCCCGCCGAACCTCCAACACCTGCTAGAGGTGCCGAAGTGGTCCTTGGCCTCTCATCGCCCTGCAGAGCCTCGTCCGCATTTCTCTGGGCAATACTCGAAAGTGAGTTGAACGAGGTCACATTGGCCAAAGCGTTGGCTAGTTGCTGGCGACTGATCTGCCGAATGTTGGCCATCTCATCGCGCCGATTAGCAGCCGCGGCAGCTGCTACGGCGGTGCTGCTGCTTCCACCACTGCTGCTGCTGCCTGCTCCCAGGGAGTTTTCCTCCTCTGACGATGTAGTGGACTCGGAGGCAGCCTGTTCTTGGACTGAAAGGACAAAAGAGGTTACAAGTTGTAAGGACTAGGCAGTTTGAAAAACTTACACTGTGTGGCAGAGCTATTCCTAGCCAGCTCCTTGCGAATGGTGTCCACAATGAAGGGAGCCGCCTCGCAGATGAGTGGGTAATCCTTGACCAGATTCTGGACCACCTCCGGCTCGTGCAGCATGTTGAACAGCACGGAGTCGCGGATCAGGGCCTGGGCGCCCAGATTGCGCCTAAATTCCGGATACTCGGCGAGTATCTTCTGAAGGATATTGAACCGCGAGGTCACGCTGATCTGCAGGTGCGAGGTCAGCGAAAACAGCTCCTGGATGTGCTTTGTGTTTATCTCTGTGGCCGCTGGCGGCACATACGGCGTGTAGCGCTTGACCTTCCGGAAGCAGTGGATGACGGCGTTGGGCTGCAGCCCTGTCCGGCTGAGGGTGTCCGCATCCTCCAGCACGCGTCCGTGGTGGATGATCTCTGCAAGTGCGCAGCAGATGACTTAGCACAAAGAAGACAATGGGCAGCAGTTTGCATCGCAGGGTCACTCACCCAGTTCACTGGCGTCGAATTGCAGCTGCATCTCCTTGGTCACCACCGCCTTCAGATAGGCCACATCCCGCTCCAGGTCTATGTTGTGCAGCGGATGCACATCGCTTAGCTTGTTCTTAAGCAGCGCGTACAGGGTATGCATATTGCGATCAAGTTATTCGGCGTAATTTTCTATTTTGTGGGTGATTTTGTTTTGTTCAAAGCCAGGTAGGAACTGGTTCCAATGAACCGCCTTGGCCACAGGGTGACTCTTGCATGCACCGATTTCCAAATGTAGACCTATCGGACATCGATTGTAATTCAAAAGAAATGTTAAAAAAGTCTACAACTGTAAATACCTTTCCAACGGTCCTTTACTTAAAGTTTCTAAAATCTTCATAGAAAGCTAATTAAAAGGTGTTCAAGATTTAGTTCTTTTGAATATTATTTGAATTCATATTGCGGAAAAAACATGCTTTAACAAAAGCTAAAACACCCAGGAAAATTAAGTTTATACCTATCGATCTATCGCTTTTTGACAGTCGACCGCTGTAAATATCCTAAATATTCGAGTTGTAAAATGAACTCAGACGGGACACAAACTGAGCAAAGGCGTAGGGTAACGCTTCCCGCTGCAACACAAAATAAACCTGAAGAACCCAAAAAAAATGCGAAACCCGAAAATACCGAGGAACCCAAAAGGATTTCTCATAGTGAGTTTCAAAAAAGAGTAACAACGGATAGGAGCGATGAACCGGTGTTCTGCTGCCAATTCGAAGTGTTCGGGATAGTGCAAGGTAGGTGCGCCCGTCCATGAGTATTGAAAATCACAGTAATTGATAATCATGTACCCTACCCCTACAGGCGTCTCCTTTCGAATGGTAAGAACTTGCTTCAATAATCCAGGGAATTTAAAACCAAAATTACTATTACATCGGTAGTTCGCTAAGATTTCTGAACCATTCTAAAAAAAACTTGAATTTTTACATTAACATTTTTAGTACACCTTACGGAGAGCCCAGAAGCTGGGAGTTCGAGGCTGGTGTAAAAACACCACTGAAAACACGGTGAAGGGTGAAATTCAAGCGCATCGATATTCCTTTGAGTCCATGTAAGTAGGTTTTCCGAAGCCTGTAACGGTGGTATTTAACGGGTTTTATATAGGCGCCTCTGGCTAAAGCACACCGGCAGCCCCACTAGCCGAATCGACAAGTGCATCTTTGGCGAAACCTCTGAACTCTCCGAGTTCACTTACGGCAACTTTTCGATTGTGGTGGATTAGTTTGTATCCCAGCTTTAGGTTAATTTAAAACTAAAGAAATTGTATTATTTGTGTAATGACTTATTGGCGTTTTTTAGTTTTTGGATATGGATTAAAAATTGAACTTATTACAATGTTAAGGAGAAACTTTTCCTTTTTAGAAAATGAAAGATCATTGCAGAACAAAAAAGTTGTTACTAATATCTTGGTTTATATATGTATTAATCAATCAGCGCTTGATCATAATTAAAAATTCAAATTGTAATCAAGTATTTTATTGAATTGTAACTTGTAATAGAAAACATTAGGAGAATAATTTTAGCGCTTATAATTTTTAAATATTTTGTCATGAATTTATAATTCGATTTATTTGTTTGAACAAATATCGACTAGTAAGACCGCGCTTTGAAAAGTGCAGAATCCCACTGGGGTGGGTGGTTTTAAGTGGGCCGGCAAAGTGAGTGGATCGTAAATTCGTGTTTTTATTCCAAATCCAATCGCGAAAGCAACAGGTTGTACCGCAGCCTTTCCATTTAATCTGTTAAATAAGTGAGTTTAATTCTACAAGTAATCAAGAAATCAATAAAATGGCCTGCACCAAGTTCCTAACGTTCAACAATGGAGAGAAGATGCCTATAATTGGCATCGGCACCTGGCAGGTAATTATAGTCACGTATGTATTTTTCGCGTATTTGTTAATTCTATAAATTATACCTAAGTATTTAATGGATTCTTACCATTATTTTTTCAACTAATGATCGACCTTAAAAAATAGCTGACACGTCATTTAAATCTCTTGGAGTTTCCGATGCAATCAACAGAATCTGTTTATGCTGGCGACATTGGACCGGTTTTCAAAAACAAACAATAAACCTTTATTCATACGTAGCTGGGTTTAGTGGGTATGACTTTCTCTGGTCTCGGGGCAAATAACCGTTGTACAAAAAGTGGCAGGGGTCCATAGTATAATAGATAATATACAATCTATATATATAGTATATATAATCACATATAATCACAACCACTTAACCACATTTTCATAACCAAACCATAGGCATCTGATGAGGAAATTGAAACCGCCATAGAGGCGGCACTGCAAGCTGGTTATCGTCACATAGACACGGCCCCAGTTTACGGGAATGAAAAAGCCATCGGAAGAGTCCTAAAACGTTGGCTGGACGCCGGAAAGGTGAAGCGGGAGGAGCTATTCATTGTCACCAAGGTGCCACCTGTCTGTGAGTATATTGTACCTATTTATGGTTGGATCCATTTCGATTTAAAAATCTAAAATATCTATAAATAATTCCAAAGAACTTGGCCTTGGAATAGTAATACTAAACACCGGGTGGAACAAATTCTGGAAAAGCATATCCAAAGAACATAGAAACACCGAGAAAGCATTTCACCATAGCTGGCCATGTTTTTAATATTCAGGAAAATTCCCGTTGATAAGATAAGATGATGTTATTACTTGTTTTTCCAGAATACATAAACAAACTTTTCAACTTTATATGATGGATTTTAAAATAGGTTTATTATCAGCACTTTGCAATTTGACATGATGAATGATCAAATTGTGGAAGATTAATTTAGTTGTAATATTAAAGAATGTTTATAGAGTCATAAACTACTCGTCCTTCTAGCCAACCGACCTCACGAGGTGGAGCCCACCATTAAAAAGTCCCTGGAGGATCTGCAGCTGGAATATGTTGACTTATATTTGGTGCACACTCCCTTCACCATTCTGATCAACGAGGACGGAAGCTTTAAGGTAGTTTGGCACGTACATTTTGTTGAATATGTAAAATTTATATCTTTATGTTGATTATAAATTTCTAAGCTTGACAAGGATGGCCTGATGGAGGTCGACGTGACCACCAATCACGCCGCCATCTGGGTGGCCATGGAGTCTCTGGTGGAGAAGGGTCTCACGAAATCCATCGGCGTGTCCAACTTCAACAAAGATCAGGTGGCTCGCCTGCTAAAGAATTGCAAAATCCGCCCGGCCACCAACCAGATCGAACACCATGTTTACCTGCAACAGCGAGATCTGGTCGATTATTGCCAGTCCGAGAACGTGACCGTAACCGCCTACTCGCCACTGGGGTCCAAGGGAATCGCCCAGTTTAACGCAGGCGCCGGCATCGTGAGGGATTTGCCAGATCTGATGGACATCCCGGAGGTGAAAGAGATCGCCGCAGCTCATGGCAAGACGCCTGCCCAGGTGCTAATTCGTTGGATCATAGATACTGGTGTAGCCGCCATTCCCAAGAGCACGAATCCCGATCGCCTCAAGCAGAATCTGGATGTCTTCGACTTTGAACTGACGGCGGAGGAGGTGGCCAAGTTGTCCAGCCTGGATAAAAACATTCGCGTCTGTGACTTCGCCTTCTTCAAAGGGTATAAAAACGTAAGATTACTTAATTGGCTTTATTTAAAAGATTTTCTTATTTTCCTTGCAGTGTGGAAAGACATCCGGAGTTCACCTTCAAGAATCAGTACACCAACTAAGCTGCATAACAGTTTTAAAAGGCGTATAAAAACAAGGATATATTGTATACATAACATTACTTCATAAAGTATGGAAAGAATGCACGATAAATTAATTTTGTAACATTTTTCGAATTATTGCAATTATTGTTTAGCTTTCCGTATTTCCAAATATTTGAAGCCAGACTGTTGTCATTATTATCCACATCCACATTTGAATACTCTGTTTTATCTTTCGATACTTAATAAATTATTGATATTCGTGTTCTTTACTCCTTTTCTTTTGCATTCAACAGGTGAAATGTTTTGGTTTTTGTTACGATTTTCAGCTCAACAGGTTTTGCCCCTGCCACTGACTTTCCATCTGTGACATCGTTCGATTTTACTGTGCTGTCGTTAACGGTTTCGTTGACCCTGCAAGCGATTGGGCTGGAAAATAACTTTCAAATTAAGCAGAGCTTTCATTCAGCGTAGGTTACAGTTAGTATAGAAATATATTTGCAACACATTTTGTATCTAAGATTAAACAAATCACAAGTTTACAATAAGCAATTAGTAGCGAGCACGATATCGGTACTTAAAGGCTTTGGAAATGTTTCGCGACTACAAACAATTCGAGGTACATATTGTATGTAAAACATTAAGATCATTACCAGAGATATAAAGGGGCGAATAATTTTCAGACGGAATCTTGAATACTTAAAAACTTTAGTATAAAACTGAACCGAATTGCAAGGCGGAAGGGTTAGCAACTGAGAAGCTATTAACAATAGTAAAAGAAAATTGCATCCTAACTCTAGGGTGTGATATTCGGGCCAATCGCATTTTGATTGTCAGGTATTTGGCCACACAGCTTATGTTAGTTCGCAGTTCGAGTATTAGAAGGAAATTCGTAGTTTCGGTCCCATGCTAACTCACGTGGTCCGTGTCTCCTCATCAGTGCTGTTTCTGCAATACATAAAGGTACTCTTAGTTATTTGAGTTACACAAAAAGATAGAAGAAATCTAGTAAAAGCAAGCCAACGAAATCACTCACTTCAATCCTTGGGCCGCACAAGTCTGATAAAGTTCATACTTTGCATGCAAATCAAACAAATTTATCGAAACCGCTTCTTAAGTCTAAGTTACCTGGGCTCTTGATGGCTGCGCATGGCCAGAGTGGCCACCTCGAAGAGACCGATGAAGAAGCAAAGCATCAAGGGTCCGAAGATGGCTCCCTGCCAGCCGATCCAATACATGCCTCCGGCAATGGCCAGACCATTCAGGTACGGATGTCCACCACTAAAAAGTAAGTTAAATATCCAAAATAAAATCGTAATTCCCTCCGCTTCACAAAATAGGCTCACCCCTTCAGATCAGCATATATGGCCGTTTCAAAAGACGAGGGCACAAAGAACTGAAGCAGGAACAGTATAAGTCCTGCATAAAACCGGTCCTGGGCCAGCCAAAGCTCCAAAAAGGCTGGCACCGCACACCAGTAACTGCCAAGAAAAGGAGCCGCCGCCAGCATGGCCGCCAAGGCGGAGGGAAGGAATACTATCCGAGCCCCGAAAACCGTGTGCACCAACCAGGTGAACAAGCCCGTAAATGTGGAGCACCGGAACATTGAGATTAGGACCACGGTAATGGAGTTCTCCAAAGCATCGGCGATTTTTATACCCGAACTGGAGTAGCCCAGGTACTTGGTGATCTGCAGAGGAGCGTACTTCTCCTGACTGCTCGAGAGCAGATAGAACAGCGCCGTAAAGAATACAATCTAGATAGAAATTATTTATATTAATATAATATCTTTAGGAATAGTTTTATGGGCGATCAATATTGTATATTTTTAATGTGAGATACAACATATATTAAAATAATTTTAAATGCTACTTGGAACTTTAATATGCCATAATTACTTTATTAGCTTATTTAACTTTTTTAAAACCCCAATTTTTAACTTTTATTAGAGGTATAATATTTTAAAGAACATCTAAACATTAAATCTTTAAAGGAGAAGAGATTTTTATCATACAAAATATAAAAAATAGCATTTAAGCTATCTTTCATTATAATTATCAACTTAGAAGGAATTTATAAGTCAAAGCACTTACCATGTCCAATATGAATTCAATGCATGCCTGTCCACCGGACAGCACAAGAGATAGAATTTCGCCGGCCACGCCCATAATCATCGAAAGATTGGTTCGGATGATGTGCCACAAGGACTCCGCAACCTCAAGGATCGTCTGTGTGTTGCTTTGCGCCCAGCCGATAATGCCCTGTTTAGCCACTAAAACTAGCTCTTTAAAATGTCCTTGGTTAAATAAACGGCCGTTGGTTAGCAGATGCAACACAGAATGAGTTATTTCGTAGACGCAAACGAGTGTTACGGGATGGATAAAGCGAGCAGGAACTCAACAAAAGCCCTTGAACCCATGCATAAACCCCGAAAGTGAACTCAAAAATTAATTAGTAAATAGGGAAGAAAGAAAACGGGAAGAAGCTCTCAGAAGGCTAACAAGGGCTTACCTGGATTGTCGACAATTTCCCCGAATGTGCTTTTCAGCGCATCCGTTGGCACCCGCGGACCGTACGATGTGCCCGCCTTGTTAAAATCGATCCAGTACTGGATGAGTCTGTCCCACACGTCAAGGATTTGCTCCTTCAGCTTGGTGGCGTGCACCTTGTCAGCATCCGCCAACCAGTCGTCAATGTAGGTCTCAATCTTACGGCGACCATAGTGGTGTGCATTATCTAGAGCATCATCGATTGACGATTGCATGTTCGCTGGCAAAATATCAATTAGCTCAGGCCGATCTGTGATCGTCTTGTTAATTAGATCCTTGCCCAGGTAAGCAACCTCAATCGTCTCCGAGTAGATGTTCACGCAGAAGAACACGCTCAGAAACACAATGATGAGCAGCATGAGGATGATCATTAGGATGGAAGTAACTGACTCTACGGAGGACTTCAACGAGTCCCGCACGATAGTATTGATCTTGTAGTTCAGTTCCAGGACACCAGGCAGACAAAGCGGCAGAACGGCGGAGTGGTGTTCAATGGCCCACGACTGAAACATTTATAACATTATAATAATTTAATATAAGTACATAGTTTTTCGAAACTCACTCGCAGTGCTGCGTAAACTTCGCTGATTTTGTTACAAGCAAACTGGGTGATTCCAGTGTAAGCTCCCACGGTGTAGATGAGGTGCAAGAGTACTGGAACAGCTGCTAGTATAAACATCCACACGTTGCGATAAAGGAATGTGCCCAGACAGGCGTAGAACAGGAGCTTGAAGAACGTATCGCTCTGGTGGCCGGTAGCTTCAGCTCCCGGCTTGGCATCGAATGTATCCGTGGAGTCGACTGTATCGCTGAGCGAGATGTCCTCCACATCCGACTGCAGACCCGGACTCAGCGGCTCACTACTTGGCCTGCCGCAAATGCTAAAGTTGCTCAGCGATCGCTCGAAATCGTTTTTGTCGAACAACTTTTGCAGGCGGTGCAGGTAGGATCCCGAATCCTCTATTGTCTGCAGGTGATATGCCGTGGAGGCCGTTACATAGGCCATGACCAGCAGGAAAACCGGCACCTGGAGGGCGCCAAGGAAGCTGCTCAGATAGCCGGCCACGGCTATCCACATGGACTGACCGGCGACCACGAAATGGGAGCTGTTCTCCGGCTTCCAGAAAAAGTGGACGCAGCTCAAGTAGACCACAACCAGAGAGATAAGCTGAGAAATAAAATGTAATACGATATTAGAAGACTGTGGAGTCATATGGGATTATGTTCATAGAAATACATTTTGTGTGCTATATACTGGCAAACAATACCGGAACAGGAATAGTTCTTAATTTCTGACCGGTTTCAGAGTTCAGTTCAAATGTTTCTAAAACAATGAATCACCATTAAAAAGTCAACCAGCAACATACCACATACACGTTGAGGAACCCGATTATTTGGACGAACAAGCCGTGCGAAAAGGTTATCCAGTGCCAGAGTGCCAAAAGGAAGCCCTTCGGCGCGTACAGGACCAGCAGCTTGATGCACCCGGCCACTCCGCAACCGGCTAGGAGTAGCTGCCAGTGCTCACAGAGCCATCCGATCAGCAGCCGACCGCAGTGCTCAGTGGCCTCCAGTGGCGACAGGCAGATGGAAACCAGTACATTGGAGTCGCGCTCTTCTAGTCTCTGGAACCAACCGTTCACGCTCTCTGCCAGTCGCCGTTTGAACGGGAAGAGCACGGCGCCCATGAGGAAGGCCCACAGCAGCGGGCGAACGAAGGGACCGAGGATGAAGCATACGGCCACGAAGGCCGCCACTCCAGCGGCGATTAGGAAGTTGTACATGGCAGCGCGGAAACTCTCATGGTTCTGGGACCTCATCCGCAGCAGTCGGTTGAGTACGCTGTCGAAAGAGCGGTCCCTCCGGATGGGAATCGGCTCGGAGCGGTTCATATTTTTTGTTGTTTCTTTGAGTAGCTAGAGTCTAGACAAGTGTATTATTATTATTGTAGTTAAACCGGATTAGAGCTCCGTGACCATGTGGGGGGCACACCCGAATGACTATTTTCGGTACTGCTCCGCTCGGGAAAACTCACTTTTGATGATTTTGCGTAGTGTTCCTGTGGCCAGCAACAGATGTTTAGCATCGGGGGCTGGGAGAGAATCCGGCGGAGGTGGCGGAGTTACTAGTTTCCGCAACTGGACGTGGACATCGGGATCGGGCGGCAGCAGCTTCCCACTCGCTTCGTGAGGGGCGGGGGAGCGGGCACACATAAACAAAAATACGTCGATTCGGCCAATTACGTCAGGCGGGCAGGGCTGTGAAGTTAGACGCTGTGCAACACTGGCAAAAAGCCGATTACAGTAGACATTCGCTATGTGCTATAACAAGAAAAAAAAAATAATAAATTTACCTTTTTTTTCAATTCTAATCTAGTTCAATTTTTAATTTTATGATCAATAATTTCAATACCTTTTACTTATTTTTTATTGACATTTAAATTGAAATAATTAACTACGAGATAGATTACATTCCCAAACTAAATTTAGTTCTGAAAATTATATAAACTATATTCTGAAAATAATATGTCCTGATCATTTCTGAATTTTTAGTATTTGCTAAATAACGAGTCACAATAACGAGTGCTCACCGTAATCAGGGCGTTCGGCGCTTTCTAACACTGACCATTTTCAAAACAAAAACCGACGCCATGGAAAGTAAGCGGGACTAAATTTATTATTATTAAAAAGTACTTTACAAGTAAATTGCAGGCCTGTCGCTGCAGCAGTTGATCGATCTGCAGAACATCCAAAAGGAGTTGAACAGCAACAAGGACGCCTACCTGAAGACTTACCGTCAAGTCCTCAAACAGAAATTCAAAACAGAACTGAACAATTTGGTATGTGGTCGTACAATCATATAGCGGAGCCCCCAACAAACATTTATAATCCCACAGGTGCGAGCTGATTTCAACATAGTTAAATCGGAATTAAAAGTTCCACAATTACCACCCCTCCCTATTGAAGACGAAAAAACGCCGTTAACGACACAGGTAAGTTTGTATAATACGCTTTGGCAGTGTCTATATTTAATTGGTACTTCCACAAACAGTTCAGCGATGTGGTGAAGGACTACGACTTTACAATGGACTGCTTGTCCTTGCTGTAGGACTGCTCCGATCGATCCTTGGTGCTGTTCAGCCAATATCCATGCAGGACTCGATATGTGTGCTGCAGGCACTCGAAGGATGGCGATTGGATCTGTAAATAAAGCGAAGACACTTTGGAATAGCGATAATACAATCAGATAAGTACTCACATTGAAAAGGGGTACAATGGGCCGTTTCTTGAACTGGCTCCCTTTCGTTCGTAATATCAGCATATACTTCACGTCCAACTATAAAAGTACAAAAATAAAGTTATGGTAATTAACAAGTATACAACACATTTTAAGCCATTCTCCTAGCGAATAATGAGTTATGATTGACTCCAAAACACAGCATTTAAACAAATTACCCATCTATTTTCCTGGGCATGTTCTGAAAAGCAATGTAGGATGCCAAAAGCTTATAATATAGCAAGATAGATATGTGTGCAGTTCCTACATCTTCAATGACTTCGTTGAGCACTATGTCTTCGATGTTTCCTCGCTGGATGCACAGGACCGATTCCCTGCCGAAGGACCGCACCGTCTCCGTCTGTAGAGCCATGTCCCAGCTGTAGAACAACCGCTCAGACTGCACCAAATTCAGAGTGGAACGGAGCATCAGGATGGCCACGGAAACACAAGTAACCAAAGGGTACAGGATTCTGGGCTGCAGGATGCCAAACTTTCTGTCCTCAAATCCGCAGACTCCGACAAAGTAAGCGATGGCCAGGAAGAGGAGCAGCAGCAACCGGCGCAAGTTGCGCTGTAGTTGGATTCCATGCTGTCGGTTCACCAATTCGATGCGGACCACGTCGCCGTCACAGTGTTTGATGCACAGCTCCAAATCGGCATCCACGGATCCCTCATATTTGGCCTGCCGGCTGTAATATCTGTGGATCGTTACTTGGGGTTCCATTTTTAGAGCTGCAAGAAAAATATGTGTTTTTGCGATACTATCGAGACATGTGGATTTACCATCGATTGAATGATGAATCGTTAAAAAATCGTTCTCCTCTTTATCATCAATTCAAAATCCAAAAGGCTATTAAAGCTATTACCTTTTTTGGCTGTTATATTTGTAAAATATTGATTACACCACAAAGATTATGGTATTTCCGAATACAAAAAACTACGAGATTCCCTAAAACTGTTGAATTGTTTAATTTCGGTTAGCTGTTTATCAGCTGTTCCATTCAAATTCAATTTTCAGAAAATTCAGCCAACTTTGTGGAAAGCCGCAATAAAAAAAAAAAAATGTTTGAACAAATAGCAAAATGTTCTGTTGAGTTTGCAACAAATTATTAATTCAACAGTTTAGGGAATACCAATTATTACTAAAAACCATTCGAATTGTACAGAGGCTAAGGTCCTTAATTAAATAAAAAAGTCTATATAGCTTGCAACTAACTAATATTTAAAAAAAATTAACTTCGTTTAGTGTAAAAGCACGAATTCTATTCTATATTTTCCTAACCAGTTTACGAGTAATTACATAAACTACATAAATAATTTAATTTTAAATTTATTTAATTGGAATACGGTCTCTTTAGTGTTTCTAACTCCAGCTCACAGAATCGATAGCGGCAGGGCTGCGTGCGATTTCATATCGAAATCAGCCCTAACCGGAGGAAAAGAATACGTATGCGCTCGTGATTGGTTCGATTTGTACCAATCAAAACGTAACAGCAAATCAAGTCGCAGTAATTCGCCGTCCCGCTCCGACACGCTCGGTTCAGATGCAATAAATAAATAGCACTTTTCTTGCCGGCATTTAGCATTTAACTTTAACCGAGTTCGGACAGCCATCGAAGTTGGAAGAGTCAGTCCAGAAAGTAGTGCGGGATCGTTCACATGATGTGGTGCAAAACTGTTGTTGTGTTGCTGGCGATGGTCGGCTTTATTAGTGCCGATGTCTACCTGAAGGAGAACTTCGACAACGGTGAGTAGTCGCGGCCACTCGACTTTTACGGCCGCCCAGCATGTGGTCTTGAATGAAAAACGAAACGAAAAAAACCCCCGCTTGTTCCCGCAGAAAACTGGGAGGATAACTGGATCTACAGCAAACATCCTGGCAAGGAGTTCGGAAAATTCGTCCTCACCCCCGGGGCCTTCTACAACGATGCTGAGGCCGACAAAGGTATGTGTCACTCCCTTTTTCCAAATCTTCCATTCCGTTCGTTCTGCCATTTTTATTTTTCGACGGCGCGTTATCTACATATGTGCTTGTGTAGAGAAAAAACCACTACGTGTACGTTTTCGTTTTCGAGTAGCTATAGTAACAGTATACACACTTTTCCTCCCCCCCACCTCCTCCGCCACTCCGCACAGGCATTCAGACCTCTCAGGACGCCCGCTTCTACGCGGCTAGCCGCAAGTTCGATGGCTTCTCCAACGAGGACAAGCCCCTCGTGGTGCAGTTCTCCGTGAAGCACGAGCAGAACATCGACTGCGGCGGCGGCTACGTGAAGCTGTTCGACTGCTCCCTGGACCAGACCGACATGCACGGCGAGTCGCCCTACGAGATCATGTTCGGCCCGGACATCTGCGGTCCCGGCACCAAGAAGGTCCACGTGATCTTCAGCTACAAGGGCAAGAACCACTTGATCAGCAAAGACATCCGCTGCAAAGATGACGTGTACACCCACTTCTACACGCTGATTGTGCGTCCCGACAACACCTACGAAGTGCTCATCGACAACGAGAAGGTCGAGTCCGGCAACCTGGAGGACGACTGGGACTTCCTGGCCCCCAAGAAGATCAAGGATCCCTCTGCCACCAAGCCCGAGGACTGGGATGATAAGGTGAGGTTTACGTGACCCAAATGTAGAGTGTTGTGCCGGCTTCGGCAAATTGCGACTTTGGCACCAAAAAAAAAAACCGGTTTAGTTCATTGTTATTAAACAACATGCCCATTGACCACCACAGCCCACCATTGCCGATCCCGATGACAAGAAGCCCGAGGACTGGGACAAGGCTGAGCACATCCCCGACCCCGATGCCACCAAGCCCGAGGACTGGGACGATGAGATGGACGGCGAGTGGGAGCCACCGATGATCGACAACCCCGAGTTCAAGGGAGAGTGGCAGCCCAAGCAGCTGGACAACCCCAACTACAAGGGCGCCTGGGAGCATCCCGAGATCGCCAACCCCGAGTACGTGGCCGACGACAAGCTGTATCTGCGCAAGGAGATCTGCACCCTGGGCTTCGACCTCTGGCAGGTTAAGTCCGGAACCATCTTCGACAACGTCCTGATCACGGACGACGTGGAGCTGGCTGCCAAGATTGCTGGCGACGTCAAGACCACCCAGGCCGGCGAGAAGAAGGTGAAGGAGGCCCAGGATGAGGTGCAGCGCAAGAAGGACGAGGAGGAGGCGAAAAAGGCATCCGACAAGGATGACGAGGACGAGGATGACGATGACGAGGAGAAGGATGAATCTAAGCAAGACAAAGATCAAAGCGAACACGACGAATTGTAAGGACGTTTAGGAAAAATTGCGTCGAAAAATATTCGGTATTTTTTGTATGTTGGTTGCTGCTTTGATGTTCTAAGCAAACAGAAACCACAATTACAATTTGTAAGACTTATAATTTATAAACATACAACTTGTTGTTTTATTTCGAAAGGTCTTCGGGGCGTTTTAAGGGTGGCTGCATTGTTTGTTTATGAAAACGGCGGTGCCACGTGAGCAAAACCAAAACAGGCGAGATGGCAACGCTGCAATCATCGTATCTATAACGATTTTTTTTTAAATAAAACTGGTTTTGACCTTTTTGAATTTGATTTCTGATTTTTGTTTTGATTTTACGAAGTCCGGTTTTTGAACCACATAAATGCATTAATATATTAAATCAAAGCTAGATTTATTAAAAAGTAGTGAACCCGAAGATAACTTGTGTATTCGATTAAACCGACGTTTATGCCCACGTCTTAGACGTATTACTCCAACTCCAGTTGTTGGTCGCCATCCCGATGCTTGCCCAGAAAGTGTCGCTTCAGATGGTGTTTCTCCCGGAAGTCCTGCAGGCAGATGGAGCACTTGTAGGGTCGTTCGTCCGTGTGGCGTCGCCGGTGCTTGGCCAGGTTATTGTTGTCCGAGAAGGTCTTGGGGCAATGTGGACACTTGTACGGCTTCTCGCCGGTGTGCGTGCGGATGTGGACCTTGAGAGCCTGCTTGGAACGGAAGTTGGAAGCGCAGAAGGGGCAGGAGTGCGGCCGCTCGCCCATGTGGGCGTGGATGTGCACCTGGAGGGCGGATTTGTTGAAGAATCCCGCGTCGCAGTATGAGCATTTGTGGGGCCCGTTGCTCTGGCTGGAATCCGGGTGGCTCAACAGGTGGGCCTGGAGGAAATGATCCTCGGGAAAGGTCTGCGGGCAGTGAGGGCACTGGAAGATCCGTTCCTTCATCTCCTGGCATTTGTGCTTATCCAGGCTTTGGGTATTTGAGAAGACCTTCAAGCAAACTGGACACTCAACGGTGGAATCGCTGGTGTGATAGCAAAGGTGCTTGTCCAGATCGGCTTTGAACAGAAAACGCTCTCCGCAGTTTTGGCATACGTGGGAATTGCTGTGGACTCTGCGGAGCATAGAACACAATTAAAGTATAGGTGAATCCCTGTCTGTGTGCACTTACTTCATGTGTTCCAAGAGGTTTCTTGGGTGCTTGAACTCCTTGATGCAGAGCTCGCACTTAATGGGCAGGTTTCTTCCAGCTTTTGGCTGTCGGCTTTTTCTATTAGTGACTTTTGGTTGTGGTTTGTTCTTTTTGGCAGTAATTATAGGTGGATCTTCTTTGGCAGGTGTGCGCGGTGGAGTTTCCTCGATAAACTCCTCCTTCGCCTCCAGATCTCCGTCAAATAGTTCCCCAATTACAAGGTAATCTTCGTTGGGCTCATCCTTGACAATCTTCTGTTTGCTTATCGCGGAATAGAACTTCCTGTAGCTTTCTTCGCATCTTCGCTTGAATCCGTAGGCGGTTCGTGCATCGTGGACACAGGCAATGCAGATTTTTTGGGGCAGTGAATCTTCAGGATCCAACTGGACGTCGGCACATGTCCTGACCATCTCGGCGAGACTTGGTCCCCCTCCTTCAAAGTTATGTCTCTGCTGCTCGTCGAATATGCCCACCAATGATTTGGAATGACCGCCACAAATTCGACACAAGTCCTCCATGATTTTATCGCTATTTATGTACAGCTCATATTTGTTTTGAAGTAAACATTAGGGAAGATTAATTATTTGTTTATTTTTATTGTTTGTCTACGGCTTAATAGGGATGGACGTTTTTAACGTTACTTTGTCATTTCGATAAATCACACTTTTTATATAGTTATCCATTTAAGTTATTAAATATATTTGTATCTTGCCCTGTGTAATAATTAAAAATTTTTAATTTAAATTGTTTAATATTACTAACAGTAAATTTATTTCGCTATGTCACTGCTTTTAAAAATACTGGCTATCGATCACTGCTGTCATATTCGCTTATCGATTAAATTTAAATTGCGCGGGTTTTTTACTCCATTTAAATTTAAAACCATTACATTACAATTTTAAGGGTACCGTGACAGAGCCCCCGTAATTTAATACAATTTTAAACGGAAAATTCAGTTACTAGTTGTTATCTTTATTATAAACATGAACAGACTAACAGTGAATTTAATTTTAACTTTTATGGTGACCTTTATAATATGGCAGACCTTTACGTATCATTCGATTCTAGAAAAAATATGCGGTGAAATTAAACAACAGCTTAAGGTTATGAAACAGGTAAGATGAGTCTGTAAAAAACATCATACATATAAATAAACTTATTTATTAAATTAATATTTAAAAAAAATAATCTTAAAGTTTTATCCGGTCTTTAGAGAGTATTCAACCGGTCAAAAGTTTAGGCTTATAAACCACAAAATATGAATAGTTTATTAACCTTCAAAATAGGTCAACATTGATCTTCGTCCCTAATATTTGTAGTTAGCTTATGGTGTGAATTTCTATATGTGGATCCGTGATTTGTCTGCGATTTTTTTGAACAATATACGCTGAGTCAAGAAACCGGCTTACCTGCGAGAACACCGAAGAGAGGTGGTAAAACAGCTCTCCCCCTTTCCAGTTCGGTGCTGTGCTGGCCGAAATTAAGCCCCGAATGTGACAAAACGGCGCTCAGTTGTTAAACTAAAATCGAATCCGACGGTCGCATAAACTTGGGCTTGGCATTCGCGAAGGCAAGCCATCGGACGTACACAAACCTTCATTCTCGCACCCCGTCGAAGGCGAAGGCCAATCGATTTGCGTACACAAAGCTAAAAGTGCTGGCCAGAAGATGCTGAAGTTAGCCACTGCCTTAAGCCTCCTGCTGCTCATCCTGTCCTTTGGCTGGGCAGAGCTCGAGGAGGAGCCCCGGGAAAAGCGGCAGTCGAACAAGGTTTGATTGCATTCACCGAGCTTCAGCTAAAATATTATTTATATTATTCATCATTTATAGGACCACCAATGTTTATTAAGCCAGTTTCTTTTATTCAAACGGTTTTCAGATAGTCTTATAGTTTAGCAGTTTATCTGAGCTCTCTACTTTCATTATGCAAATTTATTTTTTTATCTTGCGAATCTGAATCTTTTTATGAGATCCATATCAAATCTAATTTAATTTTAATCTGATTCTAAACGGATGATTATCTTTAGTTTTAGTTGAATCATGTTTGTATATTTATTTTATTTAAACTAAAAATGTTCTTTCAGCTTCACGTAACGCTGCTCTACGAGTCCTTGTGTCCGGACAGCAGAAACTTCATGCACCAGCTGGGACCCGTTTACGAAGAGTTCCAGGACTACATTGACATTCTGCTGGTGCCCTTCGGCAAGTCCCAGTCGGAGCGGAACGGAGCCATCTTCCACTGCCAGCACGGACCGGCTGAGTGCAAGGGTAATCGCCTCCAGAGTTGCGTCATTAACAGCACCGGAAACCAGGCGGCCCAGGTGAAATTCGTGGTTTGCCAGATGCTGGCTCCGGACTACTCCCGCATCGATCAGGTACGTGTTGTTTGCCCAATCGATTGACGGGTATACTACCTATACAATGTTTGCATATCCCATCCGCAGTGTGCCAATGAGGCGGGCCTGCTCACCGATGTTGTCCACTGCCTGTCCAGCGAGACGGGGACCAAATTGCAGCTGCAGGCGGAGCTGGTGACCAAACAGTACAGCCCGAGCTTCATTCCCACCATCGTCTACAATGGCGTAAGTTCCCGCGATCGATCGAGCAGCCGTAATCGAATGCACTTAACTGGTTTTCATTTTCGTATTCGTATTTCGTATTTATTTCCACATGCAACAGGTCTTCGATCAGCAGCTGCAGGACCATTCACTGCGCGATTTCCGCGGCACGGTTTGCTATATGTTGCGTCAACAAAACTTGCTGCCCAGCAGCAGCACAATCTGCCAGTAGATCTGCTAAATGTTCAATGTAACTGCCTCAAGTTTGGAATGAAATTAAAAATCCGAAACTGGTTTCTTCACCCGAACAAGAATGTCTTTTTGCTGGGCCAGTGGAATTGAAAATATACGTGAAACAAAAAGGTCACGGGGAAAAAACCTTTGATCTAGTATTGACGTTCTAAATTGGAGATTAATCTACGGGACACTAAAATCTATTTAAAAATGGTAGCACACATCGTTCAGATAATAATTTATATTGGTACGTAAGATACAGTTCATCAATTACAATCGTGTAGATATATATAGTACATGCAGTGCTTAGGGCATCTAGTTTATTTACAAGGGCGTACAATATAAATTCATTATTTTTGGAATAGGGGGCACAGTGTGATATGATGGGATGGGAAATGGGGGAATATCGTTAGGCTTTCCTTTCGATGAACCAACAACAAATGACTTATCGGCTAAGAGCTAATGGCTAACCTACAACTAGGATTTAAATTTCTTGCACTTTGTGTTTTGCTGTGGTCGCTGACGGGTGTGCAGAAATAACAATTTGTAGACGGGATTCCGTTGTGTTTAAAGCGTTTGCCTCAGACGGCGGTGCCCGGTGCCTTGCCAGCGGCTTGTGAGGCGCCGGTGGCCACGTTAAGGCTGAGCGAGCGACGTGGAGCCGGCTTTGGTGGAATCTGTGGCTTGACGGTCGCAATCTTGGCCAGAGTTACGCTTGCCTCGCTGATGAGCGGCTGCTGTCCCGGTCGCTCCTTCTCCTGGAACTCAACATAGCCGCTCTCGTCGCTGTCGGAGCCCTCATCCGGATGTTCACTCCTCTCCTGTTTGTCCAGTTCGAGTTCATCGCTGCCGGAATTGCTGCGCTTTAGCGTGATGCTGCTAGAGCTGCTGTAATTCGTGGCATCGCCGCTGTTGTTCCGCAGCTGCAGCTCCAGTCTTTGGTAGATCATCATCTGCTCCAGCACCTGCGCCTGTTCCAGCTCCAAGTCCGGCGACCGCTCTAGCTGGCCGGGATCGTTGTCGCGCTTGCCGTTGAACTCCTCGTGGTTGGCATTAGTGACTGTGCTGGCTGTCTCGCAGCCGCTCGATATGGATCCCTCGTCGCTGTCCGGACTGGCCAGGCCCTGTTGGGTGGATCCTCCCCCCGCTGCCGCCGAAGTGCTGGCCGTCGTCGAGCTCGATGCGTTGGAGGAGATCGATGACTGCGCCTGGTGGCGGTACTTAAGACTTGCCTGATCGCCCACCCTCATCTTCCTCATCGAACTGCGATGCAGCATGGTCAGCATTGCAGCATGTCGGAAGTAATGGTCGTCCGCATCGTCCAGGAAGTCTTCCTCTCCGTCGCTGCAGACGCCAGTGCGTCGCGGGACGGGCACTTCGTGATCCTGGGCATTGTAGTCCGCCTCCGGATCCGCGCTGGGATCGCTGTTGATGGTGGGCAGCAGGCTCAGCGGCTCGCCGTCCTCCTCCTCCTTCAGATCGCTGAGGCTCACCATGCTCTGGCTGCTGTTCTTGTGGAGCTGCATATCGAAGTACGGCAACAACTCGTTGCTCAGAGTCGTGTCGAACTTCAGCAGCTTCTCAAAGTCATCCGAATCGGAGCCATCGTTGGCAGGACTGCTCACCGAAGCCATCTTCTTGGCCTCCTCCTGGGGCAGCTCCTTTGCCATATGCGAACTGCAGCAGGGCGAGGAGGACTGAATCTTGCCCGTTCTCCGAATCGAGTGCCCGCGACGACAACGGCGCCTGCCCAGGGTCATGGCCGGATAGAGGGAGTCCTTCTGACAGCAGGGCATCATCTCCGGCTCATTCGTGTCCTCGATCTCGTCGCCCTCCTCCTCGCCAATGGCCTCCTCGATGGCCATCAGCTTGGGCGCCGACTTGGAGCGCTCCAGCGGCGGTCGGTAGTTGTTGCCGCCAACACTCAGCATGATCTTGCGGCGCGGCAAGCTCGGGTTGTCATAGACGGCGTTGGCCAAACTCAGGCGAGCGTTTTGCTTTAGAATTTTCTCACGCTTAAATTCCCGCAAAGCGCTGTCCAGGTTTTCCTAGAGAATAAAGGAGAATTTACATATTAGATATGGTTTAAATTAAATAACATTTTAGAAAGGAATTTTATGAGAATGGATTGGGAATCTTAAATTAAGCAATATATATTTTAATTTTGTCATGCCTTTAAGAGATTGTACATAACAGCAAGAAAAAAAAATCCCTTGATAAAAATAAAATGTTTGTCATGGTTATTCCCCCGTTCTTGACTTGATATACGGAAGCACTTGAACATAATCTGGTCATTTTGAAGATAGATTTATGTAGGAGTCAAGTAACTCAGAAGTTAAAATTCCTAGGCACATTCCATTCTCACAGGATTCGAATCAGAAGCCCAACTCACCCTCAGGGTATCGCAAATGTCCTGGGCTATCTTCTCCTTGCTGCAGAGCACCGCGTGGCATCGGAGCTCGTGCTTCAGCTTCCTGCCCTCGTGGCGATAGATCCAGCAGAAGACCCTCGGATAGTTCTTCGGTGCGCAGCAATAGGTGATCCTGTGGGCCCAGTACTCGGTGAGGCCGTGCTGCCGGGTGGTGGCCTTCAGGCCGGAGGCACACACCTTCAGTCGCATAATCACGTCCGGCTTGGAGTGCTGGGTGTAATTCCGCCACAGGGTGTTCAGCTGCTTCTCCACACAACCCTCACCTGCTAAGGGGGTTTGCAACATTAGTATGGTCTCTTTTCGAAATAAGATAGACTCACCCTTGGCCCAGCCGGTGAGCACGTTCCCCAGGTAGGACACCTTGAACTCCGGGTCCGGTGTGCTGATATCCACGCTGTGGGTGCGCCTCCACAGTTTGCCCAGGCTCCGGGTGAGCGTGCGTATGGCCTTGGAGCTGAGCTGATCGTGCTGACCGTCATGACCGCCAGTGCGACCCACATGCTCCTGCCGGCTGCCATAGAGCAGGTCCCGGGAGTCCGTGGTGAGGGTTATGACATTCGTCACCCTCACCGTGTCATCCTCGCCGGCCACGTCGCCGTCCTCCTTGGACACGCGCTTGAAACGCTCCAGATAGGGACCGGCTCGACCACGCCTCCCGCTGTACGTGTTGAACTTGCCGCCCTCCGAGCCTCCGGACGAGGCCAGACGCTTCTGCTCCTGCTTCTCGAACTTCTTGGCATTGTAGGTGTTGCCCAGCAGCCTGGCCAAGCTGCTGCTCTTCACGAACTTGTGCTGTCGCGGCGGCGTTCCAATTGGCACCGGCGGCAGGGGCGCCGGGGATGCGGTCGTCGGGGCATTATCCTTCTCCTGGTTATCTTGTGACTTGCTCTGACTCAGCTTCTTGCTGCTGCTGCCAAAATGGAAGAGGGTGCGACGCTCCTTGGCCTTTTTCAGGGTGTTGCTGTTTGGTTCGTTGTTTGGTGTTGCTGCTGTGCATGTTGCTGTTGTCGCTGTTGCTGCTGCTGGTGTTGCTGCTCCTTTGGTGTTTATCACCGCTTGACTCACGCCACCCAAATCCTCATAATCGTTGTTATTGTTGTGCGTGGCCCCTATAAAGTCAACCTCATCACAACCCTCGGAATGGTGATCCATTGGGGATTTGGTGTTGCTGTTGCTGGCTGCCATTTTGGGCGGTGTTGCTGATGTAACCAATCAATATCCGTTGGTTAAGAGCATGTTACAGAAGATCTGCAAGAGCAAGAAGGAGATACATCAATATAATTAGCATTAATCAATTAAAAAATACAAAAAAGGCAGAAATCGGACAGTTAAAAACTTAATCACTTAATAATTCCTTTTTGGGAATCACATTTGGGAAAATTAGCAAACAACTGAATTAGCACTTAAATAAAAAACAAAACAACAGGGGAAAATTACTGTGCTGAAACATTAGTTTCCGCTTGAAAAATGTTGATTTTCTTTGTGTAATAAGTGTGGGGCAATAAACAAGATACATTTTAATTGAATGATTCAAATGTTTCATATCTCCAAAGTTATATCTGTGTTTTTACTCATTTTTTTTATTAAATATTACTCATTATTATTGTTTTACGAATTCTGTTAAAACCCTTAAAAAAATGTTTAGGCTTTGAAATTAACACACTTTTATTGCCGCATTTATGATTGAGTGCTAGAAGACCAAATTTGACATTAAAACCACACTTTCTCCCATCATCGGGCACAATTTACCACCAATTCACACCCGATTTCGAGTGTATTTTTCCGCAACTGCGGCCAAAAAGTGTCAACTGACTAATAAATTACCCCATGATTAACACTCGGCAGCAGCTGTAAAATGTTTTTTCCTTTCTGTATCGCGTTTTTTTCGCACTGCTTACAGTATGCAAATGTTTACGGTATTATAATTACTATTTTTTTTTTAGTTTTTTGCACTTGTTTTTCAGCTGGAAAATGCCACACGACGTTTGCCTTTGTGCATTTAACATTTTCACATTATTTAGATAGCGAATTGTTTGCTAAAAAGCCAGCTAAAGATGCAACTATCAAGAGTCATTAAGTACGGAGTATAAAATGCCTGAAAAGCAATTAGACGGCGAAATTATGGGGCGACAAAGTCGGTTTGTAGTCGCCGGTGAGAAGTAAGAAAAACGTAATTAAAACACAATAAAGTTGGGCAAACACCTCTGTTTTCCGAATGGAACTAGGCCCTTGAGAAGGTCCAATTTTGCAGCCTAATCACTCACGTACCTGGCCGATCGTCGATTAAAAGCCTAGGCAACTAGTTAACCAGCTAACCAGCTAACCTCCGAGATCCATCACTTTCGAGTTGGTCTAATCGCGTCGGGCTTCCTTAGCCAACTGCAGGCGTGGTCTGCCTGTGTCGGTTATCTAATCGCGTTGGCTATTTTTGCCATTTTGCGGTACTGATTTTTATGGCCAACTATAAAGCTGCAGACAGTCGTGCTCGTGATTTAGAAATATAAATATTAAGCTGTTCTGTGGAAAGGAATTTATGATAATTTACGGCCAAGTGGCAAGCAATTGCCAGGCGCAGCGAATTCATAGGAAGTCGATTTGATGTATGTATATATGACCAATACCGCGATATGGATACCAGCTAAGCAAACCAAGTGTGGCCCAGCCTCTCGGCCTCGGACAAAAGGCAATTGGTCAGGTCTATGGCCATATCATTAGCCGTTTTTCTAGGCAATGACCTTGGCTGTCTGCAGGTGTCTTTGGGCAGTCGATGGAGTCGCTGGCTTTCACTTTTCCGCGTCTTCGAATCGGACGCCCCTTTATGTTTTGTTCGTATGTTAATGCAAATGTCAACCCAAGAGCCTATTCATGGATGCCAAACGAATGTGAGAAAGCCCAGTAGTCTCCATCCACCCGCTACCATCTCAGGCGATCCCTTGGGGCAATGACATGGGCAACTCCATCGTCATCGTCATCGCTATTCGTTTTCTCCGCCTTGTAAAGAAAGCGCGCTGAATTTGTATGAAAAGGGTAAACAGAGAAATATATATAAAAAAAAAAAAAAAAAACTAAATAATTGTTTTGTACTGGCCCTGCCCCACCCATTATCATTTATGCTTCTCCTTCTACTTTTGAATGGTCTTTCCCCCTTGTCCATAATTGCAAGCCTCGTATTGTGCGTGAGCGCGCATTTTAAACACCTCGCAACGAACTCACATTAAATGAAATACGAAAATTAAATACAACAAAAAATCATACCTATAAGAAAATATATAAAAAAAAAAAACTACAAAAAAAAAGAGCGACAAAAAAGTAATGCAAAAAGCGTAATGAGGAAGTGTTTGCCATGTGGACAGTTTCGGTTTTGTGTGCAAAATGTTAATATCCAACTACGGACACCAGGAGCGGTTTGCAGACCCTCGGGGGGCCCAGTCTTTTGATGAGGGAGAAATTTAACAACTTCCTCTATAAGCGATGTGATTAGTGGCGAAGAACTTTTTGTCTGCTCAATAAATATTTAATGACATGAAAGTGACACTGTAATTTGCTGTCATCATTAATAAAAACTTTTACTTAATGCAACACACACAGAAATTCGCTTGTATTTCTGCTACTCTTCCCTTGGTAACAACATCTGTTGGTTTTTTTGATTGATCATCGTATCTTATAATTAGGTAAACGCTTTTAATTTATTTATTTGATATATCTATTTCGGTTTTCAGCCATTTTTTGCGTCGAGTTCTTTTGTCCGGTCTGAATGGAAGACAATGTCTGGGAGAGAAACTGGCCAGTCATTTATCAAAATGTATTTTTAAGCATTTTGAATTCTTTTTTATTTGTTTTTTCTATGGTTTTTGACTGTTAACAGCTAAATTTGCGTTCGTTTCACAAACGAGAGCTGGGATCTGTGTTTCCCAGGCTGCTTAAAATGCAAAAGCCACAGAAACAACATCAAAGTTATTTGTTTGGAGACCAAACACTTGAAAGTTCTCAATAGGCCAGGCCGCGGAGTTGAACAGAAAATGCAATTTATTATTATTAAGAACTCAACGAGACGGGGGTCCGCAGAGAGATACAGTCAAGCCTCTTTCAGGTGGATTTCTTGTAACCTCTTAAGTCAATTAAATAAAATGGAATAAAATTAATAATTTACTTTTTAGAAACAAATATTTTATGTTTAACTTTCGTTAGTTTGTATACACCCAAAAAAATCAATATGATACGTAGATCAATTTTACATTATGTATTATCAATTTTAACTTAATACATGTTAAAACGATATGCTTATTAAAACCAGAATGTTACATTCGCATATCGATTTTAAGGCGATATGCTTTTTTTGTGTGTATATATGTATAAATTATTGGTTTTATTTACTGAGGCTCCACTTTAATTGAATACCTATGCTCGGGGGCTCAGGTGCAACGATTGGTGGTTGTTGGCGGCTTGTCTAGCATAAACTGTGTCAACTGCAAGTTTGAAAAGTTGATTCTTATGTTTACTTAGTGTGGGCCCCACTCGCACATAAATATCAATTTAGCCCTGGTCCTCTGTGTGTGGTTTTCCAGCCCCCCCAGCCCCATGCCAATCCCCTCCCCCTTCCAATGTCAGGTTAAATAAATCGTAAATTCAGAATTCGCCGCTGAGATCTCAGGCTTTTGGCGTCTTGGCTCAAGCACACAAGAATGTCTCAAAATAAATACGAAAAAAGTGACTCGCAACTAAATTAAACAGTTTCGCAATTCGCATTCGTCAGTTATTTGTATTTTTATTTGTATTCCTTTTTTTTTTGGGCATGTGTGTCATGTGCGGTTGTCGCCTACCGACCAAATTGCTCGAGGAGATCGGGGTAATTCGGAGGAGTCATATAGGGAGTACGTTGAAGGAAACCTTTCTGATGTCTCTGTACGTGCGAACGCATTGGAATGCATTTAATTGAACAAATGAATAAACCATAATGTATGGCATAAATTTGTATAGAACAGTATTCCCGATAATTGATTGGCAACACACACCTCAGAATGAGACAAAACCGGCTTTAAGCCAGCATCGATATTGTTATTGTTCAGTTAGACGGACAGGGCAGATTAACGAGGGGAAATCACTACTTAAATCTATTCGAGAAACGCGGGAAAATCACATTCTTGCAGGTAAATAGAAAAAAGAAGATAGTTCGGAAAGCGAGAGTGAAGATATACCTATAATACTAATCAGTTACACATCTTAATCTACAAATTATTAACTCACTTTTTGATAATATTAATTTTATTTAAAGTACAATTTATTATTTTAATGATGGTAAATTGTTAATTATAAGTATAAGATTTGATGTAACCAATTACTAAACAACTGAATCCTAGTTAGTTAGGAAATAAATATTTATCTTCTTTAGATATTATGTGCCTTGAATTTATCATAAAGTAGACAAACGACTTTCTAAGAATTTATATTCGCATATATTCGCATAATAACATTAGAAACAATCATACATGCCCATCTACTCGGATTACATATCCACCTCCACAACCTTCCCGTCGCCAACTTATTTTGGAAACAAATTAAAAATTCAGTTCTCATTTCACAGCGAAACAAAGGAACAAATGACATTGACTTTTGCTTGCCTTTTCTTTTACTTTTTTCTTACGGGCCACTCACTGGTGATAAAGAAAAATTCACTTGAATTCGGTATAAAAGCTCAAAGATCTTAGGAGGCAATTAATAGTGTAAAAACCCCCACAATTTGCTTTAATTTTGTTTATAGACAGATAATAAAGTAAATTATCTCTATAAAAAACTGGCAACAGAAAGAACAAAAAGTTGGAGAAAAATGATACTGCGTCAAAAAAAGATATATATGTTTTAAAGGCATCAGAAGTTCACAAGATTTACGAGAGTATGTTTCGGTTTAATGGGGTCTACAAATGGGGGAGACCAGAGGGGGCCCCCAACTTTAATGGGGGCTCAAAAGTTTAACCAACACAGTATGTTGGGCTACTGCTGCTGCCTTTGTTGTTGGGCTAATTGAGTTGAAGTAGCCGCAGCAGGTTTTTGTTTTACAAATTTTATATATATTTTTATGCCTGCGTAATTCTTCTCTTTTTTCGCATTTAAATTTCTTGCTCTTTTTGAAAGTGAATGCCTTGACATCATTTTGTTTACATTTTGGATTTTATTTTCGCTCTTTTGTGTTCAATGAAATTAAGTCGAAAACTTTATTTAAAATTCCAAAGTGCACAATTCTCAACTATAATTTATTCATATTTATCCGGCAGAATAAAAAACAAAAACCTTTTAGGAAGACAAACAATGGAGCTTAAAAAGAATTATCTGCCTAAGACTCGGCAAATATTTATGCATAAAAATTATTTAATTAAAGTGCCCCGCATCCACTTTGTGTGTCTTTGGGGTGAAAGTTAAGCTCTTGTGATATCTTTGCTAATTATTGTGGATATTTCTGTGCGTCGTTATCTGGCAAACAGAGGGAAATACGCAGAAGTTCCCATATAAATTTGTCGACTTCGACGGCGGCTTATTGCCAAACATTTGTCGCCAGTCACGACACAATGGGCCATTTGTGGGCGTGCCAAGATGTCTGGGCAAAAAACCCATGTAAATTGTTTGTCATCGGCGAAAACACACACTTAAACCTTAAAGTGCACTACAACATAGGATCGGAAATTTATTAGCGGCCAGAAAAATGCCGTCTAAGCGGGTTAATTGAGCAATAACAAAATGCAAAACATGCAAAATGATGCCTAATGTGTGTTTTGTATGCGTTTACACAACTGCAACTTCAGCAGCGAAAATAACAATCGCATGCTGCAAGACCAATAAAACAGCGACCAAACACCATCCAGCATTTCAAAGTTTCCTCTTCCATTGCAAAAATTGCAACAATTCGGTTTGGCAATCGCTGCAGCTCACAAGACCACCTGCTATCCGAAAAACACACAACATTCTCTGAGTTATTGCTCTGCCAGCGCTGTTTTGGCTAATTACTAATTAATTACTAATGCTTAAAGAACGGAGCTCTAGTGAAACATTTTTGTTTTAACAAGTCAAGATTTGTATTAAAATTTTTAGTTAAAATGTATACTCAATTTTATTTAATTTTTTTTTAAATAATAAACAAAAATTGGTAAGAATATTAATGATATAAAAAACATAAAAACTAAAACATACACCAAAAAAAAACAAATCGATATGAAACGTAGATCAATTTTACATTATTTAAGATCAATTTTAATTTGATATGGGACCAGGTAAATTTGACCTGGTCGAAAAGAGTACTTCATGTAAAAACGATATGTGTTTAGCATGACCTGAAATTTACATGACCATATCGATTTTACGGTAACATGCTTTTTTTTTGTGTGTTGATATTATTTTAGAGCTTACTGGTCAATCAATACATTTTTAAAGCCAGCCAATTAGGAAATAAGCTTGAAGATCCCCCAAACAACTGCATTACAATCTCCACGGTTTGGGAGCCCACTTATATTTGACCGCTTGACATTTGGCTGGATTGCAGTGGTTATTAATTGACTTTCGAGTTTATATTGTAGTTTGATTTGATTTTATGCCGGCTTTGTTGCTGGCTTCATTTGCTGTTTTTAATTAAACATTTCTATCTTATCTGCCGGCGATGGGTTGTGGGACACGGAGTGTAGTATCCAGAGCCCGGGGCGGTAAAAGTTGGCCAAGGAATTACAATTATCGGCTTATGCCGGACTTATAGACCGAGAGCGTGTGTGAGAAAGCGTTTCTCTGGGGCAACGAAAAACGTATGTTTTCTACTTATATATTTTTGGTCCCCCTCAACTAATCCAGCGATGGTTAGGCAATGATTTGGTAAACAAAGTTTAAGTATTTCCAAACACGGAACTGCTTTTTTTAGCTTAGCAAGCCGGTCACTCTGGACAAACTCCTTATTATTCAGAGAGAGCCACATCCCGATCGGCCCATCTATTTATTCATTCAAATCATGACCGCGTCTAATGATGAATGCCATAAATAAAAGGCTCAAGAACGCTCGGACACGATTTCAGCTTTATTTATCACCACGATGCTAAGCAACGAAATCGAAACACAAATCGAAAAACAAATTTAAACTAGATAATGCCGAAAAAGAAATGCCAAAACACACATTTTGATTGCTGGCAAAATTAAATTAACAAAATTAAGCGTAATTATCAACGGATGAAAGGAGCTTCGCAAACGCTGACAATTGATGGTCGTGTGCATCATCGATTAATAATACCTAATACCGATTGAAAACGACGCAACAACAAGTCGAACAGGTAAGGCAACTGGCACAAAAAAAACTAATTGATTAAGTCGAATATATTATTCTAACAGAATCCATTAAAAAGTTAACGATTACACGGGACAGGTTGGGCTGGTTATCCTCAATAACCAATAACCAATAAGCGAAAAGTGAAAATTAATCGCCCGCAGAAGAGAATCGCGATGGCAAATATTTACAGTCGGAGGTGCGGAGGTTCGCGATGGAGAAGGGCTTGGGATGGTGGTCAGTTGGGTAAACAGCATTTATCCACAATTGGAGAAGGAATCGCTTTAGAATCGGTGATCAAATGGCAAAGGTATGGCGATGGCGTCGTTAGTAAATTGTTTGGGGAACCAGAAGATGACTTCATGTCTGGCCAAAGGGTTGGCATCATTACTATTATTGCCATTTTCAACTATGGTAATGTGCCTGACATGTTTGTGAATAAGTGAGGATTTAGGTGTGGAATTCTTGCATATGAAATTTGGATTTACTCTTCGCACGTAAATATTATCATTTCCTGTCGCCGTAAAATCGATATGCGCATGTAAATTTTTGGTTATGCAATACGCATATCGTTTTTACATGAAATACTCTTTTCGAGCATATCAAGTTTACCTGGTATTAATATTACATAATGTAAAATCGATCTACGTTTCATATCAATTTTTTTTTGGGTGTGGAAAAACTTTAGCATTTGGTCACGGGGAAACGAATGAATGATTTTACAATGCCCTAAAATCCAAATAACCTTTGCTCGATATTTTATTGCCAAATTGGCTGTTCATTTTTATTTGGCCATAAACTGTGATTAGGAAAACTTTCGACAAGCAAAACTTTTCCCAAACAAAGTGTTCGGTAATAAACAATACACTAATATCTAGATAAGTGCTGATTTCATTTAGTAATCTCGATGGCAATTAGAGAGCTTACTAATAGCACACTGTCTGCCAATAAATTAGCCAAAATAATAGAGTGTGATATGGAAAATTTTTGAACTAGTTACATGTGTGCTAATTAAGGTGTCTGGTAAAAAAAAAAAAATTAAATAACATCTAGATAATGGTCATAAAATAGCCTTATCAACTTGGAGTCTAATCAATAAATTCAGGAAATGGGAAAATTGATCGGTTTATCCAAACAAATGTTAGACAAACGAAAATTCGTAAAACTACAATCTAGTTTCAATCAATAAAGACGTTAAAATAATCAGGCAATCAAGCGAAACATGTGTTATTACAATCTAAATTCAAGATCTAGCTGCGAACTGGCTTTGTGAAACTTGAGAAATTCCCCCAACTTTGTATATTCTTGTAATTTGTTGCTTCTCACCAAACTCCAATTGTGTGCGATCGTCAAGTACAAATATATAAATTCTCTATAGGTGTTGTGCGGTGACACCCTTAACGGACGGACAGACACCGAAGTGATCGAGGTGATTGTGCAAAATGATAATTTGGCCGGCCAATGCCAATTCTTGTCGGCTATTTACTTGCTGCTTTATCGACGGGCGGCTCTCGGCCCATTCGACGTTTTATTCGCGAAAAGGTTTATTTTGTCAAGCAATTAACGGGCATTTGTTGAATTTCGTGTGAAAATTTTCCACTAAAATTCCGGCACAATATCGTTTTTGGCCGTTTGTTGGCCGGGCCAGTCGAAAGAGCAAGAGTCAAATTCTTGGCCAAGATAAGCGGGCAGGGCTTAGTCATACCACCAAATTGCAGGCACACATGCAGGGAAAGGCCACCACTGAGCCATTAAAAGCTCGGCTTTTGGCCAAGAGAGCTGAGAGTCGAGAGCCGGCCCATGCCGATATCGCCCATGTCAGTTGCCGTTGACTGGCCATTAGCCAAGGCTGTAGTTTCTGTTGCTGGCTACTTGCAATCGCCTTGCCTGATATTTAGAATCGGCTAACGGCAGCAGCGGCTTTAATGCCCTCTTATGGATTGCGCAGACGCCAAAAAATTGGCCAACAACAAGTTGTTTGGCACTCGAAAAATTAAATATAAATATACCTATAGAAAAAATATAAATATAAATATTTTCAATTAAAAAATAAGAACTATATTTTTTATTCTACTTATCTATTTAAAAGTAAGTGCTAGACATGGTTATATTTTATATTTTAAAAATTAAATCCAAAACTTTTTCAAACTTTTTCTTCAGTGCTCGGGTAAATTAGTTGGCCCGGGTCTTGTCGGACTTTTCAGTTTTGTGAAAAAGTTTTTCCCGCTCCATGTCTGGCTGGTGTACTTGTTACGTGAGAAAATTTTTGTGGAAAAAACTTGCATTTTGTTTGCTTGTATTTTAATTTCATTTTTTGCTCGCCAACCAGCTGCCTAAAAATGTAGCATTTGAGGCTTTTTGTTTGAACTGCGGTATCTGGCTGGGTCGGGCTAATAAATGCATTCATCTGGAAAAACCGCAGGGTGACCATGTGACCGGGTTAAGAAGAAACCTTGGCTCGAGGGAAGGGTTCTACGGATCTGTGCTTTGTGATTGTGGCAACTGATTAATGGCAAAGGTAAGACAAAACGGGAAGGAGTTGGAAAAAAAATACCAACGATTGACCTCACACAAATTTTTTAAACTCAAAAAAAAAGACAGCCAGTTTACAAATTTATTTCAAGAAATCATATTTATCTTGATTTTTTTATACAACGATTTTTTGTTACTCCTTTGATTTCAAAAGCATATATTCAGAGTTTATTTTTCAACATTTTTTATTTCGGTGCGCTTTGTCATTACTCAAAACAATTTAAATGCATCGCACAAAAACAAACGTAGATATTTTGCATTGTAATTGGCGCAAAATTGCCTGATGGTTTTTTTGTATACCTCGCCTGCTCTTCTCTTGGACCTGAATTGAATTTCAATTAACGTTCAAATTGCTTACAAATTCCACTTGCCATTCCAATTTCAATAACGAAAAATAATAAATATAAAAGCTTAACGAAAATAATTCGAGCTCAATGCAAACAAATGCGCATGAAATTAATTCGAAGGAAAAATTGCCAAATTCCGAAAGCAATTCGAAAAGCCACAAAAAAATTTCATAAAATGTATGGCACAACGAAAACGATTTAAATTAAAATTAAGTGACTTGCTTTTGATTTATGCGTTGATAATGCGACTTTTGGCACTACGCTAAAACACAAATCAGTCCATTTCGTTGATGAAGCTAATGGATTAAGTAAAGCTAAATAATTCTATGAAATGAAGTCGAAAGACTCAGACATACGGTCAATAGTAAGTTCTTTTAGAACCTGTAAATAAGGCTTTATGTTAATGATTGAGAACTAATAACATTAATCACTGAGGTAAATATTTATTTACGATACTGGAATAAGTTTACTTTCATCAACACCTTTTGATTAAATATTTGTGATATATAGATTGTTCCAGTTCCAAGAATTAATCACATATTCTGTCAAAATTTGAGGTTTTTAAGTAAATATTAATAATAAATGTTAATACCAGAGTAAAACTTATTTTTCCCCGTTTGACCCGTGGCTATACTTATTTAATAAGCGCTTTTAAACCACCATTGCACGATTGCCTGATTAGACATTTAGTTTAAAGCAAGTCTAAAGTCAGTCAAGAGTAATAAATCCGTCACTTTGAAACCACGTCAGAACCCTTTTCATTTTACAAGTGCGCAGTTTCCCCTACAAATTGAGAAAATCACCATTCAAAGGCAATTTAGACTCACGGTTTAATTATAGAAAGAAAAAACAATGCAGGAATAGAAACATTTTAAGCCTGAGTAAGAATTAAGTAATGCGATGAAAATAAATGACATGACAAAGGTTATTGATAAAATGGATTTTCAACTTGTTTTTGCCATTTTCATTTAAGATTTTATATTTAGAGATCCCGTGTTCCGGTTATTAAACAGCGTAAACGGAGCTCCGTGACAAGCGATTTGCCGTAGTTGTAATTGCATCAAATGCGATTTCGAGGCACACAAACCCAGAGTCTAATGCACACGCAACTTTTGCGGCGAAATATGTGGGTAGGGTGGCACATCTTCCGTGTTTGGCTAAATGCAATTTGAGGTATTCCGAAGTTGCCTCACTCGTTTGGCTAAGTAATTGTGCAGCCAGCGCAACGATCGAAAACCAACCCGCAAAATGTGGGCAACTTGAAAAAAATATGGCAATAAATTATATTGAAGAGTAATTGCGAGGAATATTCCAATGAACAAACAGTGAAATTTACAGGGCCCGTAAAGTAAACAGCACTCATTTATATGACAGTCCTCAAAGCAAAAAGCTTACTATATAAATAGTTCTCAAAATGTTCCCAAAAACCAAAATTAATATGAATTAAATTATAAACTACTTAAAACTCGGGAATATTACTAAATAAAACGGGTTTTTAAACAACTTTAAAGCCAGCTAAGATCCCAAAATAGATGCAAATAAAATCTAAGCCATCACATGAACGGGGTTTTTAAATTCATTTAAATGCCACTTTAATTTCTCAGAAACGTTTGCAAACTTGGTTTTCTTTGTATCTGGGAAATTCCGGTCTTCCCTTGTCGTGTCCAAGATTCATAAATAATTTATTAGCCTCGCTTCATTTGCGGCTTCTGCACATTCTCATTCTCAAATTAATTATTACGAATTAACACAGAACTCAAGAAGCACGCGTCGGATAAAAAATTAAGAGAAAAAAGCGCAGGAATAGCAGATAAATAAATGAACTTATCACCTAAGGCACTTTTTGCCATTTTGTGGTTTGGCTAGTTTGTTGTCCAGATCAAACGAATCGCGTAGATTGGGGATAAAGAAATGTTTTTCTGTTCTGTTCTGTTTTATTTTATTTTTTTTTTGCTGACGCACATTTCACGAAAAATTATAGAAGCCAGCGAGTTGGCCACCTCCCTTCTTCCCCGTTGGCCTGGTCATAATTATCAAAGATTTTGTTGGTTAATGAATTTATAATGGTTTTATTTTTATCTCGTTGCCGAATCCAGACAGGTCTGGCTCTAAGCCGCCTCGGTCAATCGTTTTGGCCGTTTTCTTTGCTTTTTGGCATGTGCCAAAACAATTTGCCACCTGCTGTCTGAACTTGAGCTCGTTTTCTTCTCGAATCGCATTTACTTTTACTGCAAGAATTTCTTTGCGTCCAGCTGGAGGGGGAAAAACTCTCACTGTGCCCAAAAACGACGGGCCGACATGTCAGGCGATGATGTGTCAAATGTCTATCCAAATGGCTACGTGCCGCGGCCAGGAGAAAACCAAGTCCGAAATAGCTTCCGAGCCAGGCCAAGAAGTCCATGTCCGGCAAACATAAAGTTTTATGCAAAAACTCAAGTGGAAATTAAGCGGAGAATGAGATATGCCGCTAAACTTTTACTCCAGCTTCAGATTCGTGATGAGTAAAAGTGAAGCCAATAAAAAGATTCCATTTGTGAGGAAAGTGGAAAGTCTCACAATCTATAAGATTCCTGTTTTTAGGATCTTTCAAGAAACACAAATAATAAGAAACCTAAAATAAACCATTTTTGCTTCATTATTTGCTCATATTCAAATTTCATTTAATAATATTACGACCCAACTTTGATTGATTTATTACACCATATTTTGTCATTCGGCATTTCATTGTTAAGGTTGTTTACCAATTCAAATTTACATTCACATGAGCGAAAAATTATTCAAAACTGTCAATAAATTGGCGGGCTTGGCCATTTGTATTGTTTATTTGTTTGCCCAAGTTCAAAGTTCGTATATTATTTACCAGCTTACGTAATGTAGACATGATTTAGTTTAAACTTTTTTATTTAAGGTGATCAGTGGACCGATTTACTTTATTAAGGCGATTTGACAAATCCGCTTAGTTAGCTAAATTTTCCATTAATTGCAATAGATCAGCGAGGGAAATTGTGCAATTAAAGGTTATTGCGAATATATAACTATTACTATTTTTTAGCGGATAAGTTTCAACAGAAACACTGGCAGGCCGAAAATGACGCAAATTTATGATCTAAACAAATTATACTCATTGCATGTGAGCAATTGTTCGCGTTGACTGCCGTTGTCGCAGATCGTTTCCGTTGACAAATTCACATTGTTATAGCCCGATCACGAAACAATGATCGAATGCAGTTTTAATGTTGTGAAATCCGAGGATTTATTGATGCCAGCCAGCGGAGCATGAAGACCAAAATCACAAGAATCTTTTTAATTTAATAACGTTGCTGCTTTGCATTATGATCTGAATTTTGTTCAGAGTTTGGATTATCAGCTAAAGTTCAGGAAAAAACACGAGCACAACCCAACAGGTAGAGTTACAGATACAGATCGTTGATCTCTGGCGACCTCAATTCATGTGCGTGGACTTGCAATCGATCTGGCAAAACAAAAAAAAACAGGCCGGCTAAAAGGGCCAACTCACAAATGGGTCTCCCGGTGCAATTAAGACGCACACAAACACCAAAGATTCTGCGCTGAAAGGCAGTAAGCATTCGAGAGCTGTAAAACCAAAGACGGCAGTCAGCAACGGTCAGTCAGCTCGGCAAATTAGCATTTAACTGCCACTCAACAGTTAGGCTCCAGTCCCCTGGCTCCATATGCGAATACGGGTATGACTAGCGGCAATTAGAACTGAACTAAAGCTGAATCAAGCGAGCAGGTGGAGCTTAGTCCCGACTAAATGTTACTCATTGTTGTGAAAATTCTTAGTTTTAAGTAACATCATGAGATGGACAATTAAAATGCTTACATGTATCATTTAGTAATTTATTTTGAAAAGGTAATCTATATCCCTTGTGCATACCCTATAACGGAAGCTTTACGACCACTAAATCATACTACGTCAACAGTTATGTAAGAACTTTGTTTTCGTCCTCCTCTCGCACACTCTATGAGTAATTGACCCATATTTAAGGTTCTCAATGCGAGCAGTGAGCCGTGCGAAAGTTTGCGTGCCTCCAGCTTTAATGGGCCGCGAGTTATGAATAGTGTGTTCGAACCACTTAACTGCAGTCGTCGGGTGGAGGGACGTGGGCTAAACCATATAAGTCATGGGTGATCTACACTTGTTTTTTTATGTCCCCTCCCTCTATCCCCTTTAAGTTTTTGGGAATTTGATAGATAAACATTTTTATAGTTACCTGAAAACATCCACAAATCTTGAAGAGCTTTAGGTGTGTGCCTTGCGGAATGGCCTGGAAGAGAGATAAACAAAAGAAACTATTAAAATATTTGTAGGAAATACAAAAACAGATATATCAATTTGGAAATGCGAAGATCAAAAATGTTTTCACACGCCTCGTGAAATGAGATAATTTGATGGCAGCTTTCACATCGAGGGGGTTTGGGTTTGGGTTGGGTAACACCCCATCGACCCCCCTCCACTCGAAGTGCAATTATAGAGCGATTTATTGAAAATGAAAATAAACACTCGCCCAGACACAAATCGAAATCAAATCAAATCAAAACGCGAGGCGAGGCGAAATCAAAGCTTGCACAATGGGAGAAAAAGCAAAAAACAAAGGCCAATCAAGAGCAATCAAGCGCCAAGAGACCAGAGACCACAGACCAGAGGCAACTTTAAGCTGCAGTTCTCCACTGGGATCGCAGATGCGTCACAGAGAGCTACATTTCGAGATAGAAGATACAAGATACAAGATACAAGATACTGAGCGGCTGAAAGGCAGAGATACTTTATGTAGGTTGTTTCGGTTTCCTCTTTCTCCAGCTGTTTTAGTCTCATGAATCAAGCAATTGTCGAGGCACTTTTATTCTGTTTTAAGCGATATTCATGTTGGCTCATGGGGCGGGGTAATTGGCCTGGCAAACGGGTTAACGTTAAAGTTAACGCTGACGTTAACCCAGAACTCGGAGCCCAGAAGAGTAGTGTGAAAAAGCGCGAATATCTCCCGGTTACAGATACAAATTGCGAATGGGCCCCTCCCTGACTAATTGTTTGTTCTCCCGCCGATTCGGCATAACTTCTCAGTTTTGTTTTCGAAAGTTCTGGGCCTGACCTTGTTTCTTGTCTTTTGGCTAAGCGCCATTCAAAGATGTCGACAACTGTCGTCATTGGGTAAATAACACAGAAGAGAGTAGGGCTAATAGGAAAAGATTCACTTTAAAATAAGAAAGAAAAACAAACTAGAAATGCCCGGCCAAACAATGCCGCACAACATGATTCCGCACTTTGCCACTGTTTCAACAGTTGGGTAAACAAACAGACGAACAACAAAACTAAACCGCGCCACACTCCAGAGATCCATTCCTATATTTCCTATACTCCCATTCCCAGTTAACTTTCGGCAGCGAAACTAATGCGACGGAACCGGCCACATTGTGGTCCATTTCCAGTGGCCGAAGCCAAGCCAAATTGATCTTTGCCACCAGAAATGTGTCACACTTCCCCGCGAGCAATTGGGTCAGATATAATGATGGCACCCGGAATGGTAAATCAATTTGGAGACCCGACACAAACCCCAGACATGTTATTCCCGGCGGGGATTCGACTGTTAGAAATGGAAAATGCACGACGGGGTAATGTGTCTCAATGGTATTACGGCCGCT
The DNA here is from genome assembly GCA_035046095.1 of Drosophila pseudotakahashii. NCBI lineage: Eukaryota > Metazoa > Arthropoda > Insecta > Diptera > Drosophilidae > Drosophila > Drosophila pseudotakahashii. Next base: position 1,355,505 of record JAWNOE010000159.1, on the reverse strand, counting down.
CAACAGGTTTAGACTCATAAGGTTGATTCGGGCATTAAATTTAAATTTTACAATCGATTAACTTAATAGTTCACCTAGAATATTGCCGATATCGCCATCAATCATTCTATGGCCAAGAATGTTGAATGAGCGATGGTGTTTACCCAGTCGTTTATGACCATAGGAGAGGCTATGTAAAGATTGATTAAAGTTCGACCTTTAATTTTTATATATTTACATGTGATTGTGTATTATTGTAGGCAAATAACTTCCCAGACGAAAAGCGTTTTTTGAGTAATGATCGCGATTTGACCTTGGGAAATCGTCACACCTGATTTTCCGTTGACGTACTAAAACTAAAGTAAATAATTTAATTTAGTTTACAGGTCTTGAGGCCCTTGAACAAACGTATGTATGTATTTCCAGTCCTATAAAAGTTAGTTCTGTTCCGTCCATTTTTAATAGGTCTTTTGGAATTCCACCTAAATCTAATACGCATCATAAAGATTTAATAAAATCTGGTTCTCTATTGAAATTCTGAAATGTTACTAGATTCAGCTGATTGGAATTTTACTAGATATTCACTATATATTCATTATGTTACAAAGTTTCTTTCTGCTCCACCAAGTGTTCCAGTTTCGCACTTTCCTCACGACTCAACCTCAACTCGATTCCTCCACATCGATTGCAATAAAGTATAAAATATCTGGCCCATAAACCAATTGCATAAACGATGAGCTCCATTCGGCGTAGGCTGTACCTGTATCCGAGCCCATTTTAAGGCAGCAACCTTTATGATTCTGATTCTGTATCTGTATCTATGCATAACTAGAGACCCAGGCCCGGTTCCACCGGCAATGGGTTGGGATTTGATTTTAGTTTAGGTCTGGGGCTGCGTCGTTGATAATTTATATGTGTCGTCCAGCCCCCACAATCAAGTAGTAACCAGCAGTGCCTTTGTTTTTACGGCCAGGGAGGAGTGAGTTTTATTTCCGTTTCACCATGCCCCCACATCGTTTTCCTTTTGGGCCTCAGCGGCATCTGAGAACAATCGTACATATGTAATTGCAATTGCCCAGCCACTCACGACAGTCGAACAACCAAACAACCAACAACGAGTTCGACAACGAGTTGGGATCTGGGTTTCGGGGAGGGAACATTTCTACCTTTTAATTTGTGCGGCATACTACGAGAATATTCAACTACACCCTACAAAAAAAATGTATTTGAAGTCTATGAAAAATAATATAATAAGGTGGATACTATAAAATGTAGATATAGATTAAAAAAACAATTTTTTTAAATAAATTTTACTTCAAAATCATCAATGAAAGGAAAAGGAGTCAAAAATCAAGCATTTTCAATGAAATTTCAAATATTTCTTTCTGTGTAAGCCGCAAAGACGACTTCTCCCCTTGGCTGCTTCATTTTAATGTTGTTTAGAGGAGTTCTAAGACCCCGACAATTGCAACGGAAGTGCGTTCATTATTTTTAATGATTTTATTTAGTGGCTCCGCAGCTCTGCCTTTTGCATTTGAATGCCTTTGGAAGACAGGACTTGGAGGCATTTACACGCCGAACTCTCAAAACATCTTATCCTGATCTTGAGTTAAGGAATGGAATGGAATGAAATGGCATGGAATGTCTGGCTTGTTATGCCCCAGCAGGCCGAGACAAGTAATTAGTGGTGGGATAAAGACACGGACAGTGGACGAGGGGATCGAGGAGGCATAAACAAGTCAAGTTCTTTGATTCCCACTGTCCATAAAGATTAGGTATTTATGACCGCACCGACTTCCGTCCGTCGAAATACGAGGGTGGTTCGGTAATATCTTAATGCCTTTCCCAACACACAAGAAAAATCTCACTACCTGTCCCGCCTCGGATTTTGGGTTTTCGGGACAAAAGATTGTGTGACGCTCTAGAACGCAGAAACCAGAACCCTCTATCGATATTTAACTACTTTTATCTCTACATCTGTCTCCGACTTGGTCTGAGCAGCTTTAATTGCATCTTTCAGCAATTAGCGAGCCGGGATAATTTTAATAATTGAATGGAAAACAACTCAAAGTCAGAAGGGCAGACGGGGCTCAGCCACAATTGACATTCGGCTGGGAACTGTCAGTCAACTTTGACCGCAGAATTAAACCACAAAATGAGAGCAATAAGCAGATTCTTTAATGCCCTTACTCATTGTACCCCATTTGTGTAATGATGTGAGTAATGGATGCATTTTGTAATGATTAAGTTTCTACAAATAAATCAAAAATGAATCATCTTGTTTGCAAAGCTTATGTATTAAGTATTAAATCGACCGCCAATTAAGAACAATGTAAACTTGATTTAACTATAAACTTAAATAATTTCAATAAATAGTATACATTTTAATGATCACTGGTCTTATTATATTTCTCCTCCAATCACAACTTGAAAACTAGAGATGCAAAGGTTTTTCAGAACAAGTAAATTGATCATTTAGGTTTACAACTTAACAGCTTAATTTCCAACGTCATAAGTTATTTAAATGCTTAATAATAGAACATCTAACTATAGGTATACCATTTTCACAACAATCTAATAAGATCTTTCTTTTAGGCGACCGCAACTATAGATAACTTATAAGCTATATGAAAATAAATGAATATTTTTAACAAAAGAAATACCAATAATATTATTTTACTGGTTTCCATCTTCCAAAAGAGCCAATCGTATTAATCTCAAACATTCAACTACCTTTATGTCAGGTGTGCGAGTGCAACGAAAGGTTATTGCTGGGTTCAATGTGAGGGGGCACCGAACGCCCCTGACTGACAAGTGAAGGGGTTTTCAGAGGGGGCGGGGCGCATGTGGTTGCATCTGAGATCTGAGACAATTATAAACACAAACATACAACACGAGTGCAGCCACAAAAGGGTGAGCACAAAACGTTGCATGACACGCCAGCGGCAAACAATCGACATCAATTGTTGCATGTGATTTGCAAGTTTTCTATTTTGACGTTTTGAAGCGGGGGGAACGGATAAGGGGGACTGCTACCGGGGGGAGTTCGATTTACATATTACTGAAATCGGTATAAAAGGCAACAAAAGCCTAAGCCGGACAAACGTCATTCAACATCATCGCAGCAGAGTCGTCGTCGCCGTCGTCTTCATTTGAATCAATTAAACCAGTTTGGGTCTACGACTGTGGGTATATGTGTATGCACATATGTACCCATGGATGGGTGTGTTTGTCTAGTCAGTCCTACCCGTACTCATTAGGTATTCATCTGCCTCCACTGATGCTGCACTTGATTGATCATTCGCCGAGCCGAGCCGCGCCTAAAGTTGGGAAAAAATTCCATGAATTCGATTATAAGAAATCAAATTCTCATAGACATTATTGGATGGACAACCCCCCTTTATTTTTTTTTATTTTTTTGAGAGCATTAAAAACCAACATCAAAGGTGCGAAAGACCGCGAGGGAAAACCTGTCTTATACACATGCATCTCTCTCTCTATCGGCTTTTCAGTTTTCGTTTTCCATCCGATCAAAGAATGCAAGTTTTTTGTTTCCAAATCCAAATCCCTCCGACCATCGTGTTAATTTTGGAAGCCGAAACTGGTTTCTCAGATTATAGAACTCCTCCGCCGTCTAGGCACCAGAAACAACTGGTATTTATAATGTTTTAACGCTTAGTTAGGAAACAAACACAAGACGGCGAGGGGAAAAAAACAAACGTTAAGTTTAAGCTGGACTTAGGAATTTTTATGGAATGTCTATCCATTGTCTATGTTCTAAGACACCTCTTCTGTTGTCCGTTCTTCTCTTTTCTGTTCAACAAAGAGTCGGACTTCATCGATTCCATTTTTTATTAGCATCGAGACAATCAATTTCCCAGCACTCAAACACTCCCAGATGAATCATTAAAGAACTAAAACTAATAGCGCGCTCATATATCATCCAGTGATCATATATCAGTGAAAAGAAAAGCCCCAGGCGTCTGATTTATGCGCAATTTCATATGCCACTGCATATTAAATGAGTAATAACTGAAAAACAACACAGAAACAGACATCCCGCACATAACGAAAGACAGAAAGATTATTTTCCTCTATGCTAATATTCAGTAATAGCAGACTTGTTCTGCATTTCAGTTATTCTGTGTTTGCGCAACGATTACGAGGAAATTGCCAGAACAAAACAGAACCGAACACATTGCAGAGGCAGATATGTAGATACAAATATAGATAGATGGTAGCCAACTGTATTCCATAAACGGATCCATGTGGGTTTTATCAACGAAACGAACAGAGGTGTAGTCGCATGTTTGGATTAAAGTATTTAAGAGCAAGTGAACCGGAGGAAAAATATTTTGTTATGAAGAAAAACATTGAGATGTACAAAGATTAATAATAACAAATAAGGAAAAGGTTAAAATTAAGTATATAAGTATTTGGTAAATATAAACCAAAGATTAAGATTGCACTTGGTATAGCATACTACCCTTACAAGTAGAAACCCATACTACTGATCTGAAAACACACTGTAACCATTCCAGATGAAACTCATGCAAAGTGCAAGTGGGTGGCGCCCAGTTAGAGAACTTTGGCGACAACAACCAGAAACAACTGGATCAACAACACAGCAACTAACAACACAATGGGAACACTAAGGCAATATGCAGTAATAAGCAATAAATGGAAATAAAGGTCAAGTTTAAGTGACTGCGATGACGAGAGAAGCAAAAACAAAAAAAATAACACAAAAAAACAAAGCGAAAAAAACAACAGAATCTACAGATGTAATGAAAAGAAAACGAATAAAAAATATAGAGTGGGTGGGCGGTTATGAAAGTCAAAAACAAGAAGAAACGGAACTATGGAGGCGTTCTATGAATGAATGAATATCTTATGAAATGCTGGAACTATGTAAGTGGAAACAACAGACCTGAAATTGGATGGAATGAGTTGAAATTTTCAGAAAGAACAGAACTTATATTTTTGGGAGTAAATAGACGTGATTCAATCAATTCTTGGAAATGTTAGCCCCATAAAATATGTATAAATAAAAATATAACAAGCAATAAATACGAATATAAAAATGTGAATGTGATTTGATTCCTAGAAAGAGAAGGCAGGAAATTAACTTAAATGGAATACAACAAACTTTCATTGAACTGATAATATTTAACCCCATAATATATGTATAAATGAAAAAATAACAAGCAATAAATACGACAAAAATGTGAATGTTAATTAATTATAAGAAAGACAAGGCAGGGAATTGAAATAAATGGAATACAAATTGTTTTCAATACAATAAATATTTCCAACAAGAAATAAAGTCCATAAAATCTATGTTTTGATGGGAAAACGTGGCGTAAGCCATGCCTAGCCCCCACCCACATCAATATAATTACCATGCCCACCCCCGGGGGCCCGAAAACTGCCCCCTCTTTTGGGACCATCCCCCCATTGTAATTTCATTCATTAATTTGTGCCGTTGGCTGACTTCGTCGTCTTCGAGGGGTTAAGATTCAGCGAACCTCGACCACCAAAGAGCAAGTGCCAATTAAAACCGTATGCGAGTAGGGGGGCGGGGGGCCAAGAAGGAGGGGCGTGGCTACTGTGGGGGTGTTAATTAAAATTGAAATCAATTGTTTCAGCCAGCTCTCCGCAGTTTACGCTTCAACGAATTTCTGCCCCTTGGACCGGACGATTGTACTCTTTTTTTATAACTCTCAACTCAAAGCACAAGATTTCGGCTTTATGGTTCACTTAGAGGCCAAAAATAGCGAAGAGTCATCATTTAAGGCGTGATTGAGCAGCTTCGCACGAACCCTCAAATTGTCGCGTTTATGCGAAAATGTCGCTAAAAATAAACGATAACTATCGCCGGAGCTCTAATTGCCTTGGACAACTGACAATGGATATAACAGAAATCCAATTAAATGCTAGGACACGACACACGTCCGGAGCGATAGCTCTTTCCTCTTCCACGACGGTGAATATTTTTATCAGCCATCATATGTTAAGTGCGTGATCAGATATGGGTTCACGAGTTCCAGGAGCGTACTCAAAAGGGGATGGTAGTAATGAAGAGGTAACAGAGAGTGAGTAAAGAGTCAGTAAAAAGCATGTTACCGTAAAAACGATATGGCCATGTAAATTTCAGATCATGCAAAACCCATATCGTTTTTACATGAAGTACATTTTTCGACCAGGTCAATTTACCTGACCACACATCAAATTAAAATTGATCTTAAATAATGTAAAATTGATCTACGTTTCATATCGATTTTTTTGGGTGTAACAATCAGGAAGATCATCAGGAGGAAGATTTAATGGAAATTATAATATAAAAAGAAAAATCATTATTAAATAATAACGTCTTATTTGGGTTATTTGGGCCAAGTCAACAAACTCGTACTCAATAATAAGTACATACAGTCTGGTAATAAAAGAACCATTCAACAAAGCTGTCATATCTTTATTTATTTAATTTAATATACCCCTTTGAACTGATTTTTATATTCTTATATTCTTTTTTTTTTCCGTACTCCTCAACCCCTTTTTTTTGTAAACAACTCTGTCCTCAACTAATTCAGAACACGGGCAGTTACTTTATCAGGCTTTAGATAGGGGCAATTTCATAGTTTGTTCGGTAATTACACTTTCAAGTCTTTAAATACATTTCCAGTAATTGTTAAAGCAATTTCAGTTAATGCCCCCGTCAAGTTTGCCACTTGAATTGTTTTAGTTATTGCGCAATTCCAAAAGAGATTTGCTATCTCTGTCTTTCGGGTGTTGTAATACATTCTAATATATTCGGACATTATTTAATATTATTTTTATATTGTCTAATCGTTGAATGTATTTGTATATAATATGTGTATCTTTGTTTTTTGCTCATTAACGCTTAATTTGCTAAAAGTTCAGGTTTTTCTATCTATTTTTTTGCTAGTTGAAAACAACTTACGTAGTTTCTGGATGGACTTGGTCAACAATAGAAAGGTTTCAGGTAATACAGTCTGGACAGGTTTTTTTTCATTTAAAGATACAAATATTTATTGTTTTATTTGTACAAAATTATACCAAAATGGAAACAAGGCATCTCCACATGGCTGCCATTATTTTATTGTATTTTCAGTTATTAAAATAAATTGCTAGAAAAAAAAAACAAATTCAAAATGGTTACTAGAAAAAAGGCAAATTAAAAATTCAATGCACATAACAACAAATTGAGGCCTGTGGCCGACTCAAACGGCAGCAACGACAACAACAATTGAAAAACCTTCATGAAAAATTAGCCACGATGAGTTTTTGTTGTTTAGCCGCCGCACGAACTAACCAAAATGCTGCTTTGGGCCGCTTTTTCATTCATATGGGCCAAGAGTTTTGAGTCCGAGCCTTAGCTTTGTTTTTCTTTTTGCGCACAAATCAATTGACAGAGTCACGTAATCAGCGCAATCATGGCTAAAATCATTTTGCGGCTTCTTCGATTTCCAAGCGTCTTAAATCAATCAAAATGTCGCACCCAGGGAGATGAATAAACGTAGGTAAAAACGTGGACGAAGAAACAGGTTGGCTGGCAAATCGAATTATGTTTTTTTGGGAGATGCAAAAACGTTTACGGAGGAAAAAAAATCAGCCGGGAGACCTTGAGCCAATTGATAAATGCATATTCAAGAGTTCAGTCGAAAGGCTTGTTAACTTTCTCATAGTTTTTTGGTAGTTGCTCAACTCAACTAAAAGTTAATGGGCTAAATGTGGACCAAAAGCAACAGAAATTTGTTGTTTACCCACAAATATTACAGCTCATTTGAGCCAAAGACGTGAAGAAGATGGAATGGAATTTATTCATTTGCCAACTTGATTTATTTTAGCTGGCAATGAAAATCCTTAAACATTAGCCAAAACCAAACAAATTGCGGGGCATAAATTAAAATGAAATACTCGTTTCGAATGTGCAGAAAAAAAATTGACAGACATATTCAAGGTTTCGACTTGCTAACCCACAAAAAACATGCAGTAAAAAACAAACAGAACACCCGCAAAGACTGATAAAAAAAAAACATTCCTCCGAACAAATAATAAAAATAAAATAATAACATCCAAAGCAAACAAAACCTCGCACAAACAACTGAAATGTTGTTCGCTTCGTGTGTTTACTCTCTGCCAGTTTAGAAGAAAACGGCTTAAACGGGCTGAGATTTATATTTGGGCTACAAATATTTTCAGGCATTCCACGGAAATCTGAAACACCTCACTCAACAACGCAATCGCCATCCATAATTTTCCACTTGATTTTACCCATACCTCTGGCCGGCTTTTGCCTTTTTCAATTAGAGCAACATCAAACGGCAATTGCCACATTAAAGCTCAATTAAAGTTATAGAAAAAATTCCCTTTATAAAGCCAGTGTCTTTAACCTTTGCAGCGGCAACAGCGGAAATTGGTGTAAAACTAGTCTCAGATAGCTGCTGCTGCTGCTGCTGTGCTGCAGATGTTGCTGTTGCATTTCTGTATCACGTTGCAAGGCGTTTTCAGGTTCAAGCCACTTTTGTGGTCAACAACATTTCACCGCGGCAACAACTTGTGCAGCAGCAACACTTCCGATAGCCGTGGCTATATAAGTGCAGCGACTATAGCTTGTGGCTATGAATGAAATGGGTCCGAGTCCGAGTCTGAGTCAGAGCTTAGACCTGACTTTTCCACAAATGAGTTCATAACGCTCAACGGTTCAGTTCGGATCGGTTCGGGAGAGAAAAACATGAAAAGAGAAAAACTTTCATAATTACAAACAAGGCAAGCTCCTTGCCGTGCACAGAGGAAAATGATTATGATCATATGATTTTAATTTTAATTTATTCTAAAAACAAAAAAAAATAAAAATAAAAAAATAAATTAAAAAAAATTAGTAAATAATACAAATGAATAAATAAAAAAAATGAAAATAAAATAGACAAAATCTTGAAAACTTTATTCTTTGGGTTTCATAAGTATTGTAAATAAGTTCATTTAATTACTCAAAATTTTATATTTAAAAAAATTACAAAGTAAAGTAAAAACTCTTTTACATACATTTTTTACTGTGTAGTGGCGTTCAACTCACCGCAGTGACTGTTGTTTGGCGCAAATGTGCGAAGAGTGGCCGCCGCTGACTCTGGTTTGCTTCAGTAGCTGATTATTTAATCGAAATGATTATGTTTTGGCGTTGCCCATTAAATGTAATCATGCAACTAAGTGCAACACACTGGCTGCAGCAGCAACATCCCGAGATCGTAGATCCGAGATCCCAACATCCCGATTCCGATCCCCCTCCCAACGTCTTGTCTTCAGCGATCTCTGATTGTTCATAATTAGCCATGGCAGGCAGGCAGGAAGTATCACAAGCCATACAACACAAAGCCACCAATTTGCGTTGTAAAGTGAAATAAAGCAATCAAATGCTCAAATTGTTTGGGAGCCAGTAGCTCCAGTTCCGAACCCAAAGACTGGTAAGCCCAAAAAAAACAGAAAATAAAAATAAGAAAAAAACAAAAAAAAATTATAGCAAGTGCAGAGAAAATCAAACAATGACAAATTGCTGGGAATGGCTTTTCTTTTCCATCATTTTCCCCATAATGGTGGGTATGCAGAGAATAATTGTGCGTAATAAAGCAAGCAACCGCTTCCTCTTTGTAGTGAAAACGTTGACTCAAAAAAAAAACAGATATCAAATCTGAGAGTACTAAAAATAAGATTGAGTATACAGGGTTATCTAAGCATTATATGAAAGGGTTTGTTTGGCTGCATCTTATCCAACGCGTCTTATCAGCACGTAAATTTGAATATAAGCCTTAAGAGACCATATACGGACCACTTCCTATACAAATAATATTAGTTTGTTAACTTTACCAGACAGAAATGTTCCATATATTTCATACTTATAAAGATTTAGACTGGTATTTGCAAATTTTTTGACATGTTAGCGATAATGTCAACTATATGAGGCTGCAGGTTTTTTTCGTTTGCTGCAAACCTATCGCAGTTTTTGGCTTATCACTTAATCCCAGATACGCACTTCCGCCTTGATATTACTTCGCCAGTTGAAATAATGTGTTTCATTGGTTGCCACGGGAGTTCTATTCAGTCTAGCAATATTCACATATTTACAGCCCGACCTTTGGTAAACATTTTGACATAGTAACACTGTATTTTGCACGTGCTATTTGTTCAGTGGATACGAGTAGAAAACCTAAAAGCGAGCCTCTATCGGTTGCCAAATTATCGGCATTACCGTACGCTCCATAATGCAACATATTCTCCACACATTTGCCATTTATCTTACCCTAGGGCAACGCTGTTTTTAGCACAGCTGCCAGCTGCTATTTCGGATAGAAACTCAGTTCTTGCTTCTAGCCGGGGGTTCTGAAAATGTCAGTTGGATTTGTCACAACTTAATTGCTTTAAACGCTTTGGCACGGTTCTAAAAAATCCCAATCAATAAAGGAGGGGGGGAGACCTAGAAAATACAATTAAATATTTATGGGTTAAAGCGGCGATGTCAGCCGGCGGAATTTTAGCTTATAACAAATCAATTAATTAAGTCGCACGCAAGGTATTTTACAAATCATACTTAATAAGGTCAAATTGGCAATTGAACAACAAAAAAACAGCAGAAAAACGACTAAAAAACAAGCAGCAATCCCAAACGAGTTGGCTTATAAAAATAAAACGTATCTTTTATCGGGCTTTATGCAAATTGAGAGCTAAAAAGTTGCCTCGGCCGGCGGACAAAGAGATCGAATCCAGTTAAATAACAAATTGATAAATATTAATAAGGCCAGAGGGTTTCAGTTTGTTGTTTTTCGAGTGTGCGTGCATTGCATTTACGCCTGAGTTGTCCGCGTATCTTCGCATCTACGTATCTAGCAGATACAAAATGTCATCACCGCCAGTTACAGTTAAGCTGCATTTGAGCGGGCCTTTTTATGCAAAGCACAGCGCATGTGGCGGAATGTATCCGCCAGATACAAATTGCACTTGCAATCGAGTGTAAACAAAACAAAGGCGCAAGAAACACGCGTGCGCTCGTAACGCGACTCGAGATACGATCGCCGTTGGTCTTTGACTCGCTTTTTTCTACCTTAAGCTACATGTGTATTGTATATCTGCGTGATTGCGGCAATCTAATATTTATTAAGACGTCACAAAAAATAAGGTCATTTCTACCTTTTTTCATATCAATAAAATGCCGATATGATTTATGTCAAATTTATGATTCAAACATATCAACATGATATTTTATGAAATCATATAAAATACCAAATGTAGTATTTTTTGAACAAATAATGTAAAATAAGTTTAACATAATATTTATTCATATCATTTTGATCTTAAAAAATATAAAATTGACCAGCACATATCAATCTGATCTTTTATCAATTTTTTTCAGTGCGTCTGTCTTATGCACCGCGATGCCTTGATGCCTTGACTTTAGGCCGCGAATCAGAATCAGTTGGATGCAATGGTCGTCCCTATCTGATGACTCAAAATGGGTCACCAGATAGTGCCCAGATATGTCGTCTGACATTGTTTACCTCTCGAGCAGCTCGTACGTTGTAAAGTGCCCCGTGCACCAGATAAGCAGGAAAGGCATTAAAATTATTTTACTACACGGTTTTGTTCATGATTCACCAGTCACTTGAATCAATTACACGAAAATACTTGGTGAATTAGGTGAATGAGTAACCAAATCGAAACCAAAACGACACAGCTGATAAGAAGGGATTATACGGAAAGGAAGTCTTATGCAAAGATATTATTCTGGAAGTTGGAGACTGGTGGTTTTTTCTAATCTGAATACAGAAATACGGAATAAAAGTGCCTTTCTAGGTAGGAATTTATGGTGCGATATGGGACTATATACGTAAGACGCTGATAAAAGAACCTAATTACGCCGCAGTTTTAAAAAATCTCAAATTACCAAAGTTTAAGGCCAAAAAAAGATCAGTGTTTGACCGAATTTTCACCTGATTAAAGAGGAACTTGGGAATTGCCTATAGAATAACCGATCTAAGTGGGAATTTCCCGCCCCGATTTATAGAGCAAGGCGCAAACCCATTTATCTGATAAAAAGCACCTACCCAGGCAGGAATTTCTAGCCTGATTTTTGTGAGAGGGGAAAGCCAGCGAGACTTCACCTTCGAATCGGGGCTTTCCACTCCAATAACTTTGGCCAATGGCTCTCGCCCGAAGGCAATTCCATGGCGATCCGCCCAGAAGGCAGTTCACAATTAGCAGTAACCTCAATGGCTCGACATGTCTCCTCCACTCGTGTCACTTGTGGCAACCTTGTGCTATGGCTATGGACATGGGGTACACAGATATATATATACCGCTTATTGGATAAGTATATGCCGATCGGCGATCGACGGTTTAGCATTTTGTGCGATCGCCGTTCGTAAGCGACACATGAACCATAATTAAAAGCGAAAAACAGTTGGCCCCAAATCGGAGACACCGAAAAAACCAGTAAGCAAAACCAAAAATGCGCGCGCGTTTGCGCACTGCGCACCTGTTTTTATTTTTTTAGTTTTTCGTACCCCCTCCCCCGAAATGGAGTCTATACTGCGTACCCCTCGGGTCCAACACCCTCGCCAGTTGAAGTTGGCCAGTTTCATGAAACAATTACGAATACGAGTGCAAAACACAAGCAAAACAAAAAGCAAACCAAACCGATCCAATCCGATCCGATCCGAAACAAGCTGAGGGGAACGCCAAGTTGGTCAAGCTGTTGGCCAAGTTAAGACGACGACTTGGGGCTACTTTGGGGCGACTTGGGGGGACCCACCACTCGGCTTATTGCAACGTTCGCCGCTGCTGTTTGTTGTTGTTCTTCTTATTGGGGCATAAACACGGGCACACTCAATGCACAGTGGTATTTTGGAATTTATAGATATATGCAGGTCCCTATAATGAATATACAAAATTTCTTGGGAAAATTTGTTAAAATTTTCCAAAATGGTATACCCACTTTGCAACACCTATTGATATACCCATTATAATTGGTTGTAATCTGCGCCTAATAGCTTGTAAATTGTCTTTGGTTTGTTGCTTTGCATGAACACAAATCTATTATCTTTCAAGGTGAGCACACTTTGCCATGTGTGTTTCTTGAAATGCCATTTATGCAGCGATATCTGCAGGGGTTACAGTAATGCCATTGTTGGCCTTCTCGGCCCACAGTGATCGACAACTGGCCCGGTTTGCCTACGAATGGAGTAGCCTCTCCTTGTCAAAACCCACTGCCTCTCCCTCCTTTTCATCCTTTTCATTCAATTCTGCATGGCAAGAAATGCAGTTGAATATGAAATGGTCATGATTTTTACATGATTTTTACATGATTTCTACATGACATCTACATGATATCTACATGATACATTCATGTAATTTCCTAATAAATATAATATTTTCTCTGAAAATGCAAAATCGCCGGTCGTATAAAACTCGAAATCAGCTGAAAACCAGTATATATTTTTGAGTATTTCTTATAAAGGTGTGTAATGTAATTTAAATATAAATATTACTTATTATTACATTTCAAATCAGGTTTTAAAAATGATATTTTGATCAACTCAAGTGGATTTTTCTTTCTGTGTGCTGATCGCTTCGATTTCTGTTCGATCGCTCGCCTTTTTAGCTTTGGCGTAAAATTGCAGAGCGATCTTGTTGTTGTTGTTGCTTTTGCTTTTCTGCCATTAAGGCAACAACGGCTAAAACACACACACACAAACGAAGAAACAAACAGCGAGCAAGAAACCTGTAGAATTTACAATTACAACAAACAACAAACACACAGCGCGCGTATCTGCGTCAATGCTTTTTTAACGTTTTTTCATACTTTGTTCGCTTACTGGGCGCATTTGCAATTGAAGCGTGGCTCACACAGACACAAAGACGCACACATGCAGGCAGCTAACCCACTTGATATCGCCATCCCCCTCGCACCGAGCGGCTTGAAGTCTGAACGTGTTTTTTATATAACTTTTTTATGCGCATAGTTTTGTTGTTCATAAAACTTGTTGTTGTCGCTTGTTTTGTTTTGTTTTTGAGATTTTACCTTTATTTTTTTTATTATTATTTTCTGCATATATTTTTTTGGTGGGAATATTTGGCATTTTGTTTTCTTCAAGTTTTGAGGAATTTTGTTTTTTTCTTGTCTAGCGATAAGTAGATGCAAGATACGAATGAATAAATGCATTTGGCTGTGAGTCATATGGGATTGGAATTGGTTTTGCCATTTGGTATTGGGAAATTTCTACAGATACGGCTTCCCTGAAATATAATGGTCGATACGATTTCAGTTTCTCATTTTTGCACACGCCATGCAATTTAATTTAATCGATAAATCATTTTCGAATCTGTTATCTCATTCAATTTAGTGTCAAATTGGAGCTCTATGGACTTTCAGCTCTCAGCTTCCAACTCAATTCCAACCCCAATCCCACTCGACGACGACTATAATCCACTATCCACTCAACTCTCATGACTTCATTTGGTCTTGTGCAATTTACTGATTATCTCATAATCATCTGCTCGTGTGCTTCAATTTGTTTCCAAGCGACTGTTTCTCCGCGGCTTAATGATGCCTGGAAATTAACCATGGATTACATAAATAAAATAAAATTAAATAAAAACGAGAAAACAAAAGCAGGCAACAAATTTGATTTTATTAAGTTGCGGCTGCATTTCAATTTTGGCATTTACAACATTTTTCTTGTCTTGTCGCGTGAGTGTGTTTTTGTTGCTTTCGTGCTGATTTATGCCGATTTTGGCCCAGCCGCGTTTTCAGTGAAAGTTGAGCGAGTTCAAAACAACAGCCAAAGGTTGTGTCAATGAACTAGGGTGGGCGAGTTCCCCCATTTGGCTCGGCATTGGCTAATGCCAAGGTATTGGGCTAATCTATTGTTAACAATCCATTGGCTTATCGATACAAGGCCTCTCACGTGCCTCCTCTATCAATGTGTTCCAAATATAGTCGGTGACCGGCTAAATAGGTCTGTAGGTTGATTACAGGTTAAACTGCCTAAGAGGATTTGTAATCTTTAAAGTGAAAAATAAAAATACGTTTTTCAAAAGTTACGAAACATATTTTTTAAAACTGTTTTTGTGTGAAAGAAAAACCATTTAAAAATATCTAACAAAACCCATTATTATTTTTAAGTGAGCACTGGTTTTGAATGACCTATTGAGGTTTGAATAAAATCTAGAACAAGCTTTGAACTGGAACCAATTCCAATTGTTATAATTTTCTAATATCGATAGTTTTATCTTAGATAAGTATTGGTCATAAAATGGCAGAGATAAAAGAATACAATACAATACAGTTTTTACAATATCACCTTCCTATATGAATTCCTATATCCTAATGATTCTATATCTTGAAATTTCTTTTTTTCAGTAATGGAATATTTGAGATAATGCATAAACACTATTTTCAGAACGTTCGTATTGGGAAAGTTGCAGTTTACAGAAGGCTAAATGGGGTTTATTTTATTGCTCACCTGGTGATGATCGTTGCGGCAACAGGTAGTTGTTTCTGGTAAAGTGGTCGGGCGATAAGAAGGAGGCCACGCGAAGAGTTTCGGCAATAGCAATATCGAAATACCAAAGGCAATTACTCGTTCACTTTCGATTTGATTGGCCGATAAGGCATTTACAGGTAGAACTCGGTGTTAACACGGGTAAGCAAAGAACAAACACACTTGTTTTCTGTTTGCGTTTCAAAACAAAACCAAAAATCTGTGGATCTTTTATTTCGATTTGTCCCCCAGTTTTTTATCGCTGTGAATTTTTTTTAGGTTTTCTGTGTGCTTTCCGTCTCGCTTGCTCTTTTGGGGCGCCTTTCTCACTCTTGTCCGCTTTAACCGGTTTTTTGGTTTATGTTTATGCTGCTGCTGCTGCTGTTGTTTCTTTTGCTCTCGGCTTGAATTGAGAGGAAAATATGCTGCAATTGCAACTAACAAAAGCAAATTGTCGAATGTTTCCAGCCACTGGCTTGTTAAAACGAAATAAAAACGAAAACTTCAAAACACCCGCGAGAGAGGTAACCAAAGTGGAAAACTAGATAAAAAAACACACACGCAGGCGCAGAACGAAGGAAAGCGCAGGAATGTTGGCGAACAGGTGCGAGCGTTTTTCGGCCGCTTCCTTAAAATTCAATGTTTACTTTGTTGTTTTGAATTCGTATATCTCTGCCCTGCTTTTCACGCAGCGACTTGAGTTTTCTTTGGCTTGGCGAGCGCTTTCCGCGCGGCGATTCGTTTAATTCGAGCGTGTTGTTTGCGATTGAAACACCTGTTGCGCGTTCGATTTTCATAAAACTAACTGTGGGACCGTTGCTCGCCAGCTGAAATATACCTCGGAAAATGCCACAGCTCCGATCTGGCAGCACCAGTCTAATTCGGAGATTTAACAACACTGGTCGGTTTTTGAATCACCCTGTGGGCCTGTTCTGTTCGAGTTTTTTGGCGCACCCTGTGAGCGTGTTTTTACAACGGATTTTAAATTTAATCAAATATTCATAAAAACTTTGGTATGTTAAAATGACAATTTAAAACGAATTTTTTAAGTTTAAAATATGTTAAATATAAATAAAGCTTTCATTTTGCAACACTAACTCAAATATCGACTATCGATAGGCACCAGCCATTACGACAATCGCTGCCTTGCCATCGCCAATAGCAACAGCAACAATCAGTGACGACATAGCTATTTTTGTTTTGAGTTTCACCACATCTCGACTGAGCAAAATGTCCGACACCGCTTTCCTGGACCAGTTAACCAACAAGGAGCTGTTGGCCAAGTGCCTGCAGCTCGGCCTGCCGGGCGTTCCGGTGACGGACAGCACGCGCAGTGTGATCATTCGCCGGCTGAAGAGCGCCATCACCGGGGTTCCGCTGAACAAAAGCAAATCTGCAAGTAAGAAACCCACACCCAGACGTGAAACCGTGCACGGTAGCCAGGTGTCGACGCCCACATCGGAGCCAGTGCGTCGTACGGCCGGAAGAAGTGCGGCCAGAAGCGACGGCAGCAAGATCAGCGAGCAGAGCCGTCGCACCATCGCCTATGGACTGGACAACACCTCGATCTCCGGCAGATCTGTGCAGACCACGACCACGGTCTCCGATGTGGGTTCCCAGTCGGAGGACGACGACTTCTACATGGTGGACTCGCCGGGCATAAGAAGCCGCCAGGACCAACACAACAGGCGCTCGGTTTCGCTGACCAAATCCGGAGTTCTGACCACCTCCTACACCCGCGAAGTGGACCAGCCGCTGTACGAACAGGAGGACTTGCCAAGCAGGAGCTACACCTACGAAAGGCCCCAAGTGCCAGCCGCCCCTCTTCACACACTTCCCACCTACGAGCCTCGCATCGAGCCATCGTCGTACAGACGCTCAGATTTGGGCTTCTCGCGACCCCTGCTGACCCAATCCGATCTAAACTCAACCAGCTACCTGGAGGCCCCGGGATTCAATCCATCACTGTCGCCCGTTTCGCCGAGAAACACTTACAGTGGCTCCGCCAGGCCGTTTGGTGGTCCAGCCCCAGCTCCTGTCCGCCAGCGTCCAAGTGTTCCGGTCAGTGGACTTAGCTTGGCCCGCGGTCGGCTGCTCCAGCCGACCACCGCAGTGAACACCCTTTATCCGCAGTTGAATCAGTTCTACGATCAGCCAGATAACGCAGGCGAACCCATGGACACGGAGAGTGAGTCCGAGGTGGAGCAATCGCCAGTCAGGAGCAGCCTTTTCGCAACCAAACGCTCTTCGCCGCTGGCCAGACCTCAAGGAAGGAAGCCACTAGTAAGACAACAGGACCAGGTGTCGCCCATGGCGCAATTCCGAGCCCTCGTCATATCGCTGGATCAGAAATATAATCTCAAATTCTACTTCATACTGGTAGTGACAGTGATGCTGGCCACCATGGTGTATGTGGTTATGACGCCCAACGCCTAAGAAGAATCCTTCACTACATGATAATGCGATTGCCTTTGAAATTTGGTTTTGGTTACTGCAAGCATTTTAAGACCAGACTTCAGCGAAGAATTTTTCATAAAGACTACTATAAATTCCAGACATTTACGAAACTAACAAATATTCAGTTCAAATTTCCAAGTCTTTAATTGCTTGTTTTCGCATATTATTTCTTTTTATACATAATTAGAAAAATGTACTACATTATAATTATTGTATTGTATTAAATAAACTAATTAAATGTAAGTGCTCAGTGTGTGTTGTTGCGATTTGTGTGTGTGGTACTCTCTGACAACGGACCAGGGGGATTGGATTTCTATGCTTTATGCTACTATTTACACGCCATTCAAATGAACAAAACAAACAGTGTAAAATCGTCGAAGGACATCATGGTATCGCGGCTAGGACATCACAAAGCAAATGGCTGATGGCGGCGCTGGCTGACTAATTGAAGTGGAACTTGAACTGGAACGGCGACCCATGCTGGAAGTGACCGAACGGATGCTCGCCATGGAAGCCGCCGCGCTGATTGGCCTCGGGATCCAGGGGATCCTCGCCCTGGTCGAACTGGCGTCGCTTCTCGGGATCAGTGAGCACCTCCTTGGCGGCGGCGATGTCGATGAACTTCTTTTCGGCCACCTTCTTCTCCTCGTCCCGGAAGTTGTCCGGATGCCACTTCTGCGCTGCCTTTCTGTACGCCTTCACAATCTCCTGTTTGCTGGCGCTGCGCTTAACGTTTAATATCTTATAGTAATCCCTGCGTTCAGACTGCTTCTGCAGTTTCTTGGCCCGCTGAATGCCCTCTTTCGCGCGGGTGTTGCTCTCCTCCAGGTCGAGTGCCGCTTGGTAGGAGTGTATGGCATCGTCGTACATCTCGGTGCCCAGCAGCGCCTCGGCCCGATCACAGTATACCTGGGCATCCTTCATAATATCCAGGGCATCCTTGCACTGCTGCAGGGCTTTGCCAAACTGCTCGTCGCCCGTGTAGCAATTGCAGAGCACCTTGTGACCCTCGTACCGGATCATCGTCTCCTCCGGTTCGTGGCGCAGCACCGCCTCTCCGGCGGATATGCACTCGGCAAACTGCTTCTCCTCGCGCGCCTGTTCGGCGTTAACCAGCTGCTTCTCCACCTTGCGCAGCTTCTTGTAGAAGGGGAAGCAGAGCTTGTGCTCCGGATCGAACTTCAGGCACTCGCGGATCTCTTTCAAGGCATTTGTGGCGTGTCCGATTGTGTACAGCAGCTGGGCGATGTTGTAGTGACCCTCGGTGCTGTCCTGGGTGAGTCGGTTCACCTGTCGCAAGTCAGCGATGGCGGACAGTGGATCGTTGACAGCAATGTAGGCATCTGAGCGAGCCTGCCGGAAGGGCACAGCCCACGGCGAGATCTCCAGCAGCTGTGTGATCATGGAAATGGCGTTTTGGTGGTCGCTATGCAGAACCAGCTGCTGCACCAGTTGCCATTGCTCCTGGGCGGGGGCCAAGCGCGAGTAGTGCTCCAACACCAGACCGTTGTTGGGTTCCTCGCGAAGCACTTGCTCAAAGTCCACAATCGCTTGTTCGTACTCTCCGCTCTTCATGTGCACCACTCCCCGCTGGACACGGGCAGCCGTGAAATCCGGTTTCAACTCGAGGACCCTACTGAAGTCCTGGACGGCAAAGCGCGTCTTGCCGAGCGCCAAGTAAACGGTTCCACGCTTGAAAAGCGTCAGGTAGTTATTAGCGTCACCCTCTGTGGAGAAGGTATAAATATGTTAAATCAAGGTAGAGGCTTAAGAGGGCTATCCTTGGAGTAACCTTAAGGTAATACAATTTGAGAACATTTTTTTTAAGTACGAATGACAAATTATGTATATCATATAACAAGATATCCGAATTCGATCAATCGATTGAAATTTGCTCATCTATTTCGGTTCTTATATGGAAATAACTATCTTGTTGGCCTTGGTAGCTGCATACAAACCATCTAATCATTATAATACAGTATGTCTTATGATATTTCAGGGAAAATATGTTGAATATGCTGAAATCTAACTAACTACTTCAAGTTAAACCGGCATTTAATTCAATCTTGATAGCGGTCAAGCTGCAGTAAATGAACATAGAACTTAAGATCTCAAGGGTATTCCAAGTATGTCTTAGTTTATTGGACATTTGTAATTACCGACAGCCGCATGGTAGTGCGTCAGGGCATCCGACAGCTGACCGCGGGCCAGGAACTCCTTGCCCAGCTCCAGATGGTTCTCGATGTCGGCCGGACTCGCCGTCGCCTCGGCGCCTGTGCGAAAAGCAATGACGTGTAGTTAGGCGGTCAGCGGTGATAAGGTATCCAAGTGTTTGTGAACGTACCTTCGAGGAAGAGCTCCAGCAGGAGGAGCAGCAGGCAGGTGGCCAGTTTCTTCTCGCCGCCGCCCAACATGAGGAGGTCGCTCAATGGCAAGGCCATGCTGATGGCTACGTGTACTTGGATGGCCGCACAAAACCAGTGTGGGCGTGATTTGGAGTTGATTCTATATCGACACGCACGTCAGATCTGCTTGGCGTGGCAGCTGGTAATCTCTACGGGAGCACCCCGCCCCCTCTTCAGCTGGCGGCGTTCTTCTTAGCTGGGCTATTATGGATTTGACTCCGTTTTTGGTCAACTTTCGGTGCCGTCTGCGGTTTTTAATCGCTGATTTCTGAGTTGGTCGCGCTGGTTGCTTTGGTTTTCTAAACGGTATCGAGTGAGCTCGTAGTCCCTGTGGACATCGCCACCACTGCTAACTTGGAATCGCGACCGCTGGACACTGAACTTTTCGCTTATAAATATTATAAACTAAAAACTGACGTGTTCACGTTCCCCAGAGATGGGCAACTGGCCGCCGCAGGTGAAACTTGTCACGGATACTCGATGCAGTCACGAGTCACAGCTATCGCATGTGTGCTGTGACAGTACAGGCAACTTTTAGCTCTTTTCTAGCTAGAAGTGTTCTAGTAAATAAATAAATGCATAAAATATTAGCACACTAACCTTATATTTAATAAATAGAGTTTATACTTTTTTAAATTATGGAAAAATCCTAATAATATTGGATCTTATGATATTTTCTAGCTTTTTTTCTAAGCTTTTGAAATCGATATTTTTTTTAGCCAGCAATTGTAATCGGTAATCGGCGCCCAGTTTAAAAAATCGGCTCTTTGAACTTTGGTCAAATGAATGTTTATTCGGAACATGAATTTGGTAAATATATCTGCAACTACATATATTAAAATCCATAGTATATTGATATTTTAAATATTCCTATACGTTTTCGGTAATTATTGTAAATACTTCTCGGTTTCATCTGGAAATAAATGCATTTCTTGAGCATTAAAAGTATGCCGTGAAGCTTAAATTGCTCTTGTAACACCTTTTTGTTCTCATCGCTTATTGCTTATCGCTAAATGGTCAAGTGGATATATGTGCTTGGAGTGTTAGAGGCGTTCTGTGAGATTAATATGAATCAGAGATAGAAAAAGATATGGGGCTCAAGAAGAAATGGGTAGAGATATATGGGATATAGGAGTAACATTCGCCTACGGAGTATTCTAAATAAAGCTCTAAGCACATCCGCGTGCATGTGGTCTAGTAATTGGATGGAGGGTATGGTATGGTATGGTCTATATAGGCTTGAGATCAGTGAGCTTCGCTCGGTTTCCGTGTTGTGCTTGGCTATAACAGAATTGTTTGCTGTTCCACTTGGTTAGGAAATCACAATGTTGATCAGATCATCCAGAGGGTGGTCCGCAGAGGCGGCGTGTGTCTTTTGCATGTGAGCTGGAAGTGATTTTGATCTTATTAGAGGTTTTCTTATGAATGGGTTTGCTTACATACTTTTAAGCTTAATGTGCGTGACAAATCGCTCTTGACAGAGATCGCATTTATAGTAGGTTTTCCCGGTATGAACTCGCTGATGCAGCCGCAGTGACTTCTCAAACAGATAGGCGCGACCGCAAATGTTGCACTTGAAGTTTTTCTCCAATACTGAATGAGATTAGAGATATAGAGATTTAAAAATTGTTGATTACTTATGTACATATGTTTTAATAAAAAAATGTTTAAATATTTCCAAAATAGTTTGAATATTAAAAAAACTTTTAAAATATAAATACATTCTAAAATATAGATATATACATTTTCTAATATACACTTACCCTCATGACTCAAACGGTGCTGGGTGAGCACATACTTGAGGGCGAAGGCCTTTCCACAGACATCGCAGACATTGGGCTTCTCCTTCTCGTGCGTCTTGATGTGCCACTTCATGTCCTGGGCGCGCTTGAACCTCTTGGAGCAGTGTGGACAGGCATGTGGCCGATCCTTCTCCGAGTGAACGGCGGCATGCCGCTCCAGCGCCGACTTCATGTTGAACCGCTGGGTGCAGCTGCTGCACTGGAAGAGTCCAGAGTACTGCCGTTCCCGCTTCTGTTGCAACACCCGCTTGTTGTTGGCGATCACCGGAGCCCCGGGACGCTGTAGATGCTCCGCGGACATGTGGTGGATCAGATCCTGTTCGCTGGAAAACTGCTGGCGGCACAACATGCACTCGCTCCGCTCGATGGCAGTTAGATTCTCCCTGTGCCGCTCCAGCATGTGGATACGCTTCTCCGCGTAGGAAGCGAAAACTGTGGAATCGGTAAGATGAAAGTTTAGTACTGATCGGTAAAGGGTTAAAAGGTGGCTAGTCGTAGGGTGTCATGAAGTAGAAACATATTTATGCACTCGGAAAAATAAATCGTTCTGAAATTGGAAAGCTACTTTTTGAACTTTAACTGGTTTTCAAAAAGAGTGGTTTACTTTTAATTTGGTATTCCAAATAAATGTTACATAAATAAATAATATTAATAAGGTATCAAATACTTTCTTATTTCCTAATTTCAGGACGATTCTAGTTGTAATTGCTGGCATGCTGCTCTCCAGGATTTCGTACGGTGGATGGAGTTGGTTATGCATTGGTTGGTTGGTTTGATGGGTTAAAACGCTAATCAAGTGGCTAAAAGGGCATCAAAGTACAAAACACTTGCTGTTCGTTAATTGCATGCGATGGCTAAGAAGGTGTACAAAAAGAGCTGGGTTAGCCAATATGTTTACCGTTGCTTCAGGCTTGACTAACACACTATAAGAGGCGGCAGAAGCAGCCGGGCTTGGCTCGATTTCTATGGTCTTAAAGCGCTTGTTGGATGTGAGAATGTTGATATATGATGCGACAGATTGATATATGGTTAATGCTCATGTTCGTGAATAGTTTGATAGTCGAGGGATCTTCCAATACCCCATGTTCGGAGGTGCGGAAGATCCTGTGTAGGTGTCTCCGAGCCAGAGGATCCTCCAGCCGGCCCATCTTCACTTACCCTCCGTGCAGTTGGAACATTTGTAGGGCTTCTCGCCGCCATGCTGTCTGTAAATGTGCCAGCGAAGGGTCTTCAGGTGTATAAATGCTGGTGGGATATAATAAAAGGTGGTCTAAAATTAGTCCTACTTAGTAATAGTTGGTATTTAAGATGATAAATTTCTAAAGAAATGTAGAAAATATCTTTAAATTAACTTCATTGTTCTCTGCCGCCGCTCTGCCTCTATTCTGCCAACACACACAGTATACTTATTCTTAGGTTAGGAAAATTAATCTTACTTTTTCCACAGAAGCCGCAGTGCTCGCTCTTCCTGGAGCTGGTGCCCGAGTGTGTGGCCTCGTGGCACATGAGGTGGCGCTGGCTGATGAAGAGCCGCTCGCAACCACCGTGGCGACACTTGAACTGGCGGTCCGGATTGTGCCACTTCATGTGGTAGTTGAGGCTCTTGCGGGTGTAGAAGCGCTTCTCGCACAACGCGCACTCGAAGTCCGTCTCCGAATGGTACTTCTCGACGTGGTGGCGCAGATTGTGCCGATCGCCGTACTTCTTGCCGCACACCTCGCAGGCGTGTTGCTTCTCCACGTGGCTGTTCTTCAGGTGCACGGTCCTCGAGGCGGCATCCTGGAAGCGGGCCTCGCACTCCGGACAATTGTACGGCTGCTCCGGATCGTGGCTGGTGTTGATGTGCTCCAGCAAAAGTTGCTGCAGCTGATAGCTCTCCTCCGGCCGCAGGCAGAACTTGCAGGTATAGCTAATGGTCAGTTCCGGAGTAGCATATTCCTCCGGCGGTTGCTCCTCCTCCTCCTCCTCCTCGTCGATGTCTACGGCATCCACAAAAATCTCTATGGTGTCACTGGCAGTGTTTGGTTGTGTTTCGGCTGAAACCGTCGTTGTTAATTTGGTTGTTTCTGTTCCCTGGTTCTCCTCCGCTTGGTCCAAGTCGTGTTCCTCCTCCAGGCTGCTAGCATCGATCTTGTCGTAAATATTGGACAACTTCAACTGCGCCTCCTGGCAAGCCACTCGGAAAGCGTTTATCGAACAGAACTTGGTAAAGCAGTCGCTGCAGATTTTCTGAGGCAATCCATCATTGGGAGAGATCTGAAATTTGTGGAATTTTTAATAGTAATACATTTATAATATTTGTTTTTAAACTGAATATGGATCTGGCTCTTTAGATATACATTAAAAAAGCTTACGCTTTAAGAGAGATATCATTTATAGGTTTTTAAACGGATCTTTTTCTATCTTTAAGCCACATTAGTTTCAAATTGCGTCGTCCCCGGAAACCGATTGAATACTAAGCACTAATTGAATGAAAGCGGAAAATAATTGGATTTATATGATCATTAAAATATTACATTTTCTTTGCAGTTCTCGTTGTTGCTCCACTAATGAAAGATGTGGAAACATTTAAGTAGGCAAATGATCTATATTTTAATAATTTTTTACATGGCGGAAAAGGTTGTAATTTAAAATATGTTCAAAAACGATATTTAATAGATATGTTTAAAGATTTCATCAAACTTTGAATTCACCAACGTCGTGTGTACATCTTTAGATACAAAGTTTGACGATTTCGAATATTGCTTTTTAAAGTCAGCCAATCGAACCTACAAATACTTATCTCTAAAAGTGAATTTATTCAAAACTCCAATTACAAAAGTAAAGGTATGTAGATATGTAGATAATAAAAAACAGAAATAATATATTTAAATACCATTTTTCTCTTAAGGTCAATGTAATACTCTACAAAAGATTCAACGGCTACAGGCCTTTCATGTTCAATGTCACAGTGGATGCCTGCAGATTCTTGAAAGATACTAATTCGAACCCATTTGTTAATTACTATTTGAATATCTTCAGACCCTTCTCGAATATCAACCACACTTGTCCTTTTGATGTGAGTATATCCCAAGGACATTATTTAGCTCCATTTCAACTATTTATTTAAGAATAGAATGATCTCATTGTGGAAAAGCTTCCCATAGACTTTGTTAACCACCAAGTTACGAAGGTTCTACCTTTCCCAGAAGGAGATTACCTACTGGAAACCCATTGGATTGCCTACGACATCGATCGGGCGGTGGTGAAGGTATATGGCACTATATCCTAATTAATAAACTAATCGTGAAATAAAGTATCACAAATAAATAATTAAACAAATTAACAATAAATAAGTGACGAACAAATTTTTTGTTGCATACTTTTTGAATATCACATTTTTCCTTGTACTTTTCACCCAAGTTTGGGGATCTATCCCCCAAATCCCCCCAATGGATCTGAGTATGATAATAATACATAAGAGAGATTTTCAGGAAAACTGCCGATTGACTATTTCCCAAAAGCTTTAGGCATAACATGAAAATTGCCAGCATATGCATAATTTAACCCCAAGTGGTGTTCCCAGCTTTGTTTCTCGAAACCTCTGCGCAATTTAATGCCAAATCGTTGCCCACACACAAACTTTCACTTGCGAAAAGTTTCAATTTTCAAAGAGAGGTTGCCACAAAGCAACAATCACTCCACACAGTAGAAAAAAGATTTTGTAATCTTTGTTAGAAATACAACATTTTCATTTTGTAAAGGTTTTGAAATAAGTATTTGGACCTTGAAAGACTATAATATAATATTCTTGGTAGTTTTCGTATCTTAACTTTGATAGCTATATAGCTATAGCTATACTTTAACTGGATATCTTTTAATACACTCACCTTCAGATTCCAGTTGACGAACTGCTGGCGAATTTGGGCCATCTCGCTGGGCCAGCAGTTGGGATGATGGAGGTCCAGGAAGTGGGTGTTGCTGCTGCCATTCTCGAAGTCGCACACAAACATGGAAATCGCACAGGTGCGACACGTTTCCATGGCGCTGGCCGCAAACAAAGTGGCCAGCGAAAATGCGGCAGTGCATCAGCAGCAATGGCAATATGCAACTGCGACTGCAACGCCCAAATTCGGTTCGCCGCCAGCCATTCATGTGTTGTAATTATGCAACTTTGTGAGTTACATACAAACGATGGCTGTTTGCTTGTGCCGATTTGAAAACCGCAGCCAAATCCACAGCCACATCCCGAATCGCGGTGGGCTCGAGAGCATCTGTGCGTACGGTGGAGTGGATATTTTCACAACACAAGATATTTTTGCACGTTTTTGGGCTTGGATGCTGTGACTGGGATGTTGGGACTGGGGCACTCGGAAAAGTTTTGTCTGTATCCGGGTGACGACCTCTGCTCCTCTGCTCCTCGCTCCCTATCCCCTATCCCTTTCCCTGCTGCCTGCTGCGCGCCTAGCCAGTTCAATAGTAATCCGTGTTCGCCATCCGACGAAGTTCGAGCTTCCGCGTGAACTGACCTTCGTCGAGGAGCAATCTTTTGGAACTTGCAGCGCCGAGAGATTTAACGGCCCCACAAACGCACACACACCCCTCTCTTATTGGCCAAGTCGAACAGCTGGCTTTGTTTGTGTACTTGCGCAAAAGCCCCGTTAGGCCAGCAATAATCAAAGCTCGCGTGCAAAAACTGCAAGCCCATGGTGGCACAGTGGGTCGAATTGGGCTCCAATCACACGGTTTATCGAACTCCCCATGCCCCACTTTAATTTGGCCCACTGTTGATAAAAGCTCACTCTCCCGCACTCCCACTCTCTTGCTTTTAAAAGCTGTTAACCCAAAAACTTCAAAATACGGTATAATGAGTTAACACTGTGAGAAATTGAAAATTTAATGAGAAAAAATATACATTTCAACGATTTCACAAAGGGATAAGTCTAATTATAATAAAACTTTATAAAATAAGGAACTAATTGTGGGCGGGTGTTACTAAGTTCACTAACGGCTAATAAAAATGTTCTGAGAAATAAGAAAAGCTGAAGTTCAAAAATGGGATTTTCAAAGAATATGTGTCTGAAATGTAAAAACAAAATTCATTAAAGTCTAATCAATTTATTTAAGGTTTTTTGTTAGTAGTGTTACTGATAACTTCAAATAATAATAAATGATAGAATATGAACTTTTAAAGGTTTTACAAATTTTAAAAATGTTGTCAAAATTGTACTTTTGTTTTTTCTCTGAAAAAGATCTGATTTGTTTACGTACACTTTTCTCGTTTTCCTGCAGACGTACAACATTTTATACTATTCGACTTATTGCTATCTTTATGTACAGCTTCGGGATTCTATGCTATTTACTATCTAGAAATTAGCCTAGGCCTAGTTCCATCACTAACTGGGCGGAAGGATGCCTAAAGCTCTCAAACATATCGCGGCCGCGTTTAGCTTAGCCTCCTTCTTGTTGTTGCATCCTCTTTCCGGCGTATACGTCTGCCCGTTGATCTCAACTGAGAAGAGGAAGGAGCGGTTGTGCGCGGGGCCGATATCCTGGCGCAGCTTGTACTGCGGCGGCGTCCACTTGTTCTTTGAGGTCAGTTCGTTGAGCACACACACGGGATGCTTGTCCTGGGTGACCAGTGGCGCTCCCGCACCCCCTCCCGGACCAGGTGCCACTCCCCCAGGCCCACCACCTCCGGCTGTGCTTGCTGCGTTCTTATTCCTTCGCTGGGCGCCCGTCGGACGCGTAGGCGGCTGCTTTAGGTCCTCCCGCGACACCAGGCCTCGCTTGTCCAGCTTCACGTCCAGTAGAAGGGGCTGCAGGGATCCTGTTTTACATCTGCCCAGCCCCTCGCCCGGCTTCCAGCCCATCTTTTGCAGCAACGCCATTCCCATGCCACCAGTCACCGGTTTGGTGGAAGTCAATTGGTCCTTGCGCACCCACAGCTGCGGACCGCTGTTCAGCTCATGGGCCTTCATCACTTGAGCACCCGTGCTCCCCGTGAACTGGCCGGGCAGATGCTTCGAGTTGGCCCACGAGGACATGTTGCGTTGCGCATTGTACATCATTTTCAGAGCCTCCGAGTCGGCCGGATTGTCCTAGTTGGGAGATGAAAATTAAATTTAGAACCGGATAAAAAACAAAAATGCTTTCTAACTCACCTGCAGCCGGCGAATCGCACTAAGACGCTGAGTGATTATGCTGGAGACGTCCATGGAGGGCGGCGTCACATCCGGAAAGATGGATGCACTTGGCGCAGGCGTCGCTGGTGCCGCCGACGGGATGGGCACCTCGGGAACAAATGGTGTAGCAGGCGTTGGAGGAACGGGATCCTTTGAGACGGGCGGCGGGACGGGTTGAGGAACAGCAGGAGAGGGGGTTGCAGCTGCGGCTGGGACTGGAGGTGCTCCCCCCACCGGTTTAAAGGCGGGTTCCTGCTGCTCCTGTAAAGGCATCGACTTGGCGAAGACGTTCTTCGGCGTTTCCTTGAACATATTTGTAGCTTGCTTGGCCGGAGGTAGGGAGGGCAGCGGCACCAACGAATCCTTACGTTCCACCGGCACCCACACCTCATTATTTCGATGGGTCTGGCCCGATGACACTGGAAACTGCATGGTTATGGCTTTCGTTTGGTCGTCTTGTCGGGATGGTAAGGGGACCAGAGCCGTTGAGTTCCGTATATGCATTACAATTGGCTCCCGCTCCTTAAGCTGAAAGGGATGATGAAATGCTTTTGCATTGCCATTCTTGTCCACATCGGAATCCTCGTCGGAACTTAGATCGGACAGTCCGTCTCCGTTGGAGATTTTCTTGCAGAAATCTGTCAGATCTTGAACAGTGCGTCCGCCGTAGCGCATCTTGACCAGCACCTTGTCCTTGATCTCTGGCGTCATGTTAGCCACGCCGGGCAGTGTGCCTCGCTTGAACATGGTTATGGCGTTCTTTCGCGCAATCTCGAGCAAGCGCTTCTTGTCGATTACGAG
Source organism: Drosophila pseudotakahashii (assembly GCA_035046095.1). Taxonomy (NCBI): domain Eukaryota; kingdom Metazoa; phylum Arthropoda; class Insecta; order Diptera; family Drosophilidae; genus Drosophila; species Drosophila pseudotakahashii. Next base: position 1,326,346 of record JAWNOE010000159.1, on the reverse strand, counting down.
TTCGCGGGAGCGAGATCTGGACCTTCGATTTTTCCTGGAGTTGGACTCGCGCGCGTTCCGCTTGGGTGACACCTTCGGTTCCTCCTTGCCGTCGTAAAAGCTGTTGTGTGGCCGTCGGCGGCCATTTGAAGCCTTTTCGCGGAGGTAGGACTCCTCGTCGGATAGCGAGACATCGGACAGGTCGCGTGCCTGTCGTGACTTGGTTCTGCCCACTTCAGATCCCCTTGAGCGTTCCGTTTCCCGGTGTCCGTTGTAGAAGCTGTTGTGGGATCGGACACGCTCCTTTTCACGCTCCCTTTCACGGTCTCGTTCACGGTCCCTCTCGCGATCCCGATCGCGTTCCTTGTCCTTCTCATGCCGCTCCCGCTTGACAGGATGGGCATCCGTCTGGCTAACAGACTCTGCAGCGCTTCGCTTTCTGCTCTCAGACTTTTCTTTCTCCTTCTCAACGGGAGCGGGAGCTGGTGCCGCCGTAGCCGTAGTGGTAGCCTTCTCCTTGGACTTGCCCCGATCCCGGACACGATCTTTATCCTTGTCTTTGACCTTGCCGTCTTTGTGTTTGTGCTTGTGCTTTTTGCGCTTATGCTTGTGCTTTCCTTCCGCCTCTGATTCGCTGCATTCGCCATCCGACTTGGCCTGCTTCTTCCTCTTGGCCTTCTTTTCCTTCTTCTCCTTCTTGACCTTCTTCTTTTTCTTGAACAGATTCTTGTCGTCCAGCAGTTCCTCCGGAGGAGCGGCGTTGAACACGCCAAACAGTTCGGCGAGGATCTCGTTGGAGGACTTCACCGGCACAATGGCCTTCTTGTCTTCCACCGAGGAGGAGCTGTCGCTGTCCTCCGTTTCATCTCCCTGCTCCTTGCTGTTGCTCCGCCGCTGGAGGGCCAGTGAATCAGCCTTGATCTTGGCATTCAACGCCCGGAGTTTGGCCTCCACCTCGGCGTCCGGCCGCTCGCTCTTCACCTTAATTGGCGGAACCTCAGCCAAGGCAAGTGGCTCCTGGTCCGGAGGATTTGGCTGAGACTCCGCCAGTTGCGGCGGCTCAACGCTCGTCGCTTTCTCTGTGTTCTCCGTCATTGCACTCTCGCTGGGCGTGTCTCGCCTTAGTGTCCATGCATGCTGCTGGAATAGCGCTACAGATCGCCGAATTCCTCGCTTTTAGGGTTTAAATGTTTTTTTTTTTGCACGCCTGGAAGAAGGGTTTCAATAATAGTGATGGCACCCCCGATAGTATCGATAACTCCTGTGGCAAATAATAAATTAGCTTTTTTATAGCCAGTTTTAACAGTTTAGCAGAGGGTGTTATATGAAAGTCGGTAATCTATTTTAAAATTCAATCCCGATGTTAAAACCATATTTAGATTTTAAAAGTTTTTTTTCCAAATTTAGTTTATAAGAATTATTAAAATGTTTTCTAATTATAAACACCATTTAATTTGCGTCACCTTCCCTCGCAAGGACGCCCATCACTAGTTTGACAGCCATGACAACCCTATCAGCTGTTTGTGTGGCACCCCAGTGTTTCTTCACTCGGTCTGAATTAGGGTCCAAATACATTTCCCAATAATCTAGTTATATCCCAAAAGAAAAGCCCGATCTGCAAGCACTGAGGCTTAGATGGTTGCACAGCGATTAAATGCAAGGACACGCAGTTAGCAAGTAACATGGACGTCGCATCACCGAGGGAAACCCAGGTCAGTAGGAAGGTGTCGCCAAAATGGATGATGACGTCTCACCTTGCTATTTGCATTTGCAGAAGAACACGAATCCGATCGAGTCGCTGAGCAAAGATGAAATCATCGTCAAATACAAAGGCCTGCTCAACATCGCCAAGAAGGCAAAGCAGGCGAAGGATGGTAAGTTTGGTGTGGAAAGTTTTCCGGGGAACCTTCCAGAAAACAGACTGACCTCGCTGTCGCACTTACAGAACTCACCGAGGAGAATCACCGTCTCAAGGAGGCCCTGAAGCGGGCGGCGGACAAGCAGAGCAGCCTGCCGGCCATGCAGGAGATGGTCCAGGACTTCACCGACAAGAACCTCATACTCACCGAGCAAGTGAACTCGCTGAAGCGAAAGACCAAGGAGGATGCCGACCGCCTGGCACAATTCGAGATCGAGAACGAGAGTCTGAAGCGCCAGCTGGGCCGGCTGAGTGACGAGAACGATGTCCTGCTGGCCGATGTGGATCGCATGGAGAAGGCCATGCAGCAGGTCAACGCCCTGGGCAACGAGCAACGCAAGAATCTGGAACTTTTAGAGGTTGACATTGCCAAAATCAAGGAAGCGGAGGCAGAAAATGCAAGTCTTCGCCAGCAGCTGATCAAGGTGGCCGAGGAATCGACGCTAATGCAGCAAAAGTACCAGGGCATCAAGGATATCAACTCCGAGCAGCGCAAGAAGTTTAACTCCCTAAAGGATCGTTTTATTGACGTCCACCGCAAGCTAAAGAACCTCAAGGAGTGCAAATGCGTGCTCCTGGAGACGCAACACGAGTATGCCGCCTCCGTGTCCAAGTGGCAGGTGGAGATCATCAAGGCCTCGCAGCTCCTGTGCGGAAAGATGATGTCCCTACAGGCCGAGAACGAAAAACTGAAGCATGACAGCGAAAAAGCAGACAATAACCGTCGCAATACCGACCCTGGAACCGATCGCGAACGATTGCTGCACAGAATTCACGAACTGGACCGACTGGCCAGAACGGTGAAGCAGGCGCAGGAGCAGCAGAGGAGCCATTTGGACGTGGAGCGTCTTCTTAAGAAGTTAAGTACCATCGAACAGCTGGCAGCCATTGTTAAGAAGGAACAGAAACTAGACAAGGATCAATTGGCTATGGCAACGAGGGAGCAGCAGAAGATCGATAATCATTCCAGCAACCTGAATGAGAGCCTTTTCCGGGCCAAACTTAATCAAATGCAAGACCTTGTCCAAGTTATCGAAAAGGAACGCAAGAACCAACAGAGACAATTACAGGATCTGGAGGCCATTTGCATAGAACTGCGCCAACACAATGAGGACTTACTGTCGCGCTTCCACCTCAAGGAGCAGGAGCACGGTGAATTGCTGACAGAAATGCGTGAATTGAACGAGGCTCTGAAGGGACGCGGTGATGCCATCTCCCGCCTTCAAGAGCAGCACGAAGCAGAGGTCAAGCGACAGAGGGATTTGGAGGCCCAACTTTCCGGCAGTCAGCAGGCGGCGCAGGAGAAGTTACAGAAGATTAAACAACTTCAGAATCGTGTTGAGGAATTGGAACAGGCCAACGCTGATGCCCAGAGTGATGTCATGTCCACATCCACGATTTCACGAGCGGACGAATTAAACCGGCTGCGTGAACTGGACGAGGGCTACGAGGAGAAGTACCACAAACTGAGAGCCATTGCTGCCAAGCTCAAAAAGAAATTGCAGGAGCAGACGCAGCAACTGAAGGAAATGGAACAGAGCGGAGCCTTGAAACAAGAGTTGGAGGCTGTGAAGCTGGCCCAGGTCCAGCTGCAGCAGGATCTTAATGCTGCCCGAGCTGAGAACCAGAAGATCAGGTCCAAAGAGAAAGTAAAACATTCAAGTGTTCTGAATCTGGAGATCGAAGCGGCCGAAAAATCTCTTACCGAAGTTAGTGCTAAACTGGCGGCCAAGAGCAGCGAACTGGATAACGTCAGGGAATCGTTGGCCAGTAAGGAGAACACTATCGTCCAGCTGCGCAAGGAGATTGCCATTCTGGAGGAGGCCAAAAACGGAGAGGCGGCTCATTCTCAAGAGCTTAAAGAGCAGATCGATCGCATGCAAGTTCAGGTCAAGGATGCTGTTCACAGCAAACAGCAGGCGCTCACGCAGAATAAGGACTTGGAGCAGGGGGTTGAGAGGGCCAAGCTGGAAGCGGAGCAATTGCGTCTTCAGCTAGCGGAGAGCGCCCAGCAGTATGAATCCAGGCTAAGCACGGCCACCCAACAGTTGACCACTCGAACTGAGGAGCTGGAAGTACACTTGGCGGAACAAAAGCGATTGGAGACGGCGCTCCGGAATGCGGAAAGGGCGCAGGAAGATCTGCGAGTAGAGTACACCGAGTACAAGTTAAAGGCGCAATCGGTGTTGCGCAAAAACCAAAGTAAGGGCTCCAACCGAGAGCAGGAGCTGGAGGAAGAGTTGGTTGGGCTTCGAGAGAGTGAACGCAACCTGCGGGCCAGCAACGATGGAAGAGCTACTCGCCTGGCCCAGATGGATGGCCAGCTAGAGGCATTGCGACAGGACAACGTTGATCTGCAGAAACGCAGCAAAGAGCTTCTGGCACTGGTGGACGAATTGCGACAGCAAAATGACCTGCTGTCGCTGGAAAACCAACGCCAGTTGCAATTCCAACACGACCTTATGCAGCAGCATCGCCAGCAAGTTGATCAACTGGACGCCGGGCACCAGTTGCAATTGAAGCAGGTGCAACAACAGTTGGAGGAGGCGGAGCAGAAGCAGATTAATGTATCCCAGCATAGCGCCGCTTCGGCCACGAGTGGAGACCCCAGTCCAGAGCAGGCAAAGATAGATTTCTTGCTCATGGACCACGAACCGAGTTTGGAAAACCATGCTGGCGATACTTCCCTGGCGCAACTGGCCGCTCAGCGAAAGATCTCCACTGCCTCGAGACGCTCCCACGACTTTATGCCGCTTGACGAGCTGCTCAACACTTCCATGAACCAAATAACCAGCGACACTGTAACCACCATCACGAATTTCGGGCGCAGCGTCTCTCAGCAGGAGGAAGAAGAAGCGGAATTGGCCGCGCGCGGTGACTTCTCCGTCCAGAGTGCCCAACTTCAGGCCACAAAGGAGCGCCTGGGTAAACAGGAAAGTCGGATCAAGCACTTGACTTCCCTGCTGGCTGAGAACGAACAGGATCTGGCCAAGCTAACCCAGATGAACGATATGCTCAAGGAGGAATTGCGACGCCAAGAACGCTCAGAGGAGCGGGAACAGCACATGCACAACTCGGAGTATTTGAAGAACGTCTTCTTAAAGGTGGGAATATGTTATAATAGTATTAAGTTTAGAATATCTAATCAATGAATTTCTTTTATGCCCTTTTTTAAATTTTTTTGTATATATCCACTTGCAGTTCCTTACACTTAACAACGTCGACGAGCGCCAGCGTTTGGTTCCGGTGCTGAATACCATTCTCCGTTTAAGTCGCAATGAGATGGAGATGCTCAATTGTGTTGCCAAAGGACAGAAAGGTACTTATTACCCTATACCATCCATTTTAAGGAGGCCTCTCTAATATTCCGCCTTTCCTTTTTCTTTCAGTGTCGCCAGATGGCAGCAGTCGCAGCTGGACGGGATTCCTGACTGCGTGGAGTGGAGGAGGCAGCCCCAATAACAACAACTAGCTGTTATCATAAGATATTCATATATAACTATTGGTATTGATGGATGTGGATAGTTGCCAGTCATTGGACAGTTGCATACATTCTGTAAATCTTGTACAATTTCCTTTTATATTAATGTATTTTAAAATTGCTCGTTGCTGTTTGGCACACCGTACTTTGTACACCCTTATATATGTTCATATCCGTTGTGTGTTGAGCGCCCTATACAGCACTCTCGAGAATATACGCATAAGAACCACTTCTACGTACTAAAAGAAAATCACTTTTTCAATGTTTTCTTTAATTTGAAATTCTATTACCATATAGATCAGACTATAAATCAGCTGCATTGTCTATAAATTAGTATTCCATTATTTGTATTGTATGTACTATATATAAATAGGATCGGTAATTATGAATACATTTACACTTATGAACGGTGTATATTGCTCACACAATATAAAATATCATTAACATAAACCTAACATAAAGATTATTAAAACCAAAACTGAATAATCGAACTAAATTAAAAACTTCGGACTTGGCGGAATACGTATGCAGGTGAACGATTTGAATCAAAATGCGCCAGAAGATTAAAGATCACAAGTCGAATAACTACTTAAAGACTAATCAGTAATGTGAGCCCGGATCGCATCCTTTGCTACTCTATTGCCAAACGCCCGCATAGTTGCCCACCAAGGTGGCCGGCAGTGGTCCGCCCGCTGCGAAGAGGCGCATCCTGGTGCTGTCGTAGCAGTGGGTGTAGATGGCGGGCACGTACTTCACCTGCTGGAAGCCGTCCATCTCGTCTTCTGGGTACTGTAATTGGCACAAAATATCGACGTGATTTGTTATTCTTTTGAGAACCGAACATTTCCTGATCATTGCGCATGCCAACTTTTATATATATAGCTTGAATTCTTCTTTGAAGCTGCAACTAACATATTCACTTACCACAATTCCCTTGCTGCACTTGAGTGCAACGGTGCGCGAGGCATTCACACTGCTCTCCAAATATTTACCGGCGCGGATGTCGTAGAACAGCAGCATGCCCAGACCCGTGCCAACGGTCAGGAGGTTGCCCTCAAAGGATGTGGCCCGAATTCCGCACCCACTGTACCGGGAGGTGATCTTCTTGATGGTCTGAAGCGTCCTCGCGTCCAGGAGGATGGTATAGGAACGACAACCGACGGCATACAGACCGTCGCTGTGGTAGGCAATGCTCACATTGTCCTGGCAGTTTGGCAGCTTGCGGGAGAGCGTCTGCTTGAACGTCTCCGCGTTGAAGATGTGAATGTATCCGTTTAGGGAGAGGGCGGCAATCTCTTTGAACTCTTTGTTAAAGCAAAGAGACCGGATCTGCAAAGGATCATTATGTTAAAATGAATGATTGATTTGATGAAGTCCGACACCAAACTCACCCTCTGGGCAGTGCGCACTTCCTTGACGCTGAGGGGATGGATTGTGGCAAAGGTGGGACACGCTTCCTCGCCACCATCCGGGAACTCCATGTGATCCTCGTTGATGCGCCACAAAGCCATGCGCGAATCCTTGGAGCCGGAGACCAGAAACTGGTCATCCAGCCAGCACATGCCCATTATCAGGTCGCGGTGCCCGCCCTCGCCCACGCACACTGGGTCCAGCGTTGGCAGGCGGTACACTGCGATGTCAGAGGAGTTGCGTGCTCCGGTGGCTAGAAAGGAGCGGCTGGGCGACAGTTCGATAGCGTGCAGACCCCCCTGGACCTCCGGATGATTGGCCCGGCTGTTAGACAGCGTGGGGATCGCGTCCACCCGCCGCATGTTCACATCATAGACGAGCAGCTTATTGCACTTGGTCCCGAAGACCACTTGTCGGCTGCTCAACCACTTGGAGCAGAAGACCTTGTTGATGTAGCCCAGGCTGATCTGCGTTTCGCGCAGCATGTCGTGGGTCAGCACGTAGCGGCTGGTGTACTCCACATTGACGCTGCGTCGCTGCAGGGAAAGATGGGACAAAGTTCACGTTAGTGGAGTCAAGTGGTGGAACTGCTGACGGTATACCCACATCTCGGAGGCCGCTCTCCCGGCTGCGCAGGTAGTCGCACAGGTTGTAGGACGTGTTCAGGACCTCCTCCTGCTGCTGGGGCGTCTCCTCGTCGCTGCCCGAGTCCTCGTAGGTGACAAAGTCGTCCGGTTTGTCCGGTTTCCTCCTGCGCTCCTGGCGCATCGCCCTCTGCTTGGCCCGGCGCTCCTCCAGCCGCGAGGACACGTGGCAGGACGGGTAGGTGCCCACGACGCTGTCGCGGATGGTTCTCACCATCCCGTTGAACATCTTGAGGCGATTGTTTAATCCGATTTGTTGTCTTTCACTCTTTTAGTTATCATCCGCAAACAAAAATGGTGGTGCGTAGACTAGAGCGGAGCCACTGGTTCCGAGGCAAACCCAGCTGAACCGATAGTTGCGATAGTGGGAAGGTGGCACAAGTCAATAGTTATTATACAAAATAAAGGTAAAATAAAAATAAAATTAAATTAAATTAAATTGATTATATTTTTATTTAATTATATACTGACGATTTGTCACCTTCACAAAATTGCACAACTATCGTTAACCATACCGATATGTCATCTCTGACACTCTGCGACTTCTCTATTCTCTCACCATCAGCTGTCGGCATTGAAGTGGTGATTTTGTTTGTAAATAAAAAATGAACTACAACGCCAAGCGTGTGATGCGCCAGAATTCGGTTTGCGTTGGAGGGTCCAACGACCTGGCTTCTTCGCCGATAATGATGGGACCTGCCCCGCCATCGGCGCCCAGCACGCCGCAGCTGCAAAACACGGAGGACGTCAAGCCACTTCATGTGCAGCAGCGCCAGGTGATCCTGCTGCAGAGCACCACCATTCCGCCGAATCCATCGCCCCAGCAGCAGGTTAACTTAGCTGGACAAAATACAGCCGGCGGCGCCAGTGGCAGCAATGTGTCCAACGCACAGATTCCGGACGATGCACCCGTCTCACTTCTCACTGAGATTGCGGACATCATGCGGAGCTTTGGGGACAGCGATCAGCCAAAGACGGCCAGCGTCAAGCTGGTGGAGCAGATCCTGCAGCAGCAATTGCGGGGCATCTTCAATGAGGCCTCTCTGGTGGCCATGCGGCGCAAACAGAATCCGTGCCCTTCGCAGGCGGACTTCGAGTTCCTGATGCGCAACCATCCGGTGAAGATTGCGCGCATGCGAAAGCATCTCAAGGATATGCGCATACTCAAGAGGTTTCTCAGCATCCGAACGGGAAGGCCGCAGGACTTTATGGACGACTTGGAACAGCAGGAGGAGGACGAGGAGCTGGCCATAGATGTGCACGAGCTGCACGACGAGGATCGCATGCGGCGGCTGTTCCGCGCCGATCGCATCTCGCAGATCCTCACGGGCCAGCAGTACCTGGAGTTTAACGAGGCGCGCAAAACGTCCTTCTACTGCCGCCACGGCGAGAAGATCAAGAACAAGTTCCGGCGCTTTCTAGATCTGCCCGCCGACCTGCGCATCCCCACGCCCACGATGAACATTCTGGCCTACTTGGCGCACGAGACCATTGCCGCCATTGTGGACTATTCGATTTTGACGCGTCTGAACTCGGACAATCGTGCGACCGAGCCCTACAGCCGAGTGACCTCCGCCGGCGGCAGCCCTGCCATGATGCACGTCTGTCCCGAGGTCACCCAGGGTCGCGGCATGGAGGTGGTCAAGCCCATCTGTGTCCCGGAGATCCATGAGGCCATGCGCCGTTTCCGGCAGATGAGCAACCGGAAGATTGGGCGGTATCGCAACTCTTGCGACATCGATTTCCGGCGCAGTTTTCTAGCTATTTAAGTTCATTCTGATTGCCATGAATAATACGATAAATTTATCAATGGTATAGGTACCAGTTAAAATGTCCGCCAGGGTTTAAAAAAAGTTTTTACTTTAATTGGCTCTGCTATTTATTTTACAAATCTAAACTATATATTCATTATATGATAGCTTTACCGTGTTTTAACTAAATAAGATTACAAAATTTTAAAAAAATCTTTGTTTTTATAACTATTTTATAAAGTTTGATTACTGACTAACCTCTAAGCTATTTAAATACATTTGTCTCCCATGATTAAATTTTTTCTTATTACTATTATACAATTATACAAACGAAAAAAAACTCAGCAAAATAATCTGAACTAATTAACTTAATAATTAGTTAATTCTTTATTTATAAATCCAGGTTTTTTGTTCATTAATTAAATTTTGCCTCCAGCAAAATCTCTTGGCTTTTGGGGTCGGAACTAAAAGACAGAAAAACGCACACCCATTATGGACCAATAAATCAACCGTATAGGGAGCCGATAAATTGAAGCGGTAAACGAAGTTGAAACTGGCACTGACAGATAAATAAAAGCGCAATAAAGAAATTTGCCGACAGACGCACACACGTGCGGAAGAGTGGCGGGCATAGGCAACAACAAGGACCAAGCAAGGATGCCGCAGGAGTGCGAAACTGCAGCAAAAGGCATTAAGAGAAGCAACTCGCGAACGCACTTAATAATCAACTTCCTGTTGTGCATATGAATGCGTGTGGCATGCATAAGGACGAAGGATAAAGAAGTGTAGCTCATAGTTCAGTTATATATTCACACAGCTTTATTCCTCATTTACTCGTGAAATGGGAAGAGATTAAAAATCAATCTGAACCACTTTTTAGAAAAACAAGAGAGAACGCTATAGTCGGGTGCCCCGACTATCAGATACCCGTTACTCAGCTAAGGGAGTGCGAGGGAGATGGATATATTAAAACTTTGATCGGTCATAACTTTTTAACGAATGGTCCGATTAAAAAAATTTCTTCTACACTTCGATAGGTTTTGATAATCACAATAAAACTGCATTTTTACATTTCCAAAATCTTTAAAGGTGTGGGCGCCAGACACCTTTCAAAAAATGAGGGGGCGGTTAGAGGGGGCGTGGCACCTTTTTGAAATAAACTTGCGCTGCGTAGGAACTCCAAGAATATGCATGCAAAATGCCAATCCTCTAGCTTTTATAGTTTCCGAGATCTCAGCGTTCATACGGACGGACAGACAGACGGACAGACGGACATGGCTAGTTCGACTCGGCTAGTGGTCCTGATCAAGAATATATATACTTTATAGGGTCGGAAAAGCTTCCTTCTTCCTGTTACATACTTTTGCACGAATACAATATACTCTTTTACTCTACGAGTAACGGGTATAACTAGGTCTGATAAAATTTCCTTTTCGAATTCTTTTTTGATGCATGGAGATTTTATATCCCTAATTTTATGGGAATTTCTGGGTAAATGTTCTAGATTTAAAAAAAAAAATCGTTTCTTTTTTTATTCCTAGTTAAGGTTTACAAACCAAAAAGCACAGAAGTTGTAAGAAATTTTAAACAGGAACGTCTGATACTAAGTTCTTTAAGGGAAGTTTACCCTAGGAAGGAAAAATGGTAGTATGCGATAATTCTCCCTTTTCGAAATGTGGGTGCAAGTCAGTGGGAAGCATCCTGACTACTTTGGCATCCCATATATCGTATCTCACCCCTCACTTTCAACGAAGCTGACTAAACTCTTAATGTTGATTGCTCTCTGCTGCAACTGTAAATCCATCGGCACATTATTCTTAATCGATTGCTCATACGCCTAACGAGCAGCGGAACCAAGTCAAAAGCCCCTCGATGGCCAGTTAATGAAAACAAGCTGCCTGTGACGAAATTAAGCCAACAACTTGTTTCTTTTTCTCTTTCGTCCCTGTGATATTTTCCTTGCCTGTGCTTTCCACTGCTTTCCCCACTCAGCTTTCTCTCCACTCTCACTCTTAATGTTACCAAATTTGCATTTCATGCGGCTCTTCGCATCGTCCCCATCAGAACCACCATCATCATCAACATCGTGGAGCTCGCCGTCGTCATTTCTTCGTATTGTCAAGTCACGTAGCCAATTTCCAGTCTGCGTAAAGTCAATATGCCCCAATCCCGAGCTCCCTTTAACGTATCTTAAAGAGAAAACAGGGCGAACAAATTATATATGTTAATATGGCTATCTTATCTTATGGTCATTTGGTCTTTCGATGTCTTATTGGAAGAGAAATTTATATTTCTTCAGGTATAATCTTTTTTCGAACATTTTAGCTGAATAATATAAATAATTGAGTGATCTAAATTTGTTCAAAAATTCTTAATATTTTTGACATTTTATTTTATATTAGCTTAAATTACTGGCAGTGTTTACTCATTTAAAATGTATGTAATACATAAATACTATAAGTGCCACTATTGCAGTAAATATTAATTAAATAAAATTTCTACTTTGCTCACCCTCCATCTAAAGTTAAGAGCCTTGCATTTGGTTTGGCTAAGCAATTGGATATTTTTGAAAATCCGTTCAGCTAAACTTTTTTAATTACTTTCACTTTCTCAAAAAGTTGCTGATGTCAGCCCGAGGCCATTTGTCCCGATGGCAGAATACGAGACTATTGACAGTTGCCTAGGCACAAACCAAGTATGACCTACCAAAAGGAAATAAATAAAACCAAAACAAAAACCGTCTCAGAGATGAGCATATTACACGGCCTTTTAATTTGAGACCGCCCTGAATTGTGTTGACACAAGTACTCAGGCTAAATACGTTGGAGCCGGTCTTATTCAAAATGAATGAGATTAGTCGCCTTCGTCCGTCCGCCTTATGAACATAACCTGGGGGCGTTCTCATCTCATCTCATTGTCATTGGTGGCACCGTGTTCATGGTCATAGCACTCCGAAGTGCAAGGGGAAGTGGCTGCGAGTGTGTTTGGGTGCCCATGTGGACGACAGGTGAGTCGAGTCGAGGTAACAGCACACAGAAAAGTGTCTTCATCTTCATTTAATTAGTTCAGTGGCAGGAACAATTATGTATTGGAGGCAATATCAAAATACTTGACCTACTTACTCAACAACGATTTAATTTGATTCAACGCACCTATTTGTAACCTTTATCAGGGACAAGGATTTTGATTTATTAAATTGATTTTACCCAACTAAATAATCCCATTTATAATGACTTTATTGGTTATGGGTTTTCGAAACCTTCTGTAGTATTTATAATATTAGGTAAGTAAACTAAAATGGTATTACTTTAATTCATGATGTGTTCATAATGTGTTTTACGTGGCTTCAATTACTTAATATAGCTATTTATCAAGAAAATTTCTTGCGTTTATTATTGGTTTACTACATCTTGAACATTCAAATTGGTGTTTCTAAAAACTGGGCACAGTTTCTACAACTTGAAGCGGTTAACAGTGAACGGATGTGGGAATAGTCATGCGCATTTCGTAATGGGAACAGCATGCAACAGTTTGCCGACCCGAAAATCCCCTTAGAAATGCCGTTTTGGGAATGGAATTGAAACGAAATATGCCCGAGTCCTCACTTGCAAATGGAAACAAACCATTCCCAGTCGAAGGATGTTGGTTACATCATAAGGCAATGAAAGAAATGTGACCGGAGGAACATGCTTAGGATAAGAACGGACTTTAACCGGGTGAATTTTGTACCTTGTGGTAGACAAAATCTATCGCAAATTAAACAAATTAAAAAAAAGGCAGTTATGTTTTTCCTTTGATATTAAAAGCCAATATAACTATTTAATCTAAAATAATTGTTTGAATGATCTTCTCTAGAATTGAAAATTTTAATAACGGTACTCGCAAAACGAAAAATTCAAGCCGATAAATATTTGCTCTCTGAAAGGTAAACGGATGGTAATATGTTTGCTTGTTTAACCCGTCGCATTAAATTGTTTTCTGATTGTTTTTCCTCCCAAAAATAAACTGTTGGCAAAAAAAGCATACATTTAAATTGTTTCACAGGACTGCAGTTTTTGGGACATTGAACACCTATTTAGAAATTTAAAGGAAATTAAATTTAATGTTTTGATTTATCATTTTGTGAAGTTATTGAAGAAAACCTCGTCGTTTGAAAATTTAATTCATCTGAATCTTTAATTTTCGGAAAGTCATTTCATTGCTTTTGATATTTTATATCCTTTTATTATTGATTGCACACTTGTCTGCCATCAGATAAATTACACGGCAAGTGTTTAAATATCTTTCGAATTGGAAAAGTAAGGACAAAAAAATGAAACTTTTACTACGGGCGGGGCAAAAATAAAAGGGAGTTGCCCCCAAAGTTGGTTGCACTTTTGTTTGAATTTTCTTGGCTCTTTCGTGCTCCCGTGGCCGCGAAAAGTTCCTTTTTTTATACGATGGCCTCTGTGTGACTTTTGTGAGGGGCTTTATGGGTGAGTAGGTGGTTGGCAGGATTACCCCGTTCTCCTTCGCCGGCAGCTGCTTTAAAACTTCTGATGCTCCTCATACATATGCTACATGTGTACTTTTAAGAGCCTCCAGGCGAACTTTCTACTTTCCACTGTCTACGAAAAACGGTGAGTCGGTGAAAAGGGGGCTGTTTGACTTGACGAGGGGTTGGGGGAATCTGCGGTCGAGGACACCCTTGGGGGGGTTCGGCTGGTCCTGTCTGTCAAAGTTATAATGTGTGGCTGCCTAATTTGCTGTGAAAACTGATTTGCACATAATCAAAAAGGTCGTCTCCCTCGAAGCTCCACAATTGAGGTTAAGGCTGTCACATAGACTTGTTATTAACCATCATTAAATTGTTTAATTATTCTCTCTGGCCTGCTCGCTGGTTTGTCGTTCATCACGGATTTATAATGACAACCTAAAGTTTACAAAAGCCGCATGACTTTGCATAAAATCCATTTAATTAACAATTATTTTAAGTGAGCTCATTCAATCAACGATTCAAATAATTAACAGTGCATTAAGCTACCTTTACTTTGTCTGTGTTGTCAGCTAGTTGATCTATTTGAGTGCAATCTTGTAAGCTGCTAATAAATTATAGAGTCTGTTTGTTAAAATTGTATTAGCCATTCCTGAAGTTTTAATAAAACAGCTTAAAAATTCGCTACTCATAAAAAAATAATGTACTCTTGACAAGTTTTTTAAAATATTATTATATTATTAATATTATTATATTATTCAAATATTTATTTACTTTATTAAATTTAATATTTAATGTATTGTGCTGACCCATTTTTTTTATTAAAACAAAGTAACACTTTTGAAAGCTTTAATAGGATAGTGTTTGAAATTTGTTTGAAAAATAATACCTAAACTAATTTTAGTCAATTTTAGCCTAGCAAAAACAACCATTTACCTTTTAGCCAAACACAAATATAGCCATAAAATTAATGGAATCCAAATCTATTGATATCCGATAATACGCCTTGTAAAATTGGGTGCTTACGCTTCCGAAATGCGCACACATCCGCTCACTGGGGGGGTCGAAATGTAATTCGAATTCAATCAAATCTAAAATTCATATTTACCGATTGTTCGCATGTCGATTGCCATATTATGCGATCTGAATTGATACTACCACAGCTTTGTCGATGACTTGCGCGACCTTTTGAATTATGCAGCATTTATGACAGCCAGCGGATAAACTCGAAAGAAAATTAGTACAACAATCTGCGGGCCCACCACATGGGATGTTCGAACGGACTCTTTAAAACCGCCGCGGCTGACCCCTGAATGCGTAATGAGGTCAAATCGTGGGGGCGCGACCGTGGGCGGAATAAATCAGCGATGGCCCCATCGTAAATTCCCAGACTGAGGCCAAAGAATCGCTGGCCATTGGCCAGGCATATTATTAATATTTTCCATATCGCTTTTGTGCGATTTAATACTTTGTTTGAGTTCTTGAAAAGTAAGACCCGCCGCACAATGGGCCAGTGCCGAGGACTGCATGCGGTGCAAGGGCATGGAAATAAATCAAGTTCCAGACCGAGAATAAAAATCAGCGTCGACATGCAGGCCACATCTTTAGCGATGAGGGATATGTGGTCTCAGATGGCGCGGGCTTATGGGGCGTATGAGCAACCGCAGGCGAATCCAACTACGAGTCTCAATCAAACAAAGAGCCGTTGTGCAGCCTGCTTAAATGGCCAAAGTAAGAGGGCTCGGACTCGAACTCGAACTCTGGTGATTGTCCAGGCTCGGCTAACAGCTTTTTCCATCCATCCTCCGCTGCTACTCCCTTCAAACTCACAATACCAACAATGGCATTGGGGGCCAGGCTGGCTTAATGAGTGTAAGCCACAAAATCAACGAGTTAAATCGTGTAAAGAATGAAGCTGAACCCTGAAAACGAGCTGCATTACACGAAACAAAATCCTAAAAGGATTTGAAAAATATGTAAGGGTAGTAAATTTATCAAAATGGGATGACGTTTTAAATAAGCAGCATTTTTTTAGTATTTTTTATCTCAGCTGGGTGAAAGAATTAATCAATACCTTTCACCTTTTATAAATACTTAATTCCATGCTACACTGGGATCAGATTTAAATACTTTTGTAAAGGAGTCTGAAAGACTATAGTTTCGAAAACTCAATTATTACCTTTATTTTGCATTTCGTCAGAGAGCAATCAAGTTGTTCGCCGAACCACAGCCATACAATGTTCACTCATCACAGATTTTGGCCACAGAATATTCTCGCAGTGCAACGTATATCCCACTGCATTTCGTCCTGGTTTCGTGCTGCACATTTATCAAATTCTAATATGCCTGCCCAGCCACCCAAAACCGCCAGTTGTCGACGCTCTGTGAAATGGATGTGTGCCTTCCTTCCTTCCTTCTGTCGAATGCCACATGGCGGAGGAGCAGGACGACTCTGGTCAGAAGCCACAATGGGAGACGACGCAGCAAAGTATGCAGCACAGGATCAAAAACATTGCTTCATCAATTTCAGCTCAAAGGAGGGGCAAACAATGTGGCAATGTTTCAAAGCGAACCCAAAAAGGGACAAATCAATGTGGGTAAATAATTTGTACACGAACCTCAATCGAATGGCCACGGTGATTGATTCGATAAATAAATTTGCCAGACAAGCGGCAGCAAATCGAATTCTAATTTGAGTCAAGAAGTTGTAACTGACAAATATTGCATTGCATTGGCATTCGCATTGAAGTTTAATTATGCCAAATACTTCAAGCAGCACACACCTATTAAATTGTTTGGTTAAATTAAATTAAATGTCAGACCCTCGAACGTTTAAAGTGGAATCAAAGGGGTTGGTTGACACGACCAGAAACAGAGGCCTCAACTCGTTTGTGGTCTGCGGCTGCTGATTTACGACGACAGTCTGTCATAATGTCGCCGGGCCCTTTGTTAATGCACCCGAAGCGAATCGAATCGAATCGTATCGAATCGAACTGAAACTGGCATTCGGGCAGGAAAGAAAATCAATTTGTCAATAGCAATCAATGCGTTTTTAAAGCACTAAAGCGCATTGCGAAGCTGTTAAACTTTTAATTCCATTTGGATAGCGCGACGGGACCAACAAATAAATCAAAGTCAGCCAAGGGTCGCCGTCCTTCGTCCTCCATCCTCCGATCCCTTCTTTTTTTCCCGATAGGTCGGCAGCTGCAGCGAATGAATTAAAAGTACCAACCAACATAACAAACAAACAAACAATCCAAACAAACATACACAGTATAGTAAAAGTTTTCAATTTCGCTACAGTTGCGGCCGTGATTTAAGTGCCACGCCTGCTGTGACACACCAGTGTTCGGAATCTACGATTCGATTCGATTCGAATCCCATGCTCCTGCCCAATCCGCAAATAAATTCATTAAATAAAAAACAAATGATGTCGAAGCGGCGGAAAAAGGCATATAAATCTCAACTGGCAGCCATAATTTGAGCAATCATTTAGATATAACGCAAATACAAATGCATTTTGTCTAAATTGTTTGCTACAATTTCGATTTGAGTGGTGCATTCAATTGAAATTAAATTCAATTGTTTTTTTATTGCCAATCTCATGCACTCTGACACTCACTCATTCTGCTTGGGATTCGGTACTCCGTACTTCGACCTCTGAAACATCCACCCAACCATATCCATACGATAAACAATACCCCATGCATTTTTAAAAATTGCTTGTATTTGAGATTAACGACATCCGCCGTATTTATAGGCAAAACGTTGATACGCTGCCAGGAACAACACTTGGCCAGCCACTTCTCTGGGGTCATTCGGGCCAAAAGTACGGGCATGCATGTTTTTGGGTCTGTATCCCGAACCCGAACCCAGCCACCAAGAGAGCTCACGCACAGTGGGCTTGAGCGAATCAAAAATAACTTCCAAAACAGTCACCAAGATAATAAAAACCATATTAAAAAACAAAATTTTTTATTTGCCATGTAAGAGGTTAAAACAAATCAATGATCACAGAATCTACATCTTTGGCATTTCCCTTTTAGATCTGTCGTTATTTCAGTTTATAAAAAAATATTTAGTTCTTGTAAAAAAAATTTTTTTTTTTCCAAATATGTGTCTATATTTTGTTTAAGGGAAGCCGAAAAACAATTAAATAAAAAATAAGTGCTCTGAATTAAATCGCCAGTACTTTTGTTGCTTTGCAGCTATACTTATTATTTTCCAAATTCTCCGATTTGTTTAATAAAGTTTTTAGCCCAGTTGTAAACCACTGTGCCACCGTCTGAATATTTATTTGTTTTTGTGTTTCGCCGCTGCACGGCTACGTAAAAAAAAGGAAACCGAAATCGACTAGAAGCGAACCAGGAAAAAGAGAACAAATCGGGGCGGAACACATTTCATAAATCTTATCCGCGATTGAGCACAGAGCCCCGACAGCCTTCGAATTTGTTTTCGATTTTTTGGCCAGGACTCCCAGGATGGCTATTTTGTGGCCGATTTGTTTTTCGCCGATTGCCGTTCGACGTGCTGCTGGTCGCTTGGCCCGCTCGTGGCCGCTCGTGGTGTTGGAGTTGACTTTGACTTGGACGTGGACATGGCGGGTGGCGACCCCGCCGCCTCTGCTTGGCACTCCGGCATGGAGGAGGCGGTCTTAAGCAGCTTCTGGTGCTTGTAGGGACCGAAGCGGGTGCGCGGATCATTGCTGCGGCCGAAGGAGATGAAGGATTTGGGCTGCTTGGTCGGCCTACAGGGATCCTTTTGAGGCGGGGTCTCCACATCAGCCGGCGGAGGAGGAGGAGTGGGCGGTTGTGGCTTCTTCTCGGGCTTCACCACCTTTGACGGCGGACATTTCACTCGCTTCGACCATCTTCGCACTCCATCGTATAGCATTTTCAGGGCAAACACCATGGTGATCAGTGCGGAGACCATCACCAGGATCATGACGATCAGATGGGCGATGGTCCAGGAGACGGGATTGCCCACTTCCTCGTACCACTCCTGATCGCCGTGAGCCAACACCTGGCGGGCCACCTCCTTGCGCAGCTTGTGGCAGTCGTAGGCGGACATCAGATTAACGTGGCTCTTGAAGGGAGCGGGCAGCTCGTCCGCCCACCATTTGTCCCAGAGCTCCGCCTCCTCCGAACTGGGCAGCAGGTGGGCGCAGTGGGCACACACCTCGTTCATCCAATCCTGGCACTCCCTGCCCTCCAGGTTTACCCTGCACGCTGGATTCATTCTTAGCACTTGAGGCACGAATATTGTCGAGACAACTTTTTGTTTTTTTTTTTCCAAGGCTTGCTTAATTTTTTTATTCTGCATTTTTTGGATTTTATAAAATTAAAAGCATTAAAAAAAATATTTTTCTGTGTTTTGCTTTAAAGCGAAACTAGTTATGTTTCATTATATATTTATGTTTTATAAATGGTACTACTTACTATTTGTTACTACTTACTAAGTGTTTTTCTTCTTAATCATTTATGTAAAATAATATTTTTAAATTTAATAATAAAAAAAACCAATTTCTTGAATTTTTTTGTTTTCATTAAAACAACTAACCATTTAATATCATTTAAAGAATACAAAGTTTACTGAGGTCTTTGAGTTTCGGAGAGACTCTTTCGACCGCGCCTCATAAACCTGGACCACTGTATGCTGTATTTCCTTTTGGGCGCAGGACTTTGCCTTCCAAAACTCGAAGGCATACTATCGTAATTTACTGGGGATCCTGCTACAGCCTGACTAGTGGGCACATCCAATTCATTCGTATCCATTATCCCTGTGGCTCTTGGACCGTTACGGTTTGGGAAAAATTCCCTTGATGATACCGAATTCGTTTCCGTTACAGCTCCCGACTCCGTTCCTGCGGCTGGATGTACTAAGATCGGCGAAGTATCTGGTAATTCCATTAAAGTAGAGTAGTTAGCCTTAAATATGCCCTGCTTGGGTTCTCTGTATGAAATATCCCTATATCTGCCTTCTTGAAGTCTGCTAGTTGATGGCGGCTTGTTGTGAGCCAGTCCATCCAAGAAGCGAACTTTTGGGGATTTGGATGTTGGAGTTAAGCCCCCTGAGAGCCGACGTTTTGTCCCGCCCTTTTTTCTAACCTCCTCGGGTTGGTCAAAGAGACAGCTTCTCGATATTAGCCATATCCAGAAACCGATCACAAAAAGCAAAAATGTTAGCATCAGGCATAGAATCATGGGACTAACTTCAAATTCATCTTCACGCTCGGAGGATTCCAAATCTCGCTTCAGCTGCATACATTCCTGGGATGTAATCATTTTACCTTCAGGTTTGACAAGAATGTTCTCTTCTGATCTCCACTTTGGCTTAAGTTCAGCCCCGCATTCTTGTTTTATGTTGGACATTTTTACGAACAAATGTTTTATTTATACTTCAGAAACTATTTACAAATGTAAACGACTTTATGAAGCTTTCACAATGAAGTAAAATTCAAGATACCCATTTTACTTAAAACTAGGTTCGCGCATATATTTTATAAGGCATTTAAAAATAATAATTCTTGTCTGACTTTGTTACCTTTGGATCCTTTTCTTCCGGTGGGGAAGTAGATTTGGGAGGTGGCGTGGGTCGTTCAGGCAGAGGAGGTAAAGTTGGATGAGGAGGAATGGGAGGAAGCGTCGGATGAGAAGGAACAGGAGGAAGTGCCGGCGGATCGGGATGTGGAGGAAGAGGCGGAAGTGGCGTAGAAGAAGGCTTAGCAGGAGACGAACTTGAACGGGTTGGGGGCTTTGTCAGCAGTGGATAAGGTTCGGTCTCTTCTGTTCCCTTGCTCGATGGTTGTTGGCCATCTTCTATGCGCACTTTTTGGCTGCCAGATGGTTGTTCGCCATCGTCAGCTCTTCGCGAGGGTCTGAAGAACGGTGGCCACTGCCAAGATCGGCCTGGTTTGGCCTCATCCACATTCTCATTCTTAGTTCCTTCTTGGGGACTTGTTCCTTGGTAATCCCAGTGAGCAGAAGGCCTTAAATTATTCTCAGTATCTGACTGAACCAGATTCTCCCTGTTTTCTTCTTCTTCGGGATTGGTTTCTTGGTGATCCCTATGATCAGAAGGCCTAAAACCATTATCAACATCTGCTGCGGGATCGGGAAATGATTCTGGTGGAGGACCCATGATGTACACTTTTGGTGAGATTAGATTAAAATAATAGGATTCTTCATTTTTATCCCTTCGACCGTCGTTATTCTCCGCTGGTGTAGACGACTCCTCGCCATCCTTAAACGGTTCCATTATTTCCAAGGGAATGGGGAAAATTACATTTACCCGACGTTCCGTTGCCAGGGACGAAAGGATCTGCAGATGCCTTAGCTATGTGAATGAAAGAACTTTATATTTCTAGGATCATCAAAATATAGAAACAAATATCGTTTGTGGTTACCTGAAGGGTAATTTTGTTCTCCGACATCACATCAGAACATTCCTTTAGGGCCTGTGACGCTTTGGCTTCGCCCTCGGCTAAAATGATCTTGGCCCGTGCTCCCCTGGACGCCTCCGCTTCGCTGGCCAAGGATCGCTCCAAGCTGCTTGGCAACGAGATTTCCATCCTGTGGAAGGCATATCCAGATCTGGTGGTAAATTATATGCGATAGGTTATCTTACAGGTCCACGCGTTCCACTCGCGCTCCCCAACGACTGGTGAGCTCGGCCAAGGCCTCCTGGATTTCCCGGGATAGTTGCTGCCTGGAGGCCAACACTTCGTGCAGTCTCTTCGATCCGACAATGTTGCGCAGAGTGACCTGGGATATCCTTTTCAGAGCCTCATTGCCATTGTCCACCTTGATTATCCAGTCGATGGGATTGTAGACGTAGTGGAACACAGCCGCGTTCACTGTTATCGTCACCGAGTCCTTGGTGAGCAACTCCTGGGGCTCCGAACTTATCACATCTGTACGAATATCCACCGTGTTGAACGAATCTATGCAGGGCAGCATGAACACGAGACCAGGACCAGAGCAATTTCTAAAGGGGGAATTTGTATAATATATCATACAAGTACCTAAAGCAATTCACCTAAGACGACCCAAGCGGAACATCAAAACCCTCCGATACTCCAGAACCACAAATAAACAACAGCATAGCGAAAATGGAAAAAATAGGACTACAAGAATCCAAGACAAACACACTGCTGCCTTTTCAACCATCATATTGTTCTTATCTGTAAATAAGTTTGTGTAGAAAGGGGTAAATGTCCTTTAATCCTTACCCGCATTTTGTGAAGATTCCACCTTATCACTCTTCTCATATTGGACTGCATATCGCTCTTTCATTACAATTAATTTTTCGTTCGACCCTAGATAATTATTTCATTGAATGCTATTTCAAAAGTATCTTATTTTTTATACACAACCCAATTTAAACACCACAATCCACTTACTTCTTTTCACTCTATTCAAGCCCCCAAGAGCCGAATATTTTCAAATTTAATCATTTGCATATTGCGCAAGCAGGAGTAACTGAAAAACTTAAATTTTATTTCAAATTGCATTTTTCATGCAAGTTTCTTCTTGAATGGGAAACTTTTTTCGGCAGCCTGAATGGTCAGTCACAAATAAAAATTGGCCAAAAAAACGAAAATAGAAGGGGGAAACTTTATCGCAGAGCGAAGCTGACAAAAGTTCGTAGAGCGAAAGGAGGAAAACTTTTGTTTTCTCGCCTTCTTTTGCTATTTTTTATGGAGCGACAAACAAATGGCAACTGACTGGCCAGGCTTTAATGCTATATTTATATAGGGGCTGGGGCAGCCGGGGTAATAACTTCGAAATGACTTTTGTTGCTTCCTTGCGGCAGTCTGCAAGTTGCCACTTTTTTTTTTTTTCCTTTTCGGTGCCTTCCGTGACCACATGTGCCTGAACTGAAAGAAAGTTTCTCCTCTCTCACCAGATTCATGGCCCGAGCGCCATCATAAAGTAATTTATGTGATTTGCCCATTCTTCTGGTGACCTCAGTCTCTGGATCCTCACCTCCTGCCGCAGTTTATCTGATTGCAAGTGCAGCGACATATGGTCCGAGCCGGAGTCCAAGTCCAGCCAATTATCCTGGCGCGTCACATAGAAAATTACTCTATTATATTTCGCTCTGATGACGGATAAAGTTATTAGTTCCCATGGGAGGAAAGCTGCGAGGAGTGACTCCTGAGTCCCGAGTCCCGAGTCCTGCCATGAACTGCGAAACAAAGAGCAAATGAATGTTCCGACCCGCTCTGATAAACTAATCCATCATTGTCAGTTGTCAGGACGGGAAATGGGCATCCCCTCGTATATGGTATACGCTATCGTATGGTATGGGCGCTAAAAAAAAGGCAGTGGCAACGCCAACAACACGGGGAAATCCACCTGTTGCCTGATGGAAGGTGGCAAATTAATGGCATTTCAATGCAGTCTCAGATAGCCGATGCAATTGCCTCAATCATCGCCGATAAGTGTGGGGCGTGTCAATTGAGTGCCGAAGGGCTGAACGATGGATGTGTATTTATCAGTTCACTTTTAAGTTAGCTTTAAAAATGTGGCAGACTCTTTAATTTTTGTTATTGGTTGATATTTAGGGATATAAATTTGGAAAAAGTACTATTGTTGAACTTATTTAATATAAATAATTTTTAATAAATATGAATTCCATTAGGGTTGGATTATTTTTGTAAAATTTATTATAAATATCATAGTCTATACTTTATGGTTGAACTTTACTTCCATTTATATTTGTAAACAAATTTTTGAAAATTTAAAACTAGCTTTATTATACTGTTATAAACATTATTAAAAATATTTGGTTTACATATTTTAATAATTTAAAATATTTAACTATTTACATTTTTTAATTGAATGTTAACAGTTGAATTGCAGTTGCCTTTAAGTCCGCAATACTATGTTGCTTTTACTTTTTAAAAACTATATTTTTCCTTTTTAAATGAATGCCATTTATTTGGGCAACATTGCTTAAATCAGCGGATCAAAAAAAAAGCAATCTTTGAAACTTGCTTCATGGCCCAAGCACAATGACTTAGTTCAGTTTTTACTTTACCTTAAGCCTTTGCATACCAAGCATCAATCAAAATTTTAAGTGATTTTACCAAGCCTTTTAAACATATATTACTCGCGATATCAAAAACAAATTCTAAAAGTAGACCATGCGGGTAAAGCCAGCACAGGTGGGGGCCACGTGGTTCACGAATTTGTCCGACTTCCAGGTGCAGGCTATCGAGGCCCTGGAGTTTTCGATCCGGGACGATCACGCCGAGGCGACGGTTTACCGCACCCAGTTCTGCCTGAATCTCTGTCTGGGCGTCACTCCCATGGTGAAGGCACGGATGCTGCGAAAACTTTTGGGCATTTGCCGCGGCAGCGATTTGGCCTTTCTCTACTTTCTTTTAGAGGCTTGCTACAAAGGAGCCGGCTTCGCGTACAGCGAAAGGATCCTGATGTCGGCCATCACCTGGCTTGATCTGGAGATGACGATGCGCGAACTGGACCGCATTCTGCCGCCGGGAGTGGAGCGCTTGACTAGGACCAAGTCCATAGCACCGCCTCCGTTGGCACCGGGCACATCGATTACCCAACCACCTTCGCCCACAGGACGAAGGTCAGATTTCCGAAGTGTTCGATCGCCCTACCTCACATCGCTGCCCAAACCAAAGGTGCCCCTGGGTGGCGGCAAGTTCGCCTCGAAGAGACCCCGCCTGGTGGTCACCTTTCCGTTTTGGCCCGCCGGCGAGAGTCCCAACTACAAGGTGAACGATGCGAGCCGCTGGTTTGCCGAGTACAAGTTTCAGCCGGTCAAGCGTATGCTCTTCAAGATGGTGGCCGACATAATGGGCGACTACTGGTCAAAGGTAGATGGTTCTTGCTCCGCGGCCGACGAGGCGATGCCCATGTGCGAGTTCCACAAGGAGGCAATGCGACGGGAGCAGCTGGTCAAAGACGCAGCCGTGGTCAAGGCCCACCAACAATGTCTGGCCCTCGTGGATATAACTTCCCGACAGGATGCGGCTCTCAAGAAAAGGATAGTGGCGCAGCTGGAAAGGGACATTGAGGAGTACACGCAGCGGTGGCAAAGGCTTCGGCAGCGTCATCACACGGATGTCATGTTGCTGGAGGATCACGATCAGCTCTGTTCGATGGGCAAGGTGCCCACGACTGTACAAGCGGACAAGGTGAAGTACCTCTACCAGGAGGCGGACATCGGGCGACTGAGTGCCCAACCCACGCTGGGTGTCCATGTGATTACCGGCAAGGACACTGTGAGTCGACTGAGCACTGTGCGGGTGTCGGATCCCGATGATGACATACCCTGTCCACTGCCGCTGCCCGAGGAGAAGAAGCTCACCAATTGTCCGCCATCCATTCTCGGCCATGTGAAGCGTCCACGGAGGGTCGTAATCACCCAGACAAAGGTCGGCGATGAGAGGCAACCGCCAGCCTGTGAGAAACCTGCGAAGCCGGGACGCTTTTTCGTATCTGCCCATCGGCACAGTCCCTTTGTGTTCCACTACCACGAGGTGGCCCCGCGAGACCAGAATCCCGGCCCCAAGGACGTGATGCGCGGCCAGGCCATTCGCTCGCTGAGGAAGGCCAGTTGTCCCACCAGCGAGGATGAGTACAACGGGCACATCAATCCGAGGGACCAGGTGGTGGCTGCCATCGTGGAGTGCGCCCAGGAGATGTGGTTCGGCTCCCTGGAGGCCCATCAACGCAATGAGGCGTCTATAAGTTCGGAAAAACCAAACAAATCGGTTATAATTACGCCACCACGTCGAAGTACAAAGGCTTCGATAAAATCGGATAAACTAGAGGAGTCCGATGAGCCGGTAAAACTCATGCCGCCTCCAATCTGCGGCGATGGATTGGAGAACGAGCTGGACTGGGCGAAGGATATCAAGAAGTTCGATCCCGACAACCGACATCTGATGGAACGACTGCTGCGCGATGGCTTCGCAATCCTCCGAAGGGATCCACGTTGCGTCTTTGCCGCTTTCCCCAACTCTCACAAGTCCTTTGTGATGCAGGAGTGGATTAAGCGGCGGTACGGAAAGACTTACAGCCACGAGGAGATCGGCAAGGTCATCCAAAAGGGACTGAGCACATTTGTGCGCGTGGAGAACCAACTGACCAATGCGCCGAGTATGAAGCGCGAAGGCTTCTCCGCCAAGGACACCTTCGACGACTTTGCCCGCCTGGAGGCACATGCCAAGAAACTGAAGGCCAACTACCGTCAGCCGTTGAACGACAAAATCCTGACCCTCACCCGCATCTGCTGGCAGGCCCTCAATCCCCACCTGGTCAGGAACTCATCCCTGCTCAAAAGTTTCTTTGCCTATCTGCCAGTTCGCTACGCGGATATGCTGAGATAGTATGGTTAGGATAGCTAGTAACCAAATCCTGGACAAGACTATTTCTACGTTGCTAAATTGTTTGTTATCAAATTTGTAGTTCCGTCCCTTTTACTATACAATGATGCGAATAATTAAATAATTGAATGTGTTTACCCCAAATGAATCAATTCGTTTTCAATTGGAATCAACCACTTTTCATTTTACATTTAAAAATGATTAAAAAAAAATATATCAAGTTATAAACTGAAAGAAAGTTATTAACTAGTATGTTAATGGATTGTTTATTGATGAGGTAATAAGGCTGTTTTAATAAATTCTTTCTTTTTTTTACATTAGCGACTCCCAATAGCAAGCTAAGAAAAACAAGAGAGAACGCTATAGTCGGGTGTCCCGACTATCAGATACCCGTTACTCAGCTAAAGGAGTGCGAGGGAGATAGATATATAAAATCTTTGATCGGGCATAACTTTTTAACGAATGGTCCGATTTGAAAAATTTCTTATACATTTCGATAGGTATTGATAGTCACAATAAAACTGCATTTTTAGTTTTCCAAAATCTTTAATGGTGTGGGCGCCAGACACCTTTAAAAAAATGGTGTAGGGCGATTGAGGGCGTTAGAGGGGGCGTGGCACCATTTTGAAATAAACTTGCGATGCGTAGGAACTCCAAGAATATGCATGCAAAATGCCAATCCTCTAGCTTTTATAGTTTCCGAGATCTCAGCGTTCATACGGACGGACAGACGGACAGACGGACAGACGGACAGACGGACATGGCTAGTTCGACTCGGCTAGTGATCCTGATCAAGAATATATATACTTTATAGGGTAAAGGGAAAAGCTTCCTTCTCCCTGTTACATACTTTTGCACGAATACAATATACCCTTTTACTCTACGAGTAACGGGTATAACTATTCGAACTAATCGTATCCAATATAAAAGAGAAAATTTAATTAATGAGCGGCATACAAATAAGTGGATAGCGTGCCGTGGCGTTGGCTGGCGTGGCATGTCCTTGTGCTCCTGGATGCCCCGCAAAATTCATTGAAATTACCAAGCGTGAAATGAGCAGCTGTCACAGCGGCACAAAAGAGACCCTGAACGAGGCGACTTGAGTCGACTCGTGTCCAACATGCAAAGCCAGTGACTGATTCCGATATTCACACTCTCCGATTCGGATTTGGATTCTCAATTATAACATCTAACACCATTTCCCTATAGAAAAAGGTAATGTCAGTGCAAACTTTAATTCTTAAAAATTTGATTTAAATATTTGTAAAATAAAAAAGCGCAAAGTAGATTTTATAAATCGTTTCAAGGGTTCAAAAATTCAATTTTCTATTTTAGGTTTCAATGTTTTCTTTGTCTACATTTTCCTACGATTTTGTATGTATTTATAGGCATGTAAATTTAAATTCTCTCTCAGTTTCTTCAACCACTAAAGCTTTTTTAAGAACAACCTCCTGTAGCAATGACAAACCGAAGAGGAGACGAAAGCATCCTGAGATCTAGACAGAAGGCGAGTGGCAATTTGAAATTTCATTAAATTTGTCTCAATGCAGACACTTTTGCGCACTTTCGGCTTCTTTTTTTCGGATCCATTGTTCGGCGATGGAAATGAATGGTGCGAAAGCTGAAATTCGCCATGGAAATCAGTACAGATGACTTGGCAACGAAAGTGGGGAATTCCTGGGAGTGTGAAAAAAAGGGCATTACGGTACCCCAAAAGTTTCGAATAAATTCAATCATGTCCAAACTGTTTTCGCTCGCTCTTTAAGCCATAAATTAATGTTGCATAGGAACGTAGCTGTTAATTCCCGCAATCAGCAGCGGCATTGTTGGGCTCCGGCATAAATCTGGAGCAGCGATAAGTCCATGTCAGGACGAGTCGCCCATACGTATTCCTCCAGCCGGAAATGTCCGCACGACGACTTCAAGGAGCCAAAAGCAACAAGCGACCAAAAGATAAAATCCCTCGTTTTTTTTCGTTTCTCGTGCGGATTTGTGCGCCCCACTAAAGTGCAGGAAAGTACAAATGCCGTGACATCAGCTGGATGCTGGGCTAGGGGGACTCCACTCCAGTCATCTGGGGGGATGGGAGTGAAGTTGGGAAATACGTAAATGTCCGAGTGGGTAAAATGTGAAAATGTGTTGGCATTAACAATGCCAAAGCTGAGCTTAGATAAAACGGCAATGCAAAGAGGATAAGGACGACGGGAGAAAAGCATTGGCACGGGCACAGGATAAAGATGTCCAGGTGACCAAAAAGTCGGGGCGACCAGGTCATCTAATTCTATCAGTTGCACTTTAATGTGGGTGTTGGAATATACAACTCACTCAACAGTATTTAGTCAGTAATGTTGTGTTCAAAAAAGATTAAGATAACTTATATATATGAGGATATCTCTTATTATATTGGAACAACAATTAAAAAATTTTTTAATAATAAATTAATTATGAATATAAATATATGTTATAGTTTAGAGAACCCACTAGAATTTTTCTTTACCTTCTTAAACATAAATATTTATTCTATATGGGTGAAAAGGACTTTCTACTTCATACAGTGCTAATTTTTCCGCTACTTTCCCCACTTTTCCCAAGCCCAAGTCCCAAATTCTTAGAAAGCTTTCGCTAAACACTGAGTCGCACATGTTTGGCAAAATGTTTTTGCCTTGTCAGCAAAATCCTGGCCTTGACTTAATTTATGCTCGACAAAAGGTTGCTGATATGCATAAACATGTGTTGGGTGCTCAACTGAGGCGTATAAATGTCTTGCTAATGACACTCATCCACGAGCGAAAGAAAGGCCAATTGTTATTTAAATTGCGTGTTGACTTTCTTACCAAAAAGTCAAACATTCGCCAACGAATTTCGGAAAAGGCCTGAAGAGAGGAGCTGGCTAAGCGAAGCCGCTGCAGACGGAATCTATGCGATACGGATATGAATCTGGTGTATTTGGTATTCAGAAAAAAAATAGGAGGGGATTCACAGACAATCGACAGGGAAAACTCAACCAGAAAACCACTAACGAGCACATTTAGCCTGCTTTTTTGCCGCCTACATTTTTTTGTTGGCCCATACGAGTGTGATCCTGTTTCGCCCATTTCCATTCATGCCTTCCACTTCATTCATTCTTGGGTTTCGGGGCGCTCCATTTCGCCCTTTTCCGTTTTCGGTTTTCAGTTTTCGGTGTTTCTGCGGTCACATACTCCAAATGCATTTTCAGCTGCATGTGACTGGGTTGGAGGAGGAGTTGCCAAAAGGGGCTGGTGGCCAGTGAATATGGGGTCAGAGACCCTCTTATACCCTGGCTGAGAGCAATCTTATCTGGCTTGTAGTGTTTGGAGTGTTTTCGTGTTTTTACAATGATAAAAAGTTGAAATTTAAAGGGGCATCTTCTTTATTTGACTTAACCTTACTTGGAAAAATATCAAAAAAATTAAAAATTTTGTAAAAATATTTTTATCTATTTAAAAAAAGAGTAATTAAAAAAAAATCTTTTGATTCAGTCTACACAGAAAAAAAATTGATAAAAGAACAAATTGATATGTGCTGGTCAATTTTATATTTTTTAAAAATCAAGTTATTAATATCTTTTTAATATATATAAAGATTATGTTAATCTTATTTTACATTATTTGTTCAAAAAAAAACTTCATTTGGTATTTTATGTGAAATGATATAATATCATGTTGATATGTTTGAATCATAACATTGATATGAAATAAGGTAGAAATTACCCTATTTTATATCGGCTTTTTTTCCATGTACGTTATTTATATTATTTACACATTTTTTCCAGGAGGTATATTAAATATTTTATTGAATTAATTGATCGATTGTTCTCTTTGTGTGTTTTTATATTTATAAAAAAGAGTGTATTGCACATTCGTTGCCAAAAGCAATCCCTTCCATATGCTGGCCATCTACTTATTTTGGCCTAGTTACCGCCAACCGCCATTCGCCGTTGACTCTAACTTCATTTGGGGCTCGCTTTCATTAGTTTGTGGCCAGACTGAGGCCATTGGCAGAGCCGCCAAAAATCGGGCGCAGCTCACTCAAAAAGCAAACGTCAGGCGTGCAACTAATGGTTCTCTAATTATTTCGGCATTCGACAACTCGCAAAAAAATGCGCAATAAAATCGGAAATTGTTTTTTTCTTAATTAGATTTTTCAGAGCGCAATCGTTAAATCGTTTTTCATGTTAATTTGGAAATTCCCGAAAAGCGACCGCCCACCGAACGCCACCCACAAGGCGCCCCCAAGGCCGCAGCAAACTGTCGATGGGAATAAAATAAACCAATTTCCTATCGTCGCATTGCCGAAGGCTTCCGGCCGGGCGGATCCGGATCCGGAGTTGACCGCAGACGCGGATGTGTGTGTCGAAATTTGGCATGAAAATGAAAATGAAAACGAAAACTTTTCCACCACGCCCTCGCCCACAATCTGCCTCCATTTGCTGCCTCCAAAAACGTAGCCCTTGGACCCCCAACCGAAAGTTGTGTAAATGTGGGGATTTGAGTTCGGGAAAGCATAAATATCGGCACAGCAGCCAAAATGTCACGCTTCCGCACCCCGAAAACCACGCTGGCAAATTGAAATAGAAACAATTTCAAGCGGTTTTTTGGGCGCTGCACACATTTGCACACGACTATTTGCCGCTGCACGTTTTAACCCAATTTCGGTGTTCGCCCAGCCACGTGGCTTTTAATTGAGCTCCCGCCGTCAGTCACATCTAATTATAATTGCCCACGATGGGTGCCCTAATGCCATTCGTAGGATCTTTCGGGGGGAAAGGTAGAGACTTGGCCAAGGTAATATTTCAATGTTATCGTGCCAGTCATCGTCACGTTCACGCCGCCAGGTATTATCATCGGAAAAGCCTTCTCGCCAGCCAACCGACCAACCAGGCAGCCGGCTTCTTGTCTTCTCCTTCCGGCCACTTTTCGAACTTTCCCCACTTGGATTTTACGCGTCACAAAAAGGGTGTTGGGTGCCAGGAAGCCCGCCAAACGGCTTTTGTTACTAAAATTAGGAGCTCGTGGTGTTGGGCTCATTTTTCCATGTCAGATTTTGACACTTGTGCCGCGGCACTCCTGGCCTACAGTACAGTGCGTTTCGTAGCTTTAAGGATCTTTAAAGATAATTATAGAATAAAAACCATCTTAAATCTAAAGTTTTTCTAAAAAAATAAAGAAAATAGGAGACTGTTACACACAAAAAAATACATGTCGCCGTAAAATCGATATGCGCATTTAAATTTCTGGTTATGCAATACGCATATCGTTTTAAAATGAAATACTCATCAAATTTACAGGGCCGCATATCAAGTTAAAATGGATATTACATAATGTAAAAGCTAAGGATAGGTAATACAAGAATTCCCAAAACGTGCAATCCTAATGATTTAAAAATTTTTTTTATATGTGGTTTTATCGTTTTTAAGTTTCTTAGATATCTTTACCATTAGTACCATCTCATTAGTACCATTTGCCAAATGAAAACAGTAACCACAACTTTTCTTTGGGACCAAAACTGACGTTGAGTCCCCTGCACAATATGCATTTCCATCACCTTCCGATCCCTCATCTCGAATTCTGACCCTTTCCCCTTTTGCTGTCACCGATGAGTTCTGTTGCAAAAAAGTGGCTTGCTTATAAGCAGAGTAATGCGCACTTTTGGGGTTTTTGTGGCTTGACAGTGAATGGGCTGCAGTTGAGCTTTTCTAGTTGGAAAAGGGAAATTTATGAGCTCTAGCTGGCTATGTGCAATTCAACGCCCCCTTCTTATTTGCTCGAATTTCACTCGCCTGCATGGCGGAAATAAATGAGAAAATTCATACGAGAATGTCTGGGGTCTTCCGGGGTTATCTGTTATTTCGTAGTGGTAACTTTGAAATAAACATCACACACGAGTCACCTAGATTTTTTTCTCTCCTAAAAATAATTTAAAATTTATCGTTATGAACGATCGCAACGAACAGAATCAAGATAAGGGAGATGGTCAAGAGTCGTCAAATGAATTCAAACGACCTTCAGCCCAAGGAGCTCAAGGGGGTCGTCAGCCGCCTCCAAGTCGGTACATTCAAACCAGTAAGACCAACCCAACTGATTGTAGAGGTTTCATGGTGATTAGTTAAAATAATATATTTTCCAGCCGAGGACAACAAGGATACAACGTTCGAAAAGTGCGCCGTGACAATCTGTATGATCCTTGTAGTTATCACCTTCCCCCTCTCCATGTGCTGTTGCTTGACTACAGTCAACGAGTACACTCGTATAATTATCCTTCGCCTGGGACGTCTTAAGTGGAGTTTTCTTCGATCATTTGCCAAGGTCTGTTTACTAAACTCCTATTCTACCTTCCACAGGAAGGGTGTTCGAGGCCCGGGCTTGGTTTTTTTCCTCCCCTGCATCGATGACGTCCACAGGGTTGATATGCGAACCGCTGTCGCTAACGTGTCGCCACAGGATGTGCTCACAAAGGACTCGGTGACGATCACCGTGAACGCAGTCGTGTACTATTCAATCTACAGTCCCATTGACTCGATAATCCAAGTGGACGATGCCCAGCAGGCAACGGAGTTGATTTCCCAGGTCACGTTGCGTAATATCGTGGGATCCAAGACGCTGCATGTCCTGCTGACCTCCAGGCAGCAGCTCTCCCGGGAAATCCAGCAGGCGGTGGCCGGGATCACAGCTCGCTGGGGAGTTCGTGTGGAGCGAGTGGATGTGTAGGTAAACCATTAGGTGTTCGATAATTTTTTAATAATTATTACCACACTAGAATGGACATCATATTGCCAAGCAGCTTGGAAAGATCCCTGGCCAGCGAGGCTGAGGCTGTGCGAGAAGCGCGTGCCAAAATTATTTTGGCCGAGGGCGAGCTCAAGGCTTCGAAGGCTCTGAAGGAGGCCTCCGATGTGATGTCCCAAAACAGGATTACACTTCAGGTAGAGTCTTAAATCTCTTTGTAGCTTTAGTCTTAATCCTTTCTGTTGGTTTAGCTAAGGCATCTGCAGATCCTGTCATCGATCGCCACGGAGCGACGTGTCCGGATAATTTACCCCATTCCACTGGAGATTATGGAGCCTTTTATGAGTGGCAAGGAAAGTCAGAAAAATAAGAAGGACGGTGGTGACGATGGCGCTGGTGGCAGCAAGGAGACAAGAAAAGAAGAGGGAGAAGGAGGAGGTGCAGGAGGTAGCAAGGAAACTCGAAAGGAAGGTGGCGCTCATGGAGTCCTGTCGAATTTTTTCTTTAGTGGTAAGGAAGAGACAAAGCCAAATATTAAAGAAGATGCCCAGGCAAAGGACCCCAATGAACCTGGATCCGCAAAAAGTGTTGTATTAAATCTAAGTACAGATGAAAGACGGAAAGTAAGGACAGATGAACAAAATCAGAGACCTACATGTAAGAGTATGTGAACTTATAATAACTGATTGTATCAAACATATTTTCTAGATGTGGCCTATGAGATGGAGCATGTTAAAAGGAGTCCTGCGAGTATGGTCTAAATTTGTAACCTAAATAGTTTTTTTACTTTTTAACTAAATTGAGGAAAATATTCACCGAATGCGTTTGTTTTGAACTGCATTATTATTGGCTTGATAAATAGTTTCAAAGACATCTTCTTATTCTTACACTATTACAAATATTTTATAAATTTTTGTATTCGAAAGAGATAAAATTCAAGTTAAAGATGTAAGTTATATGAGCTCGTATTTTCTGCTTTACAGATTTTGCCCCAAACGATGACAGGGCCGAGACGACCCCCAAGCGAAGTTTACCGCAGCGAACAGGCGAGTGATTTAGAAAGACGAAGTGATTTGTTATCCCACCTCCTCTAACTTAGTCCCTGTCCCGAATTTCATGTCTAACAGGGGGCCTGGCGTTTATGGACCTGCAATCTTATCGGGACTTCCTGCAAACTCGTTGGTAATCAGCCGGCGGGCTGGCAACCTCGTGGCAGCAGGACAATGGGAAGGCCAAGCGTGAAATGAGCAACAGTCACGTCAGCCAATGGGGCCACAAACTTGATTGAAGGGCATTATCCTGGCTCCTCAGCCACATCCACATCCCCATCCAGTGGAGCGACATTGACACTGCCATTGAATAGCCTCCAAGCGGTTTTTGTGACGCGATAAAAAATAGCTGAATGTTGGGTATTTTTCACTCGCGGTAAGAATGGAACCTCGGATGGCCATTTATCTCTTTTAATAAATTGGAATTTTTCGATACTTTAATGCCGGTATAAAATATAGTTAAAGTTTAATAAAACAAAACAACATTTATATTTATGGCCTGTAGTCTTCTTCAATTAATAACTAAACCACATATCCCAAAGTTATAATTCTATCTAATTATTTTCCAAGTTCTTTGAATTCCTGACTTTCATAGATCAGCAATTGTCTAGCGTGACCAATTAACTCGCAATTACCCCAGACAGCAAAAATGTACTCAAAAGTCACTCAACAATTTTGCCTTAACATTATAAATTAGCCCAACTTTGCGCATTTATTATTTAATTTGGACAAGGCAAAAAGTTGCCACAAAGTGGGGCGTGGATGGTGGCAGGATGTTAATGCACTTTCGGTGTGTGTAGGCACGAGTTCTAGGGTGTGTGCACACCGCAACGCTGGCAACGAAAGTTTTTGAGCAAATGTGCAAGAAATAGCAAAGAAATCAAAGGATATGTGAGCCTGCCGACAAGGGCACCAACCCACCAAAATGTCGGCAGCCAAAAGTATTGACAACTATTAAATGTGTAAATTAATTCTTTGATCTAAGTTGATTTATTTAAGTAATTATTATATTTTAATAAGATATAATTAATATAATTAGTTGACCTGTTCTTTGAGGAAAAACTTAAAATAACTGGTAGGTAAGTGAAGTGAATTATATGAAAATCCTTTGTAATATTATATACCCAAAAAAATTGATATGAAACGTAGATCGATTTTACATTATGTAATATCAATTTTAACTTGATATGCGGCCCAATAAATTCGATATGCTCAAAATGAGTATACCATGTTAAAACGATATGCGTATTGCATAACCAGAAATTTACATGCGCATATCGATTTTACGACGACGTGCTTTTTTTGTGTGTACAAAAAAATCTTTTAAGTTTTCCATTTCTTTTAACTTTAGTAGCGGATAAAATCGAAGAGTTTTTAAAATTAAATTTACAAATCCAGCTACTTTTCAGTTGTAAAAGAAGTAAAATCTTTTAAAAGAATGCTTTCGAATGCAATGAAATGAAGTTCTCACGAACGCAGAGAAGTATGCTATAAATAGGGAGTGCAGAAAGTTTTACCTCGAGGCTCTTGACTCCGGACTCCGGAGTTTCGACTGGCTTTTAGCCTTTAATGGCATATCGTTTGAGTGTCTTTTGTCGGGAGTGAGTTTTTGGCGCTGCTTAGTCGCTGTTTGTGTTTGTGTGTCTGCGCCTGCATTTCTTTTTGCATTTGTGTGGCAGGCGGGCGTGCGTAAGTTTTCCTGCGTGCTCATTGCCCTGTGCGTGTTCGAGCACACACACTCGCACGCGTCCTTCCCCCGTGTACGTGTTTATCCAGCTGGCACACCTGGCTGCCTGTGTATTTGTGCGGAGAACGCTTTGAGCTTTGCGACTCCAGCTGCTGCTGCTGCCGGTGCTCTTTCTCACCCACTGCATCTGCTAGTTGCAGGCAGCAATGCAAATTCAAATTTGATTTATGCAAATGGCACATGCAGCAGTAGCAGCAACAACAGCAGCAGCAGCAGCAGAAAGTGGCGCTCAGCTCCCGGGAACCCATGTTTGCACTTGCCACTCTCGCCAAGTGGCCAACAGCCAACAGCCAAATAAGCAATCTCCCATATGAGAGTGTGCGGATGTGGATTGTGCGGCTGCAGCCGAATTACAAAGTCCACATCCTCAGCCTCATCTCCATCTCCATGCCAGGCGGAGATTCTTTAATTCACATTTAAACAAAACGCCGACAAATGCCGGCTATGCCATTGGCTTTGATTTGTTTTTCTTTTCCATCTTCAGGCTTGCACTTGACATTTGCTCATTTCAGTTGACCATTTTCCATGGTTTCCCTAACCCTTTCATGCACTTGGATTAAATTTTGTAGACTTTTAATTTATTTTATTTGTTTAAGATTGAAAAACTAATTAAAAACCAATTTAAAAAAAAAAGAACCTAAAGCTTAGAATATATTTTAAAAAATGTTTTGAAATTTTTTGAGTTATCTTTAATTTTTATCTAAATAATAAAATATACATTTTTCAAATTCAAGGCGATAGATTTAAAACAAAACTTAACTTAAAGCTTATAGAGGTATCTGAAAATTCTAATTGTAATCTAAATATTGAAATACTCATTTTGTAAGTTTTAGACCATAATTAATTTAAAGCTATAAAATGTTTTGGAATTATAGAGTTATCTGTAAATTATTATTATAATCTCTCTTTAATTTTGTTCCTAACTCTCTATACTTTTTAATACTTTTAAATATTAATCACCTGTATACTGGATACTATTTATGTAAGGTTCAAAGCTATCTTTTTGAGTGTACCCCGGCTGGCCTGCAATCATCCGGACTGGCTCCGGTTGACATATGTGGCACTGTGACCGTATATGTTCTGCCATCTGTTAACCCGGTCGGAAAAGACCCATGGAAAGGGATCGAAAGGGGACATGGGTGCAGAGGTTCAGCTGTCACTCAGATCTCTCCGCTTTGGTTTAACATTTCCTTTTTTAGTTTATCCCAGTGACCTCAGGGGCGGGATTTGGCTTTTTGGGGGATTTTATTGACTCAGTGGGATTGGGGAATTTTCGAGTTCGCTCTCTCTTTTTCTGGCTACTTTTTTCGCTTTCATGTTTGTCATTGTCAATCTCATTTATCGACATCCGTTTAATGTCCAGCAATTTGAATGGCCCCAGACCTGAGTGGTATTCAGTGCCTCACTTTATCATTCGCATTCCGGTTCAAGGTTGGTTGCGATTTTCTGTAGCTGGTTGGAGTTGTCTTACATCCGTTTAGGTTTATCTTACAGGCAGATTGATGGCTTATTTCAGTGAGATTCGAAGGGGCTTTCGATTTCGTGGAAATCTTGTCTTTTGATGGAATTTTCTCTTAGGTGAGAATAATAATAATAGTAATACTGGTTCTAACTGATATTCTTAGCATCTATTTGCGCAGGAGCTTCCACTTTAGAGGCTTTAGAGGCAAGATGTCTGAAGCATTAGCTAAACTCAAGGTTGCCCGACGAAAGTGTGTGTTTTGGTAAACAATCCACCTAATCGTCAGTGTCCCACTCCATTTAATTGGCTGTGGGAATTGGGCTCCTTGAGTCCAACCACCAAGGATCCGAACAAAAACATTCTCAGCTAAACAAGCTGTAAGCTGCCTTGGTAATTGAAGCTGCATTGTTTGGCGTATGCCCAAAGATGGCTTCAGTCCTGACATTGCACATTCCCAGCCAGCTGTTGGGGAATCAGTAGGTAGGTGGGAATGGAAAGGGCTACCCAATTGTGTAGGCAAACAATGGTCATGTTGGGTGTGGGGGTTCGCAAACCGGGAAAGCCAAACCGCCGGAGCACTCTCAAGGGTCTGAAGTGTGGATAGTCTCCAAAGGAATGTCGATTGCCGGGGTTTTGTGAAATTAACAAGACATTTATGCGGGGACACACACAAAGGTGTGTCTCTGGCAATCGTATCCGCATCCTGGCATCAACAAACTACCACTGTCTTGGCATAAATTAGCTGAGGGGGAGAAGCCATTCGAGGAACTGGAACACATGTCCTTTGGTTGTCAAACAGGGAGAAAGAAATAACTTGCAAGCTGTGAAAGCCCGTCGGACAGGCGGGGGGAAACCGAAATGCAAATTGTGTGTCGCAAAGTTGGCAGTCATAACTAACTCGGCGAAGACGGCGCCCTCAAATTTGTTTGCCAACAACGCTGGAACTCTCGACAAGTGGGGAGCTGCTCCTTAATGAGAGAGGGTCGTCTTCTGTTTGGTGGGCGGATCCCGAGATTGTTATGTAATGTTGGCAGGCCCCGCCGTACAGCCGAAACTTTCCATCAAGTACCCGCCGAGTGCCTGGCTTTCATTCCCAGTCACGGCAAATTGTCAACAGCTAAGATTTTTGCATGAATACCCAGAATGGTAAGGCAGAGGGGCTCCACGAAAGAAAAAAAGGGCTGGAGAAAGTCCCATCGTGGCGGGAGCTTCAATTTCATTAACTAAGTGCTCCATACCAATTAAGTTTTGTGCATTTTGGAATAATATAAATTAATTAGAATATGCTAATGAGCTCAGACCAGCCCAGCCTCCGCCTGGCATTAACGTGCAGAGCCAACTAAACGGAGCTTGCCTCGCTGCGAGTCAATTGACTTGAATAAATTAACGCCAGCGGATGCATGCCCAATGACGGGACAGTTGGCTTTAACCGTCTATTGACCCAGTCGACTGGGCATTGAAAAGTCCTTCCAGAGAGCCTTGCACAAATGTCTTGGCCTTCAATAGGTCAAAATGGTTCGATTAAATAGTTGGGTTAAAATTAAAGAATTTAAAAATCACACCTTCATTTTGTCAAAATGATCTGATAAAATAGTTGACATAAAATTAAATAGCCTGATTTCAGTTAAAATACAAAATTTGCCCTAATTTGGTTGCTCATATTTCTTTACACTTTCAAACTGAAATATATGGTTTTTTTTTTATTACCATAGGTCGATTTTTAAATTTTTTTTACCTTATACCTGTTGAATAAAAAGAAATTGCAAAGCCTCGTTGTACGATATGGTTTTTCCGATGCCATGATATGAATGAACATGGTATTGCAAAAGCGAAAAAAATATTCATTTACCGTCGAACATTCAGCTGCCATTGACAGGCATATTAAATTTCCTTGCTCCAAGCTAATTTCGTAAAGCTCAATATGAAAAAATGGCTTCAAGTAAAAAAAAGTTGGCGGCTGGGGCTGAAAAGGCAGACTATGTATTGGAAAATGCTTAAATAACTTTAGTAAAATCTCTCAAAAACGTTGTAAAAATAAAGTAATACGATAGGAAAACATTTCAAAGATTCCCTTTGTTAAACTGTAATCCAAATGTCTTTAATTCCTATTAATCTCACTTAATACCTAAAGTAGTTTAGAGATTTTCACACATAAATCCGTTTATTCAATTCTCACTTTTGTTCGGCATGCGAAACTCTCTCGTTGTCATTAATTTCATGCTCATGGGGAGAACAAAGCGTAGTCTCTGCAATCTATTCGTTAGGATGACACCATCTTAAAGTGCGCCACGTGTTTGGACCCCAAAGAATAAGGACGATCTGACTCCGACTCCGGATCCCTAGCATCCATCCCCCCTCCCACCATCCGTTTCAATCGAATGTCTCACTAAAGACATCATTTCGTTGTGGAAATGTGAAGATAAAGTCATTCAAAGTCGAAAACGGCAACGACTATTGCATAAATTCGTTCCCAGAGAGACGGAGACGGAGACTGGGCCACATCGTATTCTAATTCGATGGCAGCACACGCAGACAGGCAGGCATCCTTCGTCCTGCCCAGAGCCCCTGAAACTTCCCATCCTCGCCAGAATTGTCTGCGCAACTGTCTGGAACACTGCACTCACATTGGCCATGGTCTCTGGGATTGGCAGGATGGAAGGTGGGAAGGAAGGAAGGAAGGTGGCCAGCCATTCAGTCAGTCAGAGAATGCGTCCAGGCCAAGCAGCAGGCGTCAATAAAGCCAAATTCACGTCTATGTAGGGGCCCCCTCCCTTCCCAGCTCCATCGCATTGAACCAATTTCGGGGACAGGCAGACGAATTCGTTTTGTCAGTTTTGTGAATTATCACTTATCCCATTTTCTTCACGGAGATATTGATTGGTCTGCACCACAAATTTTGCCTAGCAAATCTCAGTTGAAAACTTGTACATTTGCTGACCAATTAAGGAATGTTTGCCCAGCCTTTAAATTTAGCTTGATTCCTTTTTGTTTTGACCCATTCCCAAAGGCCTATCAAATACGATTTATCAAGCATTTAGCGCCTTTGTTATGGCCTTCTAACCTTCAGCTGCCATGAGCCAGATTGCTTCTCTTGGGCCATCCAAAACAATTGTTTAAATAATTATCGCATTTAAATCGTTGTTGGTTTGCACATGACTGAACTTTTTCAAGGGTATAGTTTTCCACTTTTGAACTCCATTTCCCGATGGGATTTCAAAAGCCCTCTCTCGCATTCAGCCTAATCAGACAAATTAATCGGGAATCACCTGTCTAAAGCCGCTTGCAAGTGTTGAGTGGAGTTGACATCAGCCTCAATTATGTCCAGTGAATTCGTAATTATCCCTAATGGAGCAAAATTAATTTCTTATAGGAACATTACGGCAATCTGGTTTCGTCGTGCTCGACACAATTAAGCCACGCAATTTAATAGCCAAGATCCCTTCAGGACATTGGACAGGCAATAAAATTGTTGATTGCCATGAATTTAAAATGCTTGAAAGTTATTTCATACCAGCTTAATATTAGGCAAGGAAGGGAGAGAATTTCTGGAACTACACTCTTATCATGCTTAAGTATAAATTGCAAAAAAATTATTTTTAAAGAGATATATCTAGAAGATAGCCCTATACTTATACATTTTTTTTAAGGTGTGATTAGAAAGATAAATATTTGCACTTAGACATGTTTTTAATAAACTAATTTAACAAAGTACACAAGTTTGAACACTTTGAGGTTTTCTTTCGCAGAATTTTTATGTAGAAAAGCATTAAGATCCTTATCCTTATCCATCAAGGTATTTCTTTGGTTCAACCTATGGTATTATACTTCAAATTTCGATATATTTGTCCATATACAAACTGTTCTCATACAAAGACACAAAAAAGACCATCCAAATACTCAATCGCCAACGTGATCTGCCCCAGCACCTGGCAGTGCGATGGAGGCTTCATTCCCAATCCCGTTTTCGCCCCCGTCGTCATCCTCGTCGTCGTCCGACAGCAGATCGGAGAGACTTAGGTCCGAGGAGCGTTTCTCGAGGCCCTCCTCCACCAGGTCCTTCGGGGAGAGGACTACGGGCAGGGCGTACATCTTCAGGCAGAGGATAACGTGCTCGCGGAAGAGCTCCTCCGAGTGCTTCATGATGGAGGCGGCTCGGTGGTTCAGCGGATCGTGGGGGTTCGGGTGGCGCAGCAGCTGCGGCAGAAAGGTGTCGAATATGTTCACCAGGGCGTAGCTGGCCGACCAGGCCTGCTTGAACACATTCATGCAGACCAGGCCCGTGGTGAACTCGATGTTCGGGTGCAGGATCTTGGTGACGAAGCGGACGCGCGGCGCCTTCAGCGGGTACTCCTGCGGCATGGCCACATTTACCGTCCACACGCCGCCCTCGTAGGCGGTGCCCAGTGGCCCCTCGAAGCACACGTCCAGGTTGGCCATGTCGTCGTCCACGGTGGTGCGGTAACCCGAGGCCAGCAGCCGGTTGACATCCCGGTGCAGGCGCCGCCCAGCCATCGGCGACGTTGTGTTCACCACCATTTGTTTGGCCATCGGTATCCTGGCGCTCGGTCCTGTCTCCGTATCGGAACTACTGGGGATTTTGAGTGCACTCGTCTGCTACACAGAGGTACCTTCAAAACTATGCAGCTGCAGGTCGAATTGGTGTTACTAAGTAAGTGGTTCTCCCCATACTTGCAATTGCCATCCCATACTCACACTTAAAACTAATCCAGAATTTTGTTGTTTTTTCCTTGAAATTTCCTACATATATAAACCCACCGCCTACTCTAGCCCACGAATAAAAATTGGTTCTCTTGACAAAGCATGCTTGGCTTGCTGAAACATCGATGAAAACCAAAACAATCTACACTAATATAAAAGTATGCATACAAAAAACGGGAAGTAGCTTGCAGGATTGAAACGGATTGACATAAAAATATACAAAAAACATCTAAAATTCAGTAATAAAATGTTAAAAAAAATAAAAGATTTCTATTCACTTTAATCTTACTTCAGTTTGACATTGGTCAGCTGCCAGAAACTTCAGGCCATGAAAGTGAAAATAAATAAATTGTGTATTTCTTGGGTTGGATTTTTTCCACCTTGATTTGTAATATTTTTTTTTCGACCGGACGTGTCGCATTGCGTCTAAGCGGATTTTTGGCTCTGGGCCGAGCATTCATTAATTGGGCGTGGGTCAGATAGTTGGACGAAATCTTTTGGCCGTACTGCCAACTGTTTGTAATTGGGCACCGGGGAAGGCGACACACAAGACCCAAGGCACAGGAAGGATGCGCTGTCCTTGTGACCGAAACCAAAATCACCCACTTCTACGTATAAGTGGACATTCCAAGTTGAATGCATTTCTGATTGCTGGCAATAAATCAAAGATCGTCTGCTGGCGCTTCCATAAAGGAAGCTGCGATAACTCCAATGGCAAAGCGGCAGAGAGAGTGCATTAAAGTTAAATGGACTCGGACTAAATGCTGCAAATTGCTGCCATAGCCAACGGACATGGATACAAAACCCCGTAACTGAGGACACAGGGATTGTATCTGTATCTGTATCTGCGTATCTGTATTTGTATTTGTATCTCTATCTCTGCTTCTCCTACAATGGTCTGAGCTGAAACAATGGTAAATAACGACTAGAAAATTGTAAAAAATGTTGACAATGTTTCTCATGGCTGGCGAATCCTTTGGCCCGAAGCTTTATTTTTAGTGCGACAGTAAATGCGTCACTCCCCGCTTTTTTCGCCCCCTTTTAGTCTGCGTTTGGAATGCGCTTTGTTGCAGTTTTCACAGTTGAGTGCGCTCATTGTTTTCGCTGTCAGCGAGCGGCGCGTCGACAATGAATAATTAGAATTTTGTTGAAGGTCCATTGCTCATTTCCCCCTTCTCTCGAAACCCCCTTTAACGCCACCCTTGACACCCCCTGGTGATACCCATGCAATAAGCCCCGCCACTGTTTGCTGGGGCCAATTCATGCGACTTTTAATTTTCCAGCCATGGACAGCAAATCAAACAAAAGCGATTTGGGATTACAATGAAAAAGCGTTTCGAAATTCGTTTGCAATATCTAAATATGAAGTTGGCCAGCAAAGAACGATATTGGCAAAATTCTATATATCACTGGTTTTGGCAATCATGCCAATGGAATTTGTATAGTTAACTTTATCTACAAAAGGAGACAGATGTAAGTAGATATTTTAGTATAATTTACAACATTCGTGTCAAGGATTTTTGGATTTAAGATATAATAAAACCCTTAAAATGACCTAATATAAAATAATAATAAAATTTGATTGCGATTCTTACAGATACTTTAGCCCGACATTGAAAATCCCGACTAGTTGGCTGGCCTCCTCTTCATTTTCCGCAGATATTTTGTGGAATTTATCCGCCAACTTTCACATTCAATCGGCAGCCAAGCGAGCAAAAAGACAAGTAGCCAGACTTCAATGTGATTTTCGAGTGCATAAATAAAATCTTAAATTGATGCCA
This sequence comes from Drosophila pseudotakahashii, assembly GCA_035046095.1. NCBI lineage: Eukaryota > Metazoa > Arthropoda > Insecta > Diptera > Drosophilidae > Drosophila > Drosophila pseudotakahashii. Next base: position 1,282,818 of record JAWNOE010000159.1, on the reverse strand, counting down.
TTAAGAGCATTTTAGCCGCCATTAAAGCAATATGGAAGACCCCGCCCAGAGCCCTGTTTCAGACTATTATACGAAGAAATACGATTATCGCGTAAAATTAACGCGAAATTAATGCAAACTACGCGCGGCAGCCCAAGGATGAGTTCCAGAAAGTCCTGGCGGCGGGAAGATGGTCTGAGGGGCTATCTCCTTGGGTGCGGCATTAAGGAGTAATCTCAACATGGGCGTTAATTTTGCGAATTGTAATCAACTGGGAACGGGTCCGGTAATGAAGCTGTTATGGCGCCCAGGCATTGACCACGTCAAAGTCAACACTCCAACAAGTGAAAACAGCGGGACGAAAAATACTTCCAGTAGGCCCCTCCGAAACAACAATGGCCCAGCTCGAAAGCAACCCCTTCCTCGGGGCCCCGAACCACGGCATATTAAACAATGGACCAGCTAAAACAATGGCTGGCGACAAAAGGTAACCGCGAAGAGGATAACTCAAAAGCCAGGAACGAAGAGGACCGGAGCAGAGCGGCCAGAACCCGGACTCGTCCGGGCCAGAACAGGGCAAACCGCAACCGCAGGTCTAACCCGCTGGCATTTTGGCAACATTCCATAACTCTGCACCTCGATGGCCACCCTATATACCATGTATACTATATAGTGCCATACCATCCCATCCCTCCCCTCACCTTCCCTCGAGGACCTATTCCACTGGGCTGACATCCCCTGTGGAGGAAGTGAAATACACACAAATTTGTGAAATTAACTTGATCATTTTTAATGAATTTCTCCCAGCAGGCGCTAAAATGAACAACAAATTTTAGCCAATAAAGAAGGAATTAAATGGGATTTTCGGTGTCACAGAATTTAAAGTTTGCATTAAAAAGTAATTTAATATTCTTTCATTTATCCATTGGATTTGCAGCAATAATTTTTGTATTTAGGGGTTTTTAGGCCTTTATTTTATAGTGTATAAATTATCGAAAATATTCCTGGAATTTTACCAAACTAAATTGAAGGAATTTCCAGCTTTATCAAGTAAAGCAGAAACTAAAACACTACACCCAAAAAAAAAATTCTGAGTGTCAAATTGATACTTGTGGTTCAAAATGTCACTGCCCCTAGGATCAAATTTTTGGTGTCAAATTGATCCCAAATGAGTGTCAAATGTATACCGCATTTCTCAAAAAATTGAACTTGATAAGAAATATTGTCATTTTAATGACACAAGGGTCATACTGATAGCAATAATTGTCATTTATCGATTTCTGATGTTCGAACTTCTATTTTTGAAGTTCGAAATGAGCCTATCGCGAGGAGACGCAGCTATTGCGCTGTCATTGTAAGTTCGAAAGTGAGAAAAACAAGACGAGTTTTTTCTATGTTAAGTGTTTAAGTGTTTTAAAATCAGGTGAGTACAATCTTAATACGATAATTACTCTAAATTAAGTATGATCAACATATGTGAGTGTGTAGTTTGAATAAACCTGTTACATATGTGTGTAATTATAATTGTCCTATTGCACATTATTTTAAACTGATTTATTCAGTTAGTTAGTTATAATAATAATATTATTAATGTCTTTATACAATTCATATTCTTGGATTAGTTAAATTTCCAGAAATAGCTCTTGCACGTATGTATATATGGAACGCAGTTATTTTCGAAAATATTAAAGTGACACCAGAATAGGGTCAACTGGCCGTATTTTCATACTAAGAAAATGACATCGGCTAGTGGCTCTTTGACACCAAAAGGGGTCAAATTATTATTTTCGAAAATATTAAAATGACACCAGAATAGGGTCAACTTGATGACCTTCTGATCAGAGACAATTTAAAACTCAATAATGACACATTGACACCTAATTAGGGGCACAGTAATGACTATTTTTTTTTGGGTGTACCAATTACTTTGAAAGGAGTAGTAAAACTTAAAGGATACACCGGTGGCGCTAATAATTGTTTGATTTAAAATTAAAGTGCAACTTGAGGGCTAAAGAATCTGCTGGTGAGGAGTAAAGTGGCAGAAAAGCTGAGGGAAAAGCAAAGCCGTGGCGGAGGGGCTAACAAAGTAAATTGTTTCTGTTCCCTAGTAATAAAATATTTGTCGAGCGCCATTTACAAAGTCATTTTCAAGCTCAATGTACTTTCAAAGTAATGCGCTCCACCTGCCCGCGTTTTAGTCACCCCATACTACACCATCCCACCCACCTGCCCCATTTCCCCGCTCCTTTTGGCCCACTGGCAGTTGTTCTAGTTTTTATTGCCAACGTTCGCCATTTTATGGTCTCGTTTCAGGTTGCCTGGTTTGGCTGATGCTGATGCCGATGCTCCTGCCACTTTTGCTTGTGCTCTGGCTTTTTCGTGGCGCGAGTTAGGTGCGATATTTGAGGCATCAGCGACATCGTTTGCCTTGCTAAACACGTGCTTTCGTTTAAAACGCCGTAAATATGTCGCGTAAATATATACGCATTTTTCCTTTGCCTCGCTGACATTTGGCTGGAGCCATATGTAACCCGTATTCCATTTTTATTGAATATTTTTTATGTCCGAAACGAGATTCACGAGTGCGTGGAAGAAATCCCAAAGAGTTTTTATTCTTTGGTATTTTTAAACGAGAATAAACGTGTGTAAAAACCAAACATTTATCAAAAGTGATTACAAAATGCCTCAAAAATGTATATTTTCAAATATTACGTATACGCCCGAGTGGCACAAATATATTTGTGCAGATTAAGGCCAAGGAAAATATAAAATAAATAAATATCATTAGATTTATATAAGTAAAAACCCGACTGTTCCCTTGAGATTAACTCATATCCCATATTGGACATATGTCAGTGATGAATAAAAAAAAAATGGAAAAGTAAAAAAAGGAGGAAATCGTATATCCAACTTCACGACCAAAAGACGTGCAAAGTGCAGGCGATTATGGCAGTCATAAACCGATTAGGTCACATGAATATTTATGGTTGAACGCGACGAGAACGGAACTTATATGGAGTTGCAGCTGGAAATCGCAATGGAGCTGAATGCAACAAGCGAAGGAATTTTCCACTCTTTGTGTTCATAATAATATATCCAAGATGTGACTAGGGCCAGCCGTTAGGAAAACTACTTAAATATTCTTTAACACATATATGAATAAATCTATAAATATTCTCACTTTAAAAAGCAGACTAGAGAAGTCGCCTTCAAGTAACACATTTAATAGATAGCTATCAACGCAAGTTTTGGTATTGTTGTCACAATTTCTTTTTTTTTCGATGGCATGGACAGATATTTGTTTGTCTTTTGTTGTTTGCAGTGCCTGCAATTTTTTCAAGTAAACCCAACAATAGGGAACATCAATAATAAGTTTTTCTTCGTTGCTTTTTCCGCAATATAAATAAAACATTTGCATTTAAAAGGCTTTTCATCGTTCCGTTCAAAGTTGGTAGTTGGCAAATAATATTTTTTGTTACGAGTGGTGTAAGGACAGATGATGAATGACACTTCCCCTCTATAAACTCTGTCAACCGAAGACCACTCGTAGATAAACACACACTATGGACGATATGAATGTATATTTTCCAGTTCATCAATTCGGTTGGAAGGGGGGAGGGGGAGGGGTTCCCTAGGGGGCTGTCTTGACCTTCACCAGCAGAAGATTTTGGCTGGTTGATTTATGCCGGGAATGGATTAAATCGATTTTAATCGCTCCCATAAGTGAGTGCAATCTAGTGCCCAATAAAACACATGCGAGTCCTGCCTTTGTCCTGGCCCTTCTCAAATCGGAAGTGGATTATCTGGAGTGGGCGTGTGTTGTTTGTATAGCTTCAGTTGATTCGTTCGCCGATAAATCTCTTCATCGCCATAATCGTTAAATCGTTCACTCGTCACGGACATTGATTGCTTCCAGCACATGGCCAACAATGAACTCAGCTTCCGCTTAAATCTTGGAAGCAACCCTACACTCGAAAAAAACCATGTCGCCGTAAAAAAGATATGCGCATGTTAATTTTTAGTTATGCAAAACGCATATCATTTTTACATGAAATACTCTTGTCGATCATATAAAATTTACCTGGCCAAGTTAAAATTGATATTATATAATGTAAAATCGATCTACGTATCGTTTTTTTTTTTGGGTGTAGCTTGCTTCATTTCCTTCATAATCATATGTAACGTCGAAAGAACTTATGGCAAGCTAGAACCTTAATAGATGATAGTTAACTATTTAATGAGCTTACATATCAGCCCAAAAACAAATTCCCAGCATCATGGATGGATGCTTTTTATCGCCGTAGTCAGGGGCGACAAAAATTTGAAAATTACTTTAGCCAAATAATGTATGTAAACTGTTGCGACAGCACCGGCAGATAAAACAGCACGGCCTGCAGCATCAACAGCTTGGTAAACAAATTTCCATTCGGCGCTGAACATTTTCGCAACAAATCTGAATTTGCCCCAGACCGTACACAACTTATACATACATATATGGCTGCGTGTGTAATGTTCTACAAATTTCCTGATTTATTGTGAAACTTTTTATGCGCATTTCAGTTTCTGTTCAAATAGTTGAATGCGATATGTGTGCAAAGTGTTCACTGTGTGTTGACGGCCACATGACAGTCAGATTGCAGATATTCGTATATGGATGGCAGCTTGAATAAATGCACAACAGACTTTGCTCAGTACGCAAAATGCAATTAGAGCGAGCTAAGAGTTAGAAATAATTTAACAAAGTTATTAAGTGAAGTTCGATCAGACCCTCTGCTTTTCTCCTAAAAATTATGTTTGCCAGAAGCAACAATTTGCAATTAAAACGTATCAAATTGAGCAAGATAATAGAAAATAGAGAAGAGCAGAGCTTAAGGCTATTATAAAAAATATGTGCAGCTGCTTAAAAGCAAACTCACCTTCGCAGTGAAAGCGTATTTATCCAATGAACTGAAGACTAAATGCTTTTATTAGCGTTAAATCAAAATATTCAACTGACTCTGAAATTTGCCAGAAAATTTTCTAATCGAATTTAAAATCTTTTCACACAAATCCAACCGAAATCAAATGAAAATTTAACTCAACCGCAAGAGTATGCAACAAGAAATTTCTGACAATAAACAAAGCAAAGTTTATTGAACTCTACCGCAAAACAAAGCCAGTTGAAACTCATTTATATACATTGGCAGTAAGCTGTTAGCCATAAAACAAAGCAAGGATTATTTTCAAAAGTGCGTGTTAAGTCAACTAAAAAATTTTCCTCAAACTTGGCGGCACATTTTTCTTGATCAACGCTTTCTGAATGTTTTTAATTTCAATCTTCGCTTTGTTTTTCAGCCCCGGTGTGTGTCATCTTGATTGACAAATTGAAACGAATAGCTTGAGATATATCAGACAAATGCCAAAATGTATTGATTTTCGGCTTGGGGGAAAAATACCCAGGGATGAAACAGATGTTGCTGCTGCTGCTGATGATGTGAGATGAACTTAATTTATCCAGCTTCCCAGTTACTCAATTCAGCAGTTTGGCTTAGTTTCGTATGAGCTGAATTATTAATGAAAGCCCGCATAAGGAACAACAGGGGGTCAGTGCGACGGAGTGAATTTATTGCGGGCCGACCGCTGTATTGTGTCAAAATTTGTTGCCAAACGAATGCCAGAACAATAATAAATTAATTAACTGAGGGCCAGGAGCAGCACGTGCTGCAAATGAGTAATCACTAATTAAAGCGGCTGCAGCCTTAAAGTCCAGCATCTCGACTTGAGCTCCTCGTTGGCATATCTTATCTGTTTGGCCCGTTGTCCTGTTGCCCAGAACAAGCCGAGTGGAAGGCATAATTCGCGATTTGAGTCCTCGAAAACAATGGCGCCGTGGCAGGGGCACCTTGGTTGCCTGTTGATAATTACAAGGACAAGCCGATAAGGATAAGCGACGACTGCAGTCGTCCATTCACCAAAGAACAATGGAAGAGGGCCCGACCAGATGGGAACGATGACAAAAATGGGAAACCAAATTGCAAACAATGCGGCAAACTTTTCCAGCACTTAATTAAGCCACAAGCCATAGGAAAAAGTACCGAGGTGACGATATACAACCCTTCGGTCTTAAATTACGTATACGCGATATGTGACGCTCTTAACTGCCAATCAATCTGTCAATCAGTGTTCTTTAATTGAGCAGGTTTTCACGAATAGTCAAGTGGTGGCTTTAAATGAATAAAAATAAATATATAAATCTGGTAAAAGCCGGTTGTAATTGGGTCAAAACCTCTTCATTGCGCTTGTAGAACACAAATAACAAATAATATTAAAGACCATTTATTTTACAATCGATGTAGAATGCATTGTTTTAATTAACGCTTTCATTCAATGGAAAATAATAGTGATTTAAATAAGGCCTTTTGTCTTTAAATATGTGATGTATTTAGTTTTTTTTAACATAAATGTAAGTCTGTTAATTAGTTCTTAGATGTTTTAAACTATTTAACAAATTTTGCGCTTACAAAAGTTGAACAACTTTAGCGGTTTTTGTACTTCACATGGTGAGCGGAACCTGAAAAAAAAACCAAACAAAATTGCACAAAAGTGGGAGAGACTCTCCTGAATGGCATTTACTCCATCTTCTGTCTGTCCGGAAGAGGGGAAACTCCCTAACCAATCCCACACCAATCCCCATTACCACTACCTTTTGGTGTTGGCCCAGCGCTTCTATGCGGAAAAATGGCGAGTATAATCGCAATTATTTTTACCTGCCGGCACTTTTAGCACATTCCACCGGGCAAAACAATGTGCGAATATTTCTTCGACTGGAAAATGAAATAGTGAACGCCAGAGAGAACTAGAAAAGGGTGGAATAAAACTTGAAACTTTGGAAAGTTCCGCTGGGGAAACACTTAAAGCCGTTCCGTTGTTTATTTTGTGTAATCTTAGACAGCAACAAGGTTATCAGTTTGCAAAAATATGAACAACATGGTTTTTCGCCTTAATTTGATATATAAATATATATAAATAGATATTAAAATGCACAAATGGCAAACATTTCGGAACATTAAATAATCATTAGCATCTCTCATTAGCAGCGAAAATAATATTAACAGCCATTCATTTTAACAACGAAGTAGAATGCATTGTTTTCATTAACCTGTAATTAAAAACGATTTAATTCAATGGCCAATAAATCTGAAAGGAATATTGAAATAATTAAACAAATAATTGGTACAAGTAAGTGTGCGGCACATGGTGCATAAATAATCAAAATGAGCATTTCAATTATACCCATTTAATTTGAGCTGCACTCCAAGACCATGACAATTCAAAAAACTCATTAGGTATATACTATATATAAATTTTAAATGCAAAATATGAAAGGAAAGAAAAATGTAGGGCAATTCATTTGCGTATCGAGGGAGGAGGGAAAAGTTCCGGGCAATTGTCAAATAGAAGCCAACAGTTACTGCCACTCAGTCGGTTACTGCCACTGTCCCTTCCTTTTTGGGCCAGTCTTTGTTTAGAGAGGAAGAATTATAATTTTCCTGCGTACCCGGCAAACTTTTCACTCAGCTCGTTACAAACATACGCGTTTGCACATATAACTTTACATATATATATATATAGTTATTTTCCACAATGTCTGATGTGTTTGTCTGCAAGTTGCTTGTGCCGAAAGCAACTGCAACTTATTTTGCATATCTTAAAAAATAGACCATACGCAGATCCCCAAGCAGCCTTGGTCCGCGCCAGAGACCATTATAATACAATAACATTGAGAGGGGGTGAAGGGGGAAGGGAACTGAGAGCCAGAGGGGTTTATTTCTGGGGTTTGATAGCGACTCGAGTGCAGCTGCTGTCGCAGCCATAAACTTTTCGGTCTATAAGGAAGTTATTGCATTTCCCCCTCCGCTTCCTTTTAAGCCAACGACCAGAATTCACATCTCGCTTACAGAAAAAAAGAAGAGAAAAGAAAATATTTTAAATTCAAGCTTCCCTCTTACTGGCAATGAAAGTGATTATGGAGATAGGGATCTCAGAAAACAGTCCTTGGACGAGTCACTCAAAGTGTCTTTCTTGAAGTTTACCCGGAAGTTAATGAAATGAGGCCACAGCACAGACAAAGTGGAGGACAAGAACGAAGTTTTCAAAATGCTGCCGAGAGTGTTTTATTCCCCAACATATTTTGTGTTCAAAGGCAAATTCCAAATAGAAGAACAGCATGGTTGTTACTCCTTTAAATACTTGGGGTTCGGTTTTATTAAATTTCCAGTTAAGTTTAGATACAATTTCTTGTAATTTATTCTAATTTCATTTTTAGTTTTTTACATTTTATTTTAAAGTTGTCCATCGGTTCCATAACACCCGTTGAATTTAGTTTCCAGAAGGGCTGGTCAGTTTTTACAATATCCCTCCACATAGTTGCATGCCAGACACAATTTCGAAAAATTTTTAATCTACAGTTTTGCTTTTTGTTTTTTAGATGAGCGAGAAGAGAGGGCGATGCAAATGGCTGAAAGCAAGTTGGCATATGTGCGAACATTTTATATGACTAGTGCCACACACGCGTACGCGCTCCACGCCCAGATGGAAGTCGAGCATTGTTTTATTTTTAGGTCTGGCCAGGCGGCGGGACAGCAGCGGCCACACGGACAGGAACATGGTTGATGCGGATGTGTTTTATTCCCTTTCATGGACCCCTACCCCACATTTGTGTGGGTGTGTGCGTGCTCAAGTGGGTGAATTTTGGGGGGGTTCGCTTTCCTTTTCTGGCTGCCAAGGCCACTGAAGCAGCACATATAAAAACAGAGCGTGCCTCTGCATCTCGCCCACCCAAAAACAGTTTCAAATTATGTTTGAAAAAAATTATACAAAAAAAAAAGGGGAAAGAAAAAAATCAACAGCGTGTAGCAGTGCACTGAATTGCAATAAAAAAAGTTTTCGTGATTTCCCTCAACAATAAAATAACTGTGCGGGAAAATAGTAAATACTTTTATTAAATCGTTTTGCAGCTTATTTTTCCCGCCAGCTTGGGTAAACATATTTCAACTTTTATCATTTACATTCTCCCTACTCCCCATAAAACCTCTCATGCTCAAAGCAATTAATAATAAGTTAAGGACCGGGCGGAAAAAAAGTAGTTCATGATCATATTATTATGCTTATAAAAAAGTGCGAATATGTATTCATGTGTGTGAGTAGCTGTAAAATTAAAATTCGAATAATTAACTTTTATATTGTGGGATTTATAATTTTTGCGTGATTTCTCGAAATGTTAATAAGGCAACCAAATGATTGTTATATAAATAAAAGTGTAAAGATAACCCTTTGCAAAGGTATCCAGTGTATACACATTACGAAATTACATCTTATTACTCTCGATATTCTTTTTATAATACCCACAACCCCTTTTTCATTTCCAGCTCTCTAGGTCACTTGTTATGTGGGCCAAATATATATTCCCCGCTGAAAAATGAATATCAAATCTAAGAGAGTGGAAACTGGGGACCCGGCTGAGGCAACCCCAAGGACTAGCACCCACACAGAGGGAGCGGTGCTATAAAAATAACAATAAAATATCACTTATAGAAACAACGGCCCGTGTCAATGCAACAAAAAAATGGGGAATACAATCGGAACCTGTGGGAAGGAGATCCAAGCCAAACAATGGGAGAAATTGAACAGAAATCAATCAGTTGATGGAATGCTTTTATAAAAATTACAATAATCACAAGTACATCCAATGAAATTCCTGGCGAGTGGCGAGGGAATTGCACACATTAATATCCTTGTTTTGTCCAGATTAATTCAAATGTGAGTGAATGGTGAGTCCTTGCATAAAACGCAAATCAACTTTAATTTACGGGCCAACTATTGCGTTTTCAACTCTCTCACCAAATCCTTTACTCAAGAGTACGATAAACTGATTATAATTAATCATATTAATTGTGCAGAGCTTGGATTACGCGACGGATTTATGATCCACTTTGGGTCTCGAATTGGATATTAGACACGTTTCTTGGAGCCGCCAACATCAAAGCAATAGAAATGCGATTAATTCCAGCCTACGAAATAATTATAAGGCTCATAGGAAGAAATGGGAATGGGGAGCAGGGGTTCCAGAACAGCCCGCATATCAAAGAAGTCAGAAATAGACCGTCAAATGTCAGTCAGCCAAAGCAATTACAATATGCCAAACACATGCATATGGGCCGTTCTTTTACAAACCAAACGGATTTCGCAAGAAATATTTTTCCCACTTGTGAAACATACATACATATTTCCAAACAGAGGATACTATTTCAAATTTGAAATTATTTGGTAAACTTCAAAAAATTCTAAAATTCTAATATTTTTGTTTACTAATGCATATTAAAAATGTGACCCAAGTAAAGGTGTTGAGTTTGTAAAAGAACGGCCCATATATTAATGACAAATATGCATCAAATGCTACTGTAATACTTAAGACGAAATCTTTGAATGTAGGAATGCCGAGTACAAATTTATTGAAAAACCCAAAAATTAAGGAATTTCGTCAATTAAATAATAATCTTTTTTTAAGGTTCAGTTTCCCTATTTTAACTCAGCACTTTTTCTTATTTTTTCCCGCCTTTTCGTCGGCTGCCTTGATGAACTTGCAAAGTTCCGACGACGAGAAGGACTTGGGCCGCTCGATGGGTGCTCCCAGGGCCCGTGACCAAATGAGCTGGGCCAGGACTCCCAGCGCGCGGGAAACTCCGAAGAGGACAGTATAGTAGCGCAGCTCCTTCAAGCAGTAGTGCTGCAGCAGGACACCCGAGTGGGCGTCTACGTTCGGATACGGATTGGCCACCTTGTTGAGCTTCTTGAGCACCTCCGGTATGATCTTCCACAGACGAGTGACCAGCTTGACGCCCGCGTCATCCTTGCAGTGCTTCATGGCGAACTCGTTTTGCAGGACGAACCGGGGATCAGTATCGCGAAGGACGGCATGTCCATAGCCGGGAATAACCTGTAATTAAAGTGGAAACTAAGGTGAATTCTAAGAGATTTCTCGGGACCCACCTGGCCGCCCTTCAGCGTGTCGTCGATGAACTTCTTCAGCTGGTCGTCCGTGGGCTCGTCGCCGATGGCCTTCCTGAGCTTCGTCAGCCAAACGAGTACTTCCTGATTGGCCAGGCCGTGAAGTGGGCCAGCTAGGCCGCACATGCTGGCCGAGAAGGAGAGGAAGGGATCGCTGAGCGCCGATCCGACCAGGTGGGAGGTGTGGGCGGAAACGTTGCCGCTCTCGTGGTCCGCATGCAGGATCATGTAGAGGCGTATGAGATCGATGAAGTCCTCGTCCGGTAGTCCCAGCATGCGGCAATAGTTGCCAGACCAATCCTGCTCCTGGCTAATCTCCCGGGAGCCCTCGCCGTCCTTGAACACATTATTGTAGATGGCCGCCGCGACGGTGGGCAGCATGGCGCACAGGTTCATCGAATCCTCGTAGATGTACTCCCAGTAGACGCCCCTCTTAGCCCCCTTGGTGTAGGCCTCCACGAACTTGCTCTGCGGATTGAGGCAGGCGCAGGCGGCGCACAGCTGGGCCATCGGGTGCACCCGCTTGTCCATGGAGTCAATCAGCCGCAGGCAATAGCGCGGCACATTGCCACGCTTCAGCCACTCCTTGGTGACCTCGGCAGCCTCCGCCTTGGTGGGCATCGACCCGGTGGTCAGCAGGAAGAAGCAGCCCTCCGGAGTGCCCTCCTGGGAGCCCTCTCGCACCCGCGGCAGCTTGGCACACACATCCTTCAGCAACTTTCCGCGATAGAAGATGCCCTTGTTTTTGTCCAGACTAGAATTGAGCATTTTTGGGGAGTTAGCAAATATAGTTAGATATATATTAAGCATTTGGAAAGAGTTCATATTTATATTTATGTAATGTTTCATTTAAATACTTAAACTTATATCAATAAATTCATTTCCAAATGTAAGTTATGTGTGGAAATCTTTATTTCTTAGAGAAACATACCTGGAGGTCTCGCAAAACAGGAGCGGAAGTCCCCGCATTCCCCCAATAACACTATTAACGGTGATCTGGCCAATTGACTTTTTGCCATGCAAACACTTGATACCCAAAAACTTTTCTCGCTCAACGGGTATTTTCTTGGCCAGCTTGGCTTTTATGCCTTTGCCTTTGCCGCCTCCATCCTTGCAGTCAGCAAGGGAACGGTTAAGAACGGTCTTAAAATAGAAGAAAAACCCATTTAATTATAGCTAATTGGGGAGAATTTATTGGCAATACCTTTATGACGCTTGTGCAGCATCTATATTTTGGCGTTTCTTGCATGGCGGTGGCAGATGGTAAAGTAAACTTGGAATTTTGATGAAGGAGATCGAATTATTAGAGTAGTTGAGTAGTAGCTATAACTTATAAGAGTAAAGAAAATTTATACACAGCCTTCTGTTTAAAATCGAGTTCCTAAGTACACCCCAAAAAAAAAAACGATATGAAACGTAGATCGATTTTACATTATGTAATATCAATTTGAACTTGATATGAGTCCAGGTAAATTTTATATGGTCGGAATGAGTATTTCATGTAAAAACAATATGGGTTTTGCATAACCTGAAATTTACATGCACATATCGATTTTACGGGGATATGTTTTTTTTTTGAGTGTAGTTCTTGTATAACAAATAAATCAGTTGAGTTAAGAAAATGCCCTGAATAGACTACACCTTAAATCAAGAATCGCCAGGGACTGCTGGAAAATCATTTAGCATGAACAGACATTATAGTTATTTAATCGCCTATAAGAAAATTCAGCACATCGAGCAGTCTGTTCAAGAATAAATGATGCTCTTGTAGTCCCAGATGAGCAGTGATTTAATTGCAATATTATTCTATTGCATTTCAATGTGGTCGACAGAGTCCAGAGGAGCTAAGTTGTTTGCAATTTGTCGTATGTTTCCAGGGACTAACTTTAAGCTGCAACCAAAATTAATTCCTGTTTGTTTGTCGCTTAACGAAAATGTTTGGGTCATTTGTGCGGCACCAAAGCCGAACTGCCACCCACTTTCACACACACTTTCGCTCTCAACTGGGAAAACTGTCTGTATGAAATTGCAAAAAATTAAATATCTATTTGTAGTTTCGGGCATTGGGGAATTTTACGTTACTTTGGCTCATCTGCCAGAAACAGAGCGCTTTTGTTTGGAGAGTCGAGCGATGTGCGATGGGACATGGGGAATGCGAATGTGAGTGAGTGGAATTGGTACTTTGGTAGCGTTTTTCATCTGCCATTGCCCATTGGGCTGCACTTTGGGGAATTTTTCGGTTTTTGCCGCCATTCCTGCTGCCCAGCAAATTTATATTTGTTTGTTTGCCATTCTGATTTTGTCCAGCTTTTGGGGCAATCAGCGCACAAAAAGGCCGGAGTGAGAAAAAAATATATATAAAACTTTGCTTTTAATTAAAACATATTTTACATACATACACATGCACAACGGAAAAATGAAAAAAAGCGTATAAATATGAAAATATTTTCGCACAGCTTCACTAACAGCCATCAAATGGAAATTAAAACTTTATCGCTCGGTAGATCTCGCTTCGCTTTTTGTGAGCCTTCCCCAGTTGGGATCCTCTGTAAATGGGCATTCAGTCAACAAGTATTCCACTTTGACTTTACCCACTCATTAATCCACTCTTTTTTGTGCCAGTAAGTTTTGCATTTTATTAATTAACATTCAATTAGCGAAAACGATTGTGGCCTTGCCGCATTCAAGTGGCATTTAAGCTATTCACGAATTTGCGAGCCGGCCATTCAGATATTCAAATAGAGTCCGCTCTTTTTGCCCAATTCAAAATTGTTGTATTAAATACGATTTGCGTTTTTTTCACAGTTTTAGTTTTATCTCTTTTTCAGGTGCTCCTAGTTTGCAGCATTCAATCTTTTTTCTGTCTCGACACTGAAAATAACAATGAATACGAAATTAATTGAACAATTGAAATAGAGTGATGTAGAATTTAAAAACGTGAGAGTGAAAACTTCGTGTGTTTTCCTTGGCCTTCCCTGATGAAAAGCGGATTTTTAAATATATTGTAAAAAATCCTGATAAATCGGAATCACATTTTCAGACTGTTTTTAATCCAATTCCATTTAATATAATTTGTAGGTTATTTTTTTTCTGAGTGGCTTTGATTCTAGCTCTGCCCTTTCTATGTCCATCTTGTGCTCCATAAATTTCCCAGTCTGAGAATTTTTCCGCTTTGCCTTTGGTGTTTGGTTCATTACAAGTTTAAATAATTTCCCTCGACTCACCGCTTCCCTCGCCTTTGTTCGCCGTTTTCTGCCCGATATTGCGAAAGCAATAGCAAAAGCTTAAAGTGGACAACGCCCTTGAATGCGAAATCGAATTTCGCACTTAAGCAGCTGTCAGCAACGGTATCTATCTTGGCCCCAACACCCACCCAACCAACCAACCATTTCCCTTGGCGCCCTCTACTTGACTCCCCTTTTTTTTAGTTCTTTGCCCTGAAAGTTGCATCACAGACTAGTTGCAAGCTGAATACATAGGAGCGAAAAGGTTGGAAACAATTTTGTTGCCTTAATGCATAATAGAAAGTGTCGTATCCATGGCAGCCAAACTTTAAAATGATTTTATTAACTTAACTTTGTTGTCCACCAAACAAACGCACACAACAAGTGCAAAGTCTGAGAGTCAAAGAGGCCGTGGGCGGTCAAATAAAAATGGAACGTTATTCTAACTTGACAATATATTTAACTTGGGCTATTTGTCACTTTGAGTGCACTCTGTATTTGCAGGATAAATACCCACCACTTGGGTTAAGGGCCTATGGAAAGGTGGTATTCACAGAGTATTTGCTCTGGATCGAACACTGACTTGAATCTACCTATTAACTGGCTTTCCATCAACTATTTGAACTATAATTTATCTATTCCCAAAACGGCACTACCAACTGAAACGTTTTCATATTTGCCCAGCTGAATATGAAGTCTGGCTCAGAATGTGATTAGGGATTAGGGAGAAGTGATCAAATGGCTATGTGCTCTTACCCATAAACGCCAGCAACTCAGCGAAAATTGATAGGAACGGTGGTATTCTGATATCACTGGTACGAAAGTCAGCATAGAAAACAGGACATAACAGACGAAACAAGAGAGAATGCTAACAGTCGAGTGCCTCGACTATCAAATACCCATTACTCAGTCAAATGAGTGTAAGATAGATGGAATTATGCAAGGTAGAAAAGGACGGATTTTCGGACAGATGATGTTTGGATTTCTTTTACGGATAAAGCTGTTCGGAACAAGGACAAATTGGCAGCACTGCTCTGGGGCGAAGGAAATGGTTGCTTTCACTTTCACCCGATCGGCGAGAATTTCTTAAAGTTGTACGGAATGTCATATGCAAATGCAATTACAGTACTTTCAGCATCGCTTTCTTATTTTCCGAATGCCACCCAATCGATGGCTTTGCATTTCGCCACTTGATGGAGGTTATACCATGCATGTACCATACGTGAGTGAGTGCTCGGGGTGCTTCTTCACGAACTTTGACGTTTCCACTAATGAAAGTTCTCCCACATACATATGTGCGTTCTTGTACTTGGGCATCTGTGTGTGAGAGTGCCAAGGAGCTTTCGTTTAGGTTGATATTGCTTGGCTTTTGTTGACATCACGTCGAACCTGTTAGGAGTGTCAGCTCGATTTTCCCTATTTTTTGCGCTTGCAACCCGAAATTCACGTGTCTGAGGTCACGGTGAGTCGATGATTTTGACAAATCGGTAACAAGAACGTGGCCAACCCCTAAGGTCAATACATGTTCGGGGTTATAAAGACGTTTGCGGAGCAAAATGTCTCTATTGGGTTTTACCTCTTGCTTAAAACTTGGATTTCTTTAACATTGGATGTTCTTAACCACAAGTAATACTTTTCCTTTATAAATTCAAGTTATTAAATTTCCTCAAAAATATTTAAGGAAACTATTGGTCTCACATTCCATCGCCCAAAGGAGATTATCTCAAAGGCCTCAAATTAAGTGTCCTTTGCGAGCTCCTCTTGACGCAGTCAAAGCTAATATAGTTTAATGCTCTTATGTAAAAGGCATTTAGTCCCAAAGAGGAAATTTCAATTATAATTGATATTTAATTATATAAACAGCTTTAGGTACTTGAGGGGATCTTAAGACAACGTATGTTGCTAAAAGCTCGAACGTTTAAAGGCCAAAGTGCTCCATTATTTTACTTCCGAACTGAAAAGTGCATTGAACCCCGGTGTAATATACGATGAAAACATGTTTATACACGGGAAATATGGCCCTGAATTTTTCATATTTGCATACGCAGCAGTAAACAGACGGATGCCCGGAATCAATGCAAAATTACACTCGAGGGTTCAGAGGGAGCAGAACGAGCTGAGATTGGTAATTAATGTTTTATTGCCGTTTGACTCAATTATTCATTTAACTGCGCCGCTACCTTTCTTGCTTGCATTGAGTGCCCGATTAAAGGGCTGGATAAACTCAAGCATAATGGGTAATTAAGCGGTTAAGGGCCGTGCATAAAAGCCTCAAGTCCCGCGCCTTCGTCTTCAATCCCCGCAGATTTATGCCAAGCGCAGGCCGCACTGAATGGATTTCTTTAAAATAAAAGCAAATCAAAGTGAAATACATTCAAGCACCATTTGGTCGGCAAGTGTTTGCTCCGGAGTACCAGAGAACCGGAGGATCCAACAAGTTATTCAGTTCGCTAAAGACGCTTTTATCTCGCTTTTGCCGCACAGACGGGGCCCAGAAGGAAATGCGGCCAAGTGGTGAGCAGTTAACACAACACACATGTACTCCATCCACTTCGTCCCACTTCAAGCCCCCCGGCACTCGTCTGCCATAGCATTTCGCTCTGGGTCTGTGGGCCAAATTGAGTATTAAGTATTTTGGAATTTTTTGTAAAATGAAATAAAAACGCAGCGCTGAAAAGAGAATGCGGCAGCAGGAAGTGGCCACACACACACACCCTCATATGTACATATAGACAGGCGGAAGCGGAAGCACTCACATTACTCAACATACCAGAAGTAGTCCGAGCCAACTTTCAGACTGATGACTGCGCTCCACACCAACCACCTTTCCAAGCACCAGACATTTTGATGTAATGTGTTTCATTTTGGAAACTTTGATTGAGCAGGTAGAGTTATTAAAGTCCTTGAAAATATAAATATTGTTTTCGATTTAAAAACGAACTGTTAAAATGTAAAGTTACTTTGGCAATCATTTATAGGAACCAATGATATTAATAGGTCGTATTCTTCAAATACAACTATATTTAATGGCATATTGAATAATGCATAATGAAAAAGTTTTTTAACCCAAGAACAGCTCAATTTACCAGTACATTCTCCATTAAACAGTGCACCCAAAAAAAATGTATATGACTCATCGATCGATTTTAAATTATGTAATATCAATTTTAACTTGATATGCGGCCCCTCAATATGAGTATTTCGCAAATCGATTTTACGGTGACATGTTTTTTTTTGTGTGTGTAATAAGTCATCAAATAACTTTTATGTTTTCGTGTTTTTTTTTTATTTCTGTACCCTTTGCTTTGAATACTTCTGATTCACATCAATTTAGTTTTATGGCCATATCTTTCGTATTCTAGTTGGCCCAAGGGGCCCATTTTCGCTGATCCCTTTTGGCATTTCAAGTTATTTATCTGCATGTAAAGATTTTGAACAACTTTCAGAACGATTTTCCTTACCTTAATAAAATTGCCCATTTTATGATGATTTTTTTACGAATTTAGTATTGAGTATAATTCAGTCAATTAAATTGTTTGACCCTAGAGGCCAGAAAGAGGCCAGTTTTGGTCGAAGGAATTGCGTCATTGCGGCAGCTTTCGGCCATTTCTCTTTCAATCTTCACTTTTCCTTGGCTTGTGGCGCATTTCGGCCGCATTCATTCCTCACTTTAAGTCTCGACATTTTGACTCGCAAATTAAAATAAATGGCATCACATTTTTTTCTTCCAGATTTCTGCTGCTGTGCTCCATCTCTTTTATCTGTTTCTCTCCCCCCTAAGTGGATATTTAAACGACATTAAGTTGACTTAATTTCAACGCCTTAAATTTACCCAGCATCTTCAAGTTTTTTTGTTCGATGGAGCAAAAAGAAAATGCAAAAAAAAAAGGGCGGGTAAGTAGAACCAACAAAAGGGCAAGCAATTTGATTGTAACAGATTTAATTACAAAGTTCCGACCAAGTCGTGTGTTAAATTCGACCAAAAAGTTCATAAAAATGCATAATCTTAATGTCCAGCTAATGAGGCGTGATCAAGTCACGGGTTTGGGTTGGCGTGCTTTCAACTTTTCTTTTAACGAATTAAATGTAGTTGTTACGCAAATTGAGCACAATCTGAAAAAGAGGAGATATACAAAAGCGATTATGTGAAGAATGGTGGATTAAATAAAGGTCAATTACCATAGAGACTGAAAAGAGAAAAAACAGTTAAATGTTGTGTATAAAAAATATATTTTTTTTATTTAAAGCCTAATTACCCATATTTTTGTAGTTACTTTGATGAAATGAAATAAAAATGCCAGACTTTTTAAAAATATTTCGCTTTTATTTTATCATTTAAAAATGTACTTAATGCAAACATTAGTTTCCTTGGCTAAAATTGTAGATAAAAATAAAATGTTTTCTCTTTCATTTTTGTTGGTTTACTAATTTTCTTTCACTTTTTATCTTGTGTAGCAACAATTTGCACATTAAATTTATATTTTGTTTCATTATCTCAATTCGCAATAGATTGGTTTCTTGTCTTGCAAAAATATGTACCAAAAACATTTTGCAATATATATTAAGGATTATTTTCTATTTCTTATGCAAAAGCCACAGTTTTAAGTACTTTTCTTAAACCCCTGCATGCTAATAATAAATCACTTTAGACCTTTCCCACTGTTCGAACCCACAGCCCACTTATTCGAGTGCCCATCTGTAACAACCGAAAGAAAATGGGAGTCCTAACTAGAAAACCCGATACTGCTAAAAGGACTTAATGCTAGGGACTCTCTAAGGCATTTGCAGGCTTTATTTCTACACCGCTAATTAGGAACACAGACGTGTGGACTTTTCTATATGTTGTTATGTCTTTGTTGGGGGGAGTATAAAGAATATAGCAATAGACCTTGAGACGAGATTTCGTTCAGCTAAAGGTAGATAAGCTACTTTGAACGGTGGTTAACACCGCAGTTATATTGGCTAAGCACACAGCACATCATTAAGCAATTAAGTACACTTTCAGTTTCCCAAAGATCTAATATAACCTACACTATATCTTAAAATCCAAGCACTCTTTCAATCATTCGGGGGGGCTCACTCTCTTAAATGCAGTCAACGATGATATAAATACGCGAAAGAAGAGATTTTTGTGCTTTTGAGGTTATTGAAGGGTAATCATATAATATTGCTGGATTGTCACAGGAAAGGATAGGACTCGCTCATGATTGTGGTAGGTTAAGTTATCGATTTACTCAATTCTGATTGGTTGGGTACGCTGGCTAAACAATAATGGGTTCTTAATGTCTTTGGATGATGCTTCACTGGTTTCTGGTAAGAGTACTTTCAACACAATTACTGACAAAAATTAAACCTATAGCTAAAGTAAGAACTCTTCTAAAGAGCAGAGAAACAAAGGTTATACATACATTCATCATAATACTTGATCCATTTTTTCACTCACACTCACACAGATAAATTCTACTACTCTAATCTGATCTGACTAAAACTTAAACTTATCCCTATGTTCGCTGACTTAAATTCATAAAAGTTTTTTGGTGTTTGTTACATAACCCGCTACCGATCCAGCACCTGCATCTAAAGCTTAGAGATTAATCGTATCCAGGTCCTGGCAGGGAGCCCGAGGACTCATGTCATCGCTGCCACCGCTGCCCCTACCATCTTGAACCCCAGTTCCGCGTCCATCGGCAGTTATGTCCGCCATCGACGAGTGGTTCTGGTTCTGATTCTGTCGTAGATTTGTGTTGTTATTGACCATGTTTTGGCCCGATACGTTGTTGGTCTTCGAGCCAGGTCCATCGGCCGAGTTAAGGTTGTTGTGTAGCACTTGTGTTTTTTTGGTCCCCAAGCCCAGAGGGAAGGCAAAGTCCTGCGGCAATTTGTGCATGATCTTGCCGGAGGTAATCAGGCGGCCAAAGCCCTCCTGGAAATTGGAAGACAAATCAAGGGTTAACTAAGTTCGACAGGAGGGTGGAAAAAGAAGGATTCACCTGATGGGCAAAAGCATATCCCGATCGTACGGAGCGACGTCCGCGACGCGATGAAGCCGTTCGCCTGACATCACTAGAGGCTCTCGAATGAATCTTCTTCAAGGACCTTTGACGTATCTGCAGTCAGGAAGTAAATTGAATAAATAATATACTCGATTGATTAAATTAAGCTTACCTTGTCCGAAAGACTGGGATGCACATCCAAAAGATAGAACTTGTAGGCCAGGACAGGTGCCACCAGGGCCATCACTGTGATCAACATGGTAACCCAAAAGGTAAGATCTTTCATGGCCTGGGTCAAAGAGCCCACGTAGGGCCCTCCGATGACATAGTTGTAGAAATAGTCGAGCACAAAGTACCATACCAAACTGCCCCAAATGGTCACGTGATTGACAACGGTCCAGTAGGAGGTGTACAAAGATATCTACAGGAAAAATCAAAGATAGGTTGTAAAAATATGAAGAATGTTATTGGATCTACTTGACTCACCTGTGCTGTATTATCCACAATGAGTATGGTGGCCACAACGGCGCCCAGGGTCATGTGATCGCTCACAATGAATCCGTTTTCCGAGACGCCATCCTTGTAGACGCCATAGGGAATCAGGAACAGGACCAGCGAGGTGAAGGCTCCATGCAACACACTGTAGATGAACTCCCGAATGTTGAACAGCTCGCTCTTGAGACCTGGCGTGTAGAGGCGTGGAAATTCCACGCTGTTCTTGTCCGAGACATCCTGCTCGAAGACGCCCAACGCCAGGACGGGCAGGGAGGTGTAGAACAGATTGTACACCGATATGAACATCGGGTCGAACACCGTCTGTGATTGAGAAGAGATAAGATGAGTTTGGCCTCCAAATAAAAACACCTGCAGTAGTCGAACCCACCTGAGCGCTGAAGCCGCAGAAGAGCGAATACCAGCAATGGCACAGGGTAAATGCAAAGTTCTTGTAGAAAAAGTAACGTAGAAATTTGCACATGCGGTAGTAGGACCAGCGACCATGGACGAGCAGCAATCGCTCAAGGTAACGGAACTGGGCAATGGAATAGTCACTGGAGAGGACAGCCTGAAGACCCTCCTGCCCGGAAATACCCACGCCAATGTGGGCGGCTATGGGCGAAAGAATTATAAATATTAAACTCAAGTGCATTATCAAACCAGACTCACCCTTTATCATGGACACATCGTTGGCGCCATCGCCAATGGCCAGGGTGACGGCGTTTTTGGCACGCTTAATTAGCTCGACGACCAGCGCCTTCTGAAGCGGCGTCACCCGGCAGCAGATGACCGCCTTGCACTGCGAGGCGATGTCCAGGAATCTGCAGGAAACACCGAAATTACTCCGTTATTAATGGCCACTCGATATTTAAAGACAGGCCACAACCACCCACTTGTTTTCCATTTCCGGTGAAAGGCAGTGAACCAGCGAGTGTCCGTTGACAACCAGGGCAAAGCCGGTGCTCTCATCCACCACAATGGAGGCTGTGCCGCCATCCTCGCTCCTCTTCTCATCGCCGAACAAGTCATTGCACTCAGCACTGTTTGGAAATACAATATCCCAAATTAATACTCTCATATGACAAATGTCCTTCAACAATCAAAATGGAAATGTTATCAAGCAAAGTTAAGTGTAGATAGTGGTAGACGGCTTGAATGAGTTATATGTACAGAGATTTAGACAAGCAACTACTTTGGATGAGACAACGAAGAGGAATAGCTATTTAGTTGATGAACTGGACAGTGACTGTTTGTCTTTGTGGTTCTGAAATATGTTTTTCTTTCAGGTAATTTTTCTTCAGTTTAATTTTTGTATAATACAAGTTATGAGGAACAGACAGAACTTAAACAAATGCTGGGTGTTTTTAATTCATACGAAAGTATTTTGTTTGAACAATAAATAAATATAGTTTACTTGACGGGCGGAACAAGCACCAATAGAGGGTTACATCCTTTGGTGGGTAGTACTAAAATGTTCACTTGTTTTCTTAACATTATTTAACTCGAAAAAAAATCAAGAGTAAATCCCTAAATTAAAATGTTCTTTTTATATAAAAGTCAAACTGTCCTAAAAGATATTAAGAATCTAGGGTAGGAATAAAGAACTAAAATTTAAAGAATAAGATAGAGGAAAATTAAAAAACTATAGATTGTAGAGCATTTTAGGTACAACGAAAAATACATAGGAAAGTTTAAGACATTTATCTAACACAGATGGAAGTAGTATAAAGATATTCTAGCTCTTCTACGCAGGTTAAGTTTCACTTTAGCTAGAAAATCATTTAGGAATTCATTTAATTTTAAGAGCTAAACTATTTGAGATTATTTTTAAGGATTGCCCTCTACCTGTCCGGTCCGCCCTTATTATCCTTAATTTTGTCATCCCACCTAAAGGTAACCACCGAAATGGCTGGCGGTGGAGGAGGCGTGGGCGGGAGGTTAGACTCCTGCATGAAGGCCGATGTTTGGGTCATGGTCACACTCAGTGGATCCATATTACTGTCGCTGTTTAGCCGGTCAAAAGCATCAAAGCCTGAAAAAAGTAATAATAAAGAAAAACCTTACACTTAGACTCTTATTCTCAAGTTAGTCATGTAGGTATGTACTCACCGCCTGGTCGAAATCGATTGTATATTTTAATCGATTCTTTGAACTGCCGCAGCTGCTTCTCTACCTCCTCCACAGAGTTGCCGTCAACTATGAAGACATCGGCCAGCTCATCAGTGAGCAGTTGGCAGGAGTAGCCGATGTTGATGGCCGTTTCTGATAAACTTAAATATTGAAAAAACATTTTTAAAATTGTTTCCCCTTTATCTCACCCTGCTTGTCGCCAGTTAGAACCCAGATCTTAATGCCTGCATTCTGCAAATTAGCAATGGACTTGGGCACACCGTCCTGCAGTTTGTCCTCGATGGCCGTTACCCCAACCAGTTGCATTTCACTCTCGATCTCTTCGTATATTTCGTTCAGCTTCTGCTCCCGTGACTCCATTGAAAGGGCGGCCTCCTGTTGCCTACTCCTCCAGTCGTTGTAGTACTGCTCGGTCAAACGACGCTCAGCCAGGGCTAACGTACGCAGGCCCTCGCCAGCGAATTTCTAAAAGCATAACATATGGTTAACGAATCTAAAGGAACCCCAAGGCTTCAAGGCAACAACGCACATTGAGGTGGTCCTGGGTGCGCGCTTTAAGATCTTCCTGTCCGCCGTGCAGACGATCGTATATCACATTGTCCGCTCCCTTGCAGTAGAGCACCATCGAGTCACCGCGCCGGAGGATCACAGACATCCGCTTGCGGACGTTGTTAAAGTCTAGGATATTTAGGAGCTCGTACTCCTACAAGAAAACAAAACGGGGGAAAAGAATTATGCCTGATTTAAAGGACCTATAACAACCGAATCACTCACCTCCAACTGACCCATCACCTCGATGGTAATACTATTCGGTGTTCGTGTGCGAAAGACAAAGCCGAAATTGCGAGCGGCCGCAACGAGAGCAGCCTCATCGGGACTCTGGGCCTGGTACTCCAGCTTCCCGTCCACCGTTTCGGCCATGACCGTGTGGCAGAGGGCGAGCAGGCGGAAAAACACATGGGAGTGCTCCTCATCCGAGCGGACGGCATCGAGCAACGTGCGATCGTACCACCGAAAGTCGCTCTCGTGATGCGGATTGGCCGAAAAGTCGACGCTTTGAAGGGCCTGCGAAGGGAACATGGTTTAAATGGTTAATTAAAGTTGTAGTGCAGCGTCAGGAGATTTATCTGTAGGTTACTGTACGTTAAGCTCGGCTGTATACGATATTAAGCAAAGCCAACAAAATTAGTCCCAAAAGTATATAATGTTTAGTTAGTTGTTGTAGCGATTCCGAAGCGATTCTTTGAGTTCCTAAATGTTTATTGTTATATTGTGTAATCAAAAGATCGTTAAAGTGATGACAAAATTAGAATATTACCAGGTTAAGCAGGTTGAAAAGGTTTTTGAAAGTCAGGATAATTTCTTTACAATATCTTAATAATAAAGTTTAGAAAATGAATTATACAGGGGTAAAGAAAAATTACCACAGTTTTGAACTAACCTTTAAACTATATAAAAAATGCCGAAAAATAAATACCTAATTTTATGGATAGAATCTTCAATGGCTACAAAATCAAATGAAATATTGTTGCATTTTTTTGGGTTAGCAGGAAGCATACACACTGAATATACACATATATATGTAACGGTAACAATCAGCTCGACATTAATCGGTAAATTTGGATGTGAATAGAAGGACATGCGGCATGCATACGTGCACTCTGTGAGGCGACGAACTCCAATTGGTGGCGAATGCTTTGTGGCGGTGCTTTGTGGTGCTCGAATAATCGCTCGGGTGCAGTGTGGATGTGGATTTGGAGTCACCGTCAGGACTGCATGGACCGCCCAGCGTGACTGTTGAGGGGGATTTCCTGAACCGGATCTTGACTAATCGCTTGCGATGGTGCTGTGGATGGTGCATGTTGTGTGCTTCTGTCTGTTCGGGGTCATGCAAAATCTTTACTTTGTCGCAACTGCTTGTGCGGGACAATTGTCGCTGCATATATCCCGCTCCGCTCCGCTTAAAGCCGCCGCTGCTCCTGCGCTCCTCATGGCTGCCGATGGGTGGAGTAAGACCGCCGCCACTGCCACCGGCCATCCTGGGTGACAAGCCACCCGGCAGACTTCTGCCGGGCGCCGAGTATCGCACATGCTTGAGTCCCGGCCTCCGTTCGCCGGCGTCCAGCGGCGGAGCAGAGTGCTCGAGATCCGATCTCGAGGCTATGGCCTCCCCGGAGGATGTGACCACCAGGGAGCTCTTCTTGGCATGCACCTCGGCCGTGTGCACTAGGATGATGGGGGGTGGTGCGGCTGCTGCAGGTGGTGCTGCCGCAGCTACACCTGCGGAACTGGTGTTGCTATTTTGGAAAATTGTTTGCTGCTATAACGAGTAATGTGAGTTGTTGTTTTTTCTTTTTTTCTCTGTCTATTTTTTTCTTTGCCAAACGCACAATCAAACAAAGAGACACACACAGTGAGGTCAGGAGAGAAGGTAAGATCAAAGTTTAAGTTTGACTTGAACACCCAGCCTCGGCTGAGACTGGAGTTTTATTTTAAGGCAGACAGTGCAAGAAACGGACACCGACACACACAAGACAACAATGCCTCAACCAAATGTTAGAGGTTAAATCGGCTTATTGGAGCCCAAACCAAAAACCCCCGGGGCAATGCGGCACACTCACCTCCGTAATCTCGATGAGCTCGCCGGTGCGCAGGTCAATCACATCGCCGTAGCTGCGGCCATTGATGCTGCACTTGTTGAACGTCATGATGTTCTGGGTGAGGGTGCCCGTCTTGTCCGAGAAGATGTACTGGATCTGGCCCAGCTCCTCGTTGAGCGTGGTGGTGCGGGCTTTGGCATAGGTATTGGTGGTCGCGTAGTACATCTCCTCATCCCAGTTGATGAGGAACGACTGTACGAAGCGTATTACCTGGCCAAGGGGAATGTATAAGGTAAACAGTTGTAAGGATATTATAAATACCAAAGTACTTACCTCTACTGAAACG
The DNA here is from genome assembly GCA_035046095.1 of Drosophila pseudotakahashii. Lineage (NCBI taxonomy): Eukaryota > Metazoa > Arthropoda > Insecta > Diptera > Drosophilidae > Drosophila > Drosophila pseudotakahashii. Next base: position 1,257,005 of record JAWNOE010000159.1, on the reverse strand, counting down.
TAGAGAGAGATTGGCACAACAGTGTTTAAGACTATGGCATACGAGAAGAAGACCAGCAACCCGATGACGGTGGCCCCCGTGGGTATGTAATCCTTGGGTATGATGTGCTCCCAGGGCAGATACAGCTGGAAATGCTGGCCAATGAAGCCCTCCCAGATGGCACAGCCGATCGCAAACAGGGCACATATCGACACCAGAAAAAGAACAATCTAGAGAATAATAAAGTATAAATCACAACTTATTTAGTATAAGAAATAAGAAACCCACCCCAATGATAATAAAGTTGAGCAGGCGATCTACGCCAGTGCTCTTGAACTGCGTCTTTCCGGAATTCTGCATCAACTTGGTGTCCACTCCGGCAAAGACGACCACGCCATAGCACCACTGGGTGTTCCTTAAAACACAGCCTCTCAACAGGATCTTCTCATTGTCCAGGGCGAATCTCTGACCCCGCCAGATCAGGGTGCCATCGAACTTGTTCAGCAGATTGTTGGGCCTCTCGCAAATGATCTCGCCGTTGAAGTTCCACAACGAGTCATGACGATCGCCCAGCTCGATGGTCTCCGTGAGGCACTGCTTCGCCTTGAGATTCGTCTCCCCATCCAGTTCGGCCGTCTCGATGAAGCACAAACCATTCGGCTCGGACGTGGACAGCAGCAGGGTGTCGGCGGCCACGAACTGATTGTTGTCCAGCCGGATCACGTCGCCCACCTGCACCTCCGACCACTTGGCCTCCACCAACTTGCCATTGCGCAGGGTCTTCGACTTGCGATTATTCACCTGCGAGTCGGACAGATGACGTTGCTGAAGGATAGAATAACATTTTGAAAAGATTAATATGCAAATCAAAATGCAAAAACCACTTACGATATCATCGTAGGCATCCTTTACCGCTGTCAGCGTGAGTACTCCTATCAGGGGAATGGCTGTGGTCACCGGGGTGAGCGAGGAGATAGCCGGTATCAGCTGGAGGACCAACAGACACAGGAAATAGAAGTTGGCCAGCCGCTGGAATTGCTCCAGCAGATTAAAAGGCAGGAACGTGAATAGCGAATACTTGGAGGTCTTGATGTAGTTGTTCTGAAAATGAGAGATTTTATAGTTTATCAAGAGTTTAGTCTTTAGATAAGTATTTAAGATTTAAGGAGTTAGGATGGTATTCTTACGTGATATTTAAACTGGGCATTAAACTCTTTGTCGTTGGCGCGGATTCTGCGTTCGTTTTCTGGAAAAACAAAAATAATAATGTTGGTATATCTATTTTCAGTGGTTTTTATTTTTAATTATTAAAATTATTTTAGATATTATACATTAATCTTAAAATTTTAAAGATTTAAATTTCGAATTTCCCAGCTTCTTTCTTCATTACCCGAAAAGTAGTACGAGCTACGGCGTCTTCTTATCTGGGACAGACGTCTCAGACTCGGTAACGACTTCGTCTCGGAGGCCACCGAGGGATCCCTCTGTTTGTACAGCTCCTGGTCATCAGACCTATGGGTTGATGGATTGGCTCCTCCGGGTGCCAGGCTGTAGAAACTGTCACCCATCATCAGGGGTGTGGCAATGGTTTGCGTAGAGCTGCCAATATTCATGCCCTCCGGTTGGGCGAGACACGCCCTCCGGCTGCCCCCCATATCGGAGTTCCTTCCGCCCTGCTCCTCAATTTCCTCATCATCATCATCGCATTGCAATCGTTTCCTTCGATTTTTCGAACTTCTGGCAAACTGAAACCAGCGAGTTCTCCGGCTGGTTGCTTCGCCACTATCTATTATAGAGCCATCTGCGTTTTCTGGTCCTGCTGTTGGCGTCCGTTCATTGTCCTCCTGAAGCTCCGTTTCCATAGGTTGGCCGCCCAGAACTGAAAGTTCCAGAGTGTCAGGACGCCTTCGCAACCGCCGGGCGGCCTCGCTGCATCTCTTGCCCCCGATCATGATCAGCTTAGGCTATAGGAGGAACAATCTCGATGTGGGGCCTCCACATTACTCTTCATTCTTCTGCGAGGGAAAGCGAAAGTTTAACGTGTTGCCAACTCCAGGGAGATTAAAATGCAATTGGAAACCCATCGGCACCGAACAAACTTCCCCGGGGGGCTGGCTCAATGAAACTGTACCATCCATCATTTTGATAGACTGCCACCCCTTCCCCTTCCCTTGCTGAAAAGCCCCAGACAGCTGGAAACGATTCTCATCATACAACGAGTGATTGCACGCATATGTATGTCTGGCCAATAAATAAATAAACAATTTTTGCTTTGATTTTTGGATACCCAGGGGAATTGTTTTTAAAGGTAGGTATACTACATACTTGTTGAGATTTTTATATCATGTTAATTTGTTAATTTGTTATGTGAAAATTTATTCATATACTAAGTGATTTTGAATTCAGTGCCTTACGAAAAAAGTTACATTATTTAAATTGAACGCAATATACCCTTTTACCCTATAATTAGACCGTATAGATATAGATATCATGTTGATATCTATAGCACATTTCAGAGGTTTAAGTGTTTAATTGCCGTCTACCAAAATGCAATGTAGGTAGTTCTAAACTGGTTGATTGCCCCAGCAGGCTTTTTATACCCTTGCAGAGGGTATTATGATTTCAGTCAGAAGTTTGCAACGCAGTGAAGGAGACGTTTCCGACCCCATAAAGTATATATATTCTTGATCAGGATAACTAGACGAGTCGATCTAGCCATGTCCGTCTGTCCGTCCGTCTGTCCGTCCGTCTGTCCGTCCGTCTGTCCGTCTGTTTCTACGCAAACTAGTCTCTCAGTTTTTGAGCTATCGGAATGAAACTTTCCCAAAAGTCTTCTTTTTATTGCAGGTAGTATATAAGTCGGAACCGGCCGGATCGGATAGCTATATCTTATAGCTCCCATAGGAAGGATCGAAAAAAAAATCGTGCAAAAAATTCTAGATTTGATGTTTTTTGAAATATTACTTTCTACTCTTGGGAATATTATTTATTAAATATTTTGGAATTTCGGATTAAATTTTTATAAAATCGGATCACTATATCATATAGCTGCCATAGGAACGGTCGGAAAATTAAATGGAAATTAATAGGAAAAAAATTATATCTTTGTTGATTTTTATTACATTGTCTTCTCCTCTGGGATATGACTTTTCTTTGACATTTCAAAATTTCGAATAAAATTTAACAAAATTCGGACGGCTATATTATATAGCTGCCATAGGAAGGATCAAAAAGTTAATGCCGAAGTAATACGAAAGCAGCTAAAATTTGGATTGTTGTAACATATACGCAAGTTAATTTAAATATTATGTTTTTGTACATGAATAGGAATGATCTGCAAGGGTATATAAGCTTCGGCTGGCCGAAGCTAGCTTCCTTTCTTGTTATACCCTTGCAGAGGGTATTATGATTTCAGTCAGAAGTTTCCAACGCAGTGAAGGAGACGTTTCCGACCCCATAAAGTATATATATTCTTGATCAGCATGACAAGACGAGTCGATCTAGCCATGTCCGTCTGTCCGTCTGTCCGTCTGTTTCTACGCAAACTAGTCTGTCAGTTTTAAAGCTATCGGGCTCAAACTTTCCCAAAAGTCTTCTTCCTATTGCAGGTAGTATATAAGTCGGAACCGACCGGATCGGACAACTATATCTTATAGCTCCCATAGGAAGGATCAAAAAAAAAAAACTTAAAAAAATTCTAGCTTTGGTGTTTTTTGAAATATAACCTTCTTCTTTTGGGAATACTATTTTTTAAATATTTCTGAATTTCGAATAAAATTTCTAAAAAATCGGATGTCTATATCCTATAGCTGCCATAGGAACGGTCGGAAAATTAAATGGAAATTAATAGGAAAAAAATTATATCTTTGTTGATTTTTATTACATTGTCTTCTCCTCTGGGATATGACTTTTCTTTAACATTTCAAAATTTCGAATAAAATTAAACAAAATTCGGACGGCTATATTATATAGCTGACATAGGAAGGATCAAAAAATTAATGCCAAAGTAATACGAAAGCAGCTAAAATTTGGATTGTTGTAACATATACGCAAGTTAATTTAAATGTTATGTTTTTGTACATGAATAGGAATGATCTGCAAGGGTATATAAGCTTCGGCTGGCCGAAGCTAGCTTCCTTTCTTGTTAGATTTCCCAGCAGACAAGTCATTACACAATAGTTTTGGTGCAGCTCAATTATAAATTCTTCTAACAATTATTTATTGTGTAAGATGTAAATTTGAAAGCGAACCAACCCGATTTTAGGAAAGCCGATAATTGATTTAGAATTGCCTTTTCGATAGATTTTAATTAGACTGTTTATATATGTGAGCATTGTATTGGTGAGTTCATTGTTCGGTGTATGGAAAATTCGAAATAGGGAAATTCATTGGAAAATCAGGGCAAATCCGTTTAAGTCCCTGTCCGTCTGGCCCAACACAGGAATCTCGAAAACCGTGTAAAAAATCAAAAGATTTGACATACTCTTCCACTGCACAAACATATCTTGTTTATTTTTAAAAGGCGCACAAACCCCTTTATGATTTGGGAATGTTTCTCAATCTATTGGTTAAATAAAGACTTTCAATGTTGAAGAATTTTATTTAATAGGGCATTTAACAGATAGTTTTCTTTTAGTAGCTCACTACAAAAAGCGGGCACTGTATTTACTGAAGTATCAATTCGAAACGTTTTCACCTTGCTTTGTAGGAAATTTTCTCGGAATTTTCATGTGAGTACATCTGGGTGCATTATGGTTGAGCACTGGACTACAAATATCTATTTTATGTTTACTTTTTCGCTTTATGCCCGATTGAGTAAATCTTCAGTAAGCAGGGCGCTCTGACGTCACTAAGCTGCCACTGTGTGTGTGTGTGTGTGACTGTGTGTTGGCATTCCACATTCAACAGGTGTCCGTCATTCGGGCCACAGAAAAACAACAATGAAAAGGAAGCTGCAGCAAAGTTAAATCCTCTCTTTTTCCTCTCTCTTTTCTTTCATAAATGTGGGTGAGGGGGCGGGTGTCAATGTCAAAACCGTTGTCAAGGCCACGGCGAATGCAGGCATAACGGTAACGAAAGACGGAAATTGAATCTGAGACGAAAAGTTGAGCCGAAAGTATTTTGTCTCTTTGGGAAGGATAATAAGGGGGATTCGGCAAAAGTTTAACCCCACATCCGCTCGATTTCGATTCACTCTGCTCCGCAAACAAGCGGTTTTTTTGTGCCTCAAGGACTTGTGCAGTCACAGCTGATTGGCGTTCTCTCTCTTCTTTCCTTTTTATGCCTCTCCCTTCGAATCGACTCTCTTGTCTACACAGAAAAAAATCATGAATATGTTGAATAAAGAATAATGTTATTTCTTCAAGAAGAAATTAAACTTAAATTTACAAGAAGTTCAGAGAATCTTTTTCTTATTAGATTTTAATAATACGAAAAAGTTATTTTATGCTTTAATTTTACAAAATATTAATTCAATACAAGATTTAAACTTTTAATATTAAATTTGTAATATTTATATAAATATTTATATTTTAATAGCAACATTTGTTTTCTGTGTAACAACAACAAAGCCGGCTAGGCTCTGCCGCGCTCCCTCTCTCTTTTTCCTTTACGATATCCTGCTGTGAACATGAGTCATGCATGTGAATGTAAATATGCTCCTTGCTCTCAATTTGTATCGCTTTCTTGAGTTGTTTCTGCTGTTCGCTTTGCCTTCGCTCGCATGCGTCACCTTTGGTGGGGTGGTAAGGTGGCGAAGGGGAGGGGGAGGTGCGGTGGAGGAAACAAATTAACTACAAGAAAAGGCCAAAAGAATCGATGAAGGCTCAATAATTATGCTGAGAGCGAAGAAAACACAACAGAACGGTGGGAAAAAAAGGGAACATGTTTTTCGGTGCCAGGTGCCAAATGCATCATCATCTGCCTCTCATCTGCCCTTCCCCTCGTTCTCTCCTCCTCCCACCCAGCTTCGTACATTTTTAGCACATTTCTTGAACTTTTTTGCACCGCTTGCACTTGCTTTTCTCGTTTTTCTCTTGGATTTTCACTTTTTCTTCGTTTCACTTGCAGCTTTTCGCGGAAACACTTCAGTTCACTCGGCGAAACTGCAACTCTCGAGTTTCTCGCGGAGCAGGGATTTTCTAATTGGCCCAAGGCGACGCGAAATGCGAGGCAGTCCGCAGCGCGATAAACAAAAACGGCTAACGCCAAAGCCAAATGGCCAACTGCCGCGCAAACTGCGGCCAAAATGGGCGACGGCGACTGCGACTGCGACGCCGGCAGCGACGCGGGCTGAGCGAAATGCGAGCAAAATGATGACAACAAATCGCCGACTGCGCTGCCAAGGCAACCGGGCGGGCTATAGAGCTATAACTCGGCACCCGATTCACGCACACTTTCAAAAGCGAAACGGTTCGAAGCGGTTGCAAACGGTTAACAGTAGCTTGGCTCAAAAGAGAGCTACGAAAAAGCTTGGAAATTCCAAAGTTTACCATTTCAGGTGATCTACGGTTCAAAGGGTCAAAGCACAACACTTAATTCCACTTACAATGGTGGTTTTAAAAATGTTTGAAATTATTCGGACGCAGAAATTGTTAAAAAGCTTAAATAATCTGGTTTGAGCTAGCATGATCAATGATCTAAGGGTCAAAAGTGATAAAAAAAAGATATGAAAAAATGTAACTGGTTAAAGGGTCGTATGAGTAATTTTATCCCATTTGAGTTTATAGAGAGCACATGAATATTTCTGTTTTGACTAAATTAAGTGCTAAGATCATGTCTCTATGATCGGAATCGAAATCGGCAGGGCATTTCTTAGTTCGTGGTGGCCAAAAGTCGGTCAACAATTTCCCAAGTTTGTCAAGCATAAAAATGAGAAAATTTCGTAAGTCACCCCAAGCAGAAAACAACGGAACAAATTCGAAAGAGAGCGAGAGTGGCGGCAAACAAATTGGAGGCTCTCTCTTTCACTCTCGCACACGTGAGTAATGCAATCAAGAGAAAGCGTGCCCTGTCTCTTTCTCTCACTCTCTTTTATTCAAATGGGAAGCAATGTCAATGTCAGACCTAAAAAAATGTATTATTGGCGCTTGAAGAAGTGCCGCATATGGGTTAATGAATGATTGCGGGGGGCGGAGAATGGTAATCATACCCCATACACATTGCATTACTTTTTTTTTTGCTTTCAGAACAAGGCAAACTCAATCAGCGAAGCAACGAGCGCCAAAACGAAAACACCCATTCAATAAAGAAATTTGAAAAGATAGATTGCGGAAATTTATTTTAAGTTTGTTTGGGCACAGATCAAATTGCATTCCCGGAATTCCTTTAGAGATTTCAACAGGTGTGCATATGGTTATTAACAAAATAGCTCCATCATCATAAGCTATTGGAAAAACACCGAGAAATAGCATTTAATTTACTACCCAATTAAGTGCACACAAAGAAATAAAGAGATCCTTTTTAATGAAATCATATTGCAACTGTTGTTTCGTGTTTTGGTCAGACCAAAGGTTTGTAAAACTATGGGGAGTTAAAAGTTGGCAAAGTTTCTTTGCTTACCGAGTGTTTTAGTATCTTAACGATACTTGGTTTTAATCGTGATTAAAAAGTTTCAATTTAAAGTTATGTTGACAAGTTTTGATTTTATCTATGTGGTAAAGATTTTTACCCTTTAACATACATTTTATTAAAACCGTAAATAAATCAAATATAAATAGAAGCTGGTGACAATCGCACTTTCAAGGTACAAACATTTTAAAATGAACATTTTTTGAAGAAAAATTTAAAATATTTCTTATTTACAAACTCTAATGGAAAATTCCTGTAAGGATAAGAAGCTTAATATTTCTGATTTTCGAAAAAGGTTCGGAAAGGAAACTAAATTTAATGAAATTATAACATTTTATGAAATTATAACCTCTGGTGGGTTTGGCCTATTCCTAATTGTTTTCGTAGAATAGTAAAGAGGAACTTTTATGTTTTACCTAATTGTGCTTGCTAGTGTATAATATTGTGTGTACTTGCCTACAAGTCAACAAGTACCCACCCTTACTATCGGAATAAGTAATAATTCGCATTCATTCATTTCATTCATTGAGCGGCCAAAACAAGGGGCCCTAATAAATCGAAGTGCCGCTTTGACCAAGCTCAAGGCACTCACGCACACTCCCCCGCACTCACACACTCTCACAGTCACACACTATTCGTTGGTTAACGGTACCTTTGTGGAATAGTGTCATGGCCAAAATCGAGCAATGCGCGGCTTTTTGTTAGAGTTTCTCGTCGACTCTCCCAGCAATTGGTTTAGTAACGCCAAAGAACTGGGTCACTATCTGCCCGAAATCAGTAACAACTGTTCAACTTTTTGCCACCCCAGTAGCGAGATTTCCCCATCTGAAATGCCAAAGGCTTTGAGCAAAATCAATTTGTAATGGGAATCGTATTTATGTTGGTTATTGATTTGATAGGTGTGTTGTATTATCTTCTAATGTATTAATGGTTATTTAATTGTTAGTCTGTTCTATAATCTACATATATTTTCACAGTACGAGTACGTAGTGACCAAAAGTGAGATAGGTTTCAATATTTTGGGATAGGACTGCCGATGATATGTCATTTCATTTTCAATCTTCAGGTTGAAGAACTTGTCAGAAGAAAGCAAGGTACTTTCTACTTCAATGGCTATGCCTCAGATTTGTAATTATACCCGTTACTCGTAGAGTAAAAGGGTATATTGTATTCGTGCAAAAGTATGTAACAGGGAGAAGGAAGCTTTTCCGACCCTATAGCCATGTCCGTCTGTCCGTCCGTATGAACGCTGAGATCTCGGAAACTATAAAATTTTTTGAAAGGTGTCTGGCGCCCACACCATTAAAGATTTTGGAAAACTAAAAATGAAGTTTTATTGTGACTATGAATACCTATCGAAATGTAGAAGAAATTTTTCAAATCGGACCATTCGTTAAAAAGTTATGCCCGATCAAAGATTTTATATATCTATCTCCCTCGCACTCCCTTAGCTGAGTAACGGGTATCTGATAGTCGGGGCACCCGACTATAGCGTTCTCTCTTGTTTTTAAAATAAATTCTTGGTTAAATTATTATAATGCTAATTATACTACTTTTTGATTGGGTTTATATTTCCATATATTTGATTTATTCCTGTCTGGTTTAATCATGTTCCTTGAAAATGATTTCGCTTTTAATCCCCTAAATTTCATAAATAATTGCCCATTTTATTGTCACTCGGCTTTTAAGTGTGTGTCAACATGAGGCCAATTGTCGGATTTCATTCAAAATTAAATGTGAAACGTTTAACAATACAAAGTAGGTGTTTATTGGCAAAATGCATGCAAACATTGCCTTTAATATTTGATTATAATCAAATAATAATTATTAAATGTAATGCCATAATTCCTATATCAGCTTGTTGATCTTAAGGCTTCTAAGGGAAAGTGGGTTGCAATCAAGCAAGTACTTCAGACTTTCACTTCAGCTTCTCCCGTGCACTCACCTTTGGCCAATTGTGGTTGGGTTTTTGTGCCCATTATGAGGGAGTCTCTCGGGTTTGTGTGTCCTCAGCAGGTTTCTATCTGATCTGATGGGGCCAGCAGGACTCACGCGGCTGGCGGCATCCGGGGCTGCTCGACTCCGGTTCCGACTGCGGTTCCGGCTCCGACTGAGAATGGAACTGCGACCGGTTGGCGTTGGCCAGCGGCAGTGGCAGTGGCAATGGCTCGGTCTCGGTTTCGAATTCGATTGTCGTCGTGGCTGAGCGGACTGATTGGACCGAGCGGACGCCAACCTCCTCCATATGGCGGCCTTGTCGAGCCGCCGATGGCTGCCTGGAATAGAGAGGGCACGGATTCAGTAAGCATTCAAATGATTCGTCATCAGGGGAAAAGTTTTGCTTTTTCCTAGATTTCTCTGTTGAATTTTTAATGGCAACCATAAAGCTTTTTTAAATGCTGTCAGCTGGTGACCCAGAAGGTCGACCCATCGTAGGATGTGGGAAAGGATTGTCTGGCGCCCAGCTGGATGAAAAGTTTCCCCCGAAACAAATGAACTTGGGCTTGGTCTTGGGCTGGTGTATTAAAAATTTGATGCGTTCACATGCTAATTGTCACACGAATGAGCTGATTTCGAGGGGTCGGGGGTCTAATGTGTCCATTAGCAGCTGTCCCCGTCGTGTAACCGCTATAAAAAAGCCAATACGCCCCCCGTATGGTATCCTTGGCGGTTAGAGGAGCTGTGCAAGGACCACAAGGCCACATGGCGGATACGTAATGTAACTTGCATTAATTGCATGTAGGTGGGGTTTCCCTTAAATGCTGGCGTACTATTTCATAATTCATTCGCGACCGGATGCACGAAAACTAAGGCAAAGTAATGTTCGAAAATTAATAAAAGCAATTACAGCACTGGGCAAACAAAACAGAGCTAAAATAAATACAAAGAAACGATTTGCCTAATGTGAGTCACTCGGGGAATCGTAAACAAAGCAGAAAATGAAGTACAAAAGCAGATGAAAAACGTTGCGAGTGCACATGAACCCGGCAGAAAACCGAGCCGAGATTGATTCGAATTGTGAATGCCCTTTACTGGTATGATACTAATATTTATTTTAATACATTTAAAGATTACTTAACACTTCTCCCGAATACAAGTAATAATGTTGGAACTAGAAATTAAAACTGAAAAAATATTATAATAATTTAATATTTAATTACCATATATGTATTTTCAATTGCAAGCTGTTTGCAATTCTTAGGAAACCCCGTGCTGCAGATCAATAACGTACATACTTCATTGCAGTAGACAAACTGTATGCTAATTGCGAATAATAAGAGCCCATTCATGAATAATAAACAAACGAGCGATTTGTGTGTCGATCGCAAGCCTCTATAGGTCACTCGATTGAAAGGCTGTGTTGATCGTTTACTTTTCGAATACCTTCCCCTCGCCATCGAGCTCCAGCGTATGTGACTAAGTGTGTAAAACCCAACGAAATTGTTTATGTGACTTAAAGTATATTGCAGCTGGCCAGAAAGAAGTTGCAATTAGTTTTGTACCGGAAGTTGATAGCGCTGAAACCCAAAACCAAACCCAGACTTTATTTCAGCTTTCGTTAATCGAAAAAAAAACTTCCTTTGAGCTTGAAACATTGTGCGATTCTAATCTTCGACCTACTTTTCTTCCACGCGGAACTGTAATCAAATGTATCAACGTAAATAGTCCATAGCACCCAAAAATATTTAACCGACTTTAACCGACCACCCACAGAAGTCATTATGGATGTACGATACATGAATTATGCATAATTATATTCATCTACCTTATTTTCGATTGTTTTCCATGTTCCCCCTTCCCTAGTCACATATAATTGTTCCAAATCTATTTATAGATCATTACTTAAATCCTTGAAAAAATTGGATTGGTCACACCCCAATCAATTTTAAGCTAATGAACCTTGAACTAATAAGGATCAACACGATTTTTAATGGTGATAGTTGTATTTAATGTTAAACCTATAAATAAAAGGTATTAAGTTCCTTTAATGATTACAAATGAAAAAGGCTTTGAATGATTACCAATTAATATTTAATCTCTGTATGTTTATTAAATATAAAGTATTAAAATACACATGTCAAAAACATATTCATCATTATAAGACAACGAAATGAGTAAAGTGGACTTAGGAATTTCACAGCTGTCATTTTAACGAGCTTGATAGCTTGTTATCCATACCAAATCCATAATTTCGGAATAATTAATAAGACAGCCTAAGCAAGATAAGCTCATTTAATCTAAACGCATCAGATACGGAAATATAAACAAACACAAAGAAAATGTTTTTTGAGTAAAATGCTGTTCATTGCCCGACGGCAAAAATCGCTTGAGATACTTGCCCAGTCACTCGAGCGACTGCAAATGAAAGGCAATCAATGCAATTGAATGTTGGAGCATCAATTTCAATTGATTTGGCGCAATTAGAGCACCAGCAGGGAGAACTCAGAAGAAAGGGATCGGCAGAAGGGCAGTGGAAACACCCACGTGCAAATTCAATATAGACTGGGTCAGATTCGTGGGCGGTGAGGTGGGAAATGGTCTATGGTCTATGGTCAGTGGAGCAGTGGCGCTAAGCGCCTCTCGAGTCCCTCCATAAAAGCCGCATAAATTATTTAGCCTGCATTCGTAGTCTCCAAAGCGAGCGGCTTGGAATGGAAATGTGCAACCAAGGTCAATGCTTCCCACATTACCGGCTTTTTCCCCCCGTGCCAAACTCTCTGTAATTTCCTCGAAGAACCTTTATATTTTTTTAACGGTTCCGTGCTAAAAATTTTCCATGTAGGGGCCGGAGGCTAATTAGAAGTTCGGAATTCTTAATAATTAATGTAGAATTATTAAAAAGTTAAACGGCTGAATAATAAATGTGACCTAAGTGTAGAAAAACAACTTACTACGAGCAATGGCAAAATATTTATTTTGGAAAATCTTAATGTTGAAATTGGTTCTATAACGTGAAATGTTTATTAGTGCTTTAAATATACATTTAGGTATAAGTAAGTCGAAATACTTTTAAAAGTTTTAACAAAAATAATTTAGCTATTTAACCATTTATTTTATTTGCCGATCACTGATGGACACCGTATATCCCATAAGTACATGCTGTCTTTGCTTATTTTTATCACCCTGACAGCTTGAGAAATCCATTAGCTGGTGTCTAGGCGTCTGTGGGGACATCTTAAGTTGAACTATAATCCCTCGCAGTAGGTTCCCTCAAACCTAGATTGACAATCAATAATTTAGCCGTCTTCGTGGTCGAGAAAGGACTCATCGCAGATAATTACCATGCAGTGCCCACTAATCCCGGGACTCGTGGGAGTGCGTGCTCTGTGTGTTGCATTAAAAATGTATTTGCTACTGAAAAACCCGGTCTAAGTGACACGTGGTAGTGGCGGAGACCTCGGCCAGGTGTGGGAAATCAGCTGCTTCCCGTTTTCCCTACTTTCAAATCCCCCCTTTCAAATCCTCGCCAGACTTGTTGAACCTGGCGCCGCAACGAGACATTTCGTGTGGGAACATCTGTCCGTCGAATTCTTGACTCTATTGTGCGACGGATCCGGCGGTTTGTCTTTGGGCCAAGTTGTCACTTCAATAGGAGCGGGAAACGGCAAACGGGGAATTTGGGTTACCCCAGGTGGGCTGTGCGTGTGCCGGCAATTGCGTGATGGGAACACCTCACCCAATCGCTCGTCCAACTCGCACGATTACCATCGCTAGATAGCGAAATTATGTATCCAATGTGAGCAGGGGGAAGGGGAACGCTTAAAGCCAAATTGACGCTAGGAATGCAAAATGAAATGCGGGTTGGGGTCATAGTTTGGTAGATAGTTAGGCTGGCTTATTGGAATGCCGAAGAGAAAAAAATTTAATAGAGATATTCCTAGTTTGGTGAGCCAAAACGTAGCCCAAATTTAATTGAATTCATGCCAGTCCTAAGAGTTTTAATTGGGATAAATATAACAAGGACCAAATGATCTTAGTTAATTGAAATCCCTTCTGAGGGTAAACAAATTAAAATGTTTAAAATATTTGTTAAACTTCATTAGTCACTATTTAGCTAGTTAGAAAAGGTTATTATCCTAGATCCTAGATTTATTAGGAATTTCCGATAAATCTTAAAATTTTCTTGTGACTATAACTCAAAACAATCCATTAGCGATGACCGACAATGCTGATTATAAACGTGCCCAACTACATCCACCTACAACCTACACATAACCAATTTCATGTCCTTGTCCAGCTAATTTGTGGCCATGTTAATGGGCGATATACCCCATTGGGCGTATTGGCACTTCCTTTCCTTTTTTATGGATATATTCTATCTCTTGCTTTCTAGCTTTCCCTTTTTGTCCGCTGGTCTATCACTGTTTGGCATTTCGGGGGACCTACTATATATGAAATGCAGTTGGAGTTGAGGTAAAGGTAAATCCATTCAGTGCCCAGCGATTCCCTTAGAGTGCTTTGCACATATCCTTATATATATATATATATTTTGTATACATGTGGGACAATATGCCAACTATAATTTGGTTGTTTTTTTTTCGCGGGTACACAGTGTACGGAATTTCATGAATATAAGTTGCATGCAATTTTTTCATGATTCGATGAAAGCAGATTTTAACTTTTTTCTTAGTTGGTCAGTTGGTTACTTTCGCTGATTTTAAAAGCGTAACGTTGCCCGACGTTTTTCCCTGTGTTTCGATTTTTATTGCACGGTTCTCTGTATAAACAAGAAAGGAAGCTAGCTTCGGCCAGCCGAAGCTTATATACCCTTGCAGATCATTCCTATTCATGTACAAAAACATAATATTTAAATTAACTTGCGTATATGTTACAACAATCCAAATTTTAGCTGCTTTCGTATTACTTCGGCATTAACTTTTTGATCCTTCCTATGGCAGCTATATAATATAGCCGTCCGAATTTTGTTAAATTTTATTCGAAATTTTGAAATGTCAAAGAAAAGTCATATCCCAGAGGAGAAGACAATGTAATAAAAATCAACAAAGATATAATTTTTTTCCTATTAATTTCCATTTAATTTTCCGACCGTTCCTATGGCAGCTATATGATATAGTGATCCGATTTTATAAAAATTTAATCCGAAATTCCAAAATATTTAATAAATAATATTCCCAAGAGTAGAAAGTAATATTTCAAAAAACATCAAATCTAGAATTTTTTGCACGATTTTTTTTTCGATCCTTCCTATGGGAGCTATAAGATATAGCTATCCGATCCGGCCGGTTCCGACTTATATACTACCTGCAATAAAAAGAAGACTTTTGGGAAAGTTTCATTCCGATAGCTCAAAAACTGAGAGACTAGTTTGCGTAGAAACAGACGGACAGACGGACAGACGGACGGACAGACGGACGGACAGACGGACATGGCTAGATCGACTCGTCTAGTCATCCTGATCAAGAATATATATACTTTATGGGGTCGGAAACGTCTCCTTCACTGCGTTGCAAACTTCTGACTGAAATCATAATACCCTCTGCAAGGGTATAAAAAGGGTGTGTTGGCGCGAGCTAAGATTTTTTTTATTATATATGTGAAATAATAAAATCGTAATACTTATTATGTTATGCTATAAATTGGTATGTACCTTTTATAAAAAAAAAGATTATTTTTTTTTTACTTTATTATAGCTATTATTAAGAGACTATATAATAGGAAAAGTATGATTTAAAATCAACTGTTATAAATTTCTTGAAAATTTGGTCCCAATATTTTGCGCTTCTCCAAGTTGCCGGGAAAAGTTGGGTCGGTGAAGTCGACTAAACCGATTATTCCGCTCTTATCTGACCGCGAGATTGCTCCACCCCCGCTGCTTGTTTTTTTTAACCACTTTCACCTGCTCTCGTCCTCGTCCTCGTCCTTTGCGTGTTCGCCCATTGCCTTTGACAGTGACCGTCGTCCTGGTCGTCGATGTCGTTGGTGGTCGTGGTCCCTCGGATTGCGGACGGTTGGCGTGTGGCGTGCACTTATAGCTGACTGACCGATTGTCCAATGTCTGCCCCACAGAGGCAGTGTTTCTAGGGAGGGGACTAGAGTTTTGGCGGGGGCCACAAATAAGTAAGGACCTGCCCCGACTTGACCGTGGCTGTATACAGTCCGAGATAGTTGCAAACAGGGCTCCTCGACAGGGCTCTCTTAAAAATTGAGTTGTAGTCCCAAGTGTGTCAATCAAAAGTGCCACAAGTGTCTATACTGTGTATCGATATCGGGTAAGATAGCAAGTGGCAGAAATATCCTCAAGGTTGCGGGACAGTTACATCGTTGTTATGTGCACAAATGGTAAATCACTTGAGACAAATGTTCTCGAGAAAACACTGACAGCCATGTTCCCATAAGTAGATTTTTATATTTGTTTTCCATAATGCTTGTAGAAAATCGTTATGTACATCTTGAGTTTTATCGATATATGTTACATTTTTCACAACTCCATATGTCCATTAGAAATCCCAAGGGTTAATTTAAAAATTGATCGAAAATCAAAGTCGATTTTCTAAATGTGATTAAAGGTGTAGTATGTGTAGTAGGAATGGCAGTGAAAACCTCCAAATTTGCTTATATTAAACATTTATGCAGTGCCCCTATTATCCCTATTATTAGCTTTAATTGTGTATTATGGATTTTCATTTTGAATAGGTGTACTTTTACTTTGTTTTTGTTTTCGATTTCGGTTTTAGGTTGGCTTTTCTGATGCTTAAACCCGTATATTTCTTTTTTTCTTTTTTTCTTTGCCTTCGCAATCTGCGTTTTCATTGTTCTCTGCACTTATCTTAACTGTGGGTAGAAACAATTTGTATCTCTCAATGCCTTATCTTTGTCTCAGATGTTGTGTGGACACTAAATATTTCCATCGCTCGAATGAGTCAGAGAACTTAAGGTGTCTGTCGGAATTGAAGAGCCAAGTATATTTGAAAAACATTTGAGTTGAAAAAGAGTTTTCAGTCATGGAATGCAACTCGCATATTTTTAGACTAAAAGTGCGTAACCACAAATTACCTAATGTGTTGAAGTTCTACTGAACTAGATGCTTCTTTTATCTTGAATTTGTTTTTGCTTCTATTATCTGAACTTTGACAAACACAAACAAATTGTATGGAGTAACCATAGAATTTAGTAATTATTATTAAAAGTCGTGGGTTAACTGCCGGCAAAAAGGTAAGAAAGATGATAAAAACACTTAGGAACACCGCTAAGGAATGAAGTAAAAGTAAGCGGAATGGGAAATACCTGAAATTAGTTTTTGGCTCGCTTTTGGAGATTTCTTTCAAACGAAACTTTTTTACTCAGGAATGACATCACTTTGGAGTCGCTGCCGCCAAAGATCAAGAAGAGAAAAAATCAAGAAAAATCATAGACACGTGTCTGCTTCGAGCAAAACTTCAATTTATTTTTCTTTAATCCCTTCTTTATTTAACTTCATAGGTACATTTATAGTTTTAGGCCTAACACAAATCTTTCCCAACAAAGTGAAATCAGAAATGTAAGGAAAGTAACAAGGGAAACCCCCGTGATTTTTGAGTATCTCGGAAAGCGGTGGACAGCTTTAAATATATATCTATTCTTAGTATTGGAGAACGGTTAATGATATTTTAAAGAAAAATAATTGTATATGCTTACCAAACACCTTTCATTCGACATTGTTCATATTTTTCAGCATGTTGATCTCATATTGATAAAAATTGAAAAAGGCTAACTTATTTAGGTCACACCCTTTATTACCTTATTGGTTCCAGCCCTTCAATGTTTTTAATAACTACCAATGTCAGACGCCTGGCTAAAAGTCAATGACCAAGATCAACAGATAAAGCCTGTCACTACAACAATGACTAGGCAGAAAAGAAAAGACTGACCACCCACAAAGGCCCGAATTTAAAGAGACCGTTATACACCCCAATACACCTGTTCGCTTGATGAGGTGTGAGCCTGTGTGCTTAACATAGAAACGGAGATTGCAACAGATTAGCTCGATCCCCGGCAGCTCAGCTGAGTTGCAAATTTTCTGAGAAAAAACTGTGGCACATTGCAAGGAGAGGCAGGCGGAGAAGAGGAAAGATTGTGCATATTGCGCCAGCTGTTTATAAGTCACTCAAAATAATTGGAAAAACAAAACTGCAGCATAGTGCTGACACTCTCTTTTGTTCAGAAAATGTGAGAAAATCATAAAAATTACATTTTTTATTATAATCATTTTTCAAAAAATATTTATTCAAAATATTAAATCAAGTTCAATAAAATTATTATTTTTGTATTATTTTGAAGATCCACCGAATTTAATAAATCCCCCAAGTTGATAAAAAAATAAATATCATAACTTAGCCTCCCAAGTTTATTATAGTTTTTACTCAGAGTGGTTTTTTCTATTTTTCTTTGGCGATTTGCTGGCACCACTGAACAGCGAAAACTCACCCGGCAGAAGCCCGATGAAAGGGGAATCGGGGGTTCCTTAGCTGAGCGGTAAAGCCGAGCTTGAGACTCTAATGCCGGCGTCGACTTCGAAGCTTTTGAATTTGCCGCTGTCGCTTAAAGTTGTTGATGATGTTGTTTTTGCTAATTCCGCAGCTGTTGCATGTGCTTTGTTGTGATTTGTGTTGTACTTTTTTTGTTGCACTTGATAAAACTTTGCGAGGTTATTATAGAGATTTTTTAAGAACCGAAAAATATGAACGAAACTAAGAACTAACAAGAGAGAACGCTATAGTCGGGTGCCCCGACTATCAGATACCCGTTACTCAGCTAAGGGAGTGCGAGGGAGATAGATATATAAAATCTTTGATCAGGCATAACTTTTTAACGAATGGTCCGACTTAAAAAATTTCTTCTACATTTCGATAGATATTGATAGTCACAATAAAACTGCATTTTTAGTTTTCCAAAATCTTTAATGGTGTGGGCGCCAGACACCTTTCAAAAAATGGTGTAGGGCGATTGAGGGCGTTAGAGGGGGCGTGGCACCATTTTGAAATAAACTTGCGCTGCGTAGGAACTCCAAGAATATGCATGCAAAATGCCAATCCTCTAGCTTTTATAGTTTCCGAGATCTCAGCGTTCATACGGACGGACAGACGGACAGACGGACAGACGGACATGGCTAGTTCGACTCGGCTAGTGATCCTGATCAAGAATATATATACTTTATAGGGTCGGAAAAGCTTCCTTCTCCCTGTTACATACTTTTGCACGAATACAATATACCCTTTTACTCTACGAGTAACGGGTATAAATAGAACTCAGAAATTGGACCCGCTTGTTTTTCAAGAACTGTGATATTACCGGCCAACAAAATAGGGGTTTTTTTAGCGACCACACGACCGTGCCGTTTAAAACTTGGATTCCAACTGAAGCGGCGAATTCTCGGCGACGTAGTACCAACTGAGCACACGAGAGTTATAGAGAGCTGTAGAGCTCTAGAGCTATACGTAGCTGTAGAGAGCTCGTTCTCTTTCGCTAGCTCGAGAAACAAGCTTTACACTCTTCTTACCAACTGATAAGCGTTAACTGGTGTTGCCAACGCGTGTTGCCAACTACTGGAAAAGCTACCGCTAATTAACTGAACAGGTAAAGTTCACCTCTAATTTGGATAGGGGCTTTTAAGCTTACAGGGGACTTTCCCATGAGAAAAAACTTTACGTAAACCCTAAGAACAAAATAATCTAGTACCGGTTAAAATTTGACGTTCAGTTTTATTCAGAATATTACAACTTCAGAGTTAAACCCCCAAAACCATTTTCCTACAACCAAAAACGGTGACATTATAAATAAAAGACACAAGGCACGGGACTAAATATCTTAAATTTCCCATTAGGGCCAAGTCATTCAAGAAAAAATGGAAGCTTACCACTTAAGAACTCGACCAAAACCCACAACAATTAATATAAATTTAACCGTTACGATTATGCGAGACAATCTTCATTAATTAGGCACAAGTCGAACATAGAACAAATTAGCCAAGGGTTCACATCCAGTGGGGGTTCGCAGCCCCAACCGACAATGTCATTAACGTCACGTCGCTTTGCCAGTGTCTCCTTCACCTTTTCGCTAGCGCCGGATAAAGGGTGCAGTAATTATATTTACCGTTAATCCTGATTCACCACAAAGGGATGGCGACGAAAAGGGCCAAAGGGTGACCAGTTCGACAGGGAAAAAATGCAACAAAGACCGTTAGTGGAGCGGATTTGGTTGGTGTTAAAAGTGGGTTAAAGCGGTTACAATCAACCTCAGTCAACTCTACTGAAATACCACCGCAAATAAAATTGAAAAAGCAAAAGCAGGGAAAATGTTATCCTAACAACTATGACAAAAATTATAAAATCTGATATTAATAGTGTTAGGACAAAATAACCCAAAAATATATAAAAATTTATACATCGTTTTATCTGTGAGGAAAGTGAAAGAAAGGTTATAAGTATTGAGTGCTAAGTATTTCATGCCCGACTATTACGTTTACACTTGTTTCCATCTGTAGTTCATTTACATAGTATTAAGTGCAATTTACTTTGCAGCTTGCGTTTCGTTTTCTATCGGTTTTCCTCTTCTTTGGCATTTCAAATGAAAAGCGTTAAGCTTAATGTGCGTTTGCTTCGATTGCTTGAACACTGTGCTCGAGTGTGGTGGATTGTAAGCTGATGGTTTCACTAGAAAACCCATTGATTCTCGAACTTTAACTGGCTCCTTACAACAATAAGCACTGCTTTTGCTGCCGAAACCGCAGCTGCATAAATTGTTCTTAACTTTGGTTCTTTATATTACAGTTTTTTGTATTTTCTCTTGGTATCCTTACCATTTCATTGATTTTTTCAAAAAATTCCCTTAAAAAATATAGCTAAGACTGAAATTTAATCCTGGGAGAGCAAACTAAAAATTAAAATTGTTATTTTCATTATTGTAGCGGCTTTCGTTTTCAGCATAGAGCTATTCCTTGTTTAGCCTAAGTGCATAAATTGCTAATAAATTGTCTCAACATTATGAATATTGGTATTTTCCAGACCATCTCCTCGAACTTTCCCGTAGCTTTTCTTGACAAATATTTAATATCGTAGATGCATTTTCCGTTCCAGACGAAGGACAAATTCAAACCAGATTTACCCGTATATCTATGCAAGTGCATGTATGTCCATATATCTATCACAAATTGTCTAGCATGTCAACGAAAATACGCATATTCGGAGCGCTGAGTCGGGCACCCTTCCAAAAAGGGGAAAGAAGATGGACAAAGAGAAAAATATTTTTGTATGCAAACGTATAGAAAATTGAAGTCTGAAGAAATCTGAAAAAATTGAGAAAAGCAATCATAATGTAGATATTGAAATATATTGACAGGCGAACAAGTTGAGAGTCACTCCTCGAAATGAGCAACCCAATTTCCCAGTATTTGTTTCAGTTTAGCTCATCGTGTAGATGCGATTGCCTCCAACAAACAATTTTAATTTATTTACGACTCTTGGAAAAACATTGAAATTAACAGCTGCGCAATGTTTAGCTAATGCAGAGCCAGCAGCTTGTGATAAAAGGTACTTTTTTGCGTGGGCTCTATAGAATTTGCCACTAATTTTGGGCAAATTATTAAAATATGAAAATTCACTTAAAATTTTTTTAAATTGATTTTAGCTTACTATACTTTAGTCTGAATGGAAGACAGCAAAATTTTTTAATGTTTCAATCAGGGCTGTGAACCCATATTATTTTGGCATGGGTTCGGTTCGGGGTTCAAACCTAATCGACAGATAATGTTCCGGTTTGCGAACCGGTTCATTAACAAGCCGGAGCTGGGTTCAGGTTCGAACCAGGGTTCAAATAAATACATTTTTTTTAATGAAATTATAAAGTCAACATTTATTTCCATGTATTTTCATTCAAATATATACCAAAACAATAAGACTTATAAGTAATTAAATAATTAATTCAAGATGTTAAATATGTTTTTTGTAACTTTTCGCATAGAAAATCGTCTATAGCATTACTGGAAATCATCTACTATTTAGTATATACCAGTATACTACCATGAATTTAATCATGTAATTTTAATGTGCGCATACTGGAAAATATCTTGGAAGTTATATATTATTAGATTGACTGAACCGAACCGAATTTCAAAAATAAAAGTTCCGGTTCGATTCCGGTTCAATTATACAAAATTTTGGCGCTCCGGTTTACGGTTCAGTTCGTTTCGGAGTGGTTCCGGTTCGGAGTGGTTCAGCTCCGGAGTGGTTCACAGCCCTGGTTTCAATCGGAATCTGATTTGTAATAATAATAATATTTTAAATGAATTAAAGAAATGGATTGCGTATACTTTTAAAACCTTTAGAAAATATAGCGTATATTGCAGTCGTCTTACTGCATTTTAACAGTTTAACATTTTGATCTTTTGTCTTATTTCACAACTCGATTCATGGGCTTTCAGCAGCTTTCGGTTTTTGTTGCCTGGCTTTTGGCTGCGATAACTGGCCCAACTGTTTTCACTGGCTCAAAGGCGACATAAAGTATATTTTGATTATTTTGTGAGCCAGAAGTTGAGCATTTTAAGGCCCGCCGGCATTTGCATTTCAAATATACTTTTACGACAGCCCGCCTTTTACCCTAACCCCTGGCCCGCATGCCGCCCAACACCTTCCCGCAGGATCTTTTGCCCCGGCGAGTCGAGGTGAGCCACATGGAAGTGGAAGTGGCGGTGGTAGTGGAAGTGGGTGAAATACCGCAAATGGCGTGTAAACACAACAAAGAGGTAATAACAATGGATGCCAACGAGGTCCCTGACTTCGAGGACTTCGTGGGTAGAGGGGATGTAGACGGGGAACTCGTCCGCATTCCTGGAGCCTTTGAGAGGAGTCCTATGTAGCAGGACAAAACAGGGCAGGGAAGGAGCCAAGCACCCGCACTTTCGAAAACATTTTTATTTGTTTCTCCGTAAGCTGTGTCAATACACAATAAATTGAACTGTGCCAGAATTTATGTTGGTCCTGTGTGAGGATATTCAGCACCCTATCTTCTCGCCCATGCCCACGGCCTCTGGCTGCGTTATCGCACTGGGGCGTCAATTGCCTGCTGGCCACCCCCGGGGGACTTAAAAGTTCAATAATATTTATTTGTTGCTTGCTCTTTGACAACAAAGCACACCAGATTATACTTAGTCCTAGGCCGTCGTTCATCAAGTCGCGCATATTGGCTCACTCCCTCTTACATAATGGCATATTGTCACATACTACGCAATGCCGGTACCACAGATATCTCCCCTCCTTGGCAGTAAATTCCGACCACTAAAGGCGATGATTTTTCAAGAGACATCGAGCTAATTTAGTGACCGAATGCCAACTTGGTCACCACCGTGATTTACGTGGTCACCATTTGCACGACTCCAATTATTTGTTGGCTGCCTTGTGACTTTGGCCTTCGAAAAAAATGAAAAAGACCTACAACTACATCTTAGCTTGGATATCTTAAAGGTAACGTTAGGATTCTTTCCTTGAAACAGTCGATAAATAGTTACAACAGTTGAAATATAAAGGTTTGAAAGTACAAGAGAAGTAAAATATTTTATTATGTTAAATATTGGATAAAAATGGAATATAATATTTTAAATGTTTTCAGAAATACTTTAAAATAAATACTTTTTGCTCTACTGTTATTTATATACAGTTATAAACAGCATCAGTCAGTTCTAAAAACTATCCGTTATAAATAGGCATTTTTTATAAAACATCAGAATTGATATTCCGTGAAATATTCATCTGTTGATCCCGTTTAGCTGGCCAATTGATATTCATAAACGACAAAAGAAGGCAACTGGCCGGCGGAAACAAGTGTTTTGTTGGTCACCTACAAATAGTATCCGACGAATGGGAAAAATAAATCTTCAATCCTCTGTGGCCAATGCTTAAATAGTGCGCAGGCGCAGACAAACAGCCGGCAAATTAGCCGAAGGTTCGATTCCAAAAGTCCAGTAAGAAACTGGGGAAACTCGAAACGAACCGGAATCCGAAGCGAGGAACTCCCCGCCGAAGTGAAACAGAGGAGAACCCGATGCGGAACGTTCGAGGGAATGGCGTTGAATCGGAATGTTAAGAAGATGTCAGTGGGATGGCGCTGCGTGGACGCGTTTCAGTTGAAAATTTGAATCCGGTGCGCGCGGACGTGACTCGGATGGGAAAAGGAAACCGTAACCGAAACCGCAACCAGAAGTCAATTTACGCGATGTCTGAATAGGACTTGTGATCAAAAAAGAGGGCAAAAAAAAATAAGATGTGAAAACAAAAACGAAGAAAAATATGCAAAAGTGGGGAAACAGAGAAAGGAAAAATTAAGACAAAGTTAAACCACTTGATGTCCCCTTGGGTGTCCTGTGTCCTCTGTCCCAGTGTCCTGCAGTGCCGCCTGTCGAGTGTCTTTTGTCGAAATCACTTTTAAAATTTGTTTGCTCTCGCCGTATTCAAATGGATATTAGAATGCCGCGCTGAACCGAAGAACCGAGGAGCAAAAACAGGGCCAAAACAGAAACAGAGGATTTCTCCAAGGATGCGTAAGCGTCCGCCGTAACGTAAAAAAGGGATTATTGTGCATCATTTCGGGCGCCACGAGGAAAAAAAGCGTAAGGAGGCAAAGAAAAAAAAAAGGAAAAATTCTCAAGTCGGATTATGCGATAAATTGTTACTGAAGTGTAAATGTTTTCTCACGTGTTAAATCATTAAATATAAGCCAGCCAAGATACGCATAAAAGAACCCCAATTGGTTTGGAACCCCGCCATATGGCCATCTGGCTATTGTAACCTTATGACCACGAACTTAAACTTAAAGAAAGCCCATCGAAAGGCAATGCGAAACTTGTTAAACACTATAAACGGTCCAAGTTCTTCAGGTTTTTTGTCCCAAAACTTTTGGCCATTAGTCATCGAGAACATTGTGCGATAGTTCTGCATTGCAACCGTGCAAGTTATTAACTTTTGCGAGGCGGCGGAAAAGAAAACTCTATGTTATTAATTGCAAAACGATTATGAAAGTTTAAGTGGAAATAAGTTGATTTATATTTCTTGGCAAGTTCAAGCACTTGGCTTCTTCATTGATTGAGCTGTTGAAATAAAAGTTAGAGATGATAAATTATTCCTCATAAAGTTTTTATACCATGTTTAAACTTGGTCAATTTAAAATGCTGAAGCTTCAATTTAATTAGCCTTTTAGCTATTTATGAATTTTTATGTGTGGTTTTTTTTTGTGTGCTTTTATTAGTCTGTTATTTGGTTATTAAAAAACCACTTTAATAAGCACAATAAAATCCAATGGCAAACAAAACTGTTAGGTAAATTTATTTATTAGGGCCTAAACGGATTTGTGAAATTCAACTAAATAAGTTTTCGAGAAAACAGAAAAGCCAAATAAACAAATTGGATTACCATCCAATAAAGTCGACTTCTGATGCCAGTTTATTTGTATATGTTTGGTGGCACTGCAGCGGCAATAAAAGTTTACCACTCAACAAAGGCGAAAACACTTAAATAAATATATAAATCAAGCAAAGCAAAAATAGTGCAAAACGAGAGGACAGACAAAGTAAGCAAACAATGAGACTGCAAGAAAATCGCTTGAGAAAACGCATCGGAAAACTTGTGGCAGACTACCCATTGAGAAGAGTTGCAATTTTTTGTTGAAAAAGCCGAAATGAAATCGAATAAAATGAAATAAAATGAAATAGGATAGAGGCTAGATAAAACCCAAATGGAGGCAAGCCAGGACCCATTCCGGCCCCAAGTGTATTAATTCAATAAACCTATTTATCTGCGACTTTGACTGGGATTTGGAGAACCGACAACCGGGCGGAGAATGCGACAAAGTTTGCCAGCCAAGACGGCGCAGTGCAATCAGCAGATCCAGTCTCTGGTCCAAAGGACCCAGAGCAGTCAGAGCAGCCAGAGGAGCCAGATTCGATGCCGCAAACGAGTCCCAATTGGAGGCAGGCGGACAATGAGCGCACAAAAGGCGCTGTAAGTGTCATTGCAGCCAGGAACTGGGCCACTGGGACTGCCACGCAGGACTTCAGCCAGAAGAGCAGCAGCAGCAGCAGGAGCAGAAGCAGCATCAGCAGAACCAGGACCCGCACAGCCATGTTGACAGCGGAGATGACAGTGGCAGGACGAACAGGACGAGCAGGACGCACAGGAGGAGGAGCGTCGTGGTGTCGCCGATTTTTCCATACATCCCGACCAGCGTCTTGGCTGCGCGTCAGCATCGGCTCCTTCGTCCTTTTGGTCCTAGCTCTTGGCTCTGGGATACGTAAGTACAGCTCGGGGGTTTCCCCTGACTCCCGGTGTGTGCGTGTGACTTTCATACATTTTTGATTTAATTTAACGCATTCTCGTCGCACACTCCAACAAACACTCAAAGGATGGGGAATTTTCTTAAGCGAGTCTGATACCTCGCTTTTACCTTCCCTTTTCCATTCCGATTTCCGTGATATTCGCATTAAGAATATATCATATTATATTTAAACAGTTGGATCTATAGTTTACGAAAAAGATCGTTTAGTTGACTCATAAAAATAGGATGCTTTTTAATTATAATAAATCATATTTTTAGCTTTCTGAAC
Organism: Drosophila pseudotakahashii; assembly: GCA_035046095.1. Taxonomy (NCBI): domain Eukaryota; kingdom Metazoa; phylum Arthropoda; class Insecta; order Diptera; family Drosophilidae; genus Drosophila; species Drosophila pseudotakahashii. The sequence goes on along the minus strand of JAWNOE010000159.1, from coordinate 1,230,871 downwards.
TTCGGGCATTCCCGAATATTCCGGCTACCGGGTAAAATAGCCTCGCATAAACGCTTGGCAACACACACATGGATAATGGCTCTCGTAAGCGGATCCCAAGACGCGACATGGCTGCTGGCAAATTATTTTACTAGTTCTGGATCATCAGGGGGAGTGAGACAGAGACCGACAACGAGAACGAGAACGAGGCAATTGTCCTCTGCGTAACTGGTCCTTGGAAATTGCGGAGGTTGAGTCGGGGCCCTGAGCTTCCCATTGTTTCATTTGATTTGCTGAAATTAGATTAGAAGAAGCTACGGGGTCAGCGAAATAGGAAAACAATAGCCCATAAAAGTTGACAAAATGTGGTGCGCCATTCCGCATTGAAGTGTTTTTTAGGAATTGGTCTCTTACTCCTGCCTTTTCCCTATTGTACAAAATTAAATTCGATTTTCTTACACAATTAGGGCATCCTCCTTGTACCTAATGAGAAGTTCATTTAATCTACCCTTACCAGTAATTAGAATTTAAAGGCAATTTCGTTTGTTACTTAACTAATTTATGCAAATCCCTGGAACCTAAAGCCAAAATATATTTAATTTGAAAACAAATGAAGTAAGTTAATAATTAATTGCTTGAGGCCAATAGCAATTTCTAAACTATAATAAGAAGATTAAGTGGATTATGTTGTCAAGTGACAAATTATTTATTTGTGTTTGTATTATCAAAAGTTAGCCATGATTTATAAGTCAGTTTTTTATCTTATTAGCCAACAACAAAATCGTTTAAAATAAAAGAACGTAATCAAAATTCGAAGTAAATCGTTTTAAAGAAATGGCTTGTTCCCCTGAGATCGGTGGCTTAATTCTGGATGCTCTTCAGAAAAAACAGAAACCTGTGCCCTTCCGATATATTTTAGAATACGTATCCTGCAATGTTGATGTTCCGTCACCGGACATAAAAACGAACATACTGGATGCCCTGCAGGTGGGCCTCTATTTGGGATTCGTCCATCAGTCTAGACATCGATTCTTAGTGAAAGACACACTACCCGACGAAGAAATCAAATCTGCCCTTGAGCTAGTTTATAAAAGAGAACTAGATAAAGAGTTGGCATGTCCAACGAAACTTGTGGATCGAATAACTTTATACCCCCAAGATCAATCGTTCCTAAATCACACAGGAAATTCAGTGGAGATTTTAACGTATTCTGATGAAGAGGATGTTTTGGTGTATAATGTTGTAGCAAGAGAGAAGAAAAATGAAAGCAAGACTAATTCTGAAGAAGATTCATTTATGGAGTTCAATGGCGTGGGAAAAGTGGAGAAAGGTTCACAGATGACGGATATCAGTAGAGAAACCGAAAATTCGTGTTCAGATGACGAGGAGATTTTAATTTATGATGAGCAGAACGACTCGGGGATGACAGATATTCGTATAGAAACCGATGAAAGTAGTTTAGATGAAGATGACGATTCGGTGTTAAATGGCGATAGCGATTCAGAGATGACAGATATCAGTATGAAATCTGAAGAAAGGTATATTAAATCTTTATTCCTACTTAGCTTAAAAGTAACATTAAAAGAGTTAGGGTTTCTATAAAAATCGATAGCACTATTTTCTTATTTTCTTCAATTTCCGATATTATTGAAAATATTGATAGTGAGCACCATTGATAGCCAAAAACATCGATAGTGTCCACTATTGATATTTTAACAACTTTAGAAAGAGATCTTATATGAAAAAATTATATTAAAACAAATAAATTCTTAAGCTTTATACCATAAAATTGGTTCAAATAAAAGCTTAAACACTCTGAAATGTACTGAAATATTACTCGTAAGCCATGCAATGCGCTTTTAAGGCATATAAAATGCTGAAAAATACAAGTTACAGACTTTGATTGTTACATAATTTTGTTGTTTTACCACTTTAAACTTTAAAATACCAATTAACTCATTTAACTTTCGGAACAATTATCCGCACCTCTTAAAGTAAAAAAGTTTCAAAATGATTCACGAGCGCTTCCGCAAATTGTGAGAATGAAAAATAGTTTTGCCAGGTCCTCGACCCCATTGCCCCCGTAGCAAAGCAGCTGCTTATTCATTCGACTGCCCAATAATACAGGGAAAAAATAAAACAATAAATTGTACCTCCTTTGAAAGCTCTTCCATTCTTTCCCCCTGTTAGCCTTGCGACCCCACAAAAGCATTAACGAAATTGAAAACTTGCCAAAAAATGTTTAATAAACACATTTTCGGTAGCGTGGAGCAACCCTTGGCAAATCCCTTATACGCTTTCCTCACTTTGGTTGCCTCCCCTTCATTACAGCTCTTAACAAAATGCGCTTTCAAAAAGTTGGAGTGCAACTCGTTATGCCAAAATGCAGAATGGGCCAACAAAGCAGATGCAAGCCAACTCCAAACTCCGGCTGCCCCCGAAAACAGTCCAAAATATATATAATGCGGCCGAAGTTTGTCTTTGCTGCTTTTGCCGGCTTTTGTTCTCTCGAAAACCTCATTGGGATTTTTTCAAAAAATTTCTGGGGGATTTGTGTAATCGTTTTTTGTTTGCTTTCATAGTTCCGGACTGCTGCTAATTTCGGGAATGTGCCGGCAAAGTTGTTCGGCCCCGAATCAAAGCCGCCTACAGGTTGACTCGGCCCGACCTTTCCTTCACCACCCCGTCTTATTACACCTGGCCAAATGGCCGAAATCCTTTAAGGCCTTGCTCTGGGGTCGTCAAGTCGTGTCCTCCTGTCCTGTCCTGTCCTCCTGTCGTGTGTGTGGCCGTCGCTGTGAGGGCCAAAAGTGTTTGCTTACCTTCATAAATTATAAATGGGTTTGCGGAGAGACCAAAACAACAACATCAGGATCCCTTAGGCAGCCGCACACACACACATGTTCAGTTGACCTCAGCCTCGTCAGGTCCTGTGATGACGGAAAATATTGTAACACAAGCAAAGTTGGGGCGGCGGGCACATGACAGTGCCGCAGGTCAACAGAATGTCCAACGGTGGAATAATTTGTACCACACGGGTTTATTAGAAGCCCGGAAAATTCGCGTATGTTACGTTGCCATTCGGCTGGAATGTCTCACTCGGAATTTTAATTGTCCTGAATAATTCGGGCCCCAATGTGATTTGTGTCGAGTTGCAGGAAAATAAACATTCCCTTTAAATGCTACCTCTGGTATGCAAGCAAATTTAATTTTAAATATAAAATATACAACTTTATTTTGAATTGTAGTAAACCTTTCTTAAACGATAACTCCCTTTAAAAATATTCACCATGTTCAATAGATATTTCTTAATTTCTTTCTATCACTCCCTCACTCGCTGTAAACTTCCTTCAACTTCCTTCAAACCAACGCTGCGGATGAGTAACTTTCGTTTCGCAATTTGGCCCACTGTTTCTCATTCGCCATGCAACTAACAATTTCCTGTTCACATACACACAATCACGTCCACAATGTAAGCTGAATGGCCTTGATGCGCTTTTGGCTCGCAAAATGTGAGCTTAAATTATTCAGAGTTTCAGGGGCTCAGGGGCTCAAGGGGTCCAGGGGGTCAGGGGTCAGAGGCGGCCGAAGCTGCAGCTGCGTCGACGCTTTGGGCAATCAAAGACAACAACAAGTGTGTGTGTGTATGGGCCATTTAATTGCTCGGAGAATAGCAATGGGACGGGGTTAAGGGGGATGGGGAACAAGTGGGGCCGAGTGAACGGGCGACAAAGACGTGGCGAGAAATGACCCACAAATGACAAAGTGCAGCGGCAGTCAACGAGCCTTGTCTTCATTCCTTGCCGAAGTGTGAAAAGAACAAGACAAACCACCAAAAAATATAGAGGGTAAAAGGGAAATACAAGGAAACCTCTGGACATCTTTGGAAATTTATGAATCGCTGCAGGAGGTAGTCAGTCCTTAGAAACGGGGGATACCATAGCCTAGCAGGAGGCCCTTTGAAAAATTATTATATTTCTGGCCAACGGTCGCCGACTTATTTATTGCGCTGCCCCCGCCAACTTCCTCTTTCTCCAGGACAACTTGGGCTGGCTAAATATTCTCCAACAAAGCCATAAAAATCAACTAGATAAGGAAAGAGTCCTATATTTGTGTGATGTTGCGATTTCGCATAATTATTTCTCTTGATTTACGGTAGAAAAAAAGCAAAGACAGTGGACTCGGAAGAAACCATATCTTTAATGAAGCCAATATAAATAAGAAACAGAAGATATAAATAAATTCATTATGCGGCTGAAAAAGGAAAAACACAACTTATGCAATATTTATATTGGAACAAGATGGAATTTAAAGTGCTTCTATTTAAAATTTCGATACCTTTAAAAAACCATTGTTATTCAGCCTAAGGGTTTCAGTTAACCCATTCCACAAATATGGGTTTATTTATAAAAGCGAAAGCCTGACCAACCCCATATCCATTTCAAATTCATCTAAACTCAGATTTCTGGCTTTTTTCGGCTTTTAATTTCCCAAAGGTTTTTTGCCATCGACCACAGCTCACTTAGCATCCCTCCCCCACCGATTCATCTTCATCAAGTTGAACCTTTTGCGTCATAAATTATTTATGTTTATGCACATTGCGATGACATTTGATCACAAGTGCTTGGCGTTCCCATAAATATTTGAGTAAAAAACAAAGCAAGGGGTCGAAAATTGTATTTAAAGTGGCATTTATCAAATCGATCAATAAACAATTACCGAATGCGAATGCTAACAAAATAAATAAATAAATAAAAAGCTCTCGCACACGACAACAAAATCTTATGGATATTGTACGGGTGTACGGGTGTATGGGTGCGAGTATCTGTGTGAGTTGGCAAACAGAAACGCTGTCTACGCATTAAAGATATTTGCATGAGTGTGGGCTGCGAGTGATATTCTATGGCATTCTGCTTTTCGAGTGGCTTTCGTGCGGGGGGAAATGGAAATGTTTGTGTTTAGTGTGAAATTGCTCTCAGCCGCCATTATCCGAGGATTCATTCAAAACTGAAACATATGTTGGGTGTCACTGTGAAAATTATACAACGAACGATGGAATGGTGAGAGCATCGCAGCTCCGGGGGTGTTCAATATGGTCCTTCTGCCCCAGACTCTCCGCTTCATGCCCACTTGGCTCTTTGTCGGCACACCCACTTTTCTCGGTGACTGTGTTCTGCCCTGGCTCAATTTATTTTTATGGCATCGTGTTCCTCGGTCTACGTGTTCCCAGCAAACGGGGCCAAAAGTAAAACAGCAAAGAAAGCAGCAGTTGTCTCTCTCCCCTTTGAGGTTCATTTCAGTTTCAGTTTCGCAGTAAATTGAAATTGGAGCATTGCCCAGTGTTGCGTATACGCACTGTTGTACGCTGTATGTTGCACGTTGTCGGTACGGCATTGCGTGCCGTTAGCCCAGCGCTAAAGTAAAGTTGTTAATGGCCTTGCTGAGGCGACGTATTCTTTTTATGTCCCCATATATATTTTAGGAGAACTCCCCGGCAAAGTGAATGGCGAATGCAATTTTTTAATGGCAACTTATATTTAATATTTCAACCCCTTTGATACTCGGGGTGCCTTTGGTAGAATGTACAAATTAAGTAATATTTAGTAATAAAAAAATATTCAATTTTAGCACTTTCTTTGAAGTGGCTTTTCTGATTTTTTCAACCCCTCCCCTGAAAGTTGTTTTCTGTATAAATACATCCCCAAAGGGCCGCCATTTGATGGGACTCGCAGCTTGTAATTTGGCTCATTTGAACTTTAATTGCTTGGCGGCCCCCAAAGGGGACTCATTAAGATTTGCCAGCCCGCAGCTGGAGCAACACAAATCTGGCGACACAACTATCAGCCCCTCGACCCCCAACCACTTCCCACCGAAGTTACTCATGAGTTAGATAGATGCAGCAATCTGAGTCCTCAGGCTCGTGTTTTATGTGCACTCGAGGCGGCTATAATCCAAAGTGCTCCCCGGTGAAAAGTTTTCTGGTTTATGCGAGAATGTGTGTGTTGGTTGGTTGTTGGTTGTCCTCATAAACACCAGCGTTGGCGGATGCGGGCAGGATTCAGATTCGGCTGCGGATTCGGTTGGCGTTACAGGTGCGGATGGGCTTCAGATGGCCACGAGTCAAGTGGCTCTCCGTCTTCTTTTGGCCACAAGCGCTCGGCGTTTTAATTACGGCCGCTCTGCCGTTGCCGTTGCCGCCATTTTGTCCTTCCAAACAGCCATGACTTTTTATTGGACATGTAATTACTGCGTGGTTCTTTTTTGGCTCGTTGGCCCACGCATTTTTTTTATAATTACATGAAAAATGAAGACCCGGAGCTGAGCATCCTGAGTGTCCTGATGCCACGCTAATGATGCACGTGCCACGAAGATTGCGCGGATTAAGACCTCTTGACCTTCTGGCGGGACGTTCAAGTGGAAAGTGCCTTGAATTATCAAAATGGGAGCCGTAGAGGCGTTCATTCATAACAAAATAATGTAAATAATATAAACAGAAAAACAAATAGTTAATTAAAAATATTTAAATATTGTTCTAAGGGCACGAACTGAATTTAATATTAATTTAAATAATTTTTTTCTGGTTCTCTATTTTAAGACAAATATTTGCCAAACTATTATTTACACACACGCGTTGGTTGATAAAAAAAAACCCTTTGCAATTAGGTATTCGCTAGACCATGGAGTACTGCAAACATTTTTCAAGCATTTTTTTTGTGCAAGAAATATTTTGAGACTAATTAATTTTCAGTTTTTCTCTACGCAAGTTAATCGATACTGAAGGGAAAAAATCGTGCTAGCAACTAAATCCAATCATTTTTTCATGTCCTCCCTTAATCTCTTCCCATCTTTCCGTTTATCCAGCTTCATAAAAGGCAAAATCCATGAAATATTAACTAAGAGGTCAAAGTGCCGGGACGAGTACACCATATGGGCCAGTCTGGACCAAAATCCCTGTCCCTGCCCCTATCCCTATCCTATTCGTATTCATGCCTTCCTGTCATCCTCCAGGTGACTGCGTCATTGGCCGACCAGGGCTGCAGCAAACAAAGTGAAACATGGCACATGGCAGACAGGGAAGGCTTAACAACTTTTGAGGGCATTAAAAGGGAATAGTTATTGGAATAGCTTTTGTGGGGAAAACCTACCCATATACGCATTTTTATACTGCCTCTGGGCTATGGCATGGATTTACGAAATAATCACTATTCCTTTAACTATTTGATGACATTTTAATACAGCTGGGAAAGAATGGGTATGGTTTTTGGCCAAGATACATTGAGAGCTGTGTTTTTTTTAAGTAACTATTTGGAAAACGAGAGTAAGAAGCTGGGGTAATCTGGAAGTTAATATGAAAATGAATATTTAAGGTCTTGTAAATAATTATTTTCCTAAGATACTAAGATACTGTAACCCATTGTCTGTCTGCCGACACTTCTGATGACATTGCCGATGCTGATGAGCTTTGGCCTAATGTGGTTGTTCATTTTGTAGTGGCCTAAACCAATTGCGGAATCTACATAACTGCTGGGCATGGCGAGCGTGTTTGTGTGCTGGCTGCTTTTCTGTCTGCCACCGGTCGAGTGGGGGCCAATTTCGGTAATTTTTGCGTCAGCCGCTAGCCTAATTTGTGGGCATTACTATTCCGCCGGCGTTCCAAGTCGAGCCGGCTTAAAATATGAACTCCCAGTCCCCCTGCGGTGGGGGGATTTCGGGGCCACTATCCATGGAAACGGCCAATTCTGGTTGAGAAAAGCAAGAAAACAATTTCAGTGTTATTGCACGTTTCACTCTTTCTGCCTCGTGTGTGTGTGGCCAACTGTCGTCAAGTGCTCTAAATGGCCGGATCACACTTCTGGCTGGGAGTAGGCTCGCTTTTTCCCTGGTAAGCCAAACAAAGCGAGAGGACACGGTGAAAAAACCCAGTAAACTAATCGGCTTTGGGGGAATAGTTTTTGGGGCCCCTTACGAAAGCCCCGCTTTGCATTCTATGTTCCCCTTGGACCCACAAGGAATTACAAATACGCAATGCAACACAAAAATTAAATTCCCCTTTTTTGTTTGACTAAGCAAATTTCTTTGAGGGAAATCAAACCCGATTTGATTGCCGGCTAAATCGGTTTTAATTGAAAATGCAAACTCTGCCTTGAGCAACCCGTTGCGGCTTTATTCCTTGTCCACCTACCGCCCTTTCCCTTTGGGATCTTCCATCTTGACACGCCAAACAAAACGAAATCCAGCCAAAGGGAAAAAGAAATATTCCACTCGGCAGTGGATTTAAAATTTACTATTTTTCTGGGAGTGAAATTTTCAATTTGCATTTTAACAAAAATTCGCTTGCAACCTTTTTTTGCGGTGGGCAAGGAAATGGGCCTGGGGTGGACCTTATCAACACAGCCAAATCACACGCATTCGTTCGAAATGATTTTGTGGGGGAAATTTATGCGGTTGCCCTGTGGATTCTCGTTTTTTTCCATTTTTCTTTCACTTTTTTGGCTTTTCTCTTTTTTTTTGTGGTGTGTAACCAGACACGTAGAATTTCTGGGCAGCTGAAAGGTAACGAGAGCGGCTGAAATTTCTTGGTCTACCTAAACCAAGGCTCTGACAAGCACGTGAAATGAAATAATTTAAAAATGCAAATTCTGTTTTATCAGCCCACTGATATCTTAGCCCTGGAAAACAGTAACGAATCCCAGTCGTTTCTTCGTTGGCCATTGAACCGGCAGCCATTGGTGGGAAGTTAGTCGCAAATGAGTTGGTTTTCCGCTCACGAATATTTTTGATTCTATAGGATTTGGCAGAACGAGTAATGGGGGAGCGCCATTACTACCAACTGATATTTCTAATTGAAAGATTTTTGTCCAGCAAGCGAGGGAACTTTTTTTAATTTAAAACATGTTATGAAAGTAAAATCTTAGAGCAGCTGAAATATTGAAATAAAACTGTTTCCCCTGCAGATGGACATGTTCATTTTCTTGTTCACCGTTTTTGTGGCTTGCTAAAAACTTTTCTTTTCAATGACTTCGACTGCCAAGTTCATACTGCTCTTCATCCCACTTTCGCCCCTCAGTTTAGTGAATGGTTGTCCTGGGGCAACATGTCCTTGCCAGAGTGTTGGGGCAGAAAGTTGCTCAAAATAACTTTTTATGAGTGGGTGTGTTGAGCTAATCAATGGTGTTGCATTTTCTCGGCCAAAAAGATGTTCTCTTACTTTCCGTTTTTTTTTTTTTTTAAATTTATTGCCCGAAGTTATTAGCTTTGTAATCTTTTAATAAAGTTTAGTCTCAATTGATGGGGCTTTTACATCACTTACACACTGTAAAATTGATTTTAGAATGACCATAAATTGTGTAAATATTTTCGCGATATATGCGAAGTGTGATAAATTTATTTTCAGGTCACGAATATTACAAAAATATTAAATAAATATATGTACATTTTTATTAGCCTGGTTGAATTTTATTTGATTAACTATAGTTAGTTGACCAGGTTCAGGTGTTTTGCTTTGTTTTTAGCCAGCCAAGGACGTTAGTTGCACGTGTTTGTGAAATGATTATGAGGCTAAAGTTACCATTTATTTTTTTATGCTTAATTTTCCTCTAGGGCACAAAGTCGAAAACATAAAAAGGAAAAGTTTAAAAGGGAAACAGAAACCGGCGATGGTGAAAGGCAAAGGCAGCCAAAGCAACAAAAAAACAAACAACTTTTAGCAGCGAAAAAAGTGTGGCAAAAAAAATTAAAAGTGAAAAGGAAAAAGGAAACAGAGAACAAAATGAAATGAAAGCCACCACAGGCGGTGACATTAAGCGGCAAATTTTTATGATTTTAATTAGCATAAAAGCGTAATTGAAAATTAACTGAAACGAAATACATGTGCCGCTGCGAATGCGAGTGTGTGTGTGTGTGACAGCCCCGTTTTCCGAGTCCCATTTGTTTTGCCGGAATTTCAACTCATTCACCTTGCATAAGCCGATTGCAATAATTTTCCTCAATTTACCAACGCTTTGATGTGCGGCACAAACATTTATTAAATTTGTATTTATTTATTTAGGACTTTTCGCTTGTCGACCAAGAATATTCTTGATGATTATATTTTCATTTCAGGTAAAATTCATTCTTTTTGGATTCAGCTTTTCCAGGTTCTGCAATTTTAATCAAAATTACCTTTTGTAATTACTTTTAAAATATGTTTAAGTTTGGAATTTTCTTGCAAGTGTGGTATTTTGCTAAGTTCCTATATTTTATCCATTTAAATTACAAAATTTATAAAATGTTTCCTGCCAAATGGCCAACTTCAACTACAAGCACCTCTAATTATCCGCTCGTATGCCCAAACATGCTGTAAACACAAACGTACTCTGCTTTCTTTTTCTGTCTTCCGCAGAAGTAGTAACCTGCAGCAGTCCGGAAGGAGTAGCGAGTCCAGATCCAGTGGCTGTGACACGGGGACCGAAAGCTGCTGAGGGACAGCTTGGGACGGCGGCCACCACAAGATCCACTTTGCCAGATAGGCCAATGACAACACAAAACGATCTAATTACGACAGCCAGCAACTTGACGACAGCAGAAGCAAAAAAGCCAAGCGCAGCAGGAGCAGTGGCAGAAAATCCAAAAGCGGCAGCAACAGAGGCAACCAGCTCATGGAGCACTACCATTGCCGTGGCCCGAGGCATGTCGTCAGCAGATGTGGCAGGAGGAGAAACGATAGCAGTAGCAGCCAGCCAGTCAGCACAAATTGGGCTAACTACTCAGGCCGCAGTGGGGCAAACAGAAGCAGCAGCAGCGGCAGCGACAGCGACAACAACTGAGACCGCAGCAGAGATGCTCATATCAACAATTTATCCAGCATCAACGGAAACGGATGTGCACAACTCCATTGAACGGCTGCCAGGGCGAGGTGGAAAGATGGCACACGCAGCGCATCCGGGTGCCTCTGTCTCTGCCTCTGTCTCTGACTCCTCATTGACCAAGGGCTTCTCCATCCCGACCTTCCTGCCGCCATTTCCCGTTTTTGCGGCGGCGGATCTGCCCGCTTACCGAGCCGCTGCCGATGCGGCCGAGGCGGCCAAGTTGGCGGCGGAGGCGGCCCGGGCGGAGGAGCAGGCCGCCAAAACATCCTCCGAAGCGGTGACAATGTCGCCGGAGGAGCAGCGTCGGCAGACCTTTAATGAGCAGCACTCCTACCTGGCCGCCCACCGGGAGGGGTCTGCACGCAACCTGACAATGCCCGTGCTGAACATCACCGCCCAGATGGGAAACCACGCCTACATGCCGTGCCAGGTGAGTTTAGTTGGGTTGCGAGACGAGTACACTCGAGAAATGGTTAGCCCACATAAGTAGGCTAGGAAAAGTTTACTGGGAAATGAGGAACTTTTTCTAAGAAAAAAATGTTTTTGATCCATAATATCATTTAATTGGATTTTACTTAATAATATATGTTAAAATAGAGAAAACTAGAGTTAAGTTTAGTTTTTAATTCATTTGCTGATCCGATTTTCTAACAAAAAAAGTTTTAAATCCATGTTTTCATTTAAATTGTTTTTATATAAAAATAAAAAAATAAAATTTAATAAGAAAAAACTAGTCTTCCTTTAAGTTATTACTTTATTTGCTGATCTCAGCATAAATTTTCTAAAATATTTGTTTTCTTTAAAATAGTCACATAAATTTCTAAAAAATTTCTTTAAGTGTAGCTCTTTTGTTTGCTGCTTGCAGCTAAATCCACTGGGTGGCTTTGCCTGTAGGTCGCGCCACGAAGTGTGACATAAGTCGGGTAAGCCTTAAAGGTTGGCTCAGAAAAAGGGTTTTAATACGAGATTACGTTTAATTGCGAATATTATATTTGCATTAAATGTCACGTGTCATAAATAGCTGTCAACATGTTAAGCGGCTTAAGGAATTATCCTATTAGGGGAGCTGTAAAAAAGGTAAAAGCCAACAATGATCAAAGGTACTATTAAAAAAGTAAGATATAGCGTGAATTGGAAAACCCAGAGGAAAAGTAATCTTACTTGTAGGGCTGACAAAATAAGTAAATTGAAATATTTATGAAGAGGAAGGATTAAGCCTAACCAAGCATACACACATGTTGTCCCCATTATGCTTGCCTAGACAAAGTATTTTTTAATCTACACCAAAAGAACGACATGACCTCTGGCAATAAGCTTACTTACCCTTCTGCAGAGCTTTATCGAGCATTCCCAAAAATGAGGCTATCCAAAAATGTAAATTCCTCTGGGCAACTTTGACGGATTAGCTAGACCTTAAGGCCACAAACGTCACCAAGTGTTTAATTTCCAGCACCAGAACTTTAAGCACTCAAGGCGAGCGACCCTGACTCACTTACGAATTCCTCGAAACTTGAGCCAAACGAAGACGAGCCAGCGACAGACTGACTGACTCGGTGTCCCTCCTTCTGCTTCTGAATTCCTTTTTAATTTCAACGGACCGGAGATAAAACTAGCATTTACATATTGCACACAGACACGCCTTCACACATCCGCAGGCCCAGACACAGATACAAATACAGAAGCATGAACAGAAGCAGAAGCAGAAACAGATTCAGATACAGATACAGATACATCTGGATGGGGAGAGGCGAAACACTTATTTGCATGCATACATATTGCACAGTGTATTTTGCATACGGCTACAACAGACATCAAATTTACATGCGTTCGTAGGTGTTTCTTTAGTTCCCCCTGAAAATATATCTAGGATATGAGTGTATCTGCTGAATGGACTTTAACAAAGCCCAAAGACCAGGTCCTGAAAAGAGGCGAGCAAAAAATAAATATATATACGTATTTTTATAAATTGTGCGGAATTGTAAACGGCAAATAGAAGCCTGAGCCTGGCCGCTTGTTTGCATCATAAAAAATAAACGTAAACAGAATGAATTGTTGATATGCAAATGAAATTATGCTGATCTGCGCCGGACCACAAGCGATGGCAGGAGCAGGAAGCAGGACTAAAACAGGAGCCAAGCATGCTACGGAAGCAGGACCGAAAAGCAAAGCGAATATTTTAGCACGAAGATGCGCCACCCCCCACCTAGATTCCGCCTTCAGATCCGACCTCATTTCCATTTCCGGGCCTCTGACATTCACTTGGATCTCAGATTTAACGTCCATTCACTCGTTTGAGCCATCACATTTTTTGCTTTTCTTTTTCGCAACCTAACACCGAAACGACAGGCAAACGTGGCCGGATTAGTTTGTCGGGCCGGGGTAATTATTCATGTATGGATTAGCCAACATCGAATGCAATCTGTGTAATGTGAAAGCTCATTAGCGGCAGATTGTCGAGGATTAACATAATAAGAGTTATGTAAATGCAGGCTGCCTTGAGTTTTGATGTTATAATAGTTCAGTGATTTTGGGGGAGAAAGGCTTTCTTAGGGGATTTTTTTAAAGGCTTAAAAAAGATATATCAGTGTGTGTATATTGTAGTGTGAATTGAAGAAATGTTTTCTTATTTCAATTTAGAATTATTTATTTAATGAGTTCCCTGGACTTCCAGATCCACCGGCTGTCGGATAAGCCCGTTTCGTGGGTGCGCATGCGCGATAATCACATCATCAGCGTGGACGAGACGACCTTCATAGCGGACGAGCGATTCCAGTCGATATTCCAGGAGGATCACGACTACACCTGGTCGCTGCAGATCAAATACGTAGAGCCCGGCGATGCTGGGTGGTACGAGTGTCAGATGGCCACAGATCCGAAGCTGAGTGCCAAGGTGCATCTGCAGATAGTCAGTGAGTGTTTGTTACTAAATAATAAGATTACTAAATAAATTGTATATTTTTGTGACCACTCAAACTATCTATAAAATTTTTAAAACTCTCCGTAGAACCCAAGACTGAGCTGATTGGCGATCAGAGCCGCTTCGTGAAGGCAGGCAGCAAGGTGGCGCTGCACTGCATCGTCCGGGGAACCTTGGATCCGCCCAAGTATATCATCTGGTTCCGGGGTCAGAAGAAGATTAGCGAGAGCGACGAGCGAACCGGCTGGTACACGCAGCTGGATCGTAATATCTTTGGAACCGTGGGCGATAATCAGAACACGGTTAGTGGGGTGTTTACGAGTAGTAAACCTAATTGGCTAGTTGAATGCCGCCACTGAACATAAACATTTATTGCAGATCGGCTCATTAATTATACCGCTCGTGCGGAAAGAGGATTCCGGCAATTATACGTGCCAGCCGTCGAACAGCGTCTCCGTATCCGTGGACCTGCACGTGCTAAGCGGTAAGTTAACTGTCCCGTCCTATCTTATGCTATCCTATATCCCATCTACCTGAATTTGTGGCAAAATGAATGATTCATATTAATCGCAACTGTCGCCGCTGTCGACGAATTGCGATGGCCATCTCGCCAACAGGTGAATATTCCGCATCGGCCATCATGTCAACGGCGGCAAGGACGACGAGAGGCGGAAGGAGCACGTTCCACGTCCCTATCCCCATGCTCGGGCTCCTGGGAATCCTTGGACTGCTCTGGGCGATGCAGGGAGCGATGCACACACCACCGGCAGCTCACCAGACGTGACTCGCCTATTGAACGCCTGGTCGTGGCGTCCGACTTCCAATTATTTGTAAGCTTTTGCGCCATCTGCAGTTACGTAATTTAGGTTAGAGATTAATTAAAGGCGGCCTTGTAAATAGCGGAGAGAGAGCAGCAGGAGGAGGAGCCCCGTCGAAGCAGGATTGACGACTCTGTAATTAGGTTAAAACGTTACCATAACTCTCATGTCTGCGTGTCTCACCTTATCCCCCAATGCCATACCCATACTGAATTCAATCTAATGTACAATTCAATTTAAGCAGACCCCATTTCAAGTTGTGAAATCGAATCAATAATTAGATTATTGTCAGAGAGAGATATTATTAAAATAATAAAATAAAACCGAATCATAAAAATCCATCATAAATAACAGGCATTCAATAAATCATGTGAAACTTTATTTAAATCTGTGTTCTTTCTGTGTGCTCGGTTTTCGGTCCATCAGAATGGTAAATCATTTATGAATATTATCGGGCTTAACTAATTGATTGGCCGTATTAGTATTCTCTGGCGGGCCATTGATAAAAATGGAAAAAGTTTAATTTAAATATATTTCAGTGCTATAAATCTGCATTTCATGCTAAATGCGCAAATGCTTTGAATGAGTTATTCGCTGGTGCTAGGCGAATTAAATTTGTCGATTCGTGTTTAAAAATGGTTCTTTAAATATTCTTGCATGCTGCCAAAAATAAGATATATTTTTTGGTAACTCAGTATTATGCAAAAATGGGAAAAAGGTAAAAGCGGTCTTAAGTTTCAGTTGAAAAACGGCTGGTTTTCATTTTCAACTCTTTTTACACATTTTAAATCCGAATCCCAAAAGAAAATACGTAAAGGTCATTAGGTGAGCTGGAATTTCCTTACACATTAGGTTGGTCCTTTTGCAATTTAAGTACTTAACAATATGAAGGCAAAATAACCATAAGTAAGTCAAGCCAGAACCCATTTTCCACGAATATCTTCACTGTTGACCCTCATTGGAAGTGGACGATAAAAAAAGAGGCGACCAGCAAACGAATTTCCTCAATGGGGATATGCATAAATAATTTAATATTTTATGGTAATTTGGCTCCGACTCCGAATCCGAAGCGAACTGCCGGCGACCTTGTTTGCGACATCAAAGTGACGAAAGGCAAACAAAGATGAGCCAACACTTATGGCCTGGCCAGGGGGAGAAGGCCAAGTGGAGTGCATAAAAATAACACAAGCCATAAACTGGCGAATTCCAAGGGTCATAAAGCCTTTAAGGTAGCCAGTCTATTTTATTGCAGCGGAAATCACATCTCCGTTTTCCCCGAGAGTACGGGCTGTATAAAAAACATGGCGAGGCGGAGAAAACAAACAAAAAGTACGGGGGGGTAGGAATAAGAAACAACACGTAAAATTTGTCGTTGTCCTGTCAAGTAGGAGAATTTTCCCGGAGCGAGTGGGATGGACGTAAGCGAAGCAATTTTCAAGAAACAGAAAGACCCTGGCCGGGGGAGAAAGGAGAGAGATGGAGCCGACGAAAGGCAGTAAATATTTTTCACTATGTTGCTGATGCTGATGACTGACTCGCCCGACGACAGCCGGGAAAAAGAGGGAAAAGGGGCGAACCCCCGCTGGCTTAAGTCCAACAACTCAGCAGGGCCCGCGTCAAGGCAGGAAAAGTCAAACAAGATGAAGCCAGTTGGAAATGTCCTTGCTCGACGCTAGCCCGGCAAAATAAGAACCGAAGAACAACAAGAGAAACCAAAAATAAAACTTTAAGATAAGCCATGCAAGCAGGGAGAGGGAAAGTAAAAGTGAAAGTAAAGTGAGCACTTTCAAGTGACAGTTTCATCCAACATTTATAAATTTCCTTCTCTTTGCTAAATATATTCAATATGCGATAAAGCATTGCCAGTCGCTCGCCTGGATTTCCGAAGACATTCTTTTTGAATTCTCACTTGAGCCGGCCAGCGGATGGCAATCAAATTACAAAGCTCGTCCCACACTTCGAAGTGGGACAACTTGATTGCCGTCAAAAAGGCAACGGATAAAATATGATACTCTGCCGACTAAAGCTTAGAATTTTATTAAACATTGAATATTTCCACCATTCAGATAAGAATACTGACTAAAACCCATGAAAAATCTTGTTTATTAGTTGTATCTTGGGTTTATAATACTTTTTACAAATTATTCCAACGAAATTCAAAATTTGGTTTGGAAATGATTCGTTTGATCCAATTCTATCAGTCATGTGTGTCCTTTGAGTAATTGTTATGGAAACTTTAAGACCGAAAAATATTTAAGGGAAAGAGTAAGATTGTGTTCTTTTATTTTCCACAACTGTTCCTTAAAAACTTTTAGAACTGTTTTTATACCCGTTACTCGTAGAGTAAAAGGGTATATTGTATTCGTGCAAAAGTATGTAACAGGGAGAAGGAAGCTTTTCCGACCCTATAAAGTATATATATTCTTGATCAGGATCACTAGCCGAGTCGAACTAGCCATGTCCGTCTGTCCGTCTGTCCGTCCGTATGAACGCTGAGATCTCGGAAACTATAAAAGCTAGAGGATTGGCACTTTGCATGCATATTCTTGGAGTTCCTACGCAGCGCAAGTTTATTTCAAAATGGTGCCACGCCCCCTCTAACGCCCTCAATCGCCCTACACCATTTTTTTAAAGGTGTCTGGCGCCCACACCATTAAAGATTTTGGAAAACTAAAAATGTAGTTTTATTGTGACTATCAATACCTATCGAAATGTAGAAGAAATTTTTCAAATCGGACCATTCGTTAAAAAGTTATGCCTGATCAAAGATTTTATATATCTATCTCCCTCGCACTCCCTTAGCTGAGTAACGGGTATCTGATAGTCGGGGCACCCGACTATAGCGTTCTCTCTTGTTTTATAATAGTAATATTTCACAATCGCTTATTGAATACGGTCAATAACACATTTCCAAGATTTTCTTTTAAAGAGTACCTAATACCGATTTGACCTCTCTTGTCATACCAATTTCAACTTCCTTCGTGTTTTACCATTTCGTTCTTTCCCTGAACTTCTTAATTTTCTCGAGTTTTTTCCCTATAATGACCAAAGGACTACACGAGAAACAGAGGCGAGTGCACCCAACGACATCTGGACCAGACTTTACCGTTTTGTCGTGTAACCAATTTGGCTGCTTCTGGTGGTGACCCAAGACCAGATAATTGGGTTAGCTGCGAGACAGGACCCCTTTTAGTCCCGCCTTCCGAGGGGCAGTGCGAGTGCGTTTTATGATCCTTTGATGTCCAAAGTTGGCCCTCTACTTCACCTTGCACTTCGCTCCATCAGCACGAATTTGGTTCCTCTCTTTTTGCTCGGTGTTTTAACACATTTTTTGCTACAGATTCTCCTTGTTCTGGAAGCACTTAGGTTTCGCAAGTATTTTTTTGTTGTCTTAAGTTGGCTATTTGAACCGAGCTTGGTAGTTGTGTTTGCGGTTTCGCATTTCTGTAAACAGTAAACAAGTCAAAACCGAAAGCATACAGCCCAACCAACCACTGAAGTCCTGACCCAAAAAAGTAAATAGGTCCCAAGCAAATAAATCAGCAGAAATCTTTAGATAATTGTATTGAACCAGCCGAATAGCGGGGCAATTGGCGAAGTCAACAAATTATTACAAAAGTATGGCTCCTCTCTTGTTGGCATTAGCTCCCTCAATCCTCGCTGATAAGTTAAGGGTAATCCTCATTTTTCCTGAATTTTGGCCTCTGATAGACGTCAAAGAAGTCTTATCGGACACGTATCTCTGGAACGGTTCAATTTGAGGAAGATAAATTGCGTTTGCGCAAGAAATTTCTGTCCGAAGAATTCAAATCATTTCGCATTAGCGAACTGAAACCGGTGGTACACTCATATTTTATTAACTATAAACTATTATAATAATTTACATTTCTGAAGACCAATATTTAAATTTTAAGGCTTCATATTCGAAACTTTTTATAAAACACATTTTTAATAAAATATAACTATTTGTATTTCCACTTGAACAGTCAATTGACTATTTTTTTTTGCCAGTGCTCACCCTCGCCCACTTTTTCATTCCTGAAATGGGTTCGCTGTAATGCGCGTAAATGCAAATCATTATCAACAACATTTGCATTGAGCAGCATCGATGATGGGATGTGCTGTGTGTTCTGATACGGGAAGTGGGGAAATGGGATGGGGACTCCCCATTCGGGGACCAGAGAGGATTCCGAATGGGTTTACTATCGACGCCTGGCCACCGCACATTGTTTCCCCAACTGGCAGGCTATTAGGGCTGATGAATTTGCGCGCAGCTTGCAGTTATAAATATTTGCACATTTCGCAGTCCGAGTGGCCAGCAGCCAGTGCAATTTGGGTGCCTGCGAATCGGTGGGTTTTAATGATAATACGCCACCCAACAAAAGCTCATTTCATTTGCATTACCGCACTCCAGCACACTCACACACACCGAAATACCCAATGTTGTCCAACTCGCCAAGGGCAAACAAAGAAGCTGGAAATTTAACCGAGGAGGAAATTCTTTTACCGAGTTATGTCTACTATTTTCGGCCCATTTCCCATTTCTCCTTGCCACTCCCTCCTCACACTGTCACTGCCATCATCCATTGGCTTCCGCAATCTCTTGCAGATTTTTTTTTTCTTTTCAAACTATGGCACAAATGTTGAAGTGTACATTATTCTTAACTTTTTTTGAGTTCGATAAGCGAAGCCAGAAAATTATGATGATGCCGGCGATGCTGGGATGCTGATGATGCTGCTACGTAGCTGATGTGCTGCTGATGATGACGATGTTTGACTGGAGATAACCCACCAACTTGGGGCACAAACAACAAGTTTGTCTTCACAGCAAATTCGTTCGTCATGTCGACGGGGGTTAAGTGGCCGGGAGGATACAAAGGCCGAGGTAACAAACCCCGAACAAGTTGAACTTTTGGCAAGGCAGGTTTTATATTTATTTTTGTGGGTAAATTGTACAAAAAATATCTCCTTTAAATTTTGTAAAAGAATTTGGTGGTGGTTTTCAGTTAGTAAATATTTTAATAAACATTTTTATGTTTTTACATCCTGTTTATTGCCTTACAAGTCACTTATATGTTGTTCCAGATAAAATCATCCCCTAATGTTGGGGCCTTTAGATTTTGTTGACATTCCTTGAAACTAAAGTTATCATTTGGATGCCAAAAACAAGACTGAGACTGCGATTCGCCCACTGCTAATTAGAGTCTGCCCCTGAAGAGAGTGCCATAAATTTGAAAGCAAACTTTGTCTGCACAAAACTTAGTTCGAATTATCCAAGTACCGAGTACCGAACTCACACCAACCGCCTTCAATTTGTATTGGTCGTAAAGTTTGGCACTCACCTTGCGGCTTTAATTAAACCAATTGCAGTACAAATTTTAATTATAAAATGCCTTTCCTTCGCTTTTAAAACGAACAATCAAATTATATGTTGTTTACAATTTTGTGGTACGCGCCCGGGTTTTATTTTCCAACTTATTGACGATGCCTGGAGGAGAAAGCGGAGAGGGCGGATTAGGCACTCCTGGTGACCCAGACAATTGTTTTAATTTTCCGCACGTCGGGCGGCGTTTAGAAGGCAATAAAAAATTATTGGCCAAAAGCGCAATTAAAATAAAAAAGTCAAACAGGCTCGGCTTAACGAACTCGAGCCAACTTTTTTATGGCCCGAACATATTTATTATGGTGCGGGGTTAACGAGAGAGCGAAATGTTTAGTGGCCATCGCTCTAGACATGCTTTTACGGCTTATCCCTGTTTGCCTTTTTTTATGACATTCTTAAGCAAATATTCGAATCGAGTTTATGAGATTGTGATCCGTACTTTGCAGCAACTGCTGATGATGCCGAACGGCTGTCGGGCAGGCCGGGCATTTGTTTGCCATAAAACATCTCTGGCTTATATCGATGGCGATAAAGAAATCAGTTGATGGCCTTGGCCGAAAAAGGGTTCTCCCAGTTCCTGACGAAAGGGCAGGTCTTAGGATTAAGGATGCGGGTCGCAGGATGTGTGATGGATTATGGCAAATCGCTGCGGTGACAAGTGCTCGCAGCAGCCCCATCAATTAATCACAGTGAGCCGACTCGTCGCACTAATTTGCCCCGGAGCAGCATGAAAATTAGCTGGCAAATTGAGCAGCCAACGGCAAATAAATGCTCATAATAAAAAGATAATAGCGCTCGCATCAATCGCATATTGATTTGATTGGGAAGGATGCGATGTGGCGATGGGGCGACGCAGGACGAGCACTTGTCGAGCGGAAGAGATAGAAGAAACCAATAAAAGATAAATGCAGGCACAACCAAAAAGGGAAAATCGTGAGCCCGGGACCACACACACAAGCACACACCACTCCATTTTCCATTTCCCATTTCCACTGCCTCCTCCACCAAACAAATGCAGCGCCAGCAATTTTCCACTTTAAGCAATTTGTGTGTGTTGGGAGCAAGAGGCATCGGAAATACAACAGCCGAATATATATATATATGTATCGGAAAATATCACTAACATGAACCTACCCTACACGAATTTCCAACTGTCCGGAGGCGCAGGGGGAGTTGCGATTCGTGGGAGCAGATAGCACTGGCCAAATACTTATCGCCACTCGGCGGATGCTCCGCTGGCCAGTGGAAGTTTCCAAAATGCCCTACGCGGTCGTAATTAAAGTGGCCAAATCGAATTCTGCTCATGTGGGGCGGGTAAACCGATTCGAGCCAATTGAGCTGGCCAACTTTAAGCCAGATTCCCGTCGAAATGGCAGGGGATTAAAACTTAAACTGCACTTACTTTTTCAGTAATTGTTTAGGGCTTAAGTAAAATGGATGGAGAAGAATCTATTGAACCGATCAGTATTATACGGTATAATTTATACCTACACAAAAAAATAATCGATATGAAATAGGGTAATTTCTACGTTATTTCATATCAATAAAAAGCCGATATGATTTATGTCAAATGTATAATTCAAACATATCAACATGATATTTAATCATATCATAAAAATACCAAATTTAGTATTTTTTGAACAAATAATGTAAAATAAGGTAAACATAATCTTTATTAATATCAAAATGATCATTAAAAAATATAAAATTGATCAGCAAATATCAATCTGATCTTTAATCAATTTTTTTTTCAGTGTATTCATTAAATATAATTTATTTTTCATTTTCCTTTATGTTTTTCTGATTTGTAGTACTAAATTTGGCAGGGTAGTTGAAGAAAACAGTTCTTTTGGAATAAAATTGACAGCTTGTTTACTTTAACCGGCAGAGGGAAAAGTCAGGATTCCACTCCCACATTTCTGCTTATCTTTCTGGCCGAAAATTCCCGCCCTTAGGCCACAACGGAATGTAGTTAGTAGCCAAATGGCCCGCTCGGTGATATTTTCCGGCCCCAAACTTAAACGGGAAACCACTGAAATTAGCCCGAAAAATGCCTGGACTAGATGGCCGGCTGCCAAATTCGGCACTTGCACTTAAATATTTCACAAATTTTTCAATGTTAATAATTCAATATGTTTCACACGCCCTCAAAGTCTCAATAATGAATGCAAAAAGTTGGCTGCAAATAGTTCGAATAAAAGTGGGTGAATTCCCCGTTGGCTGATTGTTTTTTTTCAACTCGTTTTTTCCCCTTTTGAAAAATGCTCTGCAAATTTTAGCAATTTCAACTTGTCCGAAACTGAACGGAAAATCGCTTGTCAATTGATGGACGAAAACGCGCTGCCCACAGTGGGCTGGCATTTTATTAAAAAGTGAATGAAATTGTCTGAAAAAAATCCTGTGAGTTGAATTTCATTCCTTTTAATGGTTTTCCCGGCGCGACTGCTTGGGCAATAATCTCGCAATGAGCTCATAAAAGGAGGCATAAACGAAAAAGGGACTCGTTTTGCATACGACACAAGACACGGTGGCCGCGAGAACTTTGCAAAGCTGCCATCGCAAAAATTGGAATCGTTTTGGGGGGCAAAGCAGGCATAGAATGCGTTTACTGGATGTCAGGGCGCCTTCTGATTTTTCCAGAGTGACGCCCCCCGAAAAAGTTGCCCTGCCCCCCGATCCGCCGGAAAAAAAGCCAATATCGCCGGCGCTGACGGCGCTGGTGATTCTGATGGTGATGCTGATGGTGACAACCACTGACATGCCCCACACATTGCCGCAGGACTCGGGCTCAGAGCCCAGTGGGTGGCGCTACAGATTGGGCTGCGGGGGATGAGAGGCAGGACCAGGACCAGGACCGGGGCAAGGTGAAAGCCAAATGCAAATTCCGGCAGTGTGCCACCGCCTTTTGGTATTGGTTTTGTTTCGCTTACACGCTCAGTGTATCGATTTAACTGCCCGCGCGGCTTCCCGTGGAGCGACCTCCTCCGGCGGATCCTCCGGTTGTCCTCGCTGTCCTGGCTGTGGTTTGTTTTGGGTTTCATTTTCCAGCTTTCCAGCGCCCTTTTTGTTTTGTATTTTTATGTTCAGCCCGCAGCCCGTTGTAGTTGTCAGCATCAGCAGAACATCCACGTACTCGACATTGCCGTCGTTGTCGTTGTTCGTTGTTATTTCTCTTGTGCAGGAAATTGTTGTATGCAAACATTAAATTTTCAATAGGTCAATTTCGGTCGAACGCCTATGGCCAAAGCATATATTTTTGCAAAACAAATTCAATGCCTGATTTTTCATATTTTTTGACCGCCGGCCACTTTACAGTTTGTCGCTCACTTCGTTTTTTCCCACGCCGATTTCGTCCTTAAACTGAGGTTATCAAACAGATTTTCGCACTTTGGCCATTCGAATGAATTGATTTGGACAAAACCAACAAGGAAATCAAATCAAAAAATGCTGGCGCAAATATCGAAATAATTGCCAGTGACTTTGATGGACATTTATGTACCTGCTTGTACGTGCTGGTGAGACAGTATTTCTCTGACGTTGATTTGCGGTTGGCTTTTCCCTTGGGGTTTTTCGCAAAACAATTTTTGGCTTTTGTTAGGGGGCTACATGTTTTGGAAAAAGTTATTAGTTCTCAGCATGACTCTGTCAATAGGTCATCAAGGAAAATGTTTTAGCTTTTACGAAAGTGTTGATATGAAATTAAATGTTTCTGCCAGACCAAAATTAAATAATTTGGCCAAAGTAATTAAGTAAATACATTTATTTGGAAAATATTTCAGCATGCTTTTAACTTTGGTTCAGTTAAAAAAATATTAAAGAAATACAATTCATTGGGAAATTGAAAACGGGTTCAATTTACAACTGCCATGCCAATTATTAAGGAATTTACGGCTACGATTAACATTAATCGTTGCATAGCATTGAAAAACAATAAAAAGAGCATCAAATGTAAATTTAATTGCTTTTGGAGTAACGAGAAATTACAGTTTTTAATTTGAATTTGATTTAACTCAAATCATTTAATGGGTCATAAAAAATGATGCATATGTTTGAATTACATTAATTACTACAACATAGCATAGCAACATTCATGAAAAAAACACACAAATTGTCTTAGCAGCTCGCCCTAATCGGATTGCGAACAATAAGCCATTTGCAGCAATTGAAACTTTCGCCAAAACCCCTGCAAGATTTCACCAAGCAGGATAATTCCACCGGACAAACAAGAAGTAAATTATAATCTGCGTAAAACAATTTAAGCAGTCTGACAAAAATGTCATCTCCAGACAGCCGGCTGCAGCTGGAACGCAGCTTCTGGTGCAAATTAGATCGTTGTCCAAATTCGATTGTTTCATTTGCAGCGCTTCTCGCCGCTTCTCTCCACCGTTCTCTTTTTTCCGGGGAGTACATTCGGTGTCCGAGGAAAGTTTTGCGCACAGTTCTAATTAGCGCACTAAAGATATTCAACACTCAGCGTAATTAAATGGAATTTCAAGCGATGCATCGCAGCCGGTTGTCGGTTGCCAGTTGCAAGTTGCCGGCTGCAAGTTGGGCCAAAGCGCCTTTAATTACTGGCAGCAGGCTCCTCCAGCTCCTTGTGCTCCTTCTGCTCCTTCTGCTCCTGCAGATAGTGGCAGCCAGCAGTCCGGTGGAAGGAGCAACTTTTTCGGTGGGTGGTAAGAGCAGCAGCAAAACTTGGCCGCACAAATTAATCATAACTTTGGAGGCGCTGCCACTGCTGCAGGAGCAATGCCTTCATCTTGGACAAAATGTTGCCACGCGCCCCGCCCATTAAATGTGGGTTAGGCCCACTCCCACTCCCCCTGCAGATATGCTGTCTCAAGTCTGAAGTCTCAAGTCTGCAGTCCTCCAGTTAACTTTCCCCACATTCCACATTGCATTTGCATGCTGCAATTTTCGTTGCGTCGGCGTTGCCGGCTGTCCAATAAATTTCAGCTGTGCTGTAGCATTTATCAAAATATCAAAAACTTTGCGAGCGGCTGCAGCTGCGCAGTGGCACGAGACAAGACAAGTTCCCTGCCGTTGCCTTTGCCTTTGGCAGCTCAAGTTATACTGTTTGTTTTCCCCAAATTGCCTGCCGGAAACTTTTCAGTCGGGGACGAAAGCGTGCCCTCAACTGGGTCACCCTTATCCCATCTTGGCTGACTTTAAAATACACTTAAACAAATTGTATGTAGTCGGGGAGGAGATGAGAAGAAAACAATCTCTAGAAATTAAAATTAAGAGTTATATAGTTTTTAAATACATATATATTTATTATTAGCTCTTTCAGTACTTAAAACCGATATATAGTATCACGATTTTCTCACGTCACCATCCCTAGTGCCAAGGGACTCAAAGTTTTTGTCTGCTGCTGAATGTTGATAGGCAATAAGAACCGAGACAACGACTACTGTTGCATCAAAGCAACTGCGAAGAGGCGGAAACTTTTTTGACAGGCGGCTTAAAATTTCAGAGGCAAGTTGGGACTTCGATTGCTACTGCAGCGTTTACGCCTGCTAACTTAAGAGTAGTATTTGATCACCCAATTGAACAATGAAGAATTTAGTCACTAGAAGTTGGAGCATTTGAACTTCTGTTTATAACAAATTTCTTAAATATGAATATATTTGACTACTACTTATTATTAATTAATTTATTTAAGGAAATCCATTTTAACAAAACATTAATTTATTCAGCCAACAGTTCGTATACTTTATATACATTTTACATGTAAACACAAGCAGTGCACTGTAAACTGCTTTCTACTTTGGACTGCTTGCGCTGTTTCCGGTTGCACTGCTTGGGCCAAAGCAGTCAGCTTATGTCCGCTTTTGAAAAACAGTCACCTTTTTGAATTACGAAAAGCTGTTAAATAAAGCTTTTGCAAAAATTCTTTAAAAATTGTTTTATATTAAAAAATGAAATAAAAATTAAAAAAGTAACCTAATAGTTTAATTGGGTAAATTAAAGTTATTTTGTATATAAGATTTCTGAGTTATTAATATAGTATTTTCAGGTAATATTGAAACAAAAAAGTTTTAAGTCATTTAATGCATTTATTTTTTAAGTTTTTGTTTGTCAACTTAGAAGCCAGTCGCATTTGCCGACGACCATAAGTACAGAATTTTTAAATAAATAATATAAATAGCTAACATCTAGGTGGAAGTCATAAATTAATTTAAATTAGTTTAGAGAGAGTCCAGTTGCGGGCACTGGGAAGTCTAGACCTCGTTGCACTCCAGATAGATCTGGCGACAGTCGAATCCGGAGCGACCCCTGCGTCCGGCGTCATAAAGTTCCTCGAAGTTGCTGCCACTGCTGCGGCCCAGAACATAGCTGGTGGCATATCTAGATTGGGGAGTTTTATTTTATTGTCTCCAACCAATATTTTATTCAAGGTTTCTATAAAAATACTTACGATCCCAGCTGGCAGAAGATGCTGCTGCCGCCGATCTCGCGGACGCACTCCGTGTTGGCGTCGCACATGTACTTCTGCGTGCACTTGTCCTCCGAGCTGCGGTACGTGCGGACGTACCCCTTCATCAGCGAGATGCCGGCGACGACGGCGTCGCTCACCGAGTCCCGCTTGCCCAGCGAGCGGGCGGCCAGGGAGCGGTGCGAGAAGGAGGTCTTCAGGGCGTCCAGCAGGTTCATCACGATCTGAATGAACTGTGGATGCGGAAGGGGGAGCGTTTTGTTCAGTGGAGTGGAGTGTGTGTGTGTGTGTGGCAGAAAGGGTGGGGTAGGGCAGATGGGTGGAGGGGAGGGTAGAGGAAGCATTAGTCAATTAGTTATGCATTTGCTGTGCCAATACTAGAGTGGTGGTAGTGTGTGTGTTTGGGTGTGTGTGAGTGTGGTTGTGTGTCTGTCGGTGTGCACAGGAACAATTTACATTCACAGCACTGGGCAACAAGATTCGGGCATTAATCATTTAATTAGGTAACTGATACCCTCTAGCTACTATGTAAAATAGGTTACTTTAGGTTAGGGTAATATAAACCCATTAATAAAATTATTATTTTTAATATTTCGAACATTAAACCAATTAAAATAATATTTTTTAAATTATAGTCAAGTAGTTATAAAATCTTTTCTTCAATTCAGCATTAAATAAAGTAATTTAACAAGTATAAACCCGAAACCTTAGATCATCATATCAACGCTTAATAATTGTTAATAATAATCTTATTAGAAAATCTTATAGGTTTGTGAGTTTAACTCAATAAAGCTAAACTTTATAGCTAATAAACTCATCAAAAAATTCCCTAATCAACGCCCATGTCTTGTTGCCCGGTGCTATTCTCGGTGTTGTGAAAGCAATAAAGATGTTTTACCTCGCCAGCTTGCTTGGCCATCGAGTTGACTTGGTCGGGGTCTCTGGAGCCTAAAACGGCAGACATCACAGCCACCAATATGCCCTGTGCGATTATTAGCGAGGTAGAGGTAGAGGAGGTAGGCGGGAAGCAAACATAATCAAGAATAAGAATAAGAAGAGCCAGGCACCCAGAATCAGTATAAGATGTAAGATATAAAATATAACAAAACGAAACGAAACGGTAACAATCGAACAGCAAAATTACGATAAAGCAAAACAAAAGTGGCACAAAAGCAATCAGTGAGTGTATACCATGTTATGGGCTAATGGATCGGTAGATTACCTGCATGGGAGATCCGCCGTTGTCGACCTTATCGATGCCATCGCTAGGGGCTCCACCGCCCAGCAAGGTGTTGATGATGCGAAGGCCTGCGAAGATATATAGAGAGAGATTTTTAGTTATGGGAATTATGTTTGATGGGAAATATTTGGAATATTTGAAAGGTATCCTTACCCATCGAGATGACATTGGCCCAGGGACTGCCACCCAATCCAATGGAGCTATCCACATCGTCGGACTTGGTGGGCGCATTGACGGCGTTGTTGAAGAACATGGTCATCACGGTGGACAGCATGTTGGACCAGGTGAATCCGCCGGGTCCGCCCACGCTCTCCTGGATCTGATTGGTCTCCAGATCGTCCTCGATGTCATCGAGCGCCACCTTCTTCGAGGCATTCGGCTTCACCGCGAACTTACGGGCCGCTGCCTCGTCGCCGCCCCGGTAGACAGGTGACTGGGTCACCTGGTGCTGCCGCTGGTAGACCTCCTGCTGCGGAAAGGCGTAGGTCATCAGCAGGCAATTGCTGGCCACTATGGAGAGCAGCAGGCAGGCGTGCACTTTCCGTTGATTCCACATGACTACTGAAAGAGACCGAAGTCGGTTAAAGATGTTTGAAATTCATCAGGGGCTCCGAACCCCAAGCCATCCGCATAACAACACTTTCACATTGCCCAATTGCGAGTGAGGGAGTTTCCTGAACTCAGGCACGGGTGGCCCATTTTGATGGCACATGCCTGGCCCGATTTAAGTTTGCCATTGCAGTACTATGATTGTACATCTAATTAAAATCACAAACCTAACATGTTTACACCCCAATTCAATATAGCTAAAATTTTTATAAATGGATGACTTCAAGAAACCACTCTCCTAACTTGGAAAAATTTCATGAAATAAATTTAATGAAATAATAACAATATAACTTGTAGTGTTGTTATCTACAGGTCATTAAAAAATAGTTTTAAATTTAATTAATTAATTAATTAATTAATAATGTGTTGTTATCTACTGGTCATTGAAAAATAGTTTTAGATTTAATTAATTAATGTATATACATTTTAATATACTTATGTTTCTAGCTCGTTAAGTCAAATATTTTAGTTATGATTTTCCCCTGCATTCCAATATCAAGTGCTTCACAGCCAACGAAAAATACCAAATCTCAGTCAAAATTTTCCCATTGCCGAGGCTTTAGATATGTTACAATTTCCATGGAAACCAGATAAGAAAGTTGTAGCGGCGCGTAATTAAAGGCGAGGCGTCTTCATTCGCTTCCGAAACATCCAGAAACGAGTCTAACTGCTCCCAATTAAGGTGTCGGTCAAACCGAACCTGTTCCCCAGTTGATGGTTACCCATAGTAAGTCGGTGGTAAGTCGGTGGGATTGAAGAGGAGCACTTGCGGCAGGGAAATTAACCGAGTGGCAGGTTGGGCAACGTAGAAAGCCGCCGCCACAGGTGAGGTGGCAAGTACCGGCAATTAGTAACGACTTCCTCACATCGATCGGTTCGCTGGATTAGCGATATTAGCATCGCGAACCATTCACAATTCGAATTGGAATGGTATCGAATGGGATCGCCAGTGTGAATGGTTCTTGGGTCTTCTTTTCATAGCGATCTCCTCCATGGTATCGCTCATATAACCAGTCTAACTAGCGGTTCTTTCGCTCAGATGTCATGCAACAGGTTCCCGTTACAATTAATAAAGCCAACGAGGCTGCGGAATGCCAATGGCTGGGAGATTGCATTGATTTCCATTTAATTGCCGGCCGGAGAACAGGCTCTACAGAATGGGTCAGCATGGAAATGTGGTAGATTTGTTGGGTTATTAATCGGTCATCTCCATCTCACGGTGGCTCCCAAGTGGACTTTTGATTGTTTGTGACACAATTCGACCCAGTTCCGTGGAAATTATGGTGGCCATGTAAATTTAGAAAGCTGTTAGAGCGGGAGGCGCTGTCTTTTAAACGTGATTCAGCGATTAGTGGCTAAGATAATGGTAATTAATAGCGGGAATGTGTGGCAGAGAAATTTCATCGATCTGGTGAAGTGGGAAATTAGCCGTGGCAATTGTGATGGACAAATTAGTCACATCGATATCTCCTCTGCGCTCTTTTATGACATAATTCGGCCCCAGCTCGTTAGCTTCTGCCTTTTTGCTCCAGCGAAGAGCTCTTCTGCGGCCCAAAGGAAAACACGCAACTCTAATTGGAAGCCTAGCACGCAACTCTTACTTTCATGGCCTGCCTTAAAACGGCAATTAAAACATCCATCGTCTTCACATCAAACAACGGGCAATGCAACTATTTCAATAACACACAAAAGTAAAGAGAGCAGCAATTACACTTGCCGTTGGTCAAAAGTCGCAAATTAGAAAGTGTGGAAACCGCAAACGGCAAACGGCAGAAAGAGAAACAATTTTCGGGCTGTGAAGGTGGAGGCGGGGGTGTAACAATAACCAAGTTCTTTGCCAGAGAAATATCATTGTAATTTATGTGCTGCCGGTCTCCCAGATATTTATTTTCATTTTCGTTTGCGGTCTCGTGCCAAAGCACGCTCCACTGGCTCCGGATTGGATCCCTGGTCAAAGTCAAAGTCAGAGATGAGAAAGCGGCAAAGCGTTCGTGATTTGCGGTTAGTGAGCAAGCTCTTCGGTTTCTGGGAGTGGATCGAATCGGATCGGATCGGATCGGGCCCTCCAATGACTCACATTCTGGACAGTCACGGACGGGTTTCCGGCCGAGAGAAACTCAAGCAGCCTCGAATATTCACATTTCACTTTCTTTTCACCGAGAATCCAGCCAGGGTTTATTGACCAAGAAAACTAAAACTAAATTAAGTGCTTACTGCTTGCTGGCCAAGTGCTTAACCTCAATTGGAATGCCCAGCGAGTTTGTGCCTTAAGTCTTTCGTTTGCGCCGATGGTCAACCGATGGTCAGAAACCCCCGAAAGCAAACACTAACTGTGCTGCATTTTAATGCGTGCGGTTTGGATTATTGATTAGCCATTGCATAAGACCCCCAGTTATGATGCAATCGCAGGGCAGGACAAGTCAGCGAGCCACTTCTGCGGACGCAAACTTCTCGGCGAAACTTTTACTGACCCCGAAAATCACTCGTCGGCAGAAGACAAAATGACAAGCAACTTGGGACGGCACGAAAGCAGAACAAATTGCACTTGCAATTTCCACATTTCCATTACGGTTATTAGTCGGCCGCATTTGATGCACACAATTGCATTGCAAAGTGACATTGTCAAGACTCGCTGGCAG